>JAMJFZ010000107.1:41058333-41751666 GCA_026225945.1 Cricetomys ansorgei | reverse complement strand
AATGGAGAAAAAACAATCTTTTATATCAATTACTATAATGGGCCATGATTGGGGTAATGTAGTCAATAGTGGAAGTCCACGTTGAATAGGCCCCATAATCTGCATTTGGGCATTAATGGCACGTAGGTCATGTAATAATCTCCATTTTCCTGACTTCTTTTTAATTACAAATATGGGAGTATTCCATGGTGAGACTGAAGATCTAATATGTCCCAATTGTAATTGTTCTTTTATTAAAGACTGTGCAGCCATTAATTTTTCTGAGGACAACGGCCACTGAGGAACCCAAACCGGATCCCCAGCCCTCCAGGTAACAGGTATGCTCTCCTCAGTCCTCCCTTTAATGTTTTTTGTTCCCAAGCAAAATCTAAATCGTTTCCCAATTTATCCCAACTTGGAATAGTTACTTCGCCTATAGCTGCAAACCATGGAGCCACGGTATCCACTTCCTGTAAAAACTGAGCTATAATTTTATCTTTTATTTTAATTCCGCGAATGCGGAGAAGTTCTTGTAAAGCCAATTTCATTGGACAGGAAGGTGAGGCACCCATAGTTTTGTCTTTTAAAATTGTATAACCGCAACAGGCACACAGATTCACTATTACCGCCTTTTCGCGGCCCTCTAATTAAATCTCTTACCGAGAACTTTAGCTCAACCTCTTTTCGAGGACTTTAACTTAAGCCTACTTACCTAGGCACTTACCGATCGATCGCCCTGACCGCCAAGAGTTCTGGAACCCCGGGACTTCACTGTCCCCGTACGGGCCACCAACTGCGCCGCGCCGACCTCGTCCAGCAAGGAAGACACGACACGACTGGTTCCTTCTCAAGGCAGTTTAATCAGGAAGTTTATTACAAGAGAGAATTGCAAGGAATGGCCCCGAGCCCCAGGAGCAAGCCGCTTATATACCCTGTGGTTCATGCTGATAGGTCACCTCTGCAGCACCTCATTTGCATAACCGTTTTTGGGCAGTTATGGGTGTGTCTTAAAGGGCCAAGCTGTTCTCAACTGTAGCGCATGTGCAAAGCTATTGTTTACTACCAAGCTGGCTGAAAACCGGCGCCATCTTGGAATGGCGTCCTACAATCAGATAGCATCTTGGTCCTATAGAACAGCTCCCCCCATCTTGCTGTCTGTCAGTCTGATGTACCCACTATTGATTTTAAACTTGCCTTGTTATTACTTTCTTTGTTCTGTAAAACCATAAAACATAATGAAATTTCTTCCGCATTGGGACATGGAATTTAGGGTAACCTAAATCTTTGTTCCCAGGCCATGGTCACTAACATGGCTCCAGAATAAACTATATCTTACTCCCTTTAAGACAAAAGCTGCGGTTTTTGTGTCAACAGGAAGAGATTTGCAATTGCCTGCTCCCAGGGCTCTCGCACATTGAATGTGTGGTTGCTGTGAGCCTGTGAACATATAGTCGATGTTTTAGTTCCTTCTCTATTGACAAGACAAAACGCCATGACCAAGCTTATAGAAGAAGGCATTTAGTGGCCAGCAGTTTCAGAGGCTGAATCCATGACCGTCAAGACAAGGAGCCTGGCAACAGGCAGACAGGCAGGGCACTGGAGCAGTAGCCGAGAGCTTGCATCTGATTCACAAGCACAAAGAAGAGAAAAAAGAGCTAACTTTTGAAATCTCAAAGCCTACCCTCCCCAGTGACGCACCCCGTCTATCAAGGCCACACCTCTTAATCCTTCCCAAACAGTTCCCCCAACTGGGGACCAAGTATTCAAACATCTGAGCCTATAGGGGCCATTCTCATTCAAACCACTGCATGCACATATAGAGATAGATACATTTACTGCATGCTGTGCGAGATGAGCATTTAGAGTAGTAATTAAGATCACAACAGAAGAGCCTGCATCACCCGAGCCGGTTACCAAGGTAGGGAGAATTACCTGGCAAGTTGCTGCCTTGAAACCACTTCACTTTGTAAATTTATTGTTTTGCAATAAATTTTAACATTGTCAAAAGACACAAGCATGTTCATTTATGTTTCCGACTAGCTCACTAATGACACTGTAGAAGGAACCCCTCAGGTCGCTGCTGTCTCCCTTCTCTGAGGCACAAGTGACCGTCCTGTTGCTCATTGGACTGTATGGGGTGCGGCACGAGGCTGTTTCTGGCCCATTTGCCCAGACACATGCCATTGTGTCTGTTATAGTCCCTGTATTCATCACTTTTTGTCATTGTGACAAAATACAAAATACAAAACAAAGCAACTTGACAGATGATTGATTTGGGTCATGGTCTCAGCAGACTCGATCCATGGTCCACTTGGCTCTGCGGTTTCTAGGCTATGGTAAGGCAGAACGCCCTGGTAGAAGAGAGTGATGGAGAAAACCGATAATCTCACAGTGGCCAGGAAACGTGAAGACTCGAGGGAGGAGACACATCTTTCAAAGGTGCTCCTCAGTGACAAGCTTCCTCCAACCAGGCCCCTCCATTTTCTTCAGTGATAAATCCATCAACGCAGTTGCCCATTAATGAGCTCATGATCATGATCCAGTCAGTTGCCAAAGCCACGCCTCTCAACAATGCATCAGAGACCCAGCTTCAACACGTGAACCCTTTGGAGGGACATTTCATCTCCAAATCACAGCCCATGCCATGTGAGGAGAAGGATATGTTATGGTATCCCTGGGTTCTACTGGCAGTGGGGCATGGGCTGGCCACATTGCTCAAGGATTCCCCAAACATATTCCAATTTTCACCTTCCTTCTGGCCTCTCCCACCCACCCCCAGGCCCTTCCTCAGGGAAACATCCCAGCCTTCAAGTTCTCTTGGTTCCCTTCCAGGTCTCTGTTTCTTTGGAGAATTTCTTCTCTGGCTATGAAGTAGCCTGCTCTTTATTCTCCGAAGCCTACAGTTAGTGTGTTCTTTTTGGACTTTTGACTTGTAAAAGTCAAGACTTCACCTCTTTCGCCTACTACATTCTGCTGCATTGTGCAAGAGCTTACTCTGCACACAGTTATGAAAGATAGAGCTGCCTCTGGAATCCCCCAGGAAAAGAATGGGGCGGGGGAAGGGGCTCCTCACCCATCATCTATCAAAGCCCCCTCAGACTTAATAGTGGAGGGTAGTTTTGTTTTCATACACAGGGTCTCTTGGTAGTGTCCTGGCTGTCCTGGAACTCACTAAATAGACCATGCTGGCTTCAAACTCACAGAGATATGCCTGCTTCTGCCTCCCAGGTGCTGGAATTAAAGGTATGCATCTCTGTGCCTGGCTCAGTTTTAATTTTTAATAAGCAACATCTTTACCTCATTGAATGAATAGGATAGGATGCTGGCAAATGCGCAAGCCAATAATGAATATCTGGGTTGGTGGGTATTTATTAGTTATTTATTAGGTATGGTGGAGGTGTGGGTATTTACTAGTTAACTCTCTGTCTAGGCCTAATGCAGGAGGCCAGAGCTACAAAACATAACGGGAAGGGAGGAAAACAAAGGGGCCGAAAAAATGCTCAGAAAGTGATTTCAAGAGGAAGAACCGCTCCGGAAGCCGTTTGATGGGCGACCGAAGACAACAGTTTAAAAATCTCATCTTCTTCTCCTTTTGCCTCCTATGCAGCTGTTGGCTGAGTAAGGATGAGTTTTTAAAAACCTCAATTAATTTTAAGGACGGAAACAAAGTAAGTGTTTTTCTTCTCACCAGGGAAGGCAATTCTGATGTTAAACACCTCATTGGTGGTGGTAACACTCTGCAGTTAATTTTAAAGATGGGAACAAAAGCAGCGTTTTCATCCTCACCAGGGAAGGCAGTTTTAAACACCTCATTGAGGGTAGCACTGCCAGGCTCATTGGGGACTCGAAAATGGCTCTTATTGACAAGACAATATGGAAAACACAGGGTGAAACCTACCAGCACTTAGACAGTTGTCCCCCCTACCTACTAGCAGAGGCACACTTTCTCTCTCCTCTGAAAGGAGAGCACATTCCAATTATTTTTACAATGCCGAGTCCCATGGAAATGAATTCCAGAGCTTATTGCACTGAGTTCAGGGGGAGCTGGCGTGGCGGAATGGTGTCCATGGGGCTTTGATACACAGTGAGAATGAGTGGGACGTTTCTATTCAAGTTTATTTTTCCCCAAGCTTAGGCATAAGGGGAGAATCTTCAGTTTGTCACTGCCATCTGGAGCTAGAATTATTAAACAGATAGAGCTATGTTACCCACACGGCCAGGGACTTGTTCAGCATCGTGGGGGAAAAGCAATCCGATGGCACTTTTCATCAAGCAGGAGAGTGGAGGCAGACTTGTATGTAGTTGGCAGCTTCAGTGTGGACTGACAGAAGAGCCAGCTGGGTGAGTCCCACTGCCAGGATAAGGAGTGCCGTCTTGGTCTCAGGGTCAAAGGATTCTCCACCTAACATCACTCTGGGTCGTCCTGAGAGCCAGAGATCATAAATGCTCAAATTATTGGGTCAGTAAGAAGATACAATATACACTGACAAATAGTTAGAGTAGTTTGATTCTGATTATTTTATTGTAAAATTCGAAAGACCATGTGCAGAAAGACAGAACTGTCTGTAGGCAGTCTTCTTGGGCATTGAACAGGAGGGGTGACTGACACTTGACTTCTGGGTCTCCGTTCTTCCTTTTAGTTTTGGTTTTGAGAAGTGGCTAACCACTTGGAGTCCCCAACTCTGACACAGAGAACTTTGATTTCTGGTGTTAATCACCTCCCCATCACTGTAACAAAATATTTGAGATAATCAACTTAAAAAAGAGAGTCTGTTTTGGCCCACAGTTGTTAGTTTCTTTGTAAGATTTATTTATTTTTGTTTTATATTTATGTGTGAGTGTCTGCATGTATGTATGTTTACCTCATGTGTGCCCGGAGCCTACTGTCAGGTCCAAAGGAAACTCCATTCTCCAAATTCCAAAAAGAAGGGACAAATGGCTATCTGTGGCTCCTATTAGCATACCAAAGCGCAAGCTGGCTTCCAGGCTCCCCCAGTGTCACAAGCACCTGCTATGCATCTCAAAGGCCAAGCTAACTGTTTTCACCTTCCTCCAACTTCCCCAGCTCACACAGGCTTCCTTCCCTACAGCTACTCATCCTCCTTAGAACCCTGCTATTTTGGTTATACTATCTGTCTGTCTGTCTATCTATCTATCTGTCTGTCTGTCTGTCTGTCTGTCTCTATTGTTAAAATAACGTTACGTCGCTTAATGGAGAGTCCAGAGTTGAATTCTCCAATGCTTTTTATTAATCACAAACCATGTCAAATCTCAGGGAATTCTATACCCGGGCAGCTAGGCCAAGAGCTCACTCCAGGGCTTCTTCACCCCATGCTCTCCTCTTGGTTCTCCTTGTTCGTTCAGCTCCTACTCCTCCTCCACCTCCTTGCTCTCTCCTTGCTCCACCCCATAATCCCCAGGTGTTTTCTTCCTGTTTTCACACAGATCCTCAATCAACAAATAACAGGAACCTCCTGTGGGGGGTGGGGGTGGGGATGGCATAGAGGTGTAAACAAGTAAGAGACGAATCTTAACTAAAATACTATTCACAACTAAACATACCACAACACTCTATCTCTCTCCTTCTCTCTCTCTTCCTCCTCCCTCCACCCCTCCCCCTCCCTCTCTGCTCCTGCTTCTCTCATGGCCAGGTCCAGTCTGCTGGCCATGTTCAATCTACGTCTTTCTCTCTCTCTGCTCTGAACTCTTCCAGATGCTTCTAGCTGTTCTCACTCTCATATCTACAATAAAAAACCTTCTCTTTAACCATACCATGGAGTGCTCATGTCATCAGTTTATACAGTTACTGTTGGGAAGAGTTTATTTTATTATAAAAGGTGGAATAGATGGAAAGGGATAGAACAGAGATAGAAGATAGATGGAGAAGGGAAGCTCTTTTGTGATGACCTGGGGACCACACAACGCCAAAGGGAGAAACCTCCCTGTAGAGGTGGTGCAGTCCTGAAGGGAGAATATCCCAACAGGACTGATGAGTTGCTCAGCCCAGCAGAGCTGAGGTGAGGTGGAGTGTCCAGCTGTGCCTCGCCTCGCCTCGCCTCCTGGAGACGATGCAGTGCTGAAGCGAGAGTACCCCAACAGGACCGAGGAGCTTCTGGCCAGGTGTCCCCAGTGTTGCAGCTCTGTAGGGAAATATCCCAGGCGAGCTGTTCTTCTTTCTTCTTCTGCTGCAGCTCTATAGGGAAATATCCCAAGCGAGCTGTTCTTTTTTCTTCCAGTGATCTCAGCAGGCCACTGACTACTTCCGCTCCTAGGAGAAACAGCGAAAACTGAGGGTTGCTCAGTCCTTTTTAAAGGGTTCTGGAGGAGGTGGAGTTATCAACATGGCCTGTGATTGGTGGAGTTTCTTTGGCCTGTGATTGGTGGAATTCTCAGTCCAAAGAGGGTTGGTGGGGGCCCCCTGCTTAGGGTCATTTGTGTTAGTTGGGACCTCTTCTGTGCTGTTCTGTCAGGTTGGGGAACCCCATAGCCAGATGGGAGTGGGGTCCCTGATAGTCCCAGGGGGGAGCTTTCTTATGAGGGATTTCAAGTCCCAGAGCTCCCCAGCCTTGCAGAGCTAGACTCCCCCAAAAGAGAATTATGCTGGCTCCTCAGTGGTCTTTGGCATCATTTGGAGTTTCTGGTGGGCATAAGGAATGGTGGCTGGGCCCCCAGAGTTCCCAACAGAGTGGTGAGGGAGGCAAGCCTTAGTCTTGAATACCAGTTGGACAGCAGGAGGGGCTAGGTTTGCTGGTAAAGTCAACTTTGCTTCCTGGAAGAAACACAGATGGCTGTAAGGGTCCATCTTGGAGGAGGTGTGTGTCAGCCAGGAGTGCAGATGGCCATGAGGTTCCATCTGGGAGGGGAGGGGTCATCCAGGAGCGAGCACAGTCCTCAATCAGGTCCTCCTCCTGTTTGACAGTTAGACAGCTGGGGGTTGGGCCTGGCAAGGGGGCGGAGGTAAGGCAGAGCTTCTTTCACAGGGCTGTGGAGGCTGATCAGAGATGAATGTGGAAGGCATGTCAGAGCTCTTCACAGAAGTGGGAGTCCCACACTGTAGACTGGGGGGGTGGGGAGCAGAACCCCTCAGAGGGAGCCCTGGGCTGTGGGCTATGTCTATGGTCAGGGGTAGGGGGCAGAGCTCTCCAGTGCAGAGAGCTTGTTGCAGAACCCTAACAGACTGTTGTGAGCCACCATGGGTGCTGGTAATGTTGGACTTCAGGGATCCAAACTGGGACCCCCAGGGTCCAAACCGGAACGCCACATCCCCACAGAGACTCACAGACGGGATATCGATGCAAATAGCAAGAGGATTTATTCCAGTGCACTGGGACCGTTCTAACACGCAGGATAGAAGCGGCCCCAAGGAGCAAATGGTGAAGCTTTTTATACAGTTGTTGGGCATAAACCGAATTGGTACAAGTTGATTGGTTCCCAAATTGTTTTCTCATTTTGATAGATAGGGGCCAGTTAACCTTTAAATTGATGATAGCAAGGTCACGGGCACCAGGAAATGTACACTTAGGGTAAAGTCCCTTGCCCAAGGCTATTAGGCGGTGCCTGTAGCCGCCGCTCATTTTAGGAATGTGGGCTGGGTCACAGTGCTCTTGAATTAAGCCTGACAATAATTGTTTTGTGGTTTCTGGGGTGGGCTAGTTCCTGGAACAGGGAGTTCTGGAATGTCCTGTTAAGAGTTTAGGATTAATGACCAGGGCCTGGGGTCTCCGGCCTCACATTTCCCCCATTTTCTTAAACCCTTTCAGTAACTGAACCCAGGTCCTCTGGGAGAGCAGCCAGTACTCTTTGCTGCTGGGTCATCTCCCCAGCTGGTGGGTCACAGTTTTGAAGGTTTCTGTCTATGGCCCTTTACCCTGGCCATGTAATGAGGCAGCATATCATGGTGAGAGCCTGTGGTGCAGCAAATAACATTTACTTTATGGCCAAGAAGCAAAAGAGAAAGAGAGACCAAGACACCCCCCTCCCCAGAGCACTCCCCACTAGGTACTACCTCCTGAAAGTTTTACCATCTCCCTCCCAACAGTCCCATCCTGGGGACCAAGCCTCCAATCCACAGGCCTGAGGGAGGTGTTCAAGATCCCAACCAGAGTACAAGGTGGTTTATAGATGAACTCATTTGGAGATTGATGGTGCCTGAAAGGACAAGAAGACGACAGAAAAGAGGCCTGCCCACACCCGAATGGAGAGGCCTTGGGCGCCAGAGTTCCTTAGTTGAGGGCCTCCTGAGCCCGGCAGGGAGTGGGAGGCAGAACCCAGAACTGTGGAAGGGGAGTTTTACATTAGGAGACTCTGTTCCCACCAGGTACTCTTGAGCCTTTCTGAATGAGAAGCAGGTTTTGAATACATTACAGGATGCTTTTTATAAGGGAAATATGATAAAACCACAAGACAATGCTAACCAAATGCTCTGAGTTTGAAATCCTCGAAACTAAAAGCTCCGTAGAAATAGAAAGTATATATTATTTTATTGCGTTCCAGAACACTATGGATGGTATTATATTAGCTCTTACAATATTAGAATTTTTCTCCCTCAGAATAGAGTGATATCTCTCTCAAAACAGCAGAAGATGAGCTCCAATAACTTCAAATGTTAATATAAATTTTCTGTGAACTCTGCCACAGTACTGTCTATAGAACTCACTCTTGGAGGCTTTCTTTTTCTCCCTGGGGCAGGGAGAGAGACTCTGCATCCTGCTTTGTGTTTTCCCAGCTTCCGGGACTCAGACGGCCTTTCTGATTGTCCCAGGCTTTGCTTCTTTATTCGCTCTCAGTTAATATTGTGAAGACTTCTTTGAAGTTGCGAGAAACCCTGCCTGCCAGGAAGTGCCAGGACCCAGCCAGTGCACACTACTAATAGGAGTGCAGAAGGCATCGTGCCCCGTTAGCCTTCTCCAAAGCTCGGCTAAGGACTCATCCCAGCTCTTACAATTCTGGATTCACATAAAAGGAACGAGGCACAAGGTGACAGCTGTGTGTTTCTGGGAGACTAACATTTAAAGTCCCCTGACCAAAAGCTAGGTGGTGGCGGCATACACCTTTAGTCTCAGGATTTGGAAGGCAGAGGCAGGAAGATATCTGTGAGTCCGAGGCCTGCCTGGTCTATGGAGCAAGTTCTAGGATAAACCAGGGCTACACCTTGTCTTAAAAAACAAAAATCAAAACAAAACAAAGCAAAGCAGAAAGGCTTCCAAGCTACGTTAGTGGGAACACAGCGATAGCCCTCATTTTTACAGCACTTGGGGCCCAAGGGTGAGGAAGGTTTTAGCCAACATCACCTCTGGCCTCTTATGGGAAATCGTCTTAGAAAATAGACTACTAATATTCTTTCCAATGTCTTCAAAACAGTGTCTTGAGGATACTGTGATAATGTTCCCTGGAGGAGGCTTTGATGCGTAGAGAGGTACTTATTAGTGTCTAATGTCAGGGGACGATGATAATTTTCAAAAGCTAAAACTCTCTATCCTCACCTGTAATTTGGAAACATTGGGTTAGACCAGTGGTTCTCAACCTGTGGGTCGCAAATCCTTTGGAGTCCAATGACCCTTTCACAGGGGTTGCCCAAGACCATCTGCATAACAGATATTTACGGTATGATCCATAACAGTAGCAAAATTACAGTTATGAAGTAGCAACATATGACTGGGGGAGTCACCACAACATGGGGAACTGTATTAAAGGATCACAGCACTAGGAAGGTTGAGAACCACTGGCTTAGATAATCCCTGGCATGTTTCTTTGAGGTGCTTGGATCCCACAACTAATTCTGTTGATGGAGAGTGGAGATCTGTTTAGGGACGAAGGGAAGGTGAACGATCTGACTTTGAGTAGTCAGCTTTGTCACCTGCTTAGTCTACACAACTTAGATAAGCTGTATGCAGGATAAAAATGAGTAAATTTCTTGTATAACTATATTAAAACACTCAAATTTCCCCAACTTCTTAGATTTCATCTCAATATCTTCCTGATAGCTAAAAACACAGTTCACTCTTCTTGGGCCTGGAGTCACCATCATGAGTATTAGGCCTTGTTCAATGCCATATGCATGGACCATATGGTAGTGGAGTTTTAGTGGCCATTCACCACTGTTAAAGATGAGTGAGAGCTTGTGCTTAGCTTGGAGCCGGACGGGTAAGGCACATCTATGCTGCAGAAGTTTATTTTTAGTTCTGTTTAAAATGGTTGTTCTGTGCACTGTTGGGAAAAGGGCTGCCTAGGCCTTGGCATTTGTATTGTCTGCAGGTGTTGGCTTTATGTAAAAGATGTAAATTCCTCATGATCTGCGTGTGCTATCAATAGAACACCTGAGGAGCTTAGGTATCAGTAGAAATCCCCGAGATGAGACACTCAGGGTTCCACTGTCCAGAATGGCGCTTGCCATGGCGGTGGCTCCCTCTGCTGAGGTCTGGCAGGGTTTACATCTACAAAAATGTCTCCTTGTCTTCCTTGCTGAGCTACACCGTGGGTGTATTGCTACACGTCTCCTACTTTCAAGAAACTTACTATATAGCATGGAAATAAGGCCATCTATTTTTTTCAAATGTATTTAAAATATGCATAAACATCGCACAAATATTCCAGGTGCTTTATAGGATTTTCAGAGTTGAGGGAGTTGACCAGGGTGGGTTTGAGAAGGGCAAGGTTTAGTCTTGGGTCAGAGCAAGGGGGCTAGAGAGATCAGAGGCTTCCAGAGAGGGGTGGACTGGATACTAAAGGGCCCAAGGGAGGGGGGACTCCACTACATATCATTGTTTTTCCTCTAGTACTTATTTAAGACTTGCTTGCTTATCGGTAAAGGAATCACGTAATGGAGAGTTGCTGTGGGAGGTGATGAGAAAAATCCCAGTCATTTCTTAGTACAGTACCCAGAATTCTGTGACTCTTCAGTAAAGAGTACCGCTATCAGTCATAAGCAGTTTTAATTGGACCAAATGCTATGTGTTGGTGAGGCCTTGACCTAAGACTTGAGACGGAAGACAAACAGGAGATCAACAAGACAAGACTGTGTTATGACGTTTGTGATTGCGTCATCTCCCCTGCTGTTGTACCACGCCTTTGGTCAGATGTCAGTTCTTAGAACCCTTGCTGTCTCGGCTACTCAGCTTTGCATGCCAAAATACTTATGATAGCCAACTCATATTTTTTTTTAAAAAATTTATTTATTTATATTTTTTATGTGTACAAATATTTGCCCGAATGTATGTATGTTTGACTGGTGCCCATGGGGGCCAGAAGAGGACATTGGGTTTCCTGGAACTGGAGCTACAGGTGGTTGTGAATCACCATGTGGGAATTGAACCCGGGTCCTCTGGAAGAGCAGCAAGTGCCCTTAGCTGCTGAGCCATCTCTCCAGTCCCTGATGACCAATTTATAATGAGGAAAGACTTATTTTGGCTCATGATCTCAGAGGCTTCAGCCTGTGTCAATTGGCTCCATTGTCATGTGGCCTGTGGTGAGATATATCCTGTCAGGGAGCATATGGTGGGGGGCACACGAGGGAGCAAACCTGTCTTCCTCATGGTGACTGGGAAACAATCAGAAAAGGGTCAGGTTTCAATATCCCTCAAAGGGCATGGCTGAAAGACCTTCCACTAGGATCCTAAGAGTTGGACCAAGTCTTTCGAATATAGACCTTTAAAGAACATGTCACATTCAAACCATTGCAGTTTCTGTTTAATGTTTAGAACCATCCTGTTAGAAAACAGCTGACATAGTAGGAAAGAGAGGGGTCTTCCACATTAAAGAATATTCCATCAAATCATGGGGATGGCCAGAGGTCCCCCAAGGCAGATGGTTCCAGGTAGCGTGAACCAGAGATGTCTGCTCAAGTTTGGGGCAGACAACCACTCCTGATTGTAGGGTCATTTGCTCATTGATCACAGGTGCTCATGGGGCACCTTCCCCTGGACCTAGCAGGCAAGGCAGAAGCAATTGACCTTTCAGCCTGTGATGATCTGGATGGGGTCTGGGGCAGTGCCAGGCATAAAGAGCTACTTAGGGCCAGAGAGTGGCTTGGAGAGAACAGGAATCTACAGATGAGCAGTCAAGCCATACCACACACCAATCATGTGATCTTTAGCTAGCTATTTAATGTCTCTGAGTCTCGTCATTTTAAACATGAGATAATTAAAGCCCAGCTCCCAGAGGTGTCAAGTGAAATATAATATTCAATCATGTCGTGGCAGAGCACTGGCTTGCTTGCACTGGAGGTCCCTGAGTGGTTGGGGCACTGGATTGTGAGCAACTGGATTCAGAGATTGCTGTGAGAGCTTTGGAGATTTGAAGAGCTTACCAGTGTTTCTCAACCTTCCCAATGCTGCAACCCTTTAAAACATTTCCTCATGTGGTGACCCCCCCACCATAAAATTATTTTCGTTGCTACTTCATAACTGTAATTTTGCTACTGTTGTAATGGAAATATTTGATATACAGAATTGTCTTAGGAGATCCCTATGAAAGGGTCATTTGACCCCCTTAAAGGGGTCAAGATCCACAGGTTGAGAACGGCCTGCTTAAACAATGTTGGGCTCTGTTGGGCCTGAAGGCAGACTGCAGATTTGATTTGGAATCTTTCGACTTGTCCTGGTGTGAGGAGAAGACAGTCAACTACAGTACTCCCCGCCCTGCCTACCTAGGCACATTCCAGTACAGACCTGCAAACAAACGCAGCTGAAGAGCTGATACACAACAGTGCTGGGTTTATCTAGACCATGTCAGGATTTCAAAGAATGTTAGACAGATACCTAACGGAGGATAAGAGTCTTCTTTATTTCCTAGATAGATAATCTGAGGCTCACTCAGCAGGGAGTAATGGATCGAGCATGTAATCTAGGTCAAATGCTTTAGAATGGAGGTGGATGTCACAGAGGCGCCAATGCAATGGTTTTCAAATGTGCATGTAGCTGTAAACACACATACAGAGAGAGAGAGAAAACCTCTCAACGGCGTACACATGGATTTTGTCCAAACATTCTGACTGGGAAATCTGGGTGTGGACCTAAATTCTGAGTTTCACCTAGGCTATCAGAAGTGTGTGTGTGTGTGTGTGTGTGTGTGTGTGTGTGTGTGTGTGTGTGTATTGGCAGGGTCTTGATACATAGTTTGTTATTGTACACTGCTGCTGGGGGAGCTCACCAAACAGGACAAGGAGACATATTAATATCTACAAACTCTACCAGGTCTCATCAGAGGGAACCACCATCAAGACAAGCACCTTATTGCAGGGGAATCCTGAGCATCTGAGCTCAGGTGTTATTCATTCAGAAGTCCTCAGGTGCAGATCATAAGCAATTAAACAGCCCCCGCATAAATCCAACACTTGCAGACAATACAAAATGCCCAGACCTAGGCAGATAAGGATGTAAGCTCTCAGTTACGGCTCCACTGACGTGCCTGCCTGTCTGATGCCATGCTCTCTGCCATGATGATCATGGACAGGCTCTAACCCCCTGAAATAGTGAGCCCCAAATCAAATTAAATGCTTTCTTTTATATGTTGCCTCAGTCATAGTCTTGTACGGGCCTCAGCAAACGTGTGCAGAAAGAAGCAGTGAGCGCTCCCTCTCTCGGGGTAGAGCTTTGGTTTGGCACACACCATTCTGTTTCCAGATGTTTGCCATGGGAAACAGATTGTGTCTCTACAAGTGCCATCTGGCTTGGAAGGTGAACTCCACAGACATCAAAGCTCACTTGTCAGAGTGTTGCAGACTTTTCCAGTATATGTCCTGCCATTGCCCTGAAGCTGTCGCCTTCAGCAATATACCGTGGAGGGCAGACATGCTTTGGGTTGCCCATCCAGAGGCAGTAGTATCTCTGTGTGTATGAAGAACAAGGCTGTATCGCACAGAAGTTCAGAGTTCCATCATTGGCTTTAAAAATAATGCTCCCAGCTGGTCTTAAAAGCAAAAGGAAGGTTATAAACAGCAAAGAGATTAGACTCCAAATCTAGTTTTCTTTGTCTCTGCAGAAGAGGAGGCTTCATTTGAAAAGTTTTATCACCAGCAGGTTGACAGGCATCTGTGGTCACTGGCTTCATTTAGAAGGGACTGGAAAGTAATAAAAACCTCTCCCTATTACAGGCCCACCTATGTCTGCAGGGTGAGCTAGATGCCCTGAGCAGCAGGGGTGATGAGAATAAATGGAGACAAGAATGAGAACCCCAAATGACTTGTTCCAGCCATGCTTTTCATCCAGAGCCTGACAATTATATATATTCGTATAATAACATCTAACATGAAAAATGTCTGCATGAGGGAGAGGGGAAGTGTCATTTCATCTCATAAACTCTGTTCATTTCAATATATGGACATTTCCACTAAATTACATAATGTTTTTTCCCTTCTAAATTTCACCTCGGGGTTTATGAACGAAATGCCATTCTGACATGGTTCTAAATGACCAGATGAAGATTTATCATTGGAGTGTAAAGTGGCTAGAATAATACTGACATAGAAATAATTGCTTTTTGGCAGGTGGTCTTGCAATTTCACGATTAGACCTACAAATTCAACGCCAGCAAGCTGTCCATACATGCCTTCCCTGGATCGTCATGAAGAATGACCTGCTTCTCTCAGAGTCTATCTTCTCGAGCCCAGAGGCTCTGACAGAGCACAACCAGGCCTTCAGATGAACACCCTCCCATTGCTGTTTCAAAGTCACAGCATACATTAATGTAGGACTGTCTTTCCATCCACATAGGGCTATGCACTGAAACTAGTGTGTTCATGTTTTCTAAGTTGTACAAATGAAGGAACAGGGTAACAGAATCCTAATGAATTAAAAATAAAGCCTCTCCTCAGAAATTGACAATATGGAAGTGAGAAAGCCCTCTCTAGACAACAAAGCCCTGGAAAATTCTGTCCCAGTTGAAGGATGTCTCACAAACAGTATTGAGATGACATGTATTCGTGTAGATAAAAAAAGGTCCACATAGAAGGGTTGCTATGAACATGCTGTTCGGGTGTATCTTAGTTACTTTTCTTTTTCTTCGTTTTTTTAAATAATACTTTTATTAATAATTTGAGTTTCATACAATGTATCTTGATAACACCCTCTTTCTATTCCTCCTTGTTCCATCCTCCTGCCCCTGAGCCCTCAAAAAGGGGGGGGGAAGAAAATTAAGTCAAGCTTGTGTGGTAGAAGCATGGATGGATCTTCACCATGGTCTTTGGAGGCAGGAGGCTACTCTGATTGTGTACTTTGACCTGGCCCATATTAGCCCGAGGCAAAGCATGACAGAGTTCCACTTGAAGTTGGGCCTCACTGCCCAAACCTGGACACTCAACAGAATCTCTGGTATCTTGCAAGCACTGGGGCATCCCACAGCACACATCATCATCCCAACATCCTACTGGGACCAGGGCTCCCCACAGGCAACCAGACATTCCCCAGGGACCCTGATATCCCACCGGCACCCAGACATCCACAGGAGAGACATCACAATCAAAGAATTTAAAACAGAAAACATTAAATTTGGGGTTGACTGTTCCAGAGGGTAGTAGAGTCCATGTCAATCATGGAGGGCAGCACGGCAGCAGGCAGGCAGGCAGGCACAGCGCTGGAGCAGTAGCTGAGAAACAACAACCATGTGGCAGAGAGAGAGCCAACCGGAATGATGTGGGGTTTGGAAACCTTCTCCAACATCATGCTGCCTTATCCTTCCCAGACAGTTCCACCAACTGGTGATTAAGCATTCAAACATATGAGCCTACGGGGATCATTATTAATGAAACTACCACAGGTTACAATGAAGACTTCATTTGGAGAACCATACATTGGAACTCTTATGTGCCAGGCACTGTTCTGGGTATTGGGACACAGAATGTTCAGATACAAATGCTTGTTTTCAAGGAACTGTGTTCTGTTAAAGTATCAAAATTAATATTATTGGTGGGTATCAATAAAGAACCATGACAGCTTTCTGAGATGGAAAACCTGGATGGCCATGGTACCGGGTCTTGCCTCACATGGCTGACTTACAAGCCTCAGCTTCCCATTGCTCTGATCTGCTTCTGCCGGCACTGACCCCCAGCACATGACCTTTAGGTATTTTATGGAAAGGAAGCACCAAAGAACCACCCTCCATCCCACAAGCCTTAATGCACAATGAATAGAATTTTTACAGTGCTCCAACCCCCAACTTCAGCTGGCTGACATGATGCCATTTTTTACGGCCAGTCAAATCCCTAGGCAAGGTCTTCCTTACCTGGTGCTTACATTGAGGGAGGGCCTTAGAAAGTCCTTCCATTAATATTAATACAATTGACATTCCAATCAAAGGCCATCGAGTGGACAATTGTTGGTGCTCCAAACTAGCACACTTTCTGCATTTCAGAGTCTGCTTCTAAGAAGCTGTTTCCAGTAGCCAAGGAAGGTGACCTTCTGGCTTCTGGATAAACGCTTAATATTTGAGAATAAGTTCAGACATAATCCAACAGTGTTCAGTGGGATATAGGCAACAGATAAGAAAAGTAATGTGCTTGTTAGCTTTCTTGCCTCTGAGCCAGGTTGCATGACATAAACAACTTAAAAAGAGAAAGGATCATTTGGCTCATGGATTCAGACATTTCAGTCTGCTGTGGTGGAGGGGGGGGGGTACACATAGTGCCAGACAGAAAGCAGAGAGAGGAGAGGCTGGGGAACAGGACTAACTTCCAAAAGCGCAATCTCAGTGAGCTACCAGCAAAGCCCCAAATCCAGAACTTCCTACCACTGCCCAGCATAGCACCACCAGGTAGAGACCAAGCATCAGAACATATAAGCCTGTGAGGGATATTCCATATCCAAACGATAACAAGAAAGGAATATTAAATGCACAGAAGCCAGGGTGGGGGAGGACTGCCAGAAAGGCAGAAACAGGAGCAGGCAAATACAATATCCTGGAAGCTGAAAGATGAAGATGTCAAGGAAGAGAGAAATAAACGGGTTTAATGCTGACAGAAAGAGTGGTCCAGACTGATGGCTGACTATTAGATCTCACAAGAAGGTCCCTGGTGATCCCAGGCAGACTGAATGCGTGTATGGCCAAAGCAAGTACCAAGATACAGAAGGAACTAAGTCTTAGTTCTCTCACAATGGTGCTTATTAAGTACCTACTTTGTGCCAGGCTGTGTATGGCCACTGGCAACACCACTTTAGCCATTAATCAATGCCATTCCAGTCGGGAAATGTGGCACCCAGTCTCCAAAACACAATTAGAGGGCTACGTGCTCGCAGTAAATCCGCCCAGGTATTATGCTGGCTTACAGCCTATTAACTTTTACCACTTCCTTAATACAAAAAGAATTTTATTACCAATTACGCAGCAAGTTAAATTAATATTTATAAGAGTCTCGGAGGCCGAGAGGCATGATGGAATTTCTAGACGTACCTTGCTCGTGCTAGATTTCTTTTCTCCCTTGTCATCTCGTGATCCCTCAGCGCGGAAGAAAAACACTAAGTAACAGAAACCAGGAGTCCCATGAAGGATTTCCCCCCCTGAAAAGTGGAAATTGGGAAAATCCTTTAAAAGCCGGCAAGAAACTTAGTACCGCTTACATTTCTATCATCAAGTCCAAGCTAATGTGGCCATGTATTAGTAGCACTGGGGAAGTACCACTCAGCTGCCCTGGCTGACCCTGCTTCCGGAAGCGTGTTGCCGCTGGCTCCCAGGCAGCCCCAGGCTCTGGGGTTTGTACAGTGACCAGAAGTCACAGCAGTCTCGGCTTCTCACTTCCCCAGGCTAGCGGTTAGCCGCTTTCTGTAGCTAGTGTCTTCCTCATGGCCTGGAAGCTCTTCAGAGGCAGCTGAGTTCCACACCTGGCTCAGGCAGGTGTGCTTTCAGGGGAAGCAGCAGATGGGATAGGAACTGCCTGGGCTGTCAAGTCATCCTGGCATCTCGGGATCTCGTCCTGTATGTTCTTAACTTGTACATAAAGCTGGACGCATTGCAGCTTCCATTTTCTCATTGTAAAATGGCAGCACTTTCGTCAGAGGACTGTGTGTGGACTGGGGGGGGGGGCAGGGTGGGGGAGGGCGCACACTTTCATCAAATGCGGGCTTTTTCCTCCTAGCAAGGCTCTACCCATCTGTACACTCCCTCCTGGTGGAGGGGCAGGGGCTGCCTATTGGAGGCCTAGGACTCTGGAAGGGTCCATTGACAGTAGAAGGAGAGGAAGGGAAGGAACAGAAGGTGAGGGAATCCAGGAGGCAGAAGAGGAGAGCAAGATGGACATGACCAGGAGGGAAGAGGGGACCAAGGAAGAGGAGAGGAGAAAGGTCATGTTAAGAGGTGAGGAGTGATTCACACCTGTCAGTGAGTGGCAGGGTTAGGATGGTGCTGGAGATAAGACACCAGTCAGGCACCACAGAAGGATGCAGGTTTGAGGCAGAAAGCTGCCCTCACAGACTAGACTGGGATGGAAAAGGAACTGTCCCAATGGACCACACCCAAAGTAATGGTGACCTGCTGTTGGCAAAGTTTTATGTGTCTACCAACCCAACTACGGGCATGGCTGATACTGATGGCCACGTGTTGTTTCCTCGGTACATGTGCGCAGCTTCACCAGACCTTCTGGGGGGCATTTGTGAGAGTCTTGCTGTTCCTCCCTGTGGAGAGATGCGAACGACATCTATTTAGTCCAGACAAGGCCCAGACGACAAACCCATGAAATGGCTCCAAACGAGTCTTATGTGGTGAGCCAATGAGTCTACTGGGTTACTAATGGGAGCTTGAGTGGCTCGGGCAGCTGCATTCCTGAAAACCTCACCCCAGCATAGGTGACGATTATGAGGGCCACATCCCCTGTACTCCTTGCAGGCAACGTCACCAGCGTCCCCCACACCCAGTGAATGTTTACTGTTTGTATAACCCTCAGGGTGGGGACACCTGAGCCTTTACTTCCCTGTGTGTTTTATGAGCCTCTCCCTTTGCTCCAGAAGAGAATATTTCAGTTCTCAGGAAAGAGCTATGCAACAACCCCTTTTAATCATTCTAGCACTTGGTCTGTCTTGAATGATGCTGAGGGTTGTGGGAGAGCTTTCTTAGGGGTGCAAGAAAGAACCTTTGGAGTGGATGAGGCCTCTGCACCGTGAGACTCACACAGGTCCACTAAGGCGCCAGAATAGAGATATATGGAAGCAATACAGCAAAGTGCAGCACCATCAAGGTCGCCAAGGCCCCAGGGGTGGAGAGAGGAACCCGGAGTGTCTGGCTGCAAGGGTTGCCCCAGGATGCAGGTCCCCACACTCAGGGGAACCTACAGTGCTGGCTCTTAGACACTATAGTTAGAGCAGAGTGACACCCCAGAGTCAGGGAGGAGACCCTCAAGTACAACAGATTCAATTCCTTACCACGCAGGCAAGTTGGTTTAATATAATTTTGAACAATTCACAATGTGCCATTTTTTTATAATCTCCAGGTAAAATTCATCATCACTAAATACGTATTATCTTATCAAAAATGGTAATTGGGGCTGGAGAGATGGCTCAGTGGTTAAGAGCACTTACTGCTCTTGCAGAGGACCCAAGTTTAATTCCCAGTACTCACCTGGTGGCTTATAACCATCTGCAACTTTAGTCACAGGGCATCCAGTGTCTCTCTGGGCACCAGGCATGCAGGTGGTACCTATACATACATGCAGGCAAAACACCCATACGCATTGTAGAGATTTGAATGAGAATGGCATCCTCCTATGTTTAAATACTTGATCTCCAATTGGTGGCTGTTTGGAAAGGATTAGGAGGCGTGGCTTTGCTGGAGGAAGTCTGGCCTTGGGGGTTGGGGTGAGCTTTGAGGTTTTAAAAGGCTCTGGCCATTCCCAGTCTGCCTCCTGCTTGGAGAACAGCTTTTAGCCGTTCCTGCCTTCATGCTTTTTGTTCAGCCTTCGTAGGCTCTAACCTTCTGGAATCCCGAATCCAACTAAACACCTTGGACATGATGTTGTATCACGGTAATAGAAAAGTAGCTAAAACACATGGGTCTAAAATATTTTTACCTCACCACGTGTCCTGTGGGCTGTAGAGCATGAGTCAGGGAGTTTCCTTGCCCCCCTCCCCGCCCCTTTCCAGGGTACAGAGAAGCTGTTTTGCCGCAGGAGGGACAGAAGGACATCTAAGGTGTCATTCATTACAGGCTCCCAAGCCCATCTGCTCTTAGCTATGCGGGCAAGGGAAAGTCAGGTTCAGTGTTATTAACAAAGTTTAAAAACGGGAGTGGTTGTGGGGGACACAGAACGAACCAGTCATAGAGAGCCCATTGTAACAGTTTAGTAACCTGAACAGAAAAACCTTTGATAAGCTCCCCAGAGAGCTTAAATGTTTCCCCTCTCTCAGGGCCCAGGTAGCAATGCCAGCAGGTCAGCCTTGAAACAAGACCATGGACTCCATCAGCTTCAATAAGTCCTAAGCCTGGAGGAAGGAAGTAGGGTCTGGTTTCCACTCTCGCTTTAAAAAAATCAGGTCTTTGTTCCTTGGGATTGCTCTTCCAGGATTTGTAACACACGGTGATTTGATTTGGCAGGAAAAGCACCTTCTGAACACAAAGGGTTGTTTTACAGCCTTTGAGCTCTGCTCTCCGGGCCTCCGCTGTGCGCTCCTGTCATTCTCCTTCGAAGCCACTGGGTGGCGCTGCAGGAGCCGGGATTGCCAGTAAGGGCTGTAGCTTCCAACTTCAGGGCGACTTGGTAGCTGTGCAGTCACACACAGGTACCAGGACAGGGGAGTGGGTGCAGAGAAGAGTCAGTTCCCTCTAGAATCCACTTTTAATATTTACAGTCGGTGGTCCCCCCTCATATAACAAAGGAATTAAAGTGTGTTTAGGAAAGATGCTTTTTATTTCGAAAATGCTCTTCTTATTGGGGTGTAAAAGACCATTTGAATTAAGAATGGGTAGAGGCAGCTTCATTCAAGTGGCCTGGCTGTGCTCCCTCCAGCTTGCTGTCCTTCCTGTAAAAGACAATGGCACAATTCGAATTTCCTCCCTTCCTCTCATTCCTTTTTTTTTTTTCATTCCTCCCGTGTAACCCTTAAACCCCAGTACCACCGCTGCTCACCCACAAACCTTCATTCTGAATACCGGTCCACCCCACATCCCCCCCCAGGGACCAGTTATCTCCTTCCTTCTGCTCCTCTTTTGAAAAACAAAACTTGCTTAGCAACATCTCATCTTAAAAGACAAACTCCCCCAGGCCCCACCTTCTCCCTTGCCTACTCGTGGTCCAGCTTCCTGCCCTTATCAACAAATGCCCACACCCTCAGCTTTCCTTTTGTCTGCTTGGAGACACTAGTTTGGTGTCTGTCCCTGCAGCGTCACTGAAACCCACTGCGCATAGGCAGCTGCAGAGGCTGCTTTTGCCCTTTATCTGTCCTGGCTTCTCTCTCATGCCGGATGCAGACAGCCTGAGCTCTTTCCATCCCTGGTTCCTGTGGCACTCATTTCCCTCCCATGACCTGACCTGTCCTTGGTGACGGTTGGAGCTACATTTCCCACAAAGCTTTGCAGTAGCTATAAAAAGGAGCTCCAAAGGCCCTAGCCATAGCAAGGCTTGGAGACAAGGTGACCAGAGTTCTTCCTTTTACTAAGGCAGGACAACCTTGGCCAAGTATCCTGAGTATTGAGGAGGCCCCCAAGATCAAAGGATACAGAAAGGAGTAGTGGACGGGAAGATTTTGATTAGTCACTCGTCACTGTGACAAAACAGTGAGCCAAAGACCTTAAAAAAAGGAAGGTTTGTTTGTTTTTGTTTGAGACAGGATCTAGCACTATATATTCCTGGATGCTCTGATGCTCACTGTCATTTAGGTTGGCCTTGAACTCTTCCTCCTCCAGCTCCCTTCCTGCTGGGATTGCAGGTGTGCCATCTCCCCCGAGGTAGAGCGCAGTCTGGACTGATCTGGTATGCAGGAGGTCACTGCTCCCAAGACACCAGCTGGGGCAGCTGCACTGGGGCTAGAAGACCAGCTTCCAAGATGAATCACTCACACAGCTAGAAAAATGGAGCTAGCTGTTGGCTAAGAGCTCAGGCTGGGCTCAAGGGAAAGGCCTTTGATTCTCGTCCCTGTGGGCTTTCTCTGATCTGCCTGGGCTTCCTCACAGCCTAGGAGCTAGAGCCCAAGGAAGACTCTCGAGAGACAAGAAATAGAAGTTGTCAGACTTTTGTTGTTGTTTTAAAGATTAAAAAAAAAAAACAACCCATCGTGTGTGTGTGTGTGTGTGTGTGTGTGTGTGTGTGTGTGTGTGTGTGTGTGATTGGAGCAGAACATGCACATGGAGGTCAAGGGACAACTTTTGGGAGCTGGTTCTCTCATTCAGTCATGGGTTCTTGTGACTGAACTCAGGTCTCCTGGCTTGGTGGCAAGCCCTTTTACCCAGTGAGCCATTTTGCTGGCCCATTGCCCCTTTTTTAAGTCCTGGAAACCGGCAGTGTTGTGTCTACCCTGTTCTATTTGCTAAATGGTAGCAGAGCTGAATTTCTAGAGGTTGGGATGGAGACTCCGCCTTCCAGAGGGGGCAGCCTCAAAGAATTTGAACACTTCTGCTTTTCCCTGCCATCCTGGTTTGCATGCTTGACTCAGTTTCTTACCAGGTCTTCTCATAAGACTCAGAATCAGGAGATACCTACTCAAAAAGCAAAAGCAAAATCATTTGGTTCCCCAATGGATTTGCTGAAAACTAGAGACAAAATCAGGTATAACTCCAAAAGAAGAGAGACGAGGAGAGGCCACACAGGGTGTAGGGATCCCCACATAAATGGGACGCAGAATATGGCCGGAGGAGCTGGAACTTTCCACGAAACTGGCATTGCGTACTCTCAGTGTAGACCAGGCTGGCCTTGAACTTACAGAGATCTACCTGCCCCGGCATTCTAAGTGCTGGGAATAAAGGTATGCACTCCATCGTGCCAGGTATGGGCATGTCTAATTGGGAATCTGATTTGCTTTTGATCTGCTCCTACCTAAGCAAGCTGATTGGCTCGGTAACAAATTCTAATTTGTTTAGGCAAAAAAAAGAAGGCCAGATGTGGAGGCCCACACCCTTAATCTCAGTGTTCAGAAGGCAGAGGCAGGTGGCTGTCTGTGAGTTGGAGTCCAACCTGATCTACAAAGTTAGTTCCAGGCCAGCCAGGGATACGTAGTAAGACCCTGTCTCAATTTTAAAAGTAATAATTTGGAGACTATGTTTCCAACTGTGCCCCTCATCCTTGTTACTATTGGTTCTTATCTTTTAAAACCAGGGACTAGGGGTGGGGGATGACGAGGGCAGTCACAGAAGTGGAGCACAGAGGGTTATGAGCACGCCTTATATGCTCCTTTCTCTACCCCAACCTTAGGACTTTTTCCCTGCAGCCAAGGCCAGGCTCACAGAAAAAAAGAATGCTATCAGTAACTTGATTCATTGTTCCTCTGGAGAGGGTGAAAGTAGCAAATGCTGGGGTTTAAGCAGTCTGACACTCCCTTTGAGGGCCACAGAATGATCAAGTCAAGGGAGAATAAGGATCAGAGACGCCACAGCTAAGCAGCAGTCAGTGTGTGTGTGAGAGCCCAGGGCCCACGGCGGTGGCGGCTGACCTCCCAGCGCCAAAGCAGAATTCCTGCCTTCTCTGTTATTGCTGCAGGTGGATTATTATTATTATCATCATTGGAACAATTTAGTTGTTTTGATTTGTTTCAAAGGTAACAGAAAATCATGGTCATGAGGTCCTGGCAGGCCAGGCCTTTCCCTCTGAGGCTGGTGACCAAGAAGTGAGATGCCATGCTAACTGAGGTAGGCATCCGTGCAGCAGATCTTCAACTGAAGTCACTAATTTGCTCGTCCAACCTTGCTAAGCAGCCATAAGGGGTAATGGCTGTCTCTTTCCACACTCAGACCAATTTGAGCCTGTGACCTTGACTGACACCGTACTTTCCCTAGCTATGTACTAAAGGAGAGAGTTATGGACAGTCAGCGAGTGACTCTTCCCAGTGATGAAGGTGACAGAAGACATAAACGTACCAAGGACCGAGACCTGCTGGGAGAGAGTGGCTCAGTCAGTGACCGCAGTGGCTCTTACACCAATTAGGTATGTCTCCCTGATACGCTCTTTCTTTTGCAAACATCACATTAATTTTCCTAATGCACACACACTCCTTCACCCTCATCGGCCCTAGAGGTCAGCAATGGCTTTCACCCATGGGGAATTTATAAATTGCAGTGAATGAGGTGAACTTGCATATTCAAGGAGTTTCCCCTTGAAGGGACAGAAGAATCCAGAATGTCACTAGATGTCAGCTTGGGATGCAGGGACTCTCTCTTCAGGGTTCTACATCTTTCAAAGACTTGTCACATGATGCGGCGAAGGGTCTGTCCAGTCTGTGCTTCACCACATGGAACATCTCTTCTGGAAGGATTTGGGATATTTTGTCAGATTTTCCATAGACTTTGGAGTTCCATTGACCTGAGCTCAATTTTCTGCTACATTAAAAAATGATATTTGTTTTGAATTTGAATTATTCTTATTTTATTTTACGCGTATTGGTATTTTGTCTGTATGTATGTTCTTTATCTTTTGTGTGCCTGGTTTCTATGGAGGCCAGAAGAGGGCATCGGATCTCCAGAACTGGAGTTACAGATGTTTGTGAGTTACCACGTGGTTTCTAGGAATCAAACCCATGTCCTCTGGAGATTCCAGATCCTACTGCTCAAAACCTTTAGCAACACTCTCCTTACGTCTCAGTATCAATATCAAAAAGGTAAGGATTAGGGACTGAAGAGATGGCTCAGGGGTTAAGGGTGCTTATCGCTCTTGCAGAGGACCTGAGTTCTGTTGTTACCACTGAGGTTGAGCAACTGCCTGAAGCTCCAACTCCAGGGGGATCCAACACCCTCTTCTGCCCTCCTTGGGCACACTCACATGTGTGACATATATTCATATAGACACATACATACACATAAACAAAAACAAATCTTTAAAAGGTGGGAATGGGTTAAAATACTTGTATCATATAGTTCTCCAACTAGCTAGACCAAGACCCCTCTGCCTCATATCATTTTGGTGCAGGAGTATGAGATGGGTGAGGCAGGTAGACAAGATGGCTCTACTGTCCTGTCTCGCCTTGGCATACCTAATGGAGATAGAATCAAAAGAGAAGGCAAATTGAAAAGGTGAGTAACGCCCATGCTTAAACAGTCCCTCAAATGTGATTTTTTTTATATGTTACTTTATAAATTTGCACAAAATTTTAGGAGAGCAAGTTAACAACTTGATTCCAAGATCTATGGTCTTTGAGCTAACTAACTGCTTCAAGCGAGTGGATTTGTTCTTGCTATTTGAATTGGGGCATATCAGGGTGGGGGCACCTGCAAATTGGGAACTGTAGGGGGACACTGAGGTAGCTGTTCACATGTGGGGTAGAAGGTAGGGAGAGAGTAGGATGTTGGATGAGGGAGCAGATGTCCGCAAGAGGCCAGAGAAAGATGCCTGGGTCCAGACAATAGGTAGGGGTAGGGGGCAACGGGACCGGTAACGGGAATATGTTCTTAAGTTGCTGCGCAAGGTTGAAGGGAGCCAGGCTTCTCACAGTGAGAACTCCCGGAATGAAGAAGTTGAGATTGACATCTGGGGTCTGTACTAACACGCACTACTTATCACATACGTGGCTTCTCATCAGTCCTTCAAGGTGATAGACTTAAATCAGCTCCTTTCTCACCGCCCCCCCCAACCCCCTCCGTCCCGTCCCCCCAACCCCCCCCCCCCGCATCCTCTGGTCCAGCTCATGCTATCTCAGCACCTTCCGGCTTTTTCAGCACTGTTTCCCTGGTAGGCTCCGTGTGCTTTTTCAATAAAGGAAGCGACATGCGCTGGCAAACACAGGTACACACACAATGTTTAAATAATTAACAAACAGAGGATTAAGAACAGAGAGTTCTTGGTTGGGGCTGGAGGGGAGCCAGCCTCTTGCATAAAAGACAAGGCTGAATGGCTGCTGCGGGGCCCTGACAGGCAGGGGCAGGTCTGGCAGGGGAAGTGTGGCTAACTGTCACAAGGGAGGGTAGGTCCCTCTAGCGTTCATGCCTTGCTCAGTTGACCTTGATGAGGGGTGAAGACCCTAGCAGGGGGCCCCAGATATGCCTGACCAGGCCCACTCGTTTTTCTTCCTGTTAGGTGAACAGTGCGAGGTCTAGAAAACCGGAAGTTCCCATCCGTTCCTGGCAGAGCTCCTGTCCCACAGGCTAGTTTAGGCCCATGTTTCTGTTGTGCCACGCACCCAGCTCTTCATCTTCTCTACTGTCAGGGTGGGTCACCGTGGCCTCGTTCCCTCTTCCCTACGTGGCTTTGAATGGCAAAAAGCACCCTCTGGGAGACAACGTGGGCCCGAGGCAGTCTCTGTTTCAGCAGTACTTCATTATTTCAGTGTGTCCAAGCAGACACACTTCTATTTCAAGGCTGGAAATAGTTCCCATGTCTTTAAAAAAAGATTTATTTTATTTTAAGTTATGCATATGTGTGAGGGCCTGCACATATGGGTACCAGTGCCCTCGGAGCCCAGAGGGGTTGGGCCCCTGGAATTGGAGTTGCAGTAATTGTGAACGAACCAATCTGGGTGCTGAGAACTGAATTCGGGTCCTCTACATGAATAGTACATGTTCTTAACCACAGAGGCATCTCTCCAGCCCCAGCCCCAGCCCCAGCCCCAGTCCCCTATGTCTTTATTGGGGGACAGGAGAAAGGACAGATCCTTTGCATCCTTTATTAGATTGTGTGTATCATTTCCCATAATGTCTCGAACCCCCTTCATCACCTACTCTCTCTTTACAAACTCTTCTTTCAAATCCCAGAGAGATGGCTTAGTGGATCAAAGTGCCTGCAGCCAAGCCGGATGACCCGAGTTCAGTCCCTGGGACTCACATGATGGCAGGCAAGACCAACTCCTACAAGTTATCCTCTGATCTCCTCACACTTGCTTTGGGTACACACTTACACACACACACACACACACACACACACACACACACACACACACCCTACAACAGAAAGTTAGAAATCTACATGTCGACAAACCTCTGCAAATTCTACCATCTATGGCATCCTTTTCATAGTTTACAATTCTATTAACAATTTGATGAGTTATAATATCCTTATATACACATCTGGACAGTTGGGGTTAAAAAGAATTTCCACATTTGAGAACAAGAATCCGGGCTTACACAATACTTTTGAGAATTCTATATTTATGTCTGAGAGCTACATTTTTATTGTCGTATTGGAATATGTCTTGGTTTTGTGACCAGGGATAGCACTGGAGTTCTCCTAGAGTCAAATTCTCCCTGTAATGCTTTCTTCTTCCTAAGGCATTCTGTCTAGGAGCAGGTGTAATAAAGACATCTTAGTTATTCATGGCCTTGCTCCCAAGCCAGGGATCCCAGAGACCCTGACATTTCTTATCAGCATTTATTTGGGAGATGAACCCTGAATCTCTCTTGTACCTTTAGAGAACAGTAGTTTGCTGTCCTGAGCCGTTTCCAAGAACCAGCCAGAGTGACATGCTATCTGAGGACTGTAGAATTTTACTGGGTGGATGCCCAGGGAATCTAAAGCCAAAGACCAACTGTACGTGCGTAGGGGTGGCTCTCAACAAGATTGGGGGAGCAATGCTAATAAGATTTCTCTCTCTCTCTCCTCTCTCTCTTTTCATTCATTATTTGGGAATTCAAGGGGGCCTTTGTCAGGTCTTTTTCCATGGCTCTCTTCCCAGGCTGTGGTGAGGGCGGGGTGGGGGGGATTTATCTGAACTCAGTGAACCATCAGGAGCTGGTGCATGAAAAGTCAGCAGGTAGGTTTGGCTGCAGAGCCTTTGCACACAGAAACAGCAGACTCAGCATGTCAGCCGAGACAAGGAACAACTAACTCTCTTTTCTCTTTCTTTCGTTAGGAGAGATCAGCTGCTATCGTTCCGAGATTCCGAGGCAGTCTTAAAGAAAGATGCTGCTCCCATTTTCTTGCCAGGAGTGGATTGTTCTTCCTGGTCTAACCCCGCTGCCCCTCAGGAGAACTCCCTTCTGGGCTTTCTCTGTCTCAGGTGCTGTGCTAAGTACTTTCCATGTTAGCTCATTTGGTCCTCACCCCAACACCATGGCTACTTTAGTATGCATACATCCTGCCCAAGGCCATACAGATCCAAACAGGAGGAACCCGGATCCCAGAGAAGGCTCTGACTCTAGAGTCTTCACCCCCAAATAGGTGGCAGGGATGGCAAGGGTTGGTGACAGGAAGGGGACAGACAGGTCCAATGTGTCTAATAAAAGTGAGGCTTGGGTCATAGAAGGTGCTGGATGGTTCGTATAGGCCCTGATTCTAGAACCAAGACCACATTTAAGGAAGAACAGCACATATGTGTGTCACTTAGCTCTCCAGTTTTTCTCTTAGGTAACTTGACTGCTCATATTCTTTTGACATTTTTTTTCTACTGGCGCTTTACTCTCTGTCTTAAAGATTTAATTGTCTATTCCTCTAAAAGAAGCAAAACTGCTTTTGTCTGTATGGCTTATTTCTTTAACAACTCTTAAAAATATTTATTTATTGTATGTGCATGCATGTGCACACGTGCCATGATGCAGGTGCACAGGTCAGAGGGCAAGGTGTGAGACCAACCCCTCTCCCATTAAGCTGGATCTGCAGCTATTACTGCTTCTCCTCATGACTGGCTGGCCTGGAGCTCACCATGTAGACCAGGTTGGCCTTTAAGTCACAGAGATTGGCCTGCCTCTGGCTCCTGAGTGTTGGGATTAAAAGTGTGTGCCGCTACAGTCAGCTTCTGGTTTGTTTGTTTATTTGTTTGAGACAGGCTCTGTCTACATAGCCCTGGCTGTCCTCGAACTCACAGAGATCTTCCGCCTCATGAATGCTGAGATTAAAGATGAGTGCTGCCCTGATTTTTTTTTTAAGACAGTGTTTTTTGTGTGTGACTTGGGGACTCTTGTAAAGAAATAAAGACCCAAAGAAATAGTTCATTATACATTGGTGTCCATTATAATCATGAAAGTTATGATACAATAGACCATAATCTCAAATGTTGAAATCTTAAGAGATCGAATTCTATAAAACCCTAAAGTCCTCCAAATCAAATCACAATCTTGAAAGATTAAAATCCCAGATGTTAACCTGGCAGCTCATGCCTTTAATCCCAGCACTCGGAGGTAGAGGAGGGGTAGATCTCTGTGAGTTCGAGGCTAGTCTGGTCTGCAGAGTGAGTTCCAGGACAGCCAAAGTTACAACAGAGAAACCTTGTTTTGGGAAAAAAATGAACGAATGAACCAACCAACCAACCAAACAAACAAACAAAATCCCAGATGTTGAAACTGTGAATGCCTGAAAACTGCAGTTACCATGTGTGTGTGTGTGTGTGTGTGTGTGTGTCTGTCTGTGTGTGCATGTGTGTGTGTGTCTGTTTCTCTGTGTATATGCATGTTTGTGTGTCTGTTTCTCTGTGTATATGCATGTGTCTGTCTTTCTGTGTGTTTATGCATGTGTCTCTGTGTATGTGTATGTGTGTGTGTCTGTTTCTCTCTGTATGCCTCTCTCTCTCTCTCTCTTGTCTGTCTGTCTGTCTCTCTGTGTGTCCATGTGTGTGTGTGTCTGTTTCGCTATGTATATGAATGTGTCTGTCTTTCTCTCTGTGTGTCTGTCTCTCTCTTTCTCTCTCTCTGTGTATGTGTGTGGGGGTAGTGTGTAACTCTGTCTCTCTGCATGTAGGGGCTATATAAAGAGGAGAAAGCCAAATTCTGGAGAAGGATTAGCTACACAATTGAACAATGATAAAAACCTTCAGTTTAAAATGTGTCATTTGTCTGTGATCCTGGCTGGTAAAACCCTAGGAGGTCTGAATGCATTTGAGCTGAATTAGCTTTTTAGATTGTACCGAAGTCACTGACTGGCAAACACTGAGGCTCATGGGGGGATGGGAGGACAATGGGGATGCTCTCCTAGGACTGCGCTGGTGCCACCAAATCTGCAGTTTCGTATGTGTGCATGTGGGGGAAGTTTCTGCATGCAGTGACCGCAGAAGAGACAAGAAATCCAGAATGTGTGTGCATTATCAGACCATAGGAGAAAGGAGAAATGAATGTCAATGTATTCTTCAGGGAGACCAATGCCTTACAACAAAAGAGCAGCTATCTGACTTCAAGTTTAAAATATCTTCAATGATTATGAATTTGGTCAGCTCTCAATGGATTCCTTCTATATGGTTACCTGTAATCTGTTACTAAAAGTACATTTTTTTTTTAAAAAATCTTTTTTGTATTTATTTTTTCAAAAGATTCCATTTGTTTACGTGTATGTGTGTGTGTGTGTGTATGTGTGTGTGTGTGTGTGTGTGTGTGTGTTTTGCATGTGTAACATTGTGGTATGTGTGGCAGTCATTGAAAATGTTTTTGGTGTTCTTACTTTCTGCCACGTGGGACCGGGAATCGAACCCAGGTCATCACACTTGGATGCAAGCCCATTTACTCTCGGTGCCGGTTCCCTGGCTCTCTTACTCTTCATGAGGAAAGGTTCTATTCCCCTACCCCACCCCTTTTTTTTTCATTTTTCATGATTTTGTGAGCTATTAAAAAGTGATTTGCTATACTATCCATTTTATCCTTGTGATATTTCCAATGCTGGTGGTATCTGTGGCTGAGTTTAAGTTATTTGGAGTAAAGGCTTGGAAAGAATTGTAATTCTTGTTATAGACATTTGCAAATTTGATTTCAGGCAAGAGAATTATCACAATGTGTTGACATTGTGTGAAAGCATTATGCAGGTACACAAAAAAATGTTGAAATATACTAAAAAAAGAAGACATAAATATTTCCTTTTTCTACATTTATAAAATTTCTCAAGGTCTCAACTTTCTGGCAAATTGTAATTCTGGTGGTTTCTGATGTTGTTAAAATTCTTAGGTTGTCTGTTACAGTATCTCAGATGACTACGGTTATAAAGTTGTATACACACAATTACCCGCCATAGTGATGTGTGTGTAAACCCAGCCTCTTGACACACACACTCATTTGTGTTAACTTAATCTTTCGGGCACTTAATAGAGAGTCCAGCGTTGAATTTTCCAATGCTTTTTATTAATCACAAACCATGTCAAATCTCAGGGAATTCTACACCTGGGCAGCTAGGCAGAGAGCTCACTCCAAGCTTTCCTCACCCCATGCTCTCCTCTTGGTTCTCCTCCTGCTCGCTAGCTTCTTCTTCTCTCTCTCCCTGCTGTCTGTTTCTCTGTCTGTCCCTCTGCCCTTGCCCTAGTTCTTTTTTATTCCAAATCCTCTCTGTCTCCACTCAGCCCTCCAATATACAAATCAATGGAGCCTAACCTTCATCTGCCTTAAAGCTAAGGAATGTCCTATTCATGTGGAGAGCCGGATAGCCACTCCTTTGTTTACTGTTAGGAAGTGAATCCTTTATGTGCTTCAAGGACAGCTTACTGGAACATTATCCATAACTAAAATCTCCCACAACACATTTGTGAATAAGGTTCGACTGCTCATAACTGGATACTCACCCAACTTTGTGACCCAGTGGTAGAGTGCTTACCTAGCATTTATGAGGTCTTGAGTTAAATCTTTAGCACAGAAAAAAAAATTTTTTAATTTAGTTTTTCTCCCCTAGAACTATAGTTTTGAGATTTTTGATCTTTCAGGATCTTGGACTTGAAAACTTTTGTTCTTTTGCATTTTATTTCTTTTGAGACAGAGTCTCCCAATTCCGTTGCTCTTGCTGAACTGGAGCTCGTTTTATAGACCAGGCTCACAGAGATCCACTTGCCTCTGGAGTGCTGGGATAAAGGCATGTGCCACCATGTTCAGCCTTTTTGAAGTTTAAGCCTTTGGGATTACTGTTTGGGACTGTGCCTTTGAGGATTGTGGCCTACGTAATTCTCCACTGTAATAATAAAGAACAATTAATTGAAGAAGCAACTACACTGTATGCGGAGGAAGGAAAGATCGACTTGCCTGGCCCAGTTCTGCAGAATTCTTTTGCTTTTGACTTTTCCTCCTTGCAGGTGAGAAGGGGCATCTTTCCAGTATCGGGAGAGTTTTGATATGAGAGTCTCACCTTCTGCTCTCAATAAAAAGCGCACAAAATTCAAAGTGACCTTTTGGCTTTTGCTGTTCTTTGAATGTCATTGGCTTAAACAGTCAAAATGTCACAAGAGAATATTTTAATCTTTTTGGGAGACAAGGAAGAAAGGAAGGAATGAGGGAGGGAGGGAGAGAAGAGGATTAAGTCGTGGTCTGATTTGGCAATCAGTGAGGTAGACCATCAAATGTGATGAGATTTAATATGGCTAAAGATAAGGTAATACACCAGGGAAGAAGCAATGACTTGAAATACACAAAAGGAAGAATGCTATTTAGAAGCCACGGTGCAGGAAGAGCCAGGGAGTAATAGTCAGCGTTACTTACTGTAGCTCTGAGCCTATCACTGCTACAAAGAAGACAGATGCCATCTCGGGCTGTATGCGGGAAAGGTCCCTTGGATGGTAGTAGTGGCAGTAAAGTTGCCTTATAAGGCCCGAGTCTGGCAGTAATTTTTGCTATGAAATGCTACTGCAGCCTTGCAGAAAGGAATACTATAAAAAGGATGAATGTTGAAAACAGACGAGCTGGAACACTGCCTGTGTGATTGGTTAGAGCAGCAACTGCTCAGCAAGACCAAATTGTTGTCTAAAGGAGTCACATCCAATGGGGCCCGCCGTTTTCTAGATGGGGTTTAAAGTTGACTCCGGTTCGATATTGCTCATGCTGTTGTATTGGGAGGAAAGATGCTCTATGCCCCTCAGTGCACACTGGAAACCACAGCAATACCAAATCAAATAAATAAAGTGTTCCTTATGCATATATATCCATGGTAGAGTCAAACGCATAAGCCAGTCACAAAGAGAGATTAGCCACAAGGATAAAATAGAATAAAATAACACTGTCGTAAAGTTACTTGACTGTGGACTCTCAAAATACCTTATGGTTCACCCTCCTTATGGTGATGAGAAAGGATATGATGCTTCTGTGATGTGATAAAGGGAAATGAATCATGGAGACATGTTAGGAGCACACCTGAACATGAGCATTGGGAGACCCAGTCTGATGACTCATCAGCCGAAAGTGGCTGGTGAGTGGGTAGCACATAGCGTGCTGATACACCGAATGAAGAGGTACTGATGTCCTGCAGCACAACCTCAGTAAATACAGTAAAAGCTCACATGGAAAAGGCAATAAATTGACCCAGTCTCAAATACAAAGAAGCTTTTCTTCAAGTCTGGTTGTTTGTTTGTTTTTTATGGTTTAGTCTCCTGCTGTATTTCAACACTCTTTACAAAGAAGGAAAAGTCTGCAATCGTGGGGTTGCGGAAGTCTGGGCAGATCAAGACATTAGCTCAGAGACACGGAATGGGTTCTGCCACAGACTTTACCACCCCAACATGAGGAGTTCTATACGGCATCGCAAGCAAAGGACATCTCACCGAAATAACAAAACGAAAGATCACTCTGAGGCTTCTCTACAGGAGACTTAGGATGCGTATCAGAGAACATTGGCCCCGTCACCACAGGCTCTGATGCCACCCAGGATTCTGGCTTCTGTTATTGTTAACCGTCTCTGTTCACTAGTTAACCCGCTCCGTCTCCTCCTCTTTCTCCTCTTCCTTTCTTGCAACTTCTCTACCTATTTTTCCTTCTCTGCCTCCTCTCCTCTTTCTTTTCCTCTTCTTCCTCTCCCCTCTTCTCTCTTGCCTCCTCCATTTTCTCCTCCTTCTTTTCCCTTTTCTTCCTCCTCATTTCTCATCAGCCTCATCCTCCTCTTTCCCCTTGTTGCTTGACCCACTTTTTTTTTCCTTTCCATTAGATTCTTCTGAACAGCTGTTCCCACAGGTCCACCTTGGGGGCTCAGCCCCAGTAAAGTCAACCCTGAAATAAGACTAAGAAGCTAAATGTTCAGTGAGTATTTCAAGTGACCCAGATGTGGTTCATGGCTACATGTTCAGAAATTCCAAACCAAGACTTATGACTTACACATAAGTGGGTCAGGTGGGAAAAACCTGACCACAGTCTGGCTAGCCCAGACTGGTCCCGCATCGTGCAAAGAACTGGGAGTTTTTCTTTATGTCTTTTGCCTTCCACCCACTTATGTTTCCTTCTGGGAACAGCCCCTCCCCCTTCTCATGTGTTCAGGGAGTGCTCCTCTTCCGGGTCAGGGGTGGACTAGAGACCCAGGTCACTCAGAGTACTGGCTCTCCTTAGCTACGGTGATTGCTCGGTAAGAACGTTCAGTGTACTCAGATTATGCCCTGAGCCTTGTTCAGATCTTGAATCAGTGTCTGGATGCTGGAGCCACATGCCACAGTGAGTGGGTTATTTATTCATGAGAGGCCAGAGGGACGAAGGAAGGAGAAGCAAGTTTGGGTGGTGTTGTTTGAGCCACAGGTACAGCCATATATCTAAAGCCATATCCACTTTTGCATTTTGTTCCATTTAAATGGGGGAAAAAATCCTTCCACTTTGTGTTCCAATCAGCTCGAATGAATCTTCTGTCCCTTGTCACCATGAAACTCTGATATCATATGACAAAGTATCTTACTGATAATCTATTCTGCGACCACTGCTTTAGGGAGATATACATAAGGGTCACATGTTTGAGAAGAATAGCACGTAATTAAATTTTAATTTAGATCAGAAGAAGCCATTATGGAGTATCCTTAGAGGGAAAAATCAACTAATAATGTCTACTATCTATTGACCACTTTCGTATTAGCATTGAGATTTCTACTCATTAATTATTGTGAGTAGAAGACAGTAACTATCTACATTTGAAGATGAAGGGGTTGACCCTCAGAGAGATCAAGGCCCTTTTCTAGGGACATACTGAAGGAAGGTGGAGGATTCGCATTGGAACATTTCCCCTGGACGTTACCAGTTTGTTTGGACATTTCAGCTCCTCAAGCACGCCCAGATTGTGATCAGCAAGCTTCTTCCTGCCCAGAAAATGACACAGAAGTTCCTAAACCATTCTGCATCGACTTTTACTCTTTTTTTTCTCTTGAAACTGGCTTAATCTTCTCGGTGAGTGAATGAAGACTTGGCTCACTTTCCCTCAGGAACCTTCAAATTTTCCTCAGCCTTTCGGAGCCAGCTGACATTTTCAGAGGTCACTCCTCAGGTCTGGGAAAGCCTTGTTCCAAATAGGTTCCATCTTGATGTGTTTCTCCAAACCACTGCCGTGCTTTGCAAGTGACACAAACTCACCCACACGCTGCCTCTGTGGGGTGTCAATCTCTTTTTCTCCTATTCCTGTCTCTTGGCCAGTCACAGCTTACTCCATTTCTTCCTGTGTTTTCAGGCTGTCCTTCATTGGCTTCTGGATGCCAGCCCGCAGGAAGCTGGGGTATGATTCAGTCCCTGAGGATGTGCATGCCCCAGGGAGCGGTGGGGACACCGCAGGACAGGCCCCCAGAGTCCTTTTCATTCTTCATGGCCCTCTCTTTCTTAACTGGTTACAGTTCTTCTTTTCTTTTTCTTTTTTGGTTTTTCGAGACAGGCTGGCTTCAAACTCGCAGAGTTCCACCCAATTGCCTCTGGTGTGCTGGGATTAAAGGTGTGTGCTGCCACCACCCAGCTGGTCACAGCTCTTATGAAAAATAATCCCGGAAAGTAATTGTGATGATGGGATTGTTGAGTTGAAGACACGTGTCAATTAACACGCTAAACTCAGAATATTGCTTCAATCTTTCCAAGAAAATAAGTGATTTAATGGGCAGCAATGGAAGACCCGATTCTTTCATGTTTAGCAAAACAGACCACTGACAATTCCAGACGCCTGGGTTGTGGGGTTTCTGGATTATTTGCATTAACCTGACTCTTGCTCTCTCTGTTATCACCCACCCTCCAAAAAAGGATTCCCTACAATATGGAGGAGAGTCTTGGAGTGAGGTATCCTTGAGGCTCTGAGAATTTTCACAGCTTTTCTTCTGTCAGCTTGCAGCAGAATTTTATTGGCATTCTGAGTGAGAAGGAACATTTTGAGTTGTGAAGAACTGTCTGGCACTCTGTCAGCCATTAGCATTCCTGTACACCACCCAATAAATGCTAGTTTGTAACAGCCAAGAGCAAACAGCAAATGCTCTCATACATTCCCAAACACTCCTTGGAGGGTGGATGCTGTTCCTGGTTGGAAATTTAAATTATGCTAAGGGAACAGGGAGTGTGTGTGTGTGAGAGAGAGAGAGAGAAGGGCAGGGTGTGGGGTTTGTGGAAGCAAACTCTCTCTATTCAGTGGTGATGCTGGGCTCCTGAGTTGTGATCTACAAACTTCTAGCAAAATGCCAAGGCTAAAGAGGAACTCCATAAACATTTGCTAATTAACTGTCATGTCTCTCGCTTCTTGCATGCTCACTGAGGCTAGAGATTTCACATCTCCTGCATTGTGAGAAGCCTGAGGTGGGCTTAATCCAAAGCCATGATACTGTTACGGCTTCTACTCAGAAAGTATTAACTACTGTTGATGAAAGGGCAAACGACTTTCAGTTAGATGCAAACAACCAAGAAGGGCTACAGACTTGGCTTCTTGCCTCTGTTGCCTTTGGAAAGACTGATTCCTACAGTCTTGGGGTTAATTACTTGTCCTTCCGTCTCGGGCACTGGGGTGTATTCAGGTCACTGAGCAGTTCCGGGGGTGGCTCAGAGATTTCCTTGGGCTTCAGCCAGGGACTCAGCGAGTTGCTGGCAGCTTAGCAATACTTTTAAGGAATGGAAAACTTGGTAAATATACCAAAGTAAGAGAGAGGGACAAGACCAGTTCAGGCCCGGTCCCAGAGTTGGGCACCAAGAGTCTGGGAGGCCAGGAAGTGAAGTTGGTGAAGAGAACACGGCAAGAGGGGGAGTTACCTTGACCCAGCCATGAAGTTGGGGCCGGTGTGGAATGTCCCTTTTCAGGGTCCTTGAAGCTCTGATTACAACTGAAAACATGGGCAGTTTCTTGCTGAGTTACAGACAAGGTGAGAACCCTGGTGGGCAGCAAGGACCCAAATGTCCATCACTCTGACTAAGGCAGGATCAGGAATCCTGCCTTCTTATTCACTAAGACATCGTAGTTTTATTCCCCAGGGAAATCACTGAAGGTTAAAAAAAAAAAAAAAAAGTCCAAGGCAGGATTAAAGTTTTAGAGGTAAACCTGCTTCCAGTTTTGAAACAAAAAAAACATTTATTCTCTATGTATGCATGTTCTTGTGTGTATTTGCATGTGTGAATGCCATACCAGGCACACGGAAGTCGACAACTCTCTGGAGTTGGTTCTCCCCTTTCATCGTGTGGGCCCTGGGGATGGAAACCAGGTGGTCAGGCTTGGTGGCAAGCACTTTTATCATCTCTCTGGTGCCCTTCCAGCTTTAAAGCTAAAACATAAACTCTTTCACCAGCAGGCAGGTGAACTTGGGCTAAACTTCATTTTTCGGCAGCATCTGGGTGCAGTGGGCTCATTTTTTTATTCTACTTCTTATACAGAGACAAGAAGTACAAATGGCTCCCTCCTACCCAGTCTGACTATCTGCAAACATCCAGCAAGGTGAGATCTGACTTGTTCTCAACCTTCCTAACACTGCAACCCTTTAATATAGTTCATGGTATGGTGACCCCCAACCATAAAATTACTTTTGTTGCTATTTCATAGCTGTAATTTTGCTACTGTTATAACCATAATATAAAAATCAGGTATGCAGATAGTCTTAGGTGACCTCTGTGAAAGGGTTGTTTGACCCCCCCCAAAAGGTCACGATCCACAGGTTGAGAACTGATTTAGAGGACTAAGACCAGAGGTGGGAGACTAAAGAGTCACTTCCCCTTCCCCAGATTCCCTTCCCCACAGTGTGAATGCTGATTCCTTTTTAATAAGCCAAGGGGTGTTAAATAACAAATGCAAGCTGTGTTTCTTCTTCCTTCCCAGGTGAGCAGGATTTGGATCAATAAATTTTGGCTGTGCCTCTTTCCAGGAGGAAGTGTCAAAGGCAGCCATAGAGCACTGAAAGGCCACACTAATCTGGATGAAGCCCCCAGGCATATCAGTATGGGGATGGGGGGGGGGAGACAGGCCAGTTCTTGCAGGAGGATATGTCAAGGTGAGCTTGACACTATACAAGGTAGGACAGGTGCCTATTGCAGATGGCCCTCCTCTCCTCTTATCCTTTAAGTCAGCAGTAGATTCTCTGGTTTATTCTGGGAATGTCATCCAGGTGTATATAAAGTAACCATCAGGATCGCTTGAGTATTTGCAGAACAAGAAGAACTCAGACTGAATTTCTACCTGGATCACAGGCATCATTCAATCTATTCTCAGCTATTTTTCTTCTGATTTGTTTTTAACTTAGTCGTCTTGGTTTTCAGTCTCATCTCTGCAACTTATCAGTTATTCGATTTTGGGGAAAAGGTGATAAACTCTCAAGACTGGCACACAGTGGGACTTCATCCTGGCATCAAAGACTGAGGTGGTGCTGTTGTGACTGGGGCCATGTGGGAAGGAGAAGCCACTGGACAAGTGACCTCAGCACAGTCCTCAGAAACCTTGGACAGCACTGAAGCATAGTCAGGGACACTCTGGGAGGTACAAGCTTCCTACACCTCATTGGACTCGGCGAACGGCTGGCAGGATAGAGCCTGGCAGGTACCCTGGGCTTGCTGTCCAGTCAGCCTAGCCAATTGGTTACCTCCATTTGTGTGGTGGCGCAGTACTGAGCACTGAACCCAGGGTCTCACCTATTCCAGGCTAGCACTCCATCATTGGGCCATGCCCCGATCCTAGTCCCCAGTTCACTGGGCTCTGCGTGTCCTAATGGGGTGACCATGACAGCCTGGCTGGCACTATGTTAAAGAAGAGATGAAGGAAGTATGAGAAAAGCAAAACAAGCAAAACAACAGAACAAAAAAGACTTCAATATTGTAACTTAGAGTTTACCCTTGCTCCCATTTGTCTCAACCCTTGGATGAAGAGCAGGGGCCGTGTTCACTCACAGCTGAATTGTTAGAGCTTGTCACAATGCCTAGCACTAAGTTGGATATTTAATGGTAGTTTATATGTCAGCACTCACCTGTCAGATGGGCTCTGAAGGGCAGAACTGTTTAAATTCAAGACCAGCCTGGAGCATAGTGAGTTCCAGGCTAGCCAAGGGTCTATAGAGAGACCTTGTCACACAGAACAAAACAGAAAAGCTGGCATAATTGGGCACCCCTATAATGCCAGTATCCAGGAAGGCAGAGCCAGTAGGAGCATCACAACTCAGACGCCTGGTTCACATAGCGAGTTCTAGGCCAGCCTAGACTGAAGAGTGAGTTCCTATCTCAAAAAGCCAAACCAAACAGGGTATCAACAAAAACATTAATGTTTGGATGACTGACTGCCCAACTGACACTTTGGATCTCAGGAGCACTCAAATTTGCATTTTCCTAGTCTTTAAAATGGTCAGCATTTTTTTGTGGTATTGGGTGCCCAGAGCTTGTTTTTCTGGTATCATGTGGGATTGTTTAAAACAGCAACAACAACAGGAGCCAACATTTTATTATCCCACATGTGTGCATTGTGCCATGGTTTGCATGTGGAGGTCAGGGGACAGGTTGTGGGAGTCAGTTCTCTCCTTTACAATGGGTTCGGGGTGTGTGGGGTGTCAAACTTGGGTCATAAATCTTGTGGGTCGTGTACTTTTACTTGTTGAAATCTCCCTCGGCTTATGGGACTCTTTCTAGATTCATCCAGGCTACTTGTGTGCCATGGCAGAAGATCCTAAGGAATTTTTGATGGAACAGAAAGTTGGTTGATCTCTCTATCAGCTAAGTTCCTTGATTCTTTATTCTTGGATTTATTAAAAGTATTAATGAAAGCCAGATTTGGGAGCTCATTCTTGTAATCCAGTGGTTCTCAACCTTCCTAATGCTGCGACCCTTTAATACAGTTCTTCGTGTTTTGGTGACCCCCAACCATAAAATTATTTTGTTGCTACTTCATAACTGTAATTTTTTGCTACTGTTATAAAGCGTAATGTAAATAACTGATATGCAGATGGTCTTAGGTGACCCCTGTGAAAGGATCATTTGACCCCCAAAGGTCCCAGCACTCAGGAGCAGAGGTAAGGGGATTGAGATTTCTATGGAAACTTGAGCTACAGAGTGAGGTCTCTGAGAGGGGGTGGGGTGGGGAAGAAACTGGCATATACAATATACTTGCAATCACTTGTCTCTTAAGTGATCACCTGACTTATTTTTTTTAAGTTTGTTTATTTTTATTTTATGTGCATTAGTGTTTTTGCCCTTATGTATGTCTGTGTGAGGGTGCCAGATCCCCTGGAACTGGGGTTACAGACAGTAGTGAGCGGCCATGTGGGTGCTGGGAATTGAACCCGGGTCCTCTGGAAGAGCAGCCAGTGTTCATAACCGGTGAGCCATCTCTGCAGCCCCCTCACATGACTTATTTTAAATTATTCTTAATGTTTGTATATTTATGACTCCAGGAATCATGGTTGTCAGTTTTTGAAAAACAGCCGTTTATAAATATGTCTCCAAATGGTTTCTCTATAGGAGCATTTACTGGAGCACTTGCACTAGTTTTCTGTTGCTCATGTCACGCAAACAGTCCAGGACCAACAGAGGTGCATTTGTTAGGCATGGAGGAGCTTGTCAGGAAGGCGCTCTGCTTGGGTGGCGACGGGAGACCAGTGTGGCGACTGCACAGAACTGGGCAGTTCCGCAGAGAAGAAGAAGCTAGGCACTAAGATTCTGAGTGTCAGGAGGTGTGGCGGGGGCTGTTGCTCAGACAACTCAGTACCTGTGCCTGACCCAGTCTCCTCATGTATGTTTCCAAAGAGAGAAAAAAAGACTCAGATTAAAAAAATTAAAAATCTATTTTAATACATGTGATGAAATACCCAGGCTGAAGTGATAGTGAAGTGATATCACTATGCCTCTCCTTGGCATAGTTTATCGCTCCATTTGTCATCGTGAGAACTCGGGTGACATCACTGTGAGAGACAGTTGTACCCTGAGGACCAGTAAGAGGAGGAGCAATATATGGTGGTACAGTGGCAGTCCCAGCAGAGGTCCTGTAGCTAAGTGGTAGGGCACGGACAGACACCTTCTGAGCATGCCCAGGAATTCCTCCTCTGCCCATAGGTGAGACTTAGGAAGATTCAGGCTCTGTTCTAGGTCCTAGAAAGAATATTATCAACAGTGGCTAACTTTTCAAATGAGAAAAGGGAAGAGAGGAAAGGAGGGAGACAGGAAAGAAGGGAGGGAGGGAAGGAAGGATGGACCAGCTGGCTAGTGGCTAATATCTCCCCTAGTAAACTATTCACCAATTAATAATGACATTTGTCATTTAAAAAAGTAGAGCTTTTATTCTCAACTCATGAAATGTATTTACACTGTTTTTAAAAAAAGATTTTATTTTGAGCGTGTGTGTGTGTGTGTGTGTGTGTGTGTGTGTGTGTGTTTGCTAGTACTTAGGAGGCCAGAGGCATGCTCTCCTGCCTCGAGCTGGAGTGGTGGTTGTGAACCCCCCTACGTGGGTCCTGGGAAAGTAGCAGAGCAAGTGCCCTTAACCGCAGAGCCCCTACAATGTGTTTTAATCACAGTCAGATGACTAGCCTCCATCCCTTCACACAGTCCGCCACACTGTGCACCCAAGTCTGCGAGGCTGAATTCATAGCTTACTTTAGTACTATGTCTGTGAACCCCTAGGTAGAGCCTTTCGGAGCCAGCTGACATTTTCAGAGGTCACTCCTCAGGTCTGGGAAAACATTGTTCCAAATAGGTTCCATCTTGATGTGTTTCTCCAAACCAATTCCAGATGAGAAGTATCATCGGAAGGGAAGCAGAGAAGGACTAAGGTCTTCTGGGTGCCTTCTATGCAACAGGCACATTTAACGGTACATACTTCGATGCTTCGAAATGCTCTCGTCTAGAAAAAAAAGCAATCGAGGCCCAGGCTGCAAAGGGACACTCTTCACCAAAGCCCACAGAATTGGCTGCAGAATCCCAGCCTGCAGGCCAGGATGCACCCAGCAGAGAAGGAAGGAAGCAGCTGACTGCTGGGTGGAGGTGACTTGGGAGACACTGGCAGAAGATAGAAAGCAGAAAGGAGGTTGATTTCAAAGGGGGTGCCTGTCGAGGAGAGACAGGTCTGTAGCTGAGTCCCATAAAACACAGCGTTTAAAGGAGAGAGAGAAGAAAGCAATCAAAAGCACAGAGAACATCTTCACTGGGCGAGTGCGGAACTGGGAGCCCAAGAAAGGGTCAGAGAGACAAAGATGGGCTGGAGGCACGGAGGTGGGGCGCATGCGTATTTCCACAGTAGGTTTTGTAGAGGGGAGCCCTGTGGGTTTGACCATCATACTGGAAACCGTGAATCGTGGGTCTCTGGCCAAGTTTCCTCTGATAATCTCCGTAAAAGGTTCTACTTTTGTTACTTAAAAGAAAAATTACCTCCTGAATGTTTAAAAGCCTGGGGTTTGCAGGCCAATTATCGTAATTATTCTGAAAGAATTCATTGCCTGTTTCCGTTTTTGTTTTATAGAGAGAAGACTCATTTCCCGTTTTCTTTTACAAACTGTTCAGCACGGGAGACCTGCAGCTTAAGGACTATCCACTCCAGGAATTCCCTGCAGGGTCCTGAGTACCTGGTGTTAAAAAGATCGTTAAGCGCAGGGCAGTTCTCCCCTCCCTGGAGCCCCTGCTAATTTGTATTTAAAGACCTAAACTCGAGCAGAGTTAATATTTACAGCAAGGTAATACATTATTTACATGGACTCTGGACACCAAAACATCTATAAATTCACATATAGTTAACCTCCTTCTGCTCCCTCGTTCCTATACTCATTAAGGCAATTCAAGACCTGTTCTATGATGGGATGTAAAGATCTATCAATAATTTCAACCGCAATCCCTTTAAGAGAAGTAGAAGATGATTGCTAAATGCCCATTTAACACGAAGCTCCCCTGTAGCCCTCAGAGCAGGTGGGTAAGGTGATAAAACCCGTAAATGATAGAAATGGGAGGAAAAATTAATTATTGACATTTTGTCCTTAGGAAGAAACGGATACCAGCAGATGAAATCTTTTCCCAGCCTGTGACAAAGTTATTCTAGAAGATATCTGGGGCTAAGAGATTCTGAATACGAATAAAGCCAATCTAAAAGGCAAATTGTGCTGTTTAACAACATGTGAGCTCAATAACATGAACTAACAAGTTACATATTGCCCAGGAATTCTCTTTTGGGTGTGTGTGTGTCTTGAGACAGGGTGTCTCTGTGTAGCCCTGGCTGTCCTGGAACTCACTGTAAATCAGGCTGGCCTCGAACTCACAGATCTCCCCAAGCCTGACTTTGCACAAGAATTCTTAAACAATACTTGTCAACCAGTTAGTAAAAGTCTACACCTGCTACCTGAGTGCCCCAGAAGTCCTGGGGCTCCTTAAGCTTCTACCTCAGCCTCAATCCAGCCCAGGCTATATGATCTGCTTGTCTTCGGGGACAGAACCGGAGAGAAACTTCCACTGTGTACTCAACAGTGAGATATGGAAAGTCGATTGATGAGGCCTGTTGGTATGAAAACTGTGACCCTATTTAACAGGCGGAGCAGTCAATGGAGAGGTTTTATTTCAGTGTTCTCAACCTCATTATTCATAAGCACCAAAAAAGTGCTAACAACTCAGATGCCTACCAACTGATGAATGAATGGCTAAAATGTTGTGAGTTAATTCAACGCAATTGTAGTCAACAATAAAAAGAAATAAAGTATTAACATGTTATGACAGAGGTGAAAATTACCAGCACCGGAAATGGCAGAAGGGCTATTACTACAGACCCCACAAACACTGAACACATAGTAAAGGGGTTATTGTGAACATCGATAGACCAACACATCCGATAATGTAACCAGTGGTTCCCAAGCTTTCTAAAGCTGCTACCCTCCAATACGGTCCCTCATGCTGTGGTGACCCCCCAACCATACAATTATTTTCATTGCTACTTCATAACTGTAATTTTGCTACTGCAATAAATTGTATTGTAAATATCTGATATGTGGATGGTCTTAGGTGACCCCTGTGAAAGGGTCGTTAGACCCTACAGGTGTCCTGACTCATGGGTTGAGAACCTCTGATTTAGACTAAATTGAGTAAGCTTTAATAACTTAGAAAAACTGGCACAAGATGAACCGGAAAACCAAAATGGCTTGAGTTTGTCAAATTAAACTTATTGAAACTTTCACAAAGAAAATCCAAAGCTCAGAGAAAGTTATTTCTCTGATGAGTCTATCTTTCAAATTGTTAAGAAAATAAAATAAATTTCTAAAAAGGAGAGGAGAAAACACTTCCAATTCATTTGATGAGGGCAGCAAAGTCCTAATATCTGTGATTGACAAAACATTACAAAAAATAAATATTAAAGGTTACCATTCCTCATAAATATAATCATCAAAATTCTTATCCAACTATTAGCTAATCAAATCCAGCAATATAAAGAATAAATATCATGACAAATAGATTTCATTCCAATAGTACAAAACTAATTTAACATTCAACAATTTATATAATTTATCCTATTCATAGACAATAAGAAAAGTATTACATGACCATTTCAAAAGATGAAATATACCGGGGAAAATCCGGTACTTATTTGTAAGTGTGAAATAAAAATATAAACCAGAGCAAGCTAAAACAAAACAAGAAAATTCATCAATCAATAGGAGAGAAGGCACTACCTTTATGTGGGACTGCCATGGAGCTGAAGAGTGGGTTGAAGCAGCTAGGGGTGGGAGCTAGAAGCACTCAGCTGTTCCTTGCCTTTGGCCCTGGCCAGATCCCAGATAAATATTAAATATTTCTTTTTTCACAGAAGCAAAAGGAAAGTGACTTGGTAGGTGTTTATCTGTCTTGTGGCTGATAGGATACCTTCCTCTTTGTCTCTGTGAGACCATGCCTTTCCAGGAGGCATGCCTTAGTAGGGCCCTGGTGCCTAGCCCTGCATGCAAATAAGGCTACCCCAATGCCCTTGTCTAGCCCAGTGGATTCCCCACCCTGAGTATGCAAGACCCTCCCCTGCTTTTGGATATATGTAGCAGACACCCTGCATTAAAAAGAGCTCTCCTTCCACCAGAAGAGAGTCCTCGGTGCAGTGAATCAGGGTCTATGCAGATCCCAGAACACCCTCATCCCGTCTTCTCCCTCCTGCGCTCCCCCACCACTCTCCCAGCGAGTTTCTTGCACCTGGCCAGTGCAGGGAACTGAGCAAACCCAGCTGGCTGAGGGCTGGGATGGAGCAGAGACAGCACAGGAGACCACACTAACACTTTTTGTCTAATGAAAGGAGTCTACACATCCTGGAAGTAACATGCTTAATAATAATAAATAACATGCTTGCTTAATGATGAAATATTGAATGGTTTTCACCAAAGGTCAAGAACAAAGTAAAATGCTCACTCTTTCCATTTCCATCCAAGATGTTGCTCTTGCAATAGGGCAAGAAAAAGAAAAAGGCGCTGAGATGGGAAAGAAAGAACTGAAGTTGACTTCATGTGCAGGAGCAATTTGTGTGTGTGTGTGTGTGTGTGTGTGTGTGTGTGAAGTTAGGATAATCCTTACTAACTGAAGGTCAGCCTTTAGGAACTGTTTTCTGAAGATTCCAGGTTAAAAACTAATGTTCCCACCTTGAAGGTTTTGGTTACAGCATAGAGTTCCTGCCGCTATACAGGGGCTGCCTTTACGTGGGTATTACATATTTTCTTTTTCTGTTTCAGATTTTATTGTTGTTGCTGTGCATTGGTTTTACAGTGATGTCTCACTCTGTAGATCAGGCTGTCCTCAAACATACAGATATCCACCTACCTCTGTCAGGTAGCCCTGCCCCTAAGGTTGCAATTCACCATGTCCGGATAGCTCTCTGAGCTCGGTGTCAGTAGTGGACTCCCTTTGTGTGGGGAGGTGGGGCTTCCCTCCCACCTGACTTTACTTGGACAGTGCTTCTAATCTTGCCTCTTGACCGTATTTGGAAAAGGACCCTGGCATGGAGCCTCCTTAGAAATCCAAATGACCCTACACTTCCCTCCTCCTCTGCCCCGTATGATAAATAGGATGCCTATAGCACTGTGTTATAACCCATTAGGTGCTGACCCATTTCCTTAAGGAGCCCTTATATACTCTGGCTCAGAAACAATAGAATGAGCTATATACACTGACACAGTCTCCTGGGAAGTCTGTTTCCTATCAGAGGCTCTCAGCCTCAGACCAAGGTCTTTGAACCCAAGGCTGGTCCCTGCCTGTGCTCTCCTCCTTGAGGCTGAGCCAGTCCTCTGGTTTGTCTATCCCCTGGGGGAAGGGGAGCCAGAGAACAAAAGAACAACATGCCTCTGCCTCCTAAGTGCTGGGGTTAAAAGCGTTTGGCACCACACCTGGTCTTAAATCTGTGCTTTATAAAGCCACCCAGCTCAGGTATTTTGTTACAGGCATTCTTTTCTTTCTGGCACCATCTTCCCTAGTCTTATGAAAATGTCTCTCCTGGATTCTGCTGGTACTCCTACCCTACAGGGCAAATCCGGTGTGGGTTAACGACTCACCTAAGCCCTTAGTCCTTGGGCTGTTCTGTCAGTGGGGCTCCAGGGCCACATACACAGGTGCGTGACAGCCTGAGTTTTATCTCAGTCATCAGATTCTGTTTCCGTGATCCATTTACTCATCCTTTTGTCAGTTAAGTCCATCCCACCCCGCAGTGCTCTGTGAGCTTTTGAACTTGTCTTTCTTTCCTCTGATCCACATCACCTATAAATCTTTGTATCTGTTTATTTCCGACACTAATTCCTCATTTTACATGTGGGGACTTTCATGTCAAGAACAAAGAGACTGTGGTCAATCAGTACCGGATTCTTCTGGGGTGTTGGATCAGCAACACCTGAGAGAGACATGCACTTCTACAAAATTTAGCAAGTCAACACAAAACCCCACATTCGCCACGTACAACCATGTGCTAGAAAAAAGCCCCCCTTTTTTTTTTCTTAATGCAACCTGTTAAATAACGTTATATACAGTAAAGGAAAGACAGATATCTCTGGGGAGATTTTACCAGACAGAGTTAGAAAAAGATGTTTTACTGTGGAAGCCTCGCTTGGGAAATGTCGGCTGGTTAACCCTTACATTTCTGTCTTCTCAGTGGCCAGCTAAATAAACTCAGAGAGACCTTGCGTCCTTGCTCCAAGGAGAAGAGCAAGTGTGGAACGGTACGTTTAAAAAGAATCCAAGAGCCAGTGTTGAAACAAAGGAGGCGGAGACAAGACCTCACCCATTCGCTCGGATCCCCCGACCTACCCAGCATTTTATTATAAGCATCATTAAACATACAAAAACGTCCAAAGAACCTTATGGTAAATAAACCACCCCGGCTTATCGTTGTATTAGACCATATGCGCTTTCCTTTTTTTTTTTTTTAAAAAGATGTACTTATTTTTGTTCTGTGTGTATGTGTGCTTTGCCTTCATGTTTTTTTCTTACTGCAAACATGCCAGGTGCCTGGGGAGTCTGATATAGGCTTTGGATCTGAGGAACTGGGTTCCAGATGATTTTGAGCTGTATGTGGGTGCTGGGAACTGAGCCCAGATCCTCTGCAAGAGTAACAAGTGTTTTTAACCATTGAGTCAGCTCTCCAGCCCTTGTATTAGATTTCTTTTATATCTGTCGACCTATCGATTCATTTATTTTACTCAACTTACTGCAAATTATAGCTGGGGATGTAGATCAGTGGTAGAGGAGTTGACTAGCATACCTATGGCCCCAGGTTCAATTCCCAGCACTGCCAAAATAAATAAATGATAAGGAAAGAAATTAATTAAATCACAGACATGATTGTTCTGCGGGATTTTTAGCTTAGGCCTTCCTTTTCCTTGGTCCACGGAACCTGTACATATTTATGTTCATTTAAAGTCTGCCTCCTTTTCTCTAAGGGCTTGTTCTGTGCAGAGGGGTCCCTCTGGGCTCCTTTTTCAGTCTCCTTCATAGCCCACTTGCACTTGTGGATCTGTGGCAGTGCCCATTAATTTTGAGCATGCCCAAAGCAGGGAATTGTAGGCCAGGAAATAACCTGCAACAGTGGGGTTGGGGGTTTGGGGAGGGTGACTAGAGATACAGCTATTGTTCCAGCATGCATACATTCGTGTACACACGGGCGTGTGCACACACACACACATGCACACACACACACACACACACACTTCAGAGCATCAGAAGCAACAGCACCTGCAGGCATTGAGGAACCAGCAACTTCCCATGACTGTGTAGTTTTCAGGGTGCCCCAAGTGAGTTTTCTGATATTGGTGGTGACTTCTGTTTTATTACTGTCAGAAATATTTTATTAAGTTATCCTTCTGATCCTCATACTGAAAATATTCATCAAAAAGAGAAAGCCAGAAAATATTTTCCTTTGGGGACCTGGTGTTTTTTGGATCTTGAATTCTTTTATCGTGTGTGTGTACGGGGTGTGTGTGCAGGTTCCCACGTGTGTTGGCACGAGTGTGGGCCTGTGCATTTGGAGGTCAGTGGTTGACACTGAGTGTCACCCTTCATAGCTCTCCTTTTTATTTTACTGAGACAGGGTCTCTTGTTGAACCCGGATGTCACCAATTCAAGCAGTTTTACTAGCCAGCTTACCCTGCGGATCCTGCTTTCACCTTCCCAGGGCTGGATTTCTGGTGAGCTGCCATCGATACCCTGGCTTTGGGGATTTGAACTCTTCTCCTAAGGCTTGAGCTGTGAGCACCTTATCTATTAAGCCACATCCCCAGCCTGCCCTGGAGTTTTAATTTGAGTAGGTTGTGTTTTATTTCTCTGATCATACCAGAGTCATTAGGAACTGGAAAGCCACAGAAACCTTACATATCCCGGCTGCCCCTTCCTCTCATTTTCTCTGGTTTTATTTTTCCCCCCTAACTCCTGAGGACTCTTTAGTTTCAGCTCTTTTTTGGTCTCACTCCCAACACTTGTCCTCCAATGTTTCTTTTATTGTGTCTTTTTCATTTCGGAAACACTCACTGTTCTTGTGTCTCACGCTCTCAAGATCCCCATAGCTTTGGCAACCAGCTTCTCTTCCCCTCCCACCCTCTCACACCTTCGCATGGAGCCAGGAATATCTTATATGAGCTTCACTGGGGGCTGGAGGTGGAACTGAGAACTCGGGCATGCGATTGGCTTTCTGTCTCCTGAACCAATCCATTTGCCTGAATGGCTTCAGACTCCAGTTTTCCAAAGCTAAAATATCTGGCACCTTAAAAGTGGCGTTTTAGGGGCTGGAGAGATGGCTCAGTGGTTAAGAGCACTTTTTGCTCTTACAGAGGACTCATGTTTGGTTGCCAGCACCCACATGGTGGTTTATAATCATCTGTCTCCAGTTCCAGGGGATCTGACACCCTTTTCTGACCTATGAGGACATCAGGCATACTCGTGGTACACATACATACATGCAGGCAAAAACATTTATACATAAAATAAACAAGTCTTTGTTAAAAAGTAGAGTTTTTAACCAATAGCTTTTCCTTTTCTCCTAGCGTCATTCACTAGGAGATAGCACCTCTTTAAAGGAAAAATACATAAAAATGAGAAAAATCCCAGTCCGTTCCTGAGCTTCCTTGGCCTCCACCTTCTGCATACCCGTCTCTAGCTAGTTATGAAGGTGTGTTCTGTCCCTCTTCGATTATGGGGAAACACAAGTTAACATAGAAGGGAAATAATTTCTAAATAATCAGTGCCAGTTAGAAAGCATGTAAATTTATTCTGTTCCACACGCATTTTGATGGTTTCACAGGTAAATGGATTTCTTATTGAATGACTGAGCAAAAGCTTTAAATAAAAACTCCAAAGCATCCTTTATCTTATTCTCCGTTAGCTACAAGGCAGGCTACTCACGTAACCCTAACCCTTCAGAATATTCTACGGCTTCCCCAGAGCAGCTGTCAAGGCCTGCTAAACCCGGGCAGCCACTTGGCACTGTTCTGTTTACCATGCCAACAAGGATTCCACGTGGAAGGGTGAGTTATTTCATCTTGGCCTGAACTGGCTGTTATTGGCTTTTCTACAAGTTGCCATTTTTTCTCACATGCTCTGCTGAGAGAGTCTACAATCGAGCAAATACTTTGGTTTACAAACAAGAAAGTATTTCCTAACTTCAGCAATATCCCATAATATCTTAAAAGCTCGTGACTTTATCCCCAGCACATTTGGACAGTTTCACAGGTCAGTGGGTTTTCTTATTGAACTATGTGGTTATTAAGTTCCTGTTCTTCATAGATCCTGGGTACAGTGGAAGGTTTCTACTTGCTGCCTACTGAAGTAGAGCTGTACAGATGGTCAGTGTGGGAAGTTGAGTTCTGAATCGCGCTCTTCTTTGTAGTTAGCATTCTCACTCCTGTGATAAAACACCAAGAGAAACGAACTCAGAATAAAGGGTGGGGGCAATTTTAGCTCATAGTTTCAGAGGGCTCCATCCCTGCCCGTGATTGTTTGACTCTGTTGCTTGTAGACTCACCATGAGGAAGAATATCAGAGAGTGTGGACAAGGAAGCTGTCTACCCCTAAAAAGCCTTCAAAATCACACACTCACTCAGTGACCTATTCCTCCTGTAAGGATCCTAAAGTTTCCAGAACATTCCAAATCATCATCATCATCATCATCATCATCAAATGTGAACCAAGCCTCCAACGCATGAGCCTCTGGGGGACATTTCATATTTAAACTACAATATCCTTAGTTGTTCTTCAGGCTCACTGAAGAAAAGGCAGTTTAGGGATTGAAGCACCATGGATTATTGTGAGATTTATCTTTTAAAATAAAAAAATATACTAACTTTTAACGTCTACATTTGCTCCTGAAAGTTTATTCAGTAATTTTTTTCATTTGCTATAAATTCACACTATAAATTTCAGAATACTTTACCTTGGCACCCAGTTGTCATTAAAAGATATTTACTTCCAATGTTTTCCTTCCTGTTATTCTGCTTTTAGGCTTCTGATAAACAGTTATTTCAGGCACTCTAAATGAATGCTTTGCTCACTAGCGCCTTGGAAGCTGTACATGTTTCTTTCTTCTCTTTTTTAAAGCATGGAAAGAATGAATGCTATGGGGAGTAGTTCAAAAGAAAAAACGAAAATTGACAATGGGAAGAAGAATGGAGCTCACTGCTGCTCTAGTGTCCCTGGGGAGGAGAAGGCAGGCTCAGGACAGAATGAGAACTTGGCCACAGGTAGGTGCACAGTGCCGCACTCTGCCAGGATAGTTGGAGTGAGAGCTTGTGTGGAACTTCCCGTCGACCAGCTCTGCAGATGAGAAATTTTCTTTTCTCTTCTCTTCCCTTCCCTTCTCTTCTTTTCTTCCTTCCTTCCTTTTTGCTTTTCCGAGACAGGGTTTCTCTGTGTAACCCTGGCTGTCCTGGAACTCACTCTGTAAACCAGGCTGGCCTCAAACTCACAGAGATCCACCTGCCTTTGCCTCCCGAGGAGTGCTGGGACTAAAGGCGATTGCCACCTCAGCGAGGTTTTGAGAGTCCAGGCTGGGGAATGAACTGAAGGGACAGAGGCAAGGTCGTGGGCCACACCCAGAAGAACCAGAAGTTTCTGAGCAGGACATTATTGTGTGCCTGGCAGTCATGCTGTGACCCTCCTCTCCTTTTCAATGACACAGATGATAGAGTGTTGGTGAACTGTACAGACCCACAGTAGACACTTGCCAGGTAAATCCAAGACATAGATGAGGCTGGGGACTATCCGAGGAGCATTGCAGAGCCTGTGGGGTCTCGGCAGGGAAAGGAGTCTTGAACTGGTAGGAGCCAGAGTTCAGAATTCAGGGTTTGTTAAGGAAAGCCTTAGTGGAGGGCTGTGACTCTCCACCCTGCTCAGGGGCTATTCCATAGCACATGAGCAATTTTAAACTGCCTAAAAACACCTTCCAGACATAACAGAGACCTATTCAGTGAGCAGTCGACTATGTTCAACAACAGACACCCCCAAAATAATCACCCAACATTTAGGGTTTCTGGTCTGTGCGCACTCACTGTTGGAGACAGGCATTAGGTTGCACCGGTGGCAGCAGCATTATGGGAGCCTCCACCTCCTTCTGGGGGTGCCCTGCCGTTGAGTCTTTAGGGCCGAACTCCACCTTCCAGCCTTGGGAATGTGAGTTGAAGGCTTAGGCACGGGCAGTAGCGGGTTGTGGCGCAGCATCTTCCCTGACGATGCCTGGCAGCCCTGGGAGGACCCCTCCTTCAGGTTTCAGCCTGCTCCTGGAAGGCTGCCCGCATGCCTCACCTCAGTCAAGAGCCAGAGCGTCTTTGAGCTCTCTATGCTGCGAGCATTATAGTCTGTTCATGTCAGTATCGCCCACGTGAGCTCGGATACCACGGCAGAGCCTCTGTGGTCTTGTTCCTAGTGTTATTTGCAGATTTGAAGCAATTTCAAGTTGCATCTCTTACCCAATAAAAAAATTGAGGTGAAAATGATATTACCACCCAGTGTTGCAGAAGTTTTCTTTCAGTTATGTTTAAAATGGTTGTTTTGTGCATCGTTGGGTGTTGACTAGGCCTTGGCGTTTTGTGCCGTCTGCAGGTGCAGGTGTTGGCTTTATGTAAATGCTGCTCATGATCTGCACGTGGAATCAGTAGAACACCTGAGGAGCTTAGGTATCGATAAAGACCCACGAGATGAGAGGCTCAGGGTTCACTGTCCAGTATGGCACTGGTCAGGAGAGTGGTTCCCGCTGCTGAGGTCTGTCAGGGATTGCACCTCTGAAAATACCTGTGTCTTTCTTACTGAACCACCCCGTAGATGTACTGCCAAAGCCCAGTCCTGTAAATATGCTCTCTTTGCCTCATCTGCCCTCTCCCCCAAGCTTCTAGATAGAGCTCTGGTCTTCCCCAGGTAGCTGAGTGACCACTTCATGGTCTCTTAGAGCAGTGAGGATTCTACTTGGGTCCTTGAAAATGAATTAGCAACTTATAAGGAGGACTTCATTCTTATGTGTCCATCCTGCAGGGCAAATTTCTCTTCTTAGCTGTTCTGACCTCTCCATCTGATATCCAGTCTCACCTTTCCTGACAGACATCAACAACAACAATATGGACATTGACTCTGGGTTTGATCTGAGAGAAAGCGACAGCCAAGATTGGTTTGAAATCCTTTCTGGAGCTGCCTGGCTCTTGTCAGCTTGCTGGCTGTGTAACTTTATTGCTACTGTACATATGCCCAGAGGGGTTAACAGTGGAAACAATTTTAAAGTCTAAAAATAAAAATCTGTAAACAAACAATGGAGGTTGTCAAAGCCACGGTAACTCGCCCACAATTGCATTTTTCTCTCAGTTCCAGTTATTTGTTGCCAGCACAGAGGACAAACATCACAGGTCTGGTCTGATGGGATCTGTGTGTGTGCACCTGTCAGTCAGCACAGCCTCCACCAGTCACTGGCCCAGGAGTGGGTTGAGTTTGATTTGCTCCAGGTCTTGGGTGTACTAGGTGGTTCCTGTAGGGACCAAGCCCCAAATCTTTCCTGTAAGAGGGAGAGTACAAGACACTTGATCATGGGTGGAACACATTCACTTACAAAGCTGCAGGGAAACACTGTAATACAGGAACTATACCGAGATTCCTTAAAAATCTGAGACACCCCCCTTCCAATGTTACTCAGGATTCTAGCAATCAGGACTGCCTCGTTCAGTCTGTAAGTCCTTGTCAGGAGTTGTTGCTAATGGTTTTCTTGCAATGGGAGGGCAAAGCTCTATTGTAATTCCTGATGTCAGTGGACGAGTTCCTTTGGTGGCAGCCCTTGAGGTGAAGTCTAAGCTTCTGATTCTGAATAGTGTTTTCCTGAGATCTCAGGAGATCTGGACAATTTTCAGCTTGAACTAGAAAAGGGGAAAGGGAGAATTTTTTTTTAAAGGGGCCAGGTGGGGGTGGCACACACCTTTAATCCCAGCACTGGGAGGCAGAGGTCAGTGGGTCTCTGTGAGTTCGAGGCCAGCCTGGTGTACAAGGTGAGTTCCAGGACAGCCAGATCTGTTACATACAAAGGAAACCTGTCTCCAAAAACTAAAAAAAGAAAAAAAAAAAAAGGAAGAAAGAGAAAGATTTGGGGGGGGGGTTGATGTTGGTCAAAAGAAGAAATCCACTGCAGCCCCATGGCGTCGCTCCCCGGGATGACCGTTCATACCGATCACACACTCAAGTTCCTTTCCTCACGTCTCTGCGAAAAAAGGACACAGGACAGCATTTTCAAACCGACCTTGGTAAAGACAAGCAAAAAGGAAGCAGCAAGGGGAAAATGGAGGTAATACGCGAAGCCAGAGCTTCAGAAGACAGATATTTCGGAGACAGACTCTCACTGTGTAGTCCTGGTTGGCCTTGAACTCAAAAAGATCTGCCTGCTTTTGCTTCCTGAGTACTGGAATCCAAGGCATGCCCCACCGCTCCCCAGTTCTCAGGCACATTTTTGATCTACTGTGGAGTTACTCCACACACAGCGTGTCGCTGCTCCACCAGCATGGAGATGCTTGTGTGAGGTGGAGACATCCGAGGTGAGGTGGAACCCCTCCAATTGCCTCACCCTTCACGAGAGGAGAGAGAGCCCCATTACTTCAATGCCTCCCACTCCATCCGGTCTTCCGTGTGAAGAAGCCACTCCACAGGCTCTATTGAATGGTTTTGCTTCTGATAGGATCTACTTCAAAATGGCCATGTTTTCAGGTCAGCTAATGTAACAGCTGAAATAGACACTAACTTATGATCATGACACGATTATAGACCCTCATTGCATCTGGGCCGCACACAGGTTAGGCACTCAATTGTTGGTGGTAAAGGGATCCTGATGGCTGGAGAGAGAGGCGGGCATTAGTACCTGCGCTGGGGTGAGCACCTCAGCACATTGTGTGGCCCTTTATAATGGCGTATCCTGGCCCACCGGTTGAGCTCCAGCTGCAAAACGGATAGGCTAAGCAGCTTAAACTTACAAGCCTAAAGATGATTGGGCCTTTCCCGGCCTTGTTCATTCCTCCCTGCTATACTCCTCCCCTTGAGGTAGGCTGATTGAAGTGTCTAGTGAGCATGGACCAAAGCGATTGGATCTCTCCATTATGCAACACCCTGCTTCCTCTATAAAAGCCCTGTGTCTTTTGAGATAAGGTAGATTTGCACCACAAGGCATGGTCTCTGGAGTCTGAGTTTCTTTGGCTAATGACTCTGTTGCCACTCACCATCTTAGGGACCCTTGCTCCCACAAAAGACCACACTCAATGAATATGAGTTGGCTGAGTGAATGGATGGCCTTTTATTTCTCAGATGGATTTGTAAGAAGTGTAATTGACAGGCTTGTAGCACAAAGGACGGCTATCCTTCCCTCATCTCACCCACCTGACGTCTTCAAAGGGTGCAGTCTATACAGACAGAGTCAAGAACTGATACGCATTATCGAACACAAATCCTGGCACAGTTGCCTGCCCTGACCTCTCATACAAGGTGGGCATTGTTCAGGAAAAATCGGGAGGAAGCGGCCGTGCCTGGACGGAAAGAACCACAAGGAGAATGCGTCACAGGACACAGAGAAATCAAGGAAGTTTAGACAAAGAAGTTACAAAAGACCAAGTTCAACCTCTGAGCAGTATTCTGGAGGTCTGAAACTCAGTCATGGTCTCAGGGAATGATACAAATAGCATTTTGCAATTAGACATCCAAACTGAGCCCTCATTGAGCCTAATGTCATCATGCTGGTGGGGTTGTTGTTTGATCTTATCACAAATAGACAGGGAAATAACAAAGTAGGCAGACATGAACAATCTATGAGTAATAGTAATCTATGAATAATCCATTGCTATGAACGCACAGAGAGAAGGCCTCTGGGATTCACTGAAATGTCTATAAACAAGAGCCCGACTCTGTAAATTGTGGGAATCTCTAAAATAGAGTCTTACGGAACCATTTAAAACAATGTTCCATATTTATTGACAGGGAAAGGTATTCACAAGGCAGACCTATAGAAAACTAAACCCAGCTACAAAACTATGCACATCTACTATGACGTTTTTGTGAAACAAAAGTAATGCCATAAGAAATGAGGATTTCCTTCTTTCTTTAGTCTTCTGTAGTGTATAGAGCTGGAGAGATGGCTCGGTGGTTACCAGCACTTGCTGCTTCTGCAGAGGACCCGTAGTGCAAGCAGGGAGGGAGGTCTTCTCTCTTCCGTTCTTAGGTCACTGTCTTGTTGGATAAGGGCCCCACCCTTATGATCTCATTTCACCTTAATTGTCTCCCTAAAGGCCCAGTTTACAAATACATATTGGGGACTAGGGACTCAACATACAAATTCTGAGGAGAATACAACTCAAATAATAATGGGTGATATTTGTCAATTTCATTCCCAGGGAAGACTTTAAACTAAAAATTGCAAATCAGAGACCTTTTTTTCTCTCTGTCTACACATACAAACACTTAGGCATAATTGTGACGTAATGCTGGCTGCCCGAAGACTCCTGAACGTCAATCTTCTGTAGGCTACCTCTTCCTTTAATGTCTAGACAGCCTTTCTTGAGATCTTTACCAATGCCTAGGCATAGAAATAAAATCTCTCCCGTCAAAAAGTTCACATTTGTTTTTTTTTAATTTATGTATATTTACATGCATAGGTGTTTTGTCTGTACATATGTTGTGTACCAATTGCATGTCTGGTGCCCCCTGGAACTTGATGTTACTATCATGTGGACACTGGGAATTGAGTCTCCTCTGGAAAATCAGCTAGTGCTCTTAACCACTGAGCCATCTCTCCAGCCTCTATAGATATTTTCTTAAGCCAGTGGGCTGCTACTTTGAATAATACATTTTTTTCCTTGCATATAAGAATTCTGTAGTAATTCCATTTTTAAAAATAGCAAGTTCCCCTCCCTCCTAAATGTATGCAAATATGGGATTTTAGCCACACCTGTGTGATATCTGCTGTATTTGTGTAGCCACATGCGTATGGCTACACATTCATGGTTCCTTTTTTAAATACACAAAAGGGCCAGTTTCTTGAGAGTCTGTCCCTGTTACTGTTGTGTAAGTTTCAGTGTCAGAGAAGCCAAACAAGAATGCATGGTAATGGTATTTTGGGGTTTGGCACAGGAATTTTGTAAGAAATTTCAAAGCATCTATGTCCCAAAGTCTGTTTGCAGATTAGAATCTGGAGCCATAGAAACCAAGAGTTTCCGTTCTGCAGGAGGTGTGACCACTCATAGTCTTTGGAGAGGCTGTCCTTGAGAGATTTGGGCCTTGCTGACCCTTACAGCCTCTCTCTGAGAGCGGGGTGCTCCACTCTAGGGGGCAGGACCACTCACAGATCCAGAAGAAATCTGCTGTCCCTTGAACCCCCCCCAGGGTATTTAGTTATGATTTATTTTCTTATATCCCAAGCTATGAATCTAAGACTGGTTTCTCCCTGCTGTGTTCCCTGACAATTAGACAAATCTTATTCCCTACTCCCTTCTGCTTCTGGCTGCCCTGGAAACATTTTGTGAAGCATCTAGCAAAGAGTTTGTGCTTAAGCATTCAAAAGACACTCCCAGAGCCAGCATAAATACTGCCTCCAAGTCTTGTCCAGGAGTCACAATGGACTTATTGTGGGTATTCATGCTCTAGAGGGACATTTATGGCAATAGAGAAAAGGCCCGACAATGACCCCATTTGGAACAGCTATTTAGTATCATAAATACATTCCCTCAAATAAATCTGCTGATTACCCTCGCACCAGCCTGACAGGCCAGCAGAGTGGTTTGTTCCAAATGCTCTAAAAGTCCCAGCCTGTTTCCATCCACATCAGGGGTTGCAGATGAAGAAATAAAATCTGCAGGGGCCCCCTTCAGAAAATGATTGCACAAAATGGAAGAGGAACGGGTGCTTGCGGGGGGTGGGTGGTGGTGGTGGGCTGGGGGAGGGGGCTGGGAGCCCTGGGAGGTGGGTGGGTTAGGGGCATCTTGGCAGGAGCTAAAACTTAATATCATCTAGCCACTTACCCCCACAGAATCATAAGGACTGCTTCTGGGAAAACGGTCACAATTCAAGGATATATCTCACAGATATATTCAAAATCACAAAAGAAAATAAAGTGGGTTTTCTTCTGGATACAATAAGGATAAAGGTGGACAGTGGGATGCTGGGCCGTTAACCCTTCTGAGGCCAGGTTACTCTAAAGCCCTTCAGGGGATTCCTTTGGCTTTTAGGATGAAACTCAAATTTCTCAGTCTGGCAGAAAAGATCCCTCCTGGCTTGACTGCATGCTCTCTGCCCCAAGGAGTCTCCAGGGAGCTACTCCAGTAAGTATCCAGCAAGTGGCTCCTGCAAAGCCACCTGTGTATGCTTCTGGTTCCTCGGAGTCTTGTCTTCTCCCTTCTTGCAGCTTTCTTCTGGCAACAGATTGCTTTCTACTTGGGTTCACTTTATCACCCCAGACTGATGTAGCTGCCCATCCACCTGGGTACCAGTGCTGGCACTGAGCGTGTGCCATGTTTTACCCTGAATTTCTTTGCATGTCTTACCTCCTCACACCTCCCAACAACCTCATTCTACAGGTTAGAAAATGAAAGCCTAAAAGATTTGAGCATCATTTTCAAGGTAAGATGTAAGTAAGTATTAAGATCAGAAATTCAACCTTTACAGTTGACTGTATTTCTTTTCTTAAATTAAAAAAAAAAATCTTTTGAGTGTTTATGTGTATGATGCTCCTGTGGTCATGTACATGAGAGTAGGCATGTGCATGCCACTGTGTGTGTCTAGAGGTCACAGGACAACTTTGGGAATTGGTCCTCATCTTCCACTTTGTTTGAGATAAGACAATGTATATGCCAGGCTCACCCTGGCCTGTGGACTCCCAGGGATTTCCCTTTGTCTGCCTCATACCTCTCTGTGGGACTGGTGGGATCATAGATGAGTCCAGCTATGTCCCACTTATGTGGGTTCTTCAGGTCCAAATTCAGGTCTTCATGCTCAGGCTTTACCCACCAAGCCATCTCCCCAGGCTTTCATCCTTTTAAAAAAATGTTCTTTTAGTTAGCATACAAAATAATGGGTTTCACAGTGATATTTGCATACACAGACATCACTGCTGAGCCTGGGTTTCTAAACAGCATGCTGGGTGGAATGAATACATAGGTAAAAAATACACGATGAAAGATGTTTTTCCTTTTCTTTTTTTAAATTAAATTTATATTTTTTTTCTCTCATATAATACATCCAGGTCCCATCTTCCCCTCCCTCCACTTCTCTCAGCTCCCTCCCATCTCCCCTCTCCCCCAGACCATTGTTCTCGACATTAGAGAGTGAGGAAGAGTGTCTCACAGGACAGTCCGCTATTCAAGCGACTCTGACACCTATGCACTGTGACTGAAGGGCAGGCTGGGGGAAGGGGTCGGTGGTGTGGAGTGCAGGAACTCTTCTCCTTTGGTGTCTTGTTCCACTGATCAATCACCAATTCATCCCCCTGGGGTAAACTGTAGAATACAGGGTAGGTACTTCTTCATTGTGTCAAACCATAAGTAGTAAGTTCCACCTGTCCTTGGAACACCCTCTGGAGTAGGGGGATGTCCTTTCCCTTCACTCTGGACAGTCTTCAGACCCCACACTCCCAGGGGTCTTAGACACAGATCATCCAATCAGTGACTCTAGTACTTCTGCTTTCCAGGATCTATTAGCCTTTCCATCAAAGTAGGGTGGAATGAGGAGTAAAAAGATGAATGGCGGAAACCGACACAAGGGATGATAGGATTTGACAGGGCATCCTCTAGTCTCACCCAGAGGTGGGAAGGTGGAAGGAAGGGAGGGAGAGACTAGAGGGATACACAGATTTGGCTTTTGAGGAGGTGGGGTTGACCACAAGAGAAGAGGAGTCATGCGTGATATGGTTACTTAGGATGGACTTCTTCCTCCCTCCCTTCCTTCCTCCCCTCTCCCTTCCTCCCCTCTCCCGCTTCCTTCTTTCTCCTCCTCCCCCTTTTCTTTTCTTTTCATTCTTTTTTTTAAAAGATGGAATCTCTTATAGCCCAGACTGGCCTCAAATTTGCATTTATGAAGATGACCTTGAACTCTAACCTTCTTGTCTCTAGCTCCCAAATACTGGGTTTACAGGCATGTACCACTCTGCCTGGCTTCTGCAGTGCTGGGTATTGAATGTGCAAACATTCCACCAACTGGACTATATGCCCAGCCCTGAGGTGGACTCTTTCTGAGGGTAGAGCTAGAAGTCAAAGTGGTAGGTTTTAGTTTTCAGTTTTATTTCATGGGCTGAGAATGAAGTTCAATGGTAAGAGCTTGCCTAACATACACAAAGTCATGGGTTCAATCCCCAGCACAGGAAGCTGGGGGCAGGGCATCAAATTAAATTGATATTTTATTTCAACTTCTGTTTCCCATAGTTTCATGTTTTAGATTTTGAGTGCATGTTAATTTTCTTGCTCTTGGGACTTGGATTTTATGAATGAATAAACGGCCTCCTTGGGATTTTAGACTGCCCTTTTTCAGGTTGCATGATAGCTCGGCGCAGATCATCTGTACCTCTGTTCAACAATTTATGTACCCAGTGTCAGGGGTGGGGCTGGAGGTGGGGTTCAGATCTGCTGCTGCTATTTCCAGCAGGTGTGCTTTAATTTTAGGCATAAGTACTTTTTAAGTAGTAGAGAACCACTCTGAGACTGCAGAATAGGCTGTGGAACTAGTTCACCGTGATCCAGTTCCTCTGCATCTGTCATAAAGCCTCCTAATGAGATTAAATCTAAGCATCCCACAGTTGCCTGTTCGTTATGCTTCCTCAGTCCATCCAGATAGATGGTGATGATGAACCCGAACTGATTATTTTATCAGGATGAGGTCAGCTCATTGAGAGAGCGTGTGGCTGAGACCCAGAAAATATCATAATTCACTCAAGATAAGGTCAATGTCATGGACTAAATCACACACTCTATAGTTAGAACAACCCTTCCGTATGCACTGATGTCTATTTCCAGCGTGTTCTTAATCAGTTCTCCTGAACAATGCATTCTCTATTTGAAGGGCTTGCTGCTTTAATCTCAGACAATAATAGCCATTCACTTACTCAACCCAGCAGCTGCCTTCTCCTCGCTACTAAAATTCCTTAATTGGAATCACCCTGTCGTTGACCTAAGCCATCCATTACAAGGAGTTTTAGACATGCTCCCCATAACCCTGGAGTGCGGTGACACCTGCAGAAAGCTCTACTTGACACTCGGAGAGGAGACTTCATGTCTCCTCTCACTCACAATGAAGACCTTTGCATTTGGAAATAAAACCTGGGACCCCGGGAGGTTGGACTTTATGCCAGGCAGGTAGTCTTTACCCTCTACTGCTGGGAATGTAAGTTAATACAACATTACAGGAGAGCCTTGTCATACTATGTGTCAGGGGCCTTGGGCCAAAATTACTAATGAATAGTAAAGAATACCACCAGATGTTAACTATCAATGTTAAATAAATTATCAGTGTTTTAGATTATCTGTCCAAATAAGTGTATTTCTAGAAATTTATCTTAAAGAATCATGGCTACATCAGGTGGTTTGAGGACAAAGATGCTCACTGTTTATGAGTGAAAAGCTGGAACCACTTGTATGCATAATAACCAAAGGGTAGTTAAATTCACTTGTACATCATGAATGAAATTTGGTTGTGCACCATACAATGAACAGGTTGTGTTGGCCGTAAGCACAATAGTAGAAAAAGTGATTTAAGATACAGTGTCGGTCAGGGTTGGAAGCATAAAGACAAAGCAAAAACTTAGGCCAAACAGCAGTCAAGCTGCTACCAGCCCCTAGACCAAAGGGACATGAAAGGGGTGGGGGCACCAAATGTATAGCAAGAGTTGTGCAAAGACTTGGGAGGAGTCATGACCAACTGTCAAAAGACAGAGTTGTTGTAGAAGTTTGTTTTTAGTTATGTATAAAATAATTGTTTTGTGCACTGTTGGGTGAGGGACTACCTAGGTCTTGACATTTTGTTTTGTTTACAGGAGTTGGATTTAAGTAGGGGAAGTTGATTGTTAATGATCTGCACATGCTATCAGTAGAACACCTGGGGAATTCTGATCAATAAAAACACCTGAGCTCAGATGCGCGGGGTTCCACTGTCCAGTATTGTGCTGGCCAGGATGGTGGTTCCCTCTGGAGAGGTCTGGAAGGGTATTCACCTCTGAGAATGCCTCCGTGTCTTCCATCCTGAGCTGCCACAGAGCGTACTACTACAACACAGAGTCAACTGGGGAACCCAAGGACCTCACAGATCGGAGTCCAGGGGAAATAAACGCTTTTCCCTCCCCTCATCTCTCAGTGCTCATCTCTGAACTAACAACATCCCCAAAGGCTCATGAGCCCCATGAACAGTGTTCATCCAGGTCAGAGGGCAGAGAAGGGGGATAGAGGCAAGTGGCTGGGGGCACTCGGAGGAAGGGTATGAGTTTTCTGTGACTCCCATCACAACTTCCCACAAATGCAGAGGCTCAAAGCACAAGAATTTACTCCTCCCTAATTCTAAGGCCCAGCGTTAAGGTATTGGCAGTGTTAAAGTATTACTGTGTTTTGCATCCCTCTCCTTGACCTTGGTGGCTTTACACATGTGCACACACGTGAACACAGACACACATACACAACACCTTTGCACACACACAAATTAAAAAAATTTAAGAAGAAAGGGAAAAGCAAAGAATAAAAATAAAAGTTAAAAATAATAATAAATGTAAAAGCCTGATAATATCTAGTGCTGCGATCCACGTGGAAGAATGAGAAGTTATAAATAAATATATATAAAAATAAATAATGAACACATAATAGTCTTTGAGTGTGGGCAAATCCTAAAATTATGTACATTGTCATTTGACTCGGACTTCCTCCCTGAAGGGAAGCAAATATTTATGCTTCATTCTGAAAACCCAGAGCAATTTGACTGTGTTCTGTGAAGCCCTCAACCACCTGCTTTTGTGCCTCTCCAATAAAGAACAAAGGTTTCATCTTGGCTTTGACAGAACTGATTTAATTGTATTTACTGGCTTGAGCCAAAAAGCGAGGGCTTGAGAATCCGGTGCCTACAGGTGTTGTAACGCTTTGACATACACTTGGCCTTCCGCCACGTGGGGGAGCAAGCTCTCTCTGCACTAACGTGTATATCCTGCAGCGCTGGCTCGGATGCTGGGCAGACCCTGGGGTTGGGAGGAAGTCCTTAGGTGTTCATGGTAGAGTTCAACCTCAGGATTTGGTCTGATCTTTAGACAGCTTCTAACTCAGATGAGATCTGCTGCTCCGTGTGTGGCATCACTTCAAAATTTGTCAGAATCTCCTAAGGTTACCAATTACTGGGTAGGGGGCCTGGACTTATTAAAAATCTGTGCCTTTCCTTTCTCTCACCTTCAAGATTGGTAAGGGAATTAGTGTAACTGTGAGCTGCATGAAGATCAAGAGCTCTGGAACAGGAGAAATGGCTCAGCGTTTGAGAGCGGTGACTGTTCTTTCACAGGACCTGGGTTCGATTCTTGGCACCAGCGTGGTGTCTTACACTGATCTATAACTCTAGTCCCAGAGGATCTAAGCCTTCTTCTAGTCTCTGTGGGCACCAAACACTCACGTGGTGCACAGACATACATGCAGACACAACACCCATACACACTTAATTAACCAATTAATTAATCAATCAATTAATTAACTAATTAATTAAAAATTTACAAGGGCAAGCCCTGTCCTGCATAGCTTCAGGACTGGAGAAGCGGGGCACTTTGAACACTGAACAAAAGAGGATAAACATGAGGACTCTGGACTCAGGCCCTTCTCTGAGCAGCAGGATAGAAAAGGGTGAGCAAAGCAAAAAGCAGGAATTTGCAGTCCCTGGCTTGATTCTTCTACATGTCAGCCTGCAATTGGTCCATGTCCCATCGGAAGGGACTCTGCCCTTCCTAGGACTTTTTTTTTTTAACACTTGTGGTTGTGGCCAAGTGATTGAAACCGTCTCCTAATGGATGAAAGGGCTTCATGCCCTTTTAGAAGAAGGTTTTTAAGTTATCTTAGGGCTATGGCAGAGTGGCAGAGTGCCTCTCTGGCATGTGCAAGACCCTGGATTTAATACTTGACAATACATATTCACGAAACAGACGTTATTTTTGTTTTGAAATTCTTTTTTTTTTTCAACTTCAGTATGTAAAACATTTGAAGTAGCTTTCTGAGCAGAAATGTCATTTGCTTCACCAAAGCAACACACTGTGTATTTACGGAGATGATAGCCCCGGGTATGCATGCGCTGGTAGGTGCGGTTCTGGAAGTCTCTTCCCATTGCATCTGTTCACTCAGCGAAGTGGGAAGCACAGACCTGTGGCTCTTCCGTGGCTCGGGTGAGTGACTCAGGTGAGAGGTCCATAGGGGTGAAGGGACTTCTGGAAGTCACGTCCTGAGTGAAGAGGGAAGTTAGAGTTCGGGTTATTTGATTTAGAATGTGGCCTTTCACCTGTCTTGTCCCCACTGAAGCTCCCAATCACTCATTTGGTGGCTTACTATCGGTCCCATTCTGCCCAATGTGGGGTCACCTAAATGCATCCATCCGGCGACAACGCTGCGTGCTTCTGCGTCTGCGCACCCCGCCCATCCTCCACACGCCCGAAACTCTCATATCAGTTGTGGGTAAGGCAATTAAAAAAACAAAATCACAAATGAGGCGTGAGAAATGGCTCAGTGGTTAAAAGCACTTGTTCTTCCACCGGGTCCTAGTTCAGTTTCTGGTACCTGTGTTAGGCAGCTGCCTATAAGTCCAGCGCCGTGAGATCCCCCATGCTTCTTCTAGCTTCCATGGGCACCCCCACCACACACACACACACACACACACAAGCACCTACCCACAGACACACACAACACGCATACACATAAGTAAAAATAAAACTAATATGTATTTATTTTGGGGGGACGGGGAGTGGTGAGGGACAAGGAGGAGGAGGATTTTTTTGAAAAAAAAAAAAAATGTTGGCTTGCTCTGTTCCTGGATTGCTGGAATGCCTTGCATCTGTCTTCTGCCTTGAGCCCGGAGGGGAAGTGGAAGGAGCTGGGCTCAGATGAAGCCAGAGCTGCAGGTGTGTGTGTGTGTGTGTGTGTGTGTGTGTGTGTGTGTAAACGGGGGGGCGGGGGGGTGCGAGGGGGGGTGCGGGATGGGGGTGGCCACACACCTTTAATCCCAGCGCTTGGGAGGCAGAGGCAGGTGAATCTCTGTGAGTTCGAGGCCAGCCTGGTCTACAGAGTGAGTTCCAGGACAGCCACAGTTACAACAGAGGAACCCTGCCTCAAAAAACCAAAAAAAAAAAAAAGAAAAACAAAAACAAAAACAGATCCACACTGCACCTGCAGAGCCCTTCCTGTAAGCACAGGCCTGGCCTGATGTTGCAAGATTAGTGGGTGATGTGTATTTATGTCTTTGAAAGTGAAACAGTATGATTAAGGCGAACGTAGATCACTTTTCATCACTCCCCGAAGTAAGAAGCTGTTTCCTTTAAATGACTAACTACCAACCTGATCTCGTGTGATAAGAGGCGGCTGTTCTGCTCCGAAAATTATTCATCCCTTGTCTCCATCTTACACAGGAATCTGCGTAAATCAGCAGTTGCTGTAAGTTCACTTGCACTTCTAACTGTCCTTGTCTGCCGCGGGCCTCGGAGTCAAACCCACACAGTTTTTGATGTTGTGATCAAAGACTTGCACACTCAGAGGGGTCAGGCAGATAACACGAAAGAGGAAAGTTTCTCACATCCAGATACGACTTACTTCCATCTTAAATGCGTAGGACTACTCTCAGAGCTTATAAATGGGAATACACAATTTTCTATTTTGTTGGTAGAAAATTGTGTCCTCATTTACCTTCTTTGTTTTTTTTGTTTTTTTCCTGCTCTGGTTGGAGTCCCTAATACCAAGCAGAGATAGACTCAGGTTTGTAGGGCCTGAAACAGGCACACTTTTAGAATTTACTTTATGACAAGAAATGCAATATTGAGACATACTCATGAGCGGCTCACCTGCATTTTAGATTGCTCTGTTGTCTCAGTACCCATAGGCATAAAATCACACAGCTTTCCAGTGAGACCCAATCCCTTGGCTTTTGGATGAACGTGTGCAGTCTTGCCTTGGGTTATTTCATTGTGTCCCTACAATCTTGAAGGAGGTGCCAGACTTCCTCAGGGCAGGAAATGTGTTAGATACCCCAAGACTGACCACAGCACTTCTGATGCATAAAACATACACTTTCCTTCTGTTTGAAGCATCACTTCAAACAGATTTGTGCTCTTAAAACACAGGAAAATTGATAAAGTCAATTCTGCATAAATTCTATATGGAAGGAAGATGCTGGGTTTATAGTGGTGTGCATTGGTTATGAATGATATTTCAAACAAGACAGACCTTTCATTTTGACAAGGTGTTCCTGGGAACGGGATCCACTGCTTATAGTCCTGTAGCTGCTCTGGTTCAGTTCGGTTCGCACGTGCTTTGCCTCTCACTGTATTTCTGGTGTTGGTCTTCTGAGGACATCATCTTGCAGTTGACCTTGCATCTTCAGACACTGTTGCTGATGGAAGTGGGGGGCGATGGAAGATTCCTAGGGTCTCAGATGCCACAAAGATTAGTGACATTTGATACATGAAATAACTCTGAATGTGACAGGGGAGTGGGAACAGGAAGTGCTACATCGAGAATAACGTGCAAATGCAGCCTGTTCGCAGAGGAAGACTGGAAGCCCTTCCTGACCCTAGCGGCATCTAAGAAACAGGGCATGCACAGAACAGATCCTGTGCGAGAGAATGGGAGAGAGAGTGGGTTCAATGTTTTTTTGGATTCTTTTCTTAGCTTACTAACTCCCTCTTCCATTCTTGAGAGTGCTTTTCCTTGTTTTCAAAACCTATTTTATTTTAGGTGTGTGGGTGTTTTGCCTGTATATATGTCTATGGAACCATGTGGGTGCACCTATGAAGGTCAGAAGAGGGCAACAGATTCTCCCTGGGAAGGGGACAGATGGCTGTCAGCTACCATATGGATGCTGGGATTTGAACCTGGGTCCTTTGGAAGAGAAGCAAGTGTCTTAACCACCGAGAAATCTCTCTAGCCCACTTTTTTCTTCCTTAATAACCGTCTAGCTATATTCCATGCCTAACTTGAAAAGTGTTACTTTCTCTCCATCTCTCCACCTGGTGGCTTCTGGGATTGCTATCTAACCTATGCTATATATTTTACTTAAACTCTAAAAGATGTACTTGACCTCCATTTTGAATCTATTATCCCCCCCCCCAAGACAGGCTGTCTGAGTAGCCATGGCTGTCCTGAAACTTGCTCTTGTAGACAGGCTGGCCTCGAACACAGTGATCCGCCTGCCTCTGCCTCCTGAGTGCCGAGATTAATGGTGTGTGTCACCACATTTAACTCTACTTCTAAATTCTTATGTTAATGAGGATAAGAACCCTGAAAGGCAACCTGTGTTTCCCCAGTAACTGAACAACATGCACATTCCTAGCAGCCTTAATTATAGGCTTACTGTTTAGTCGAAACCTCAGAGGGGGTGTGTTAGTGACTTTTCACCACTGTGACAGAATAGCTGGCAGAAATGACTCAAGACACAACTTTATTTTAGCACCATGCCAAAGGCCATCAGTCCATCAGAGAGGCAAATGCAGGACAGCTGGTGTGTAGGAGTACGAGGAAGAGGCTCCTCAAGGAAGAGCGCTTCAACCAGCAACAGAAGTAGACAGCACCTTTAAGGCGTGCCTCATTGGAGCCCACATCTCCTAGCTATCCCCCAGCCCCTAGAGTTCAACAACCTCCCCAGACAGCGCCACCAACTGGGTAGCATGTGTTCAAACGTATGAGCCTGTGGGGGACATTTCAGAACAGAGTCAGGATCTACCTGAGGCTGATTACCACAAGAGGAAGGGCACTAGGGGGAAAGGTTGAAAAAAAAAAAAAAGCAGCTGCAGATTAGGTATTGTACTCTAGAAAATTTTGCAATAGTCTGAGCAAGCAAACGAATGATGTGGGTCCCTGTCTGGGTTTACATTGGCGTTATGCAAAAGAAGGGTCCCGAAGCTTACATTAGCATCAGGGAGATATATATATATATATGTGTGTGTGTGTGTGTGTGTGTGTGTGTGTGATTTCAGGAGCTGGAGAGATGGCTCAGTAGTTAAGAGCACTTACTGTTCCTACAGAAAACCTGGGTTTGATTCTCAGCACCCACATGGTGGTTCACAACTGCCTTTAACTCCAGTTTCAGGGATCTGATGCCCTCTTCTGACCTCAGATGCCACTACACAGGCATGGTGCACAAACATACTCAGGTACACATACACACATACACACACTGAATAAACAACTAAATAGAATTTTATTAAAGAGATATTTTTCAGCATAAGACTAAAAACAAAACCAGAACAGATAAGACAGAACAAACAAGCAAACAAAAACAAAAACAAACCAAAAACTGAAATTACTGAAGGCTTCCAATAAGTTCATGGGCTGTCTGAGGTCACTGGCTCTCCAACTTCAAATCAACCCTGGAGAGAGAATTAAGAATTGAAAGAACTAATAAAAATACCAAGTTCCGCCTTCGTGTCTTTTTAAAGATGCTTTAGAATTAACATTGCTTGCCCATTTGCCTCTCGAATCAGCAACATCCAGCGGGTCATAATAACCGGGCAGGATCAGAGTCAGGGAGGGTGATGGAAGTCAGATGGGACTTCCTCAGATGACCCTGGTGACTCAGCGCAAGTCCCTCTTCATGCTGATATGTCTTTCGAAGAGCTTAAAGACTAGGCAAGAGAGAAGAGTTCTGTGGTAGAACGACAGCTGTGCTAGGCTTCCCATGAGGGGGAACCTGTAGGTTATGTGTGGGAATATAAGAGATTTGTTATAGAAACCGGCTCACATAAGGAGTCCTGTGATATGCGTTATGTAATTCAGTGAACTAGGAAGTGGTGTCTGGCACAGAAGGTCCAGAATGGAAGGTCCAGAGGGTGGGGTTGGTTGGAGTTTGCAAATAAGCCTCTGAGGGCAGAAGCCCAAGGACCAGGGATTCTGATATTTGAGGAGGGACGATGTAATCGAAGCTCATGGGAGGGGGGAGACAGGGGTTAGAGAGTGAGAGAGAGGGAGGAAAGGAAGATGGACAGAGACAGGTAGGGGAAGAGAAGGGGAAGGGAGGAGAGAGTGTATCCTTCACTGTTTTACTCTCTTTGGTCCTTAGACAGATTGGATGCCCACCCACACTGCGAGGGTGGATCCTCTTAGGGTACTGATTCCAATGTCTGCTTCTGGTGGAAATACCTCACACATACCCCTGAGTTTGAGGCCAGTCTGGGTCCACAAAGTAAGTGCCTGTCAATAAAATAAAAAGAGGAAAAAAAATGTTTTGATTTAGCTCTGATCTCTTGGCCCTTCACTTTGGGGCCTGCAGTGAAGCAGCCCCTCAAAGTGAGAGCAGTTGGAGCACAGAAGAACAGGGAACCCCAAGAATATGAGGCTGGAGTGGACAGTGAAGGTCTTAACGCCAAGTGGTGGGATGGCAACATAAAAATAGTTACGAACCTGGAAAGGGATCTCTGGGGAGACGGCTCAGTGGTTAAGAGCACTGACTGCTCTTCCAGGGGTCCTGAGTTCAATTCCCAGCAACAACGTCGTGGCTCACACCCATCTATAATGGGGTCTGATGCCCTCTTCTGGCATGCAGGTGTACATGCAGATAAAGTGCTCATATACACAGATAAATCTAAAAAAAAAAAAAAGGAGGAGGAAGAGGAGGAAGACCTGGAAAGGTTATAAGCAAGGGTGCCATGAACATATCTGCATTTTACAAATGAACTAGTGGTTCCCAGAGTCCTTCTTTATATCACCGAGATCCAAAAGCCACAAACAAACTGTCTACAGACAAACAGTGACCTGACCAGTGCTCAAAGTGTCCTGAGGCCTTGGGCCTTGGGCAGGGCTGGCTCTGTATTCCCACTCCTGTAGCTGGCAACAGAGGTCAGGGACAGGCACAGAGAGAGCGAGATCGCAGAGCCATGGGGCAGGGGCACAACGGCATTGGAGAGCTATAGATCCTAAGGTCAGAGAAGGCACAACCTCCGTTGTCAGAATAATCCTTTTTTTTTTAAAAAGTCTCTTCATGGTTAGCAAGATGTCTCAGCAAGTAAAGGCACTTGCCATCAAACCCGATCACCTGAGTCCGACCCTCAGAACCCACATGGTGGAAGGAAAGCATTGACTCATACGAGTTGTTCTCTGGCCTCCACACACACGCTGATATGCTCGCACACACATATACACATTAGATAGATAGATAGATAGATAGATAGATAGATAGATAGATAGATAGATAGATAAATAGATAGATAGGGATAGACACACAAGTACATAGACAGATACATAGATTCATAGGCAGGTGGACAGATATAAAAATGAAAATTAATTAAATAAAAACAATTCTTCCAGCAGGAGAGAGCCAAGCCTGATATTCCATGGTGCGTGCTCCAGCACTGGGCCAGGTAACAGGCCAAATGTCAGGCACAGGCTAAAGTGTCCATCGCTGTTGGAGACCTGGCAGGAAGGAGGTCCACAGTGGGAAAGCTGTGGGAAAGGCCATTTTATGCCTCCCAGGCCAGCGCCTTGGGTGTGCACTCACCACAGGGTCTGCCCTTTCTCCCTGTCACTTTGACATGTCAGAAAAGACAAAGGGGTTCTTCCTGCCAAACACAACTCCCCTTGATTAAAGGAAGCCTCTAGTTCCAGACTGAGGCAGAACGAACACACCAAGCCCAGAAATGCTAGGCCACTCTGTCTCCAAAAAGGAAAAGAGAAAAGAAAAGAAAAGAAAAACTATAGTTTATTTTGTTTTAAATATATATTCTTGTTATCCTTCTAAAGAGTAATTCTCACCGCTAAGGTCACTCATAAGGCCTAGACTCCTTGGTACCCTCATACCCTGCGGCAGCACACCTTGTGCTTTATATATGCTCATCGAAATCTCTGTGCAGTGAAAGGATTTGATGAATCCTTCTAGAATAAGAGCAGAATGTCAACACCGTTAGGCTGTGTCCAATGCCAGTGGCCATTTATACTGGCGGTGGCACCAGCTGTCCCAGCACATCTGGGGATACTAATGACCTGTAAGCAGAGCAAGCTCGGCCATCCTGCTGCAGTGGGATGGGAGACAGTATTGAGGCCTCATGGGATGCAAACAAGAGCATCCTCTTCCAGGCTTGGTGGGTGTGGACATTCGTGAGGTCTAGGGAAAAGACTAGAAAGGTACAAGAACACCAGTGTTCATGTGGTGCTGATGATGTTTTCTAAACTTTCTACAAAGAACACACAGGAGTCTCTTAAGGTGAAAAAATAAATCTGTAAAAGAAAAAAAAAAAAAAGGATAATCTGCTGGGCTGAATTCCCTTCTATCAATCATCACTCCAGGTAGCCATCAAGGAGCTCCTTTTGTGTGCCAGACACTGCACAGAGGCCTCTAGTACCAGGTGTTTCATCTAGCTCTTTCGGTCCAGCAGTGTGCCAACAGGAGGCAGGTTTACAATGCTAGGACTCATACATGCTACGCACCTCAATTTATCGGAGATAGGACTAAAGCGCAGAAAGGCTGTCACTCCCGTGTGGTCCCAGAGGGGTCTACAGACCTTTAGAGCCCAAGCAAACATTCTCAGAACCCAAAGGTGACCTGGGTGTCCCCCACACCTGTGTTAGAACATTGTCCCTCCTAAGGAAGCCACCCAGGGAGCTTATTCTAAGTGCACTTTGAGTTCCATCTCATGAGAGCTGGGAGTTGAGAACCCTGAGTGACAGGTTCTGCCAGTGCGTGCAGTGTGAGCGTTCCCACTGTGGTCCATCTGAGATGGTTAGCTGGGAGCTAGGAAGAGGGCACAGCAGCCACCATGAGAGTGTTTTGTCACACAGAGACCATGGAAACAATTAAGTTGCAGGTGTGTGTGTGTGTGTGTGTGTGTGTGTGTGTGTATATGTGTGTGTATGTGTATGTGTGTGTGTATATGTGTGTGTATGTGTGTGTATGCGTATGTGTATGTGTGTGTGTGTGTGTATATGTGTGTGTATGTGTATGTGTGTGTGTATATGTGTGTGTATGTGTGTGTATGTGTGTGTGTGTATGTGTATGTGTATGTGTGTGTGTATATGTGTGTGTATGTGTGTGTGTGTATGTGTGTGTGTTTGTGAGTAAACCAAAGGTTGTCCTCAAACATCATGCTCAAGGCTACCTTCCTCCTTTGAGACAGGACCTCTCATTAGCCTGGAGCCCACATTGGGTCAAACAGGCTGAGCTGGAGGCAGCCTCCTGTCTCCACATTCCCAGTACTGGGATAACCATCACCCCCTGAATTTTCACATGGATTCTGGGCATCAAACTCAGGTCCTTGTACTTACATGGTAAGAACTTTATTGATTAAACCTGTCCCCCCAGCCTAAGAAGTGATAAATTTTGAGAATTAATAAATACCTTTGTTTTTAATGTAACTTACATAAGTTTAGGTATAATTTGGCATTTGATGATGCCTGTGTTCGACAACCATCTCCCAGTATCTCCCCAAGACCTTCAGGCATCTAGTCAAGATGAGATAGCCCCAAAACATCACTGTGACAGGCCCATGTGGTCCAAATCGGTGTCACTGGGGAGCTGGGGCAGGATTCTGCAAGTCAGAAATTCCAGTGAATCTCAAATACACCAAATTTGACCCTGAAGCGCCATGACCCTTTGGATTCCTGCCTGGAGCTCAGGTCTCAGAAGGCTTGGGATCCATCATTCAGCATACATACTGAAGCTAGCCTCAGTGCCAGGCCACGGGCAGGATTGGCTGGTGGGACTCTGTCAGCTCCCAGCCTGTGACACATCCGACTTGGTTTCTCTTTCTCTATAGGGTTATTGGGAAGCAATGAGGCTTCTGATGGCCTGTCCAAGGCCTCCGAAATGTGCCAGCTGCCCCAGAGACTGAGGATGTTAGTGGGTAGGAGAAAAACAAACAAACAAACAAAAAACCACACATGTACTACCTTTACTGATTTGAACTGATTAGTTCAATTTTATAGTCAGTCTGTGTATTAGTTCAGTACCGTTGAGTGAGATAAATAGGTAGGTAGGTAGATAGATGGAGAGAGAGAGGAGAGAGAGGAGAGAGAGAGAGAGAGAGGCTCTAAAGAATAAAATCTCAGGGCTGAGGAGATGGTTCAGTGAGTCAGAGAACTTGCTGTTCACACATAAGAACCTGAGTTCAAATCTCCAGCATCCACATAAAAGGCCAGACATGAGCTGTAAGTGCACACAGGAGGTTACAGACACTATCACCACCTCCGTTTGACCAAGAAATTGGAGATTTAAATAAGCCAACTAACTGGCTTGGGAGCAGTTATAACGAAGAGAGAAGTCCAGGCCTGTTCGTGTCTAGCCTTAGTCCTTTACATCATCAGTCAATGGCACAATAACCTCTCCACTTTGCCTGAAAGTTTTACTTGCTGCCCTTCTGCACTCACTGGCCACGGCGAGTCCTCGGACCAGAGTCAGAACTGCGATTGTGTCCTCTAGCAACAGAAGGAGAGGTGTGCGGAGCAACTGCTGGCTTTGCAGAAGTAAAGTTAGAAACCACAGTGGAAAAGGGCGTCACGGGGATCACAGGAATTGTCCTAACTTGGTACACAGTCTCCACCCATCCCACAAATAGAAGTTAATCTCCCAGGATTAACTGGGTCCTTTACCTTCTAAATCCTTTCTAAATATTAATCTAGTCTCATAGTTCTCTGGCTAAGCTAATTTCCAGTTAACAGGTGGGGAAATCATCACAAACCAGGCTGGAACAACAGCCTTTGGCTCCTGCTCTCAATGAGGTACAAGTCTAGCGACTTGTGGAATCCCAGAGGCAGCAGAAGCCGAATACCACAGCAGCTCCCTTTCTGAGGAGCTGAGGCCCGAAGAGCTGGTTGAAGATCAGGGTCAGCACTGAGCTATGGCCTCAGGACTTGGATTCCTGGGCGCTTTCCACTCTTTGCCGTGGTGTGGGCTCAGCGGGAATCCACAGCCCCAGCTAAGCCACACCCATCATTTGACCTCTTCTCCAGGTCAGAGACCAAATTCCATGCAAACACCAGCCAGGCACCCGTGACATCCTGGAAAGTATGCTGGGAGGGGTGGAGGAGGGCTTGAGGGGGAACTCAGGGTCCCGGGCAGCACAAAGGGGAATCAAAGGCAAGGCCATGTTCGGGCCCAACCCGGGCCACTGCAGGGAGCCTAGATGTCTTTCACATCCATTCTGTTCTGTGGAGTGAATGGAAAGGAACCATCAGCCTCAAGACCTTGGAGTAGCAAATATTCTCCACCTGGAATTGAACACCAAGGGCTTCTGGGAACTAAAGGTGGATTCTGAATTTGCATCCCTTCCCAAGCCAAGTGTGCACTGGGCCCCTAAATGCACCTGACTCACGTACCTCCCAGAAGTACCCATCCCATAGACAGTAAGGAAAATACTGGGCAGCCACGCAGGCCACTCAATTCTGTTTTTCCACTTTACCCAAAAAGACCTCCTGTTGGAAAGCTCTAGTGTGGCCGGCCAGCTGTCTACCGAGTGTTTCGGTGTTTGTATGTGGTGCACTGTGTGCGTAGGAGAGTGTGTTTAGGAGTGTGAATACATGCATGCATGCATGCACGTGAGGGCAGGCCCAATCACTCTCTACTCACTTTGTAAGACAGGGTCTCTCAGCCAGACTGACTGGCAAGCGAGCTCCAGGGATCCCTCTGCCTCTGTATCCCCACCACCACACCAGGTTTTTACACGGGCACTTGGGCTCTGAACTCAGGTCCTATGCTTGTGCGGCAAATACTTTACAGACCCAGCCACCACCTCATCCCCATCAACAAGTGTTTCTTGAGCATTCACAGGCCAGGCTCTGCACAGAAGGGGTAAACAGAGCTGTCCTATGACTGAAACTCCAAGCATGATACAGCCTGGAGTAGACTGAGAAGGGAGTCTCAGTGAAAGGATCCCCAGGTCAAATTGACCAATAGGCATGATGTCTGGTAGGGAAATGTCTTGATTGGTAATCAATGTTATAGGGTCCAGCCCACTCTGGGTGGCACCATTCCCTGGGCTGGTGGTCAGAGACTGTATAGGAAAACTAGCTAAGCAGGAGCCTTTAAGGGAGACAAAAAGCAGTATCCTTCCATGGTGTATGTTTGTTTCTTTGCCTTTTATTGTTATGTGTACGTGCTTGTGTGCAGAATCCTGAGGAGCCAAGAGGACATCAGCTCCTCTAGAATTGAAGTTACTGATGGATGTGAGCCACCATGTGGTGTTGGAATTGAACCCGGGTTCTCTGGAAGAGGGGCTAGAGCTCCTAACTACTGTGCCATCTCTCCAGCCCCAACCCCCATGATTTCTGCTTTGAGAGTCCCTGCCCTGGTTTTCCTCATTGACAGACCAGGACTTGGAAGTGTAAGCCAAATAATCCCATTCCTCCTCTAAGTTGCTTCTGTCAAGATGTCTTCTTACAGCAGCAGAAAGGAAGCTAGAATGGCTCTGCGTTGGGTGCCTCAGATCCAGTGGCCTGGCTGGTCAAGCACTGATAGGCACCCTTGGAGGCACAGAAGAGGTGCTGTTTCAATGGCACCTTGACTCGCCATGTCTCAAAGATCCTGGGACATACTGGAGGAATTCAGATTACATGCCTACAGACCCTTCTGGAGACTTCTGGGGACTCCCTGAAACAGCACACACTGCTCCCCTGCCAGTCCAGGACTCTGCCAGATAGATATACACTCAAGAACGGCCAAGCAGAATACAGCCGAGTTAGGAACGGGAACACAGCCCGGGTCTCTCTGCCCCGTCCAGGTTCACTTGCTGCTGCAGGATACCTGCTGTCTGCAGATACAGTGCTCTTCGTTCTCTCCACGGGTCACATCATGTCTGCTTCCTGAAAACAGTACACCAAGGAGGGCTGAAGGAGGTTTCACCTCTCCATTCCACCACGGAAGAAATCAGGCACTGTGGTGGTGTTTTCTACGATGGTCTTCGCCTTCACAAACTCCTCATTGCCTCTAACATGCCTGCTCCCTCTTTATTCAGAAACAGCACTCCAGAGCAACAGATTCCTCCTCCCAGATATGGAAGGGAGGGGGTACGAGGGCTCAAGCACACCAGCCACAGAACCAGAAAGAGACACGAGTCCATCCAGTTGACATCAAGGGGTCATGTTTGCTACTTTTCTCTTTGCTGTGACCAACACGTGACAAGAGTCAAGTTAGAAGTAGGAAGACTTGCTCTGGCTTGCAGTTTGAAGGGATACAGTCCACCATGATGGGGGAGGCAGGGTGGTGCTGAGGCGCTGAGTGAGGCAACTTGCTCATATCACAGTGGACCAGCAAGGTAGAGAATTCAGGCAGGAACCTGACCAAGGTATGACTCATAAGCCCTGTACCTACAGCTCTATGTTAGCATGCCACCCATGTGCAAACTGTATCCCAGCTTCACAAAACAGCACCACCAGCTGAGGATCAAGTATCACACATGTGAACATGTGGTGGGAGACATTTCACAATCAAGGCATCATCTCTGAAAATTTACCCTAATACTCACTTTTAAAATCATATTATTCAGCTGGGCAGTGGTGGCACACGCTTTTAATCCCAGCACTCAGGAGGAAGAGTCAGGCGGATCTCTGTGAGTTCGAGGCCAGCCTGGTCTACAGAGTGAGTTCCAGGACAGCCAGAGTTACAACAGAGAAACTGTCCCAAAAAATCAGAAGAAAGAAAGAAAGACAGAGAGAATGAAAGAAAGAGAAGAAACAGTGTTTTTCAGACGTATTACCAAGTTTTCCACATACTCCTATAAGCAGATTAGACCCTTCCTACATCACAAACTGATGAAATGTAAGAAGTTGGGCTCCAGAATCAGAAAGACCTGCATTCAAAGCTTCACTATACTACTTACAACCATGCAACCTTGGGCAACTTAACGTCTTGCCTCCTGTTCTATAAAGTACAGATAATAGTATAGCAGGATTCACAAGGTGACTGAGAACACTGGTGGCAATGTGTAGAATCTCACAATACACAATGGGCTTTCGACAAATGAGCTGCTATTTTTATCCTGTAGTTAGTTTTTCCAACCCATCTTCAGAGAATATAAAACTTCAATGCTTCTGCAGTCACGTTCTTTGTTACTGTGCACGACCTGAACCAGACACTCTTGTCTAAAGTTTCATACGATTTGATTCTTCTAAAATTGGGATTTGTACCATGGAAAGGACTTGGCAAGTATGCTCAGCTCAGCAGCCTGCCTATGAAACCCATTGTTTCTCCCATGACCAAACTGAACAGCTGACTTCTACACTTCCCTCTCTCACTGAACCATCCCCTGTTGCTGTCCCACTGGCCTTTAGATAAGAGGATCACAGACTCTGGTCTTTGAGCAGCCATTGGCTCACCTGCTCTGCTACAATGCAGCTCAGAAGCAGATCGCAGAAGCAATGCTTTCTGCCAGGTTTTGCTCATATCTTATGGGAGAAGGGCTATGGTTACTATCAGCACAGAGATTTCTGTCAGCATACTCAAGAAGGAAATTTTCATTTTTAAGAGGCGACAAACCCACAAAAGATAACAAAAATGAAATACTTTATACCTATTCCTGAATGTTTTCATTCACCCACCCATCAACCCTCCCATCCATCCTTCTACCCATCTATCCTCCATTCATCCACCTACCTCCCTATTAAACCATCTACCCATCTACTCCTCTATCTATTCATCCATCTACCAAACCATTTATCTATCCATCTACCACCCACCCATCCATCCACCCATCCCATCCACCCACCCATCCATCCATCCATCCATCCATCCATCCATCCATCCATCATCTTTCACCTGCCTTCCCACCCATCTAGCATCCATCTATCTACTCACCCATCCATCCCTTCCTACATTAAGGTGACTGTGTTGAGTACTGATGTGTATGCACGCGCATACACACACACACACACACACACACACACACACACACACACAGCGCCTGTTTCCATGACCAGAGGTTGTTGCCAGGCATTGATTCTCTCTTTCTCTCTTTCTTTCTTTCTTTTTCTTTCTTTCTTTCTTTCTTTCTTTCTTTCTTTCTTTCTTTCTTTCTTTCTTTCTTTCTTTCTTTCTTTCTTTCTTTCTTTCTCTTTCTTTCTTTTTTTCTTTCTCTCTCTCTCTCTCTCTCTCTCTCTCTCTCTCTCTCTCTCTCTCTCTCCCCTCCCTCCCTCCCTTCCTTCCTTTCTTTTTTGAAGGAATGTTTTGAATCAGGGTCTCATTATGTAGCTCTGGCTTTCCTGTAACTCACTATGTAGACCAGGTTGGCCTCAAACTTGCAGAGATCTGCATGCCTCTGCCTCTGGAGTGCTGGGATTAAAGACATGCACCACTGTGCCCGACTAACATTGATGCTTTCTAAACTTTAGCTCATGGTATCTGCTTTACACATCAAGTTTGCACACCTCACTCAGACAGAAAACGCTTGTACCCTTTCTCTGAGCTGCAGGCCAGTATGACACAGAAGGTGCAGCTTCCCCCTTTTCTGCTGCATGCAGTGCCAGTGAGAATGGGCAAGATTTGTACTGTGAAGAGGTCTCCATTGTGCTGGGCTGCCATTTATTGTGAAGGTGAATGAGCAACTGCTAATAACTAGACAACTAGGAGAAGTCCACAGCCAACCCTGGGGAGACAGTCGCCACTCGGAAATTCCAACCCAGAGACTATTGTTCAGTGGAATACCAGATTTGCTGAGCTCTAATTGATGTACCATAGAGCTCATCCATTTAAGGTGTAAACTTCAGTGGCTTTTGCAGATTTACAGTTGAACAATCACAACCATAGACAACATTAGGGTGTTTGCACCACCCTGAAAAGAAACTCCCCAGTTTTCACCACCGTTCCAAAATTTACCCCCTAGTCTGTGTGACCAGCATTCTGTCTCCATGAATTGACTTACGCTGGCTGTCATATATTGGGGTCATACAATAGGGTGTTGATGTCTTTCATTTAGCATCATATCTTCAAATTTAGTCCCTGTAGAAGCAGACAGTTCACTCATCTTTGTCATCAGTTATATTATGTAGGTAGCCATCCATTCATGGCTCGGCAGACATTCTTGGTTCTACTTCTTGGCTATTCTGGATATTGCTACCATATTGTTCTTTGTTGTTCTTTCTTACCCCAGCATTGGCTGTTCCCCACCTCACCCAGGCTGCAGGACTTGTTTTTTAACAGGCTTGTAAAACCTGTCTGGCCCCATTTTTTTCTTCTTCTTTCCTCTCTCCCTTCCCTACTCACTCACTCACTCACTCACTCTCTCCCTTCCTTCCTTCCTTCCTTCCTTGTTTTTCAAGTCAGTGTTTCTCTGTGCAGCCCTAGCTGTCCTGGACCTCACTCTACAGATCAGGCTAGCCTTGAAATCAGAAATCCGCCTCCCAAGTGTTGGAATTAAAAGTGTGCACCACCACTGCCCAGCTTTAGAAAAGGATGTTTTTATGTGACATCAGTGTTCTCTCCATCAGTGGTTGCTGTTTGGACCTTCCACCATCCTGCCAGTCTCTGCAAAGAAAGCTTGAGCCCCATCTTATCCCACCCGTGACAGGCCCCAGGCCCGAGGCCAGCCCTTTTGGACCATGTGCCTCTGTGCACACTCACTGTTTTACTTCACTGCACTGAGGGCAGCGATCTAGCTAGCCTAAAGGATTCTGAAAGTCTGCATAAAGAAGAAACTTAATGACCGGGAGAGCTTAATAGTAGAGTGCTTGCCTCGTGTATTTTGGCTCTGGGACTGAGTCTAGCACCAAGGAAGAAAAAAAAAATTCATGTGTTGGCAAACCTTATTTTGAAGTGCTAGGGACAGAACCCAGGGCCTTTTGCACAGTAGTCAAGGACTTCTATTGTTGAGCTACACCTTCAGTCTGACCACCTTAAAGATGTAAGCTTGAAGGCAAAAAATGAACACCACCCCCTAAACCTACTCTTAGGCTCCCTGTGGACACACTGGGTTTTGGGGTCTGGATCAGTGTTGTGAATGACCTTCTCTGGTCCTGAACTGCCTTTGTTTTGTGCACCATGAAGCACAGTGGTTTTCCTTCGCTGAGCTGCTCTTACCCAGAGCATGGGCTGCTCTGTAGGATCCTGTATGTGCTCTTGGTGTGGGGCTCCAAGAGAGAGAGCCCGGGGCTTGCCAGAGATGGAACAGTGCTGGGAATCTGGAGCATGTGGCCTTTTGTCCTGGCCTGGGAGGCCCAGTGTTCTTTGAAGGGTCATGCTTGCCTGAGGTATGCTCTCAAGGTGTGGCCTGAACCAGAACAACGAGGTGAGGTCTCAAAGGTCAGCCCCATCGTGGCTATTATTTTCATTCCAGACTTTTGTCTTGACAGGCACCTTCATCCTGAGCCCCTCTGCCTTTGCAGCTGAAATGGTAGGGAAAAAAAGTAAAACGGACAGCTCCCGAGACAACAGACTCTCCCCAGTGTCTCTAGTGAGGATGGGGGAAACAGTAGGACTCCTTCTTGCTGGAGTTTCCCACAATGCCCCTGTCCTCACTGAGTTTCTCTGGGCATCCACCCGGGTCCTTTTCATTTTAATTAATGTTGTGAACCGGTCTCTAGCTTTCAAAGGAATCTGAGAAAAATCTTCCTGCCAAGTTCCAAGCGCGTCCCTGTGACACTCAGGAACACGGGCTGAGCTCTTGTGTAGGTTAAGGAAGTCGGAGAATAGAGATTATAAGGAAACAGTCTACCTTTCTTTCCAAGGCCTTGGTTGGCGTCCCTGACATCTCAGATGCAGCTATTACAATGAGGTCCTGTTGTAGAAAGAGCTGGCCTTTTATCACCACTTAAAATCTAATTAATCCATATTGAAGCACAAAGATTTCTGTTGTACGTTAGGGTGAGGGGTCATAGAGACCTCTTTGTTCATCTTTAGACTTATATTCATCAAGCATTGGGGATATAATTTTACCAAGTAAACTGGAAGGTAACAGATCAAATCCTTATCAGAAAGCCTAACTCATAGTTTTTAACAGAGTCCTTCGCCCTTTACATGAAACACTATATTCAAGAGGAAACAAAAACGCATTTCAGAGTTAATGAACAAAGCTTATATTCTGGGAGACATAGAATCAAGGTCATCACACTACTGTCAACCACAAAGGACAGCAGATCCTATAGAGTGGCTGAGCTGTAACATCTGTCCCGATGGCTTTCATCTTCAGAACAGCCGTGCAGACTGTAGGCCTTTCGCTATCGCTGCTGGGATGGGTTCTAGCCATTACTACGACGTACCTGCCACACTGGAAGAACCTCAACCTGGAACTGAACGAGATGGAAAACTGGACCATGGGACTCTGGAAATCGTGCGTCATCCAGGAGGAAGTGGGGAGGCAATGCAAAGACTTTGACTCCTTCCTGGCCTTGCCAGCCGAACTCCAGGTCTCCAGGATCCTGATGTCTCTGTCGAATGGGCTGGGGCTGCTGGGGCTGCTGGGCTCTGGCTGTGGCCTGGACTGCTTGAGGCTTGGAGAGACACAGAAGGGTCTGAAGAAGCAACTGCTCATCCTGGGAGGGGTCCTGGTCTGGACCTCGGGTGTGATGGTCCTGGTTCCTGTCTCCTGGGTGGCCCACGTGACAGTCCAGGAGTTCTGGGACGAGACCATGCCAGAGATTGTGCCCAGGTGGGAGTTTGGGGAGGCCCTGTTCCTGGGCTGGTTTGCTGGCTTCTGCCTTGTGCTAGGAGGGGTGTCTGCTCCACTGTGCAGCCTGCGCAAGATCAGCTCCCCCAGCCTCGGGACACTATGCGGTGACCGGATTGCGAGACCACGGTTCACACCTGGGAAACAGAAGTGCGCAGCCTAAAGTGTAAGCCACCTGCAGAGCCGAGTCCTGTCCCTAATCAGCCGATGACAAAAAGGTCTCTGTAATGCTGTTATGTAACTAAATTTTGCTGCTCACATTTTTTTTTTTCATTTAATAACTTTTTTCTGTACTAGAGGGTTGACTCTAAAATCTGAAGAATGAAAGAAAATCTACCTATAAGGAAATTATGACGAACATTATATAGCTAATTGTGAAAAAACTGTCATTGATTTGGTTATTTGAGCCATATGTGCTGAGGGGAGAGGGGGTTGTCCAGTATAGTCGGGTTAGTACTTTGACGTATTCATTTTGTGGGAAAGCTGGGTTGCTGTGTTCGTAGCTGGGAAGGATAATTACTTTCCACTTCCTAAAGAAAATAATAACACTCTGCACTCTGTTTAAGTACCAGGAGAGCCACAGGCTAAGCCAGTCCCCAAATGTCACCTCCACGGATTCTGCTCTTTAAACTGAAGTGTTCCGTGCTTGGATATCCCCGGAACTTGAGCTACGTGAGAATTTTAGGGAGCTGGATGTTTCTGGAGGTTCTGGTGGACCACCAGAACCTCATGGCCCTCTATTATTTTTAAGTAGTAGCCAATCTCTGCTCTCATCTCTTCCCCCTCAAAGCTTCAAATTTAAAAAGGGAAAAAAAAATTCCAGAGGGATTTTTTTTCTTGCTATCTAGATTCTGTCAGTTCATTTGCCAGAATGAAAACTTCTGCGTCCAGTTTAAAAAAAAAAAAAAAAAAGCCCACAAATGAGGGGATGGATGGTGGGGTGCTGAGCAAATGTTGATTCTGACACAAAAGCCCCATTGCTTAACGTCCCTACAGCCTAGAAAGCATACTTCAGCAAAGAAGAAGCAAAAGGAAAAAAAAAAAAAGCTCCCAAACTCCCCAAGCCCCGCGACTACTTACAGCTCATGCACGTGAGCGGGCTTAACTCAGAGGCATGGAGACAAGGTCGGACTGACACGCAGTTCAACATTGTCTCGTGCACTCTGGGGTGTACGGAGCCAAAGAAACTTTTCAAAACAGGCTTGATTTAAAGTCTAGAGGGATTCCCGATAAGATTGATTTATTTGGTTAAGAAATACTTCTCTCTGAACCTCTTCTTTTCAAAGATGGTTAACACCCAGTATTATCATAACACACGCACTGAAATGTGAGCGCTCTTTAACAGATGAAAACCTGACAGGTGCAGTCAGTGCAGCACAAAGCAGGAGGAGTTGAACCCAAACCTTCAATTAAACATTTTTCTTTTTTTTCTTTTTTTTTTACATTTAGACTTAATTCTCCGACTTGTTAGGAACGTTGGGAACTTGAAAGCCAGATGAACTTTCACAATGAGAGGATTAGCAATACTTGACCTCAGCTCCCTGACAAAGTGCTCTGCACAAAATTCAGCCCACAGGACACAAACACAACCCGGGCCACACCTCACCATTGCTGGTTCATAGCGTTTCCCTGTCCTCTCCTGAAACCTTTTCAACATGGAACCAAACAATAGCAGATCTGGCAAGCGTCCTCCTATACACACAATGCAAAACCATGTCTGAGCTCTGCAAGTGATAAGTTGCCACACTTTTTACAGCAAGCTCGGGGCAGGAGTCGGGTTGGCTCAGACTCACAGGGCGTTCTAATGGGTTTAGTTTTCCGAACGGCAACGCAGGCTGCTGCGCTTCTGCTATCATTACTGGGATGGGTTTTGTCCTGCCTTACAAACTACTTGCCACACTGGAAGAACCTCAACCTGGAACTGAACGAGATGGAAAACTGGACCATGGGACTCTGGAAATCGTGCGTCATCCAGGAGGAAGTGGGGAGGCAATGCAAAGACTTTGACTCCTTCCTGGCCTTGCCAGCCGAACTCCAGGTCTCCAGGATCCTGATGTCTCTGTCGAATGGGCTGGGGCTGCTGGGGCTGCTGGGCTCTGGCTGTGGCCTGGACTGCTTGAGGCTTGGAGAGACACAGAAGGGTCTGAAGAAGCGACTGCTCATCCTGGGAGGGGTCCTGGTCTGGACCTCGGGTGTGATGGTCCTGGTTCCTGTCTCCTGGGTGGCCCACGTGACAGTCCAGGAGTTCTGGGACGAGACCATGCCAGAGATTGTGCCCAGGTGGGAGTTTGGGGAGGCCCTGTTCCTGGGCTGGTTTGCTGGCTTCTGCCTTGTGCTAGGAGGGTGTCTGCTCCACTGTGCAGCCTGCGCAAGATCAGCTCCCCCAGCCTCGGGACACTATGCGGTGACTGGATTGCAAGAACACTGTCAGCAATTGGAGCTGAAACACACCAACCCAGAAATCTAAGCCTGAGGGACCAGTGGCCTCTCTCCTCTTCAGTAGGCGCTTGCTCCAGCCGGACTTGGTAGGATCTCCTGTTATAACCACCCCACTCACTGTGCTTTCTGATTTTCTGAAATGCATAGTTTCCTCCTGTGGCTAATAACTTCTTCAAATACAATTTCTTTTTATGATTGAGTAAAGCACTTTTATTTTCTATTTGGAGGCCAAATGAATCAGGATCTACCAATGTAATCAGTTATTAGTGTGCATGAGCTTCGTCAGCTTTTAAAAATAGGCTGTGACTGTACACATACAGGAAACTGGTAAATAAAACATTTTATGAGGACTTCTTTTAACTCTGAAAGGATCATTCATGTGGAGAGGACTCATTTGGGGAGACAGACGTGGCTGCTGGTTCATGTACTTTCAGGTGTCTGAGGTAACTTATGAAAATAAGGACTCAGTGTATTTAAAATACATGACAATTGATAACAGAAAAAAACTGGTTGGACCTTAAAGGACTCAGAGGTGAGGGAGATGAGTCTCCTTTTCAGAGACCTCAGTGTCTCTAGAGAGACATTTCTACATCAGCCACATCCATCCATGCCTCTGAGCAGAGCAGGGCAATCTGAATCCTGGGAATTCAGGTAGAATCTGCCAAACAAAAGTGCTCTTGCTTCTGTGTCCTATACTGCATGGTTGAACATCCTGCCTGCCTTGGCTCTGAGCAGCAGGGGGCAGGAACGGTGCATGTGGCACAGTGCCTCCTGGGACAGCTGCCTCCTTCTGGAGCACGCTGCCAGCTCAGGTAGTTTAACCGGGATCACATACTCATCGGCCCTTGTTTCCCTTGTGCAATGAAAACATCCCATCTCCTTTATCCGGGGTACATACAGTCTAAACGAGAATTATTCACAACAAACTTTTGGCTCAAGGAATTCTTCATGGAACATTTTATATTTGCTTGGTACATGGTTCAAGTAGATTCTTGTATTTATGCCAATCAGGGAAATTAAGTGAACAATAAGCAATGTTAAATTACAGTATTAGGAAATATGAATCTTTGTTTAAAAAAAAAAAAAAAAACCACTGATTCTGTCTTCCACCCACAAACACAAGGAAGGTGCAGCAATGGAAGTTAATCTGTGCGATGTATTTGCACACTTTTACAAACAGGGCAAATTAAAACAGAAACATATTCAGAATTTATCTTGATCAAATATTTAGTTCAGTCCTGAGCTTCTCATATTGAATACAATATAAATACACAGCAAATTTTTTTTAATTGATTTAATTTGTATGCTACGGAGACTTCAGCTAAACTCTGTTCACTTGGCAATTCTTTTTGTGCCTGTAACACTTAAGAGTCTGATATACAAAACTGGAATAATATACTGATAATCCAAACTTGAGAGCTAAATATTAAATTCTCTTTACACTGTGAAGAATAAATTCTACCTTTAAAAATATTTTTAAATAATATTAAAAATTTTATTTGTCCATATGGTTTTGTAATCGAGTTAGTAAAATGTTTGTTTGTTTTTTTTTAATTTTATTAATCATTTAGGTTAATACAAATGTGACAGCTACAAGAAGCTGCCTGTAAGGACATTACACTATTGCTGACTTTTAAGAGTGTGGAAAAGGGTTCCATTAGGATGAGCTTCTCTCTCGTGTTAGAAACGAGCATGTTTTGTAAAATAAAACCAAAGCCCTCAGGTCACAGCTGTGAACTACCAGCCTGAGACACACTTTATTCTTTAATACTCGTCTGAAACTTTTTGTATTACAAAAAGTTAGCAATAAATCTGATGAAGATCATAAAGCTGTAAATACTCCAATATAGCCTCTTGTAAGCCCAACATTTAAGATGGCCAGGACCAAACTATATATTAAACAGAACATAAATAAGACCGTAAATAAATAAATGAAGAAAATAAAATCGTACGGTACTACACAAAATTCTAGGAACATTTTCAAGGGTCACACTGTGACGCTGAAGACAGCTGACCTTCATTTAGCGCTGTATTAAATACACTTCTGCTGTTCACATTTGACCTTGACAGGGATGGACGGCACTTCAGCTTCCTCCAGTCACCTACAGGGCAAACTGGGCAGCCTGGGGAACCGTGCTCAGTGTACCACGAGGCTGCCTGTGTTCTGAGTAGTGTCATGTCCAGTTACATCTTCTCAGAAGTTGGATCTACGCTGAGGGACATTTAGGGAAAATGAAGTTTCAGGTGCACTGACTTGATAATTGAAGTTCTGGCTGAGTTTAAACTTTAGATTCTGATAAAATCAACTTTTCTAAAATATGCATACATTCAAGAAAATAAAAATTCTTACTAATGGGGATTCCTGCAGAACATAACTTAAAAAAAAAACAGATTTTTTTCCTTGTCTAACTTTCTTCTTTTAATTCCTATAAAATTATTTTGCATTAAAAAAATAAAAATAATTTAGCTTGCTATATAAGATGACTCACCAAAACACAGCTCCTTCCAGTATGACATACTAAGTAAGTATGGTTTAAATTACCTAAAAACTATGTATTTTAACACTTTTATGCTGGCATAGCTATGCTGAGCTCCCACGCCCCTGCTTTTTAAGAAGTGCCTGGGTCTGCTAAGTTACAACCTAACTTGCAGAACTGTGACCAATTTCTCTCTCAAGCTAGCTCACCCAGAATCTATATATTAAAATGACCCAGTCCACACTCCTAGTTACCAGCCCCCTCAGGGACACCCCTTGTTTCTGCTTCAGAGGAACTTTCTCTGAATCACTGATAGAAGATGACAACTGCAAAATAATTTTTAGAAAGTGTAGGAACCTCCTGAAACACTGTCTTCTGACTGGCAGTCTGATCTCACTAAGACGCGCCCAGTCCTGGGTTCTGGGCCTCAGCTATGGGCGTGTTCCCTCGGACTGCCCGCCCTGCCGTCGGAGCCCAGGGCTACCTCAAGCTTCTCCTTGGTGTTGTCTTCATCCCTAGGACAAAGCCCGGTGCAGGCTGGAACCCGACAGGAAGCCCTGCAAATTCAGGCCGCGTTACAAGCAGTGGCCACTAGAGCAAGTGTTGCATTTCCTTAGTGTGTTTTTCTGCTGGGTCTAGTGCCCCCTCCTTTTCTCTCTGTTCCCAACCACGGCTCTTCCACAGTAGGAGTACACCTTTGCTTCTCAGATTCTCGCGCTCGGCATTTCATACTTTTTTTCCTTTAGAAAAGTTTAAGAGGGCAGGAAAGAAGCTATTTTACAGAAACAAGGCGGTCAGACAGAGGTGATGGGAGGGGCGGGGCACCTGCTTCAGGAGGGCTCAGAGCGATGCTCCGCTCCTGTCCACTTTCCACGGAAAGCGTGGCTTCCCAGCTCGGGAGTGTGCCGAGGCACCAGCTCTCCTGGCTGCTGGCTGCGGCCTCCTGCAGCCGGCTCAGCAGGCAGACGCCGGGCGCTCAGCGCCTCTGGTTCTATTCTGTACAGTGAAGCCCAGTGGTAACGCACACACACTGTACAACATTTGTACCCCATTTTCGTTATGCGAGTTTTTTTTTCCTTCTCAAAGCATGTAAGACTTACATTCAAAGTACTTTACAAATGAACATGATGACACTGGTGTGAAACAGAAGTTCTTCAAGAGTTGACAGTTATGTTACAGGAGACCAAAGCCCCGCCCCCCCAACAAAAATAGAAACGACAACAGAAAAAGTAAATGTTCAGCCTTTGACCCTCCCTTGGAAAGTGAGCGCGTGAGAAGTCATGGTAAGCCACAGGGTCACACGTCGTCAGCTGGCAGGGACGGGATGCTGATCTTTGCTCGTGTGAAGTAGGCTATCTTCTCCCTAGAGGGAGAGAGAGGGAACCACTTAATATGATCCTGGAACTTCTGAGAGCCCCGAAGCTGTCTCCACAGTCGCAGAAACCACTTAAAATCACAAGAGCCTTCACTATTAAATACTTTCTTTTTATAGTCATTTTTATTTAGTGTGTGTGTGTGTGTGTGTGTGTGTGTGTTGTGGGGGGTGCTGTCCATGCCACGGAGTTGGTGTGGGAGTCAGTCCTTTCCTCCCTCCTCCACATGGGTCCTGGGATTGACCTCAGATGTCAGGCACAGTGACAAGTGCCTTTCCCCACTGAACCATATGGCAAGGCAGAATCTTCATTTTTTTAAAGGTGTGGGGTGGGGGTAGGGGTGCTACATTAACAGTCCCTTGGCTATGAATCCTTTACAGTAAGTTCACCCGAGAGTTTCCAACCGAAAAGCATTTATAATCCACCAAGGATATGGGCTATGTTCGGGCACTTCTAAGCCAGGGTAGGAGGAGATTCCAAAGGGCCAAAATCCTCAACTGAAGTTTCCAGAGACCTTTCAGAATCTATACCAGGAGGTTTGTTAAAACTAACTCATGTGAGGGGAGGGACAGGGGATCAAGAAGAGACACTTGGTTATCGCTGTGGGGGTGGGGAGATAGTGCTCATGATTTCCTCAAGTGCTCCCCACTTTAATATTTTTTAATTTGTCCATTGTATTTATTTACTTATGGTGTGTGTGTGTGTGTATGTGCATGTGTGTCTGCATGCATGCATGTTGTGTGCATGTGTGTGTGTGTGCATGTGCACCACAGCACATGTGTGGCGGTCACAGGTCAACATGTAGAGTTGTTCTCTTCTCTTATTATGTAAGTCCTAGGGATCAAACTCAGGTTGCCTTGGAGACAGGTGCCTGCATCTGCTGAGGCATCATGCCAGTCCTTCGCCTTAGTTTTTGAGACAGGGTCTCTAACTGAACTTGGAGCTTGCTGAATTGGTGAGAATGGCTAGCCAGCATGCTCCAGGAATCCATCTGCTTCAGCCTCCCCAGCTCTGGGGTCACAGGTGCATCTAGCTTTTGTAGGCAGGTGATGGGGCACTGAGTGGCAAGCATTACCCAGGGAGCCATCTTTTCAACCCCCTAAGATGCTCATCTTAGGGGAAAACCACCCTGCGAGCCAAGGGAGACCTTCTAGGATGGATGGAGTGGTACTCATGTCAGGGGAGCAATAGAAAAAATAAGATTTCAGACTGTACAGTGACCGAAGAGGACAGCAGCTTATCTTTTTACAAAACTTAGCCTGCAAAGCACACTACCAACCACACGCCTTGAGGGTGTGTTCCACACTGAGCTGTGCTTGGCAGCTAGGGGGAAGGACCAGGCTCCCCGCTTCTCCCACCTCTCCCACAAGAAACAGTGCAGATGGAGAAACAGTAGGGAACCAGAAACAAGAACTTCTTCCGAAGTCTAAGGAGAAGGAGAAAGAAATGGCAGAGTGAAAAGCAGGGCCCCAGGCAGAGTGATTTTATGACACAGCCTCCTTTAAGATTGCCTCAGTTCCCTGAAAGGGGAGTAAGGATGCTAAAAGGGTTAGGGAGTGCGTCATGCCATGTGGGAGGTCACAAGGCTTTAACCACACCCGCCTTAGGGTCACACTGAGTCCGTGCTGACTGGCCCCGCCTGAGCAACGTGATGTCCAGGGACACTGGGCCGTTTTGGGGCTGCACTGTGCCCACCAGTGGTCACTCCTTGATCCTCACCGCCCCAGGCACACGAGGCACGTGCAGCTCTCGTAGGCGACACCCCCATGCGGTGTGTCTTATCTCACTGTCACACTCGTTCTCGACACTCGCCTTGGAGGTCAGTGGGTTGGTTTCTCCTCCAAGAGAGGGTTTCGTTACAAGCCCTGGCTGCCCTTGGACTCACTGTGTAGACCAGCTGGCCTTGAACGCAGAGTTCCACCTGCCTCTGCCTTCATCTTGCTGGGAGAGGAGTGCTGTGCGGCCACACCAGGACAGGTGGGTTTCTTATGGGGAACTGGAATGTTTACGTGTTCTTTACTTTGGATTTTAACTGGCAGAGATTTTCCGCAGTTGACAGCGTTGCATACTGTGGAACGGCAGCACCCTGGGCAGGAAGGGCTCCTGCCACCACTCCACAGCTAAAAAACCAGGCAGTAGCACTTCCTGCAAGTTGCCACAATGGCTGTCTAGCACAATGGGCAGAGGACCCAGCCCTTTACCCTTACAAATAGACCCTGCGACACCTCGGCTTCCCGTCCCTGCACTGAAGCTGCTGAGTACTCAGCCACCCCAATGTTGACCTTCAAGTCTCACTTGCCAAACGTGGGGTCCTGTCCCTCAAAGCTCTCCCCATCTGAATGAGTCCCTCCTCTCCTGCTCCCAAATAGCCTCTCTCCCAATTTCTCTCCACAATCTAAAAACTAGCTAACTAGCTTTCTCTTTTTTACATCTATCCATCTATCCATCCATCCATGTGTGTAGAGACCATGTGTATGGATGAGCACGTCCCAGTACATGTGTGGAGGTCAGGGAACAGCCCATGGGAATGAGTTTTCTCCTTCCACCATGTGGGTTACAGGGATTGAACTCAAGTCAGCAGGCTTGACTGCAAGCTCCTTTGTCCACTGAGCCATCCTGCTGGCCCAAGCTTAGAAGCTATCTAAGGACATCTCTACAGAAAACCTAAGCCCAGAGACGATCATAAAACAAATAAAACCCTTCCTGACGCTCCTATCACTTGACCATCTCTGGTATGGTCTGAGGCCTCCATGCCATAGGGTCTGGGCACATTTTAATGCTCTTTTCTGTCATGCTTCAGTGTCCACCATCTGTCCTTCCCAGCCCTTCCGCTCCAGGACCACACTGCTCTGACACTCCTTCCAGCTCTTGAGCATTCCTTTTTAATTTTGCCAGTACCCAGCAGGCGTTGTCTCCTGGTCACCTCCCCCTTTCTTGGATGTGTTGCCCATTTCCAGCGTGGGAACCACCACACTGAACCTGTAGGTTCCCCCTTTTTATCTCTCCATGTGACCCTTAGCAACACTTCAGTTTGATTTCTGACTGTCTACTGGCTGGAGTTACCTGAGCGGGCCCACAGCATGGCGGACTGGGCTGTGTGAAGGCAGGAAGCAGGAAGTCTTCACTGCAAACGTTCCCCTCCCTTCCTCTCTCTACCTCAGTCCTACTCTCCACTGTGCCTCGAATACAGTCTCCCTGTCCTGACTTTTGTACTCAGACTTTTGAAGTCTGGCTCCCTCAGTATCCAAAGACACAACTAAAACCCTTTGGTGTGGCGTTCAAGGCCCTATGGGGTCTGAGCCCTCCTCTACTTGACAAGCTTGCCTGGGGCAGCTCGGCAACACACAGCCGGGCTGGGCCTGACCCCTTAGCCCGGGGGGCTCTGTCCCTGCTGTTCCCCACACCCACCACAGCCTGAAGGTCTGGTGGAATCCTTCCACTATGGACTCCACTGACGCCTTCCTCTGAGCTGACCTGCTGGTGCCTGCATACCTGGCCTACAGATCGAGACTCTTCCTATGTGCTCTCAGAAACCCCACTTATCCCGTAACGGTGTCACACGGGCTGCAGTGGCTACGGAACTCTGTCTTCTCAGACCGGAGGCCCTCTGTAGGAGCAGGAGCATCATCTCTGCTGTATCGTGGGGATCAGCACAGTGCTAGGTATGTGTGCGTGTGAGAATGATACTCAAGGAAATGTACAGAAAGCGAGTGAGCAAAGCCCCTCAAAGATCCATGACTTCTGCGTGCCTTCCTATATCCTGGGCTGTGCTTTCTTAATGAGATGCGTTCATGGTGATAGAGGTGTGGGGTCTGAGTCCCTGGAGAGACAGGCTCCATCATGTCTGGAATCCAGGTGTCACCTCGGGATGGAGCACGCATACAACTATTCACAGCAGGGATAGACACAGTGGCAACTCTCACTTGGTCCTGGGGTGAACTCTCGTGGAATATATCACTTGAGGCGGACACCGCACAGCTGGTCCCGTGAAGCCAATTACCTGAAGGACTGCACCTGCCGAGGCACCTTCCGGCTCTGCTCCCGCAGCCGGCACACATCCTTGGAGACCTGTCTCATCAACTTCTCTGCGTTCAGGTCTTGCTTCTGCTCTTCTTCTGTCTGCTCAGCCTGGCAAAGGAAATAAAGATCAGGCACCACATTGAGTATGGATTAGAAACCTGAAGGCACAATGCAAGGGAGCTGGGAGACGGGCTGGGAGGTCAGGCTGTCTTCTGTCGAGCAGCAGGAGGTAACACCCGCACATTCAGCTCATGCCCAGGGGAGGAGGCACTGCCTGGTCCAGGGACGGGTTAATTTTAATCATGTTTAAAATTTTAATAGCTGGGAAACCCAGAAACTCTCAAAAACAAACGAACAACAAAAACTGAAAACTACTAGCATTCTTTCCAAGAAATCAAACAGGTAACACTTTGGTAAATATACTTATAAACCCTTTCTTACATTCTCAGCCTCCTTGCCCCTACGCTAGCTAGTTAAAAAGCCTCACTCCGTACAACTGGTCTACTAAGCAATGGCACACGTTAAGTGTGGAGCTCCAAGAACCGCACAAGGAACACACCTTGCAACCTGCTGCAGGGGAAGGGACAGAAGGAACACTCTCAGGCCTGCCATCCCCTTAGTCCCCTTCCAGTGCTGGGTTCTCACTGCGGACTAAGGCTTTACTAAAATCCATTTTCATTTTCTGTGTTACTGCTAGTGACACTTATTTTGTAATATTAATATAATTTATATATATACACACACACAATGTAATAATATATTTTGTTATATTATATATAATGTAATATTAATATATGTATATTACAAATGGATCCATGATATTGCTCATTTATAGCTGCTTCCACATTTCATTTGTTAGGCCACCTAATCAATGAATACATATTGACCCACTTAGGTAGGAATATTATAGTTAGTGGTGAAGACGACTGGGCCTGGGGCAAGATTGTTTGACTTCAAATTCCCTTTTGATTACTTCCTAGCTATGAGTATGGGCAAATGGCTTGGCTAGCCCTGGGCCTTAATTGCTTTGCAAACTGGGAATAAGTACCTCAAAGGGTTGTTTGGAGTTTAAATTAGCTAGTACATGAAAATTACTTGGAGCCTGCATCAACACATCATTAAACTGACTATCTCAGTGTTTAGCTCTTTCTGCTATATTTCCTGTAGGCTACAAAACTCTATCAGAAGGTAGGGCAGAGATGTGAGCACCAGATGATGCTTAACGAACAAGAAAAACAATAGGAAAGAGTGGAGAGTGTAATATTTATAAAAAATAAAATGAATGTTAATGTTTTCTCTGGTTAACAAGTTATTTTTTACTTAACCATTTAAAAGTATTTTTAAGAGTTAGGCACAGTATCTTGGAAGGCTGATGTAGGAGGACTATGAATTTGGGATAGCCTGAGCTACATAGAGAGCTCCAAAAGAGCCTGGAGTATACATACTGTGTCTCAAAAACAAACCAAGAAACAAATTAATGAATAAATAAATAAAAACAAGAAGCCAGATGACGTAGCTCATGCCTGTAACTCAAGTACTTTGAAGGTTGAAGCAGGAGAACTGCCATTAATTTAAAGTCAGCCTGGGCTGTAGATTAAGCCCAAGCTCCCCCTACCCCATCAACAAAACCAAATAAAGCAATATCAGCAATCCTCACCACCAATAAAAAGGAGGATAGGGGAGAAACAGAAAGAGAAAAAATTAGGGTGCTTTTAGTTGGTAACAAAACTTTACACAAGGAGTCTCTCCATAATGCTCTACCCCAGCACAGCCAATCTCTCTCTCTCTCACGCACGCACATGCACACACGCACACACACGCACAAATGCGCCTCTACGCCTGGCTTCTCACACGAGTGCTGGGATCCAGAGTCAGGTCGTCACGCTTGCCCGGGAAGCACTCTATCACAGAGTCACCTCCCCCGCCCGACTCGCTTTCTCTTTTAACTTTGAGTCCGCATGCATTTCTTTTGACCGAACACTGTTGAATGTGCATTTGAACTAGCAACAGAGTAGAAGAGTCCTAGCGACTCCTGGAGTCACCAGTCCTTCATCTGTACACTTTTTATTTTTAACATTTCTAGTTGACCATGGATAACTGAGACCATCAGGAACTGTGGACAAGGGAGATTACTGTATGTGGGCTGGCTTCGGCCATTTTACTTTATTTTATTTATGAAAGCTGCTTTAGCAGGAGGAATTCCAAGGGCAAATTTTGGTGTCCTTCCAGACAAACTTCCTCCCCATCTCCCCAGGGGCAGGAGAGGTGGAGCAGATCAAATAGCACCAGGACAAGCTGCTGGGACTGTGAATGGCCCTTGCTCCTTTCACTCCAAATGACAGACCCACTGCCCTATTCACCCTGCAGTGGGACTGCTTAGTGGGCTCCCGGCCCGTCTTCTGGTCCATTTCAGGACTACCAGCCACCTCCTGCTCCTCATGGGGTCTCCTCAGGCCTTGGCCTGCCTTGCCCCTTCCTCAACAGCCACCACGGGGCTTGCCTACTTTCTGCTTCCCACACACAGTGAGAGCACCCAGGACTTTCAAGGAGAACACAATGTTACAGAATTATTAATATCTTTGGCATTCTTTTTTCAGTGTAGCCTAACTTTCAAAAGTGTTAGCATATGTATCACTTGAAGCTTCTTTTCTTTTTCTAACTCTAGCACTCTGGCACTTTGGCATGTTGACAGGGCAACAATCTGAGGAAGAAAAAGCAATTTCTGCTTTGTAACCACACAGCTTTCTTTGGAAGAATGCAGCCTCCCTCAGCCCGCAGCTACCACTCCTCTGGCTCACGAGAACTGGCCACTTCTGTGCTTTAGACATCAGAAGGGGGTGATTAGCCTTCAGCTTACATGATGGGAGCCTGAGCTGCAGAAAGGTCCAGTGACTTACAGCCATGTTAAGGGGCCCGATGGTACACGGAACACAACAGTCTTAATTTACAGTCCTGGGCTTCTCACTCTGCCTCCTAGGGGGGGAAGTACAATCTGAGGGCACTAACATTCCTTTTCTTATCGTAAGCTATAAAAGAGGATTTCTGCCAACGAGGAGGATGACACTGATAGCCAATGGGGAAGGCAGACCCAGGGTCCACTGCTGGCTTGAGCCACTGCTTCCTTAGGAGGAATATTTTTTACAGCCATTGGCAGGCTCTTTTCTCATTGTTAAGTTCTTTATGATGACTCGATGAAAATTTCACAGATCCCCAGCACCACAGGGAAATGGTGGAAATGGAAGGGCAGTCCCCATTTCTGTGTGTGTGTATACATGCTGCTATGTCCATGTGCAAATGACCAGCAAAGAGCAAGCAGAAGATATGCTAGTGTTGGCTTGCAACTTCTGTGGGCATAATAAAAGGTCCACAGTTGAACAGTCTGGATTTTCAGAGGCGTTTATGACAAGTTTCAATTGTAAGGAAAAGAAGTACATGGTACAAATAGTTTACCCACCCACAGAGTTGGTAAAAATAAAGATAAAAACTCTCTGTGCTCAGGGACTCAAGTCATTTTTAAGGCAGTATAAATGTGCCTTTTTTTGTGAGCCCCTACATTGCTGCTTGCTGCAAAGCTGTCACAAGGCAGAGGGAGCAGAGATGGAGCACGCAGAGCTGTTGGCACTGGCTGCGATCACATCGAAAGTTAACCGCCCGTATAACAACATTAAGGGGTGGGGCCGTTGAGGGGGTATCAGACCACAGGACTCGCCCACAGGGAGGGCATGCGTGCCTTAGGGCCCTGGTTCCTCTCTTCACTCCCATCATGAAGGTGTCTTTATTTGGGGCTCCACCACAACCACCAGAGCTTCCCGTCCTTTCCTCATTATCTTAGTGGCAAAATGACTGGAAACCAAGCTTATCAGAAAGCACAGAACATTATCTTCCCTGTTAAGATAACAGCATTTCATCTTTGTGCCAATGACTGTAGCCACCATTCGACACTATGGGTTAGATGCACACTAGTTATTATTTAATAGCAAAACAACCACAAATTAATGCAGAAACGAAGTATCGTTTTACTGAAGAGAATTCTAAGGTGTCAATATTTAAGACAAGTTTCTAAGACTGGAATGGGAAGCCTGGCAAAGCAAAGGAGATCTTGGCCATTACATCTTTGAATTTCTTGTCCCTACAGTATGGAACCGAGCCCAGGGCCTCTCATGTGTTAGGCAAGTGCTTGACCACTGAGCTACAACTCTTGTCGTGACTCTTGAGGATTCTTGTTTTATTGAGACCAGGTTTCCTGTAGCCCAGGCTGGCCTTGAACTTGCTATATCTAGCAGAGGAGCTTCTGGTCCTTCTGCCTCGGTGTTACAGATGTGCACCTTCCCACCTGTCTTATGCGTTAGTGGGGACTGACCCTAGGGCCTCGAGAACTCTAGACAAGCACTCTGCATCCACAGTCCCGATTTGAGTTTTTAAATTCAAACTGGAAAGATATGCTCTCCAGTGTTTCCAGGTAGTTCTGAGTGCCAGGGGTCTGATTTTGCTTATATATGTGAACATCATCTTGCGTGTTGCGCAGGGCCTGTTCTGTGAGCAACGCACACACAACAGAGCGTTAGCTGATTGCTGGTAAGGTAACCAGACTCAGCCGGGCTCGGCTCTGGGCTGGTAAGGTAACCAGACTCAGCTGGGCTCGGTTCTGAGCTGCGTTGAGACTACAGAATCTCAAGGTCTGTGTGACTCAAGGAGCTCTTGAACATGGACCGGGGATATACTAGTCAGGTACATTAGCCAACACCCGTTGTTAGGAACTTTCAAGACAGATAAATAAAATGTTAGTAATTAGGAGATATAAGTGGGGTCACCTCCCATATCATCCGAATTGTTATGTCAGATGGCAGTCTCAAAGAGGTCACTCATGAAGGAATCACTTCAATTTCATATTACGCTTGCGGGCCTGCCTGACATTCGTAAGAACTATATTATGGGCTGGTGTGACTTAGGAAAAACCCAAATAAACAACGGGTCTCAGGCTCTGGGACCTGGGAAAAGCTAAGTGGCCATTTACTTTCCCAGAGGTGACACCTAGAGCGGCCGGCAATAAAGCAGCAGAGAGCCCCATCTCAGGACAGTCCATGAGAATGGGGGAGGGAGGGGATGAAACAAGTAAAACGCCTCGCCTTACAGGAGGGCGTTAGCCACATGCATGGCTGATACTTCCGGAGCTTGTCCCAGAGCCCACAAGCCCACCAGTCCTGCCCAGCCTCAGGGGGCCACCGGCAGCCGGCCTGTCAGGGTCTCATCACTCTGCCACATCCATCCTTCCACCAGTAAGTGAAGGCGTGGGCAGGGTCAAGCAAAACCGAAAGTAGACTGAAAAAGGCCAGCAAGCTTTAATGAGGCCATAGACACTGTCGCCAAGGAGGGGTGGACACCTAGGTTGAAGACACCACCAGGGTTCATGAGGGAACATTTGCATTACGAGCCTTGTTTTTTCACAGAAAGAACTGTTCAAGGATCTGAATTCATTGGTTATTGGGGTTTTCAGTTTCCTCTACTTTCCAACCACTGGATTATGCCAAACCCAAGGGTTTCATGGGTATGGCAGGAGGAGAAGACGATCACTCTAATGCCCTATAAATCTTGGATTATCCAACAACAGAAGAAACCCTACAACATCATACGATACAATGTACAAGCATCAGAAAACAGTGCACTGCGAAAGGAGCCTCTATCCTGTTTTGTAATCGCCAGACATATTGGTTGCATTTGCCAAAGCCGCTGTAACTGTTTTTCCTGGATAATGTCTGACCCCGTGGGCTTGGAGGGAGCCTTACATTCCAGGCACTGGCATACATCACTGTTGCCACACCACCCTTCCAAGCAGCACCGCTTAGAAGCCTATAGGGGTTCCACGTCCCTGAGGCCTTCAAGGTTCTCAACAGTCATTCCAAGCCTGCCTCTGCTGCACCTAGCTATGGCACAGATACAGGCATGGGAGATAGCAATCAAAACATAAAAGGAAGAAGTCCCATTCCTTACTGTTGGCATATGCCATGCTCCCTGCCATGATGGTAATCTAACCCTCTGAAACTGTAAGCCAGCCTCCATTTAAATGCTCTTCTTTATAAGAGTTGTGTTGGTCATGGTGTCTATTCACAGCGACTGAACACCGACTAAGACAGTCTGCATCTCATTTTATTTTGGTTGTTGTTATTCTGTCGTTTTGTTTGTTTTTTTGAAAAAGGTTCTCCCTCTGTAGCCCTGGCTGGCCTGGAGCTACTATGTAGACCAGGCTGGGCTCCAAGCCACAGAGATCCACCTACCTCTGCCTCTAAAGTGCTGGGTTTAAAGGCGGGCACCACCACACTCAACTGATTTTAAAGGAATGACTTTGTGTTTGTCTTGTTTAGGATCACATTTGGTTTCTGTTGTTTTTCCTCAGGTTAAGGAGTGTCTTGTCTTCTAGCTCACTAAGCTTTAAATATCAATGTCGACTGACTTTTATCAGTATTTGCTTATACCCACCATCAAGTTGACTGATAGTCTGTTAAGTGAGTGTACGAATAAAAATTTCAATATTAAAAAAGTCCCCCCCTAATTCAATATGGCAAAAGAAAAGTGTTTTAAAAAAGATGCCATTAGAATCTGTTTACTGGTGAATTAGTTAGGGTTTCTGCATTTGCAGTCATAGTGAAATCAGCCTGTGACTTTCCTTTTTGATAACATCTTCTGCTTTTAGAATTAAGGATTTAGCTGCATAGATTTAAGTGTGGTATGTTCTGAGTGTATGAAATTGAGATAATTGGTTCTTCAAAAAATTGGTGGAACTTATGTATAAACTTTATGTTTTCTTTAAATTTCTACTGCTATTTCTTTATGAGACAGTGGATTTTTCAACCCCTTTTCTTGATTAGTTTTTGTATTTGCCTAGATATTTTGCCTAAACTGTGGGCATACAATGCTTATGTCATTCAATGAATCTTTTATATCTCAAGTTTGTCTGGACTGTTCTTTCCTCATCAACATCTTAGTCACTTTCTGATGCTGTAGCGAAATACCTGAGGGAATACCTTAAAGAGAAGAAAGGTTTCCTCTGGCTGGCTCAGGGCTTCAGATTCAGCCAGTAGCTCTGTGGCTTCTGAACCCATGCATGGAGTCAGGAAATGACTGTGGGGAGTGTGTGGAAGGAAGGTCTTCAAAATGTACCCCTCAGGACTTCCCTCCCCCAGTTAGATCTCTGTCTTTCAACAGCTCCTTCAGCTATGAAGAGGACTTCACAGCTCTGTTGGGGAGCTTAGTGCCCTGTGGTCTGATCACTTCTCAGTGCTGCCACCAGGTGGGACCAAGCCTTTCAGTTCAAAAGACAAATTTTCTATGAGATACTTCAAGAAAGTTATCTGCTGTACTGCAGATTTCCACCCAAGGGGCCACATTAAAAGAAAATAAGGTTTTGGCACTTGTAACATTTCAGCTGTATGAAAAGCTCTATTTGATTATTATGTGTAGAAATGAATACAGATTGCTAAGCCAAATTATAACTCCTAACCCTGAGTATAAATCAACATCATACTCAGGCAGATTCAGAAATATTTCGGTGGCACATTAAAAACAGTCCCCTTAAAATATTTGATCTTTGCTAGGCAGGATGGTGCATGCCTGTAATCCCAGCATTTGGGAGGCTGAGGCTAAGGAATTACATATTCTTTTGTTTTGGTTTTTCAAGACAGGGTTTCTTTGTGTAGCTCCGGCTGTCCTGGAACTCACTATGTAGATCAGGCTGGCCTCAAACTCAGAGAGATTCACTTGCCTCTGTCTCCCGTGCTGGGATTGAAGGCATTCTTAAAGATCATCTTGAACCATTCAGTAAGAAGCTGTATTTAAAAACAATCAAACAAGAGCCAAAAAACAGAAATAATAACAACCCCCTCTGCAGTAACACCACCACAACCTCTGTGTGGTGGCTCTTGCTTTTAATCCCAGCACTCTGGAGACAGATGAGGTGAATCTCTTTGAACCCAGCCTGGTCTACATTAGCAAGTTCCAGGCCAGCCAGGGCTACACTGAGATGCCTCAAGAAAAAAAAAAAAGTTTACTTAGTGATTTTATCTTATTTTCTATACATGTTTTTTATGGTGAAAGGCAAATACATGCCATTAAGTGAAATGCAATGTTTCTTCAAGGCAGGACAGTGAAAAATTAGAAGCATCAAAATTAGCAATGTTGGCCAGGTGATGGTGGTGCACACCTTTAGTCCCAGAACTGGGGAGGCAAAGGCAGGCGTATCTCTGAGTTAGAGGCCAGCCTGGCCTACAGAGTGAGTTCCAGAACATCCAGAGTTACAACTGGAAAACTCTGTCTCGAAAAACTAAACCAAACCAAAACAAATTAGCAATGTATTTGCAACTATTGTGGCTAGTGACTCTTCAAAGTGCTGAACTGTAAACACCAGGAACCATTTGCTGAAACACCTGAGGTGGCGCTTCTTCCTGTGGTTGGTGCTATGGCTTGCAGCACAACCACCGCGGCAGCAATATTTGGGTAGGAAAAGACACAGTACCGGCGTGGTGGCCATGCCCCATGTCCTGGTGAAAGGATGGGAAGATGCCTAGGAACCTCCTCCAAGGTGGCCTGCTCCCAGGATGCATCTGTATTAGCCCCTCCCGCTGTGTGGCCTGGAGCTCTGTACCTGCTTCTCTGCTTGTTTCAGAAGCTTCTGGAATCTCTCATCCTCCAGCACGCCTGGCGGAAGGTCAGTCTCTCCCTGAGCTTTCAACTCCTCCAGCTTTTGGCGTAAGCCCCTCAGGGCCTGCAGCTCATCGTTGAGGCGACTCTGGCGGGTCAGCGAGGCCTGCAGATCCAGCTCCAGGTCCAGAGACGTGCGAACGGGGCATTCCTGAGCAGTCCTCCTGAGGGTGGGCTGGCAGACTGCCTGCACAGGGAGACATAACAGAAACCCTTGATACTGTCTCAGCCCTTCCTACCCATGACAGGGGCATAACTGGCAATGTGGCTTGCTTTGGCCAAAGACAGGGCACTGGGAGAATTATCACCTCTAAGCAGAAGCCTGCCAAAGGCACTGTGAGAGTTGTACATTTCTGCCTCCTACTGGGGACACAGCAGAAAGCCAGAGCTCCACCAGCCTGGGTCCCAGGGAGAAAAGCAGGGCCATGAGGCCAGCCTGCCATGAACTGGTAGCTGAACGTGAGATAAAGCTGCCTCATCTTAAACCACAGACTAACCTCTGTCTAGCTCAATCTGTGAAGTAAGCTTCTGAGTGACCTGGCTCCTCTCAGCTCCTCAACACTTCTAGTCAAAATGCCGGGAAGCTACCGTCCCATAAAAGCAGGAGCTGCTTTGGAAGGCAGGTGACTTAGAAAGAGGTGAGAAATGTCCTATTCACATTAACTTTTAATCCCTAAAAATAACTGTTTATGCAAATTATACAATTTATAAATCAAAAGACACTCCCTTTTCCCCTCCAAACCCCACAAATCACCTATGTGCTGTTCCTTTGCGGAATATCTGCTCTTTAGGGAAGGCTCCGGGTTTTACATTCTCCCACAATCACTCAAGAGCTGGACATGGTGGAGGCATTGAAACCCCCATTAGCAGTGTGTGGTCCAACTCCCTGACATTGGAGGCCTTGCAACTGCCTTCTCCAAAGACATTACAAACCAGTTTCCAGTCTTAACCACCACAGGTTCCAAACCAGGGCCAAGCGTATGCTCCCAAACGCATCCTCCCGGGCTCAGTAAGTGATTCAGGTTGCAGCCATAGATCCAGAGGTCCACCAGCCTGAGAGCTGGGGATGCTGACACTCAACATGGCTTAGGGAATACGTACCCGTTTGACCCGCAAACTGCGCCGTTCGGTAGAGTTTCTCACAAACAGTGATTTTTTGGCCAAGGTTGAACTGTCGCTGTCACTCCGATTTAACTGTTAGCCAAAGACAGAGAAGAAAGAAGATAGTCACCAAATAACCAACAGAGCCGGCGGCAGTCAGAATGGAGGCATTTAAGGGATAAAGCAGGTGGCGAGAGGCGGTGTGAGCTACCTACCCCTTTCTTCCCTCCTCTCTTCTCTGCTGGGGGTCAAATCCCAGGCTGCGCGCATGCCAGGGATCTGATCAGCCACAGAGTTACATATACAGCCCATGAACTATATTTTTTAGAAAAAAATATTTCATAAGTAATTTCTTCCCTATTCTTTGGCTTTCTGAACTTCTTTTTCTCAAATAACTTTAAGAGCTGCCTTTTGGTAACTGTTATCAAAATCTGTAAAGGTAACTTTAAAAACAAACAAACAAACAAAAACAATTAAATGAGTAGCTTGTAGCTCTAAGGTTTCTTTCTCTAAAGGATAGCGGTCCAGGTCAATGTCAAGAGCCTGTGCTGTCCAGAATGCACAGTCCTGTCCTGGTTCGGGCTCTGTCGAAAGTCATCTTATCAAGAAAGTCCACCCAGAGCCCTCCTGCCCACGCCAACCGGCTTAGCCTGCTCTTCTGTTTCCCATGGCATTGATCCCCAGCCATCGCACCTCACAGCTTCTTCAGTGTGCTTGTTATTTATGGTCTGGTTCATTCACAAGAACTGAAGAGGTGCAAAAGAGAAGGGGGCGGAGCCTTTGTTTCTAGGAAAGTACTTAACAAACGTATTTTATTGCCTGAATAAGTTCAGAATTTTAAAACTATCTCGTTGTAAATAATACTAAATCCATTTACTATAACCAGACATACTTCATGAAGCAGAATTTGGGAAACTGATATAAATCTCAAGATTTTCTTCATAGGTCTGAGTCTGATTTGGGGTCCTGAGGTCTTAGAACATGGTTTTTGTTATAAAATCCAATTCACATTTTTTTCTTCAGCAAGATTAACATGGTTAGAAATGTATATAAAATGTGCAAAATACATTTTCTAAGTCATTGTATGTTTCTAAACATAGAAGTTCAATAATTCTTAGCATTTAAATCCTTAAACTTTACCTCTTTGCCAAGTAAATTACATTAGAGCCAGCAAGGCACTGAGTGTATGTGAAAACAAACCAACTAAAGAACCCCAGGGTACGATATGCTACACCCGTTCTACAGCCTTTCTAGCCATTAGTGTCTCTAGTCAAATTTGCAGCCGCTGTGCATAGCCCCTGGCCATTAGTAGGCGGCTCACTGGCAGGAGGGGAAGGGGCTGCCATGGGTAGTGCTACCCCTTACCCTGCAGATGTACTGGCTCCGCTCGCCTGGAGAGAAGGTTTGTGAGCGCACTATCACACTGTTCCTCACAAAGGGATGCTGCCGAGAGCTCAGGCTGCTGCGGTCTTTGGGGCGAACTGCCATATTGCCATCGACTGCTTCATCAGTATTCGTCTCCTTATCGACCTGCAACGAAAGGTGGTGATTTATCAGGAGCTGGCAGGTGCATGTTCGTGTGTGTGCTGTTCTTCTAGGTTAGGCAGAGGCTGCTAGCGCTGTGAGCAAGGCTTGCCCTGGAGAGCACCGTGGTTCAGAGAGGAGAGGAGAGGGTGGCTTTCCCGTGAGGAATCCTACTAGGAAATGTATGATCACTAAACACTTCTGATCCTTGTCAGAACAAGGTATAATATAAAACGATTAAAAATTCAGTATAGTGGCTGGAGAGATAGCTCAGCAGCTAAGAACATGGGTTGCTCTTGCAGGGTCCCAGGTTCAGCTTCCAGCACCCACTTGGCAGCTCACAACTATCTGCAACTCTAGTTCCAAGAGATCTGACACCCTCTTCTGGCCTTTGTTGGAACTGCATGCACGCGGCGCACAGCCGTATATGCAAGCAAGTCACCCATAAACATAATAGATTAAAAATTAAATAGGCGAAAACAAAAAGACAATATAAAATTGTAGATTTAAGTGAATTTGCAATCAATCATACTACACGAACGTACAAACTATTGTGAAGCTGACTCTGAAGCTTCACTGGATCTGTGGGAATGTAACGAAGACACAACTGAAGGAGTGGAGTGTCTCTAAACTCCAGCTCCCCGAACAAGCAGCTACCTGCCTTCTATCTTACAGGATCGCTTGATTCTACACCTGCCTCCTCGTGAGAGTTTCCTGTTTTCTGAAAAGGCCATCCTTGGTAGGGATATCATAATATGTCCCCAGGAATGGGAAACTAGAATTTCCAAGTTTTGCTGCCAACATCTCCAGTGTGTCATCACGTGAGGCTTGAACATGATGTGCTTATATCCCAGATGGGTCTTGATGTATTTCTCACCCAAGGGATCAAGTTGCCTTTTACTTCATCATGGGTTGCGCCTAACCATGTCACCTGTCATCTTTTAGAGCAGATTTCGGCTAAAACTTCAGCCAGCCAAGATGAACTTCAAATTCTTACTTCACGTTCAACATTGAAATAGACTTTGAAACCTGAAGTAGCCCCCTTGATTTCTCTAAAATGGAAAAGCACTAGGGTCTTGCTATGGAGCCCAGGCTGGGCTGACACTCTGATCCTCGTGCATCAGCCTCTTGAAGGCTAGGATCACAGGAATCACCACACCTGGGTCAGAAAATGCTTTTTTTCCCTAAGCGTGTCTGTGTGTTGTTTGTCTGCTTGTTTGGAGACAGAGCCTCCTGTATCTCAGATTGGCCTTGAACTCACTCTATAGCTGACGATGACCTTGAACTTCTGACCCTTCTGTCTATACCTCCCTTGTGCCAGGATGACAGCCGACCACCCACTGTGGCTATTTGTGTGGTGCCAGGCTCAGCTACGTCTCCAGCCCCAGACAATACTTTTAACAAGCACTCACAGAACACTTACAAAATAGTGAATATTGTTTCTGCCAAGTATAAAGGAAGAACTGACGTTCTGGGCCCGTGTGAAAACTGGAAAGTGCTTTTCTGAGGCTCGGTGATATTCCATAAAGCCTTTCACAGTCAGCTTTGGGGCCCTAATCCTAAGCAGAATGCAGTCCCCCCTTGAGTTTGTGGCGTCCACAGGGCTTTGTTTTAGAGAGTGTAGCCCAACATTTACCAGGGTGGGAATTCCAGCTGGTGGCTGACTAAGGTCCTCCGCGTGCCTGTCTTCTTCCCCACACCGGTCTTCACCCATCTTGGGCCTGCCAGCGCGTGAACTCAGGTCTGTACAGCTACCGCCCTCTGCCAAGTGAACTTCAGCCTCTTTCGCAGCCACAGTTTCGTTAGAGGCCTCTCTTAGCATCAATAAGCTATGGCAAAACAAAACAAAGCAAAACTCACAGCCATTTTCAGGCTGGCAGGCATACACCATGCCGCGTGACTGGGCATGTTAATCCGTTACCTGAGCAGTAACAGAGCCTTACGTGTGACTCAAGACACACCATGGCTGCAAGGTTTTAACTAAGTAACTGAGAAAAATAAATTCCCACTGCGTGTTCCAGGAATCCAGAGCAAAGTCACCATAGTATGGTTCTAAAATGATGTTTATGAAATCTGACTGAGTCTCCAGATATTCAACAGAAATATTCAAGATCATATACAAATTTTAATTTCAGCATATAAAAACATGATTCACTCTAAAATAACTTGGTATTATTCAGCTGATTATAAAATTAGTCATAAGATAGTTGGTTATTCTTGGCTAAGACGCGAGGAGTAGCCACTACCAACTTCATCGTCAGGCAGGTGTAGACCCATGTAAAGGGTTTGCTACTGCGCTATCAGATGGCTCACTGCCTCAAGTGCTGATCTTTAAGAAAAGCTGTGGCACGGATTGAGCAGTGATAAGAAAATGACCACATGGCTGGAGAGATGGCTCAGCAGTTAAGAGCATTGGCCGCTCTTCCAGAGGACCCGGGTTCAGTTCCCAGCACCTACATGGTGATGCACAACCCTCTGTAACTCCAGATCCAGAGGACCACATGCTGCCTTCCGGCCACTGAGTACATACATGCACGTGGTTCAAGTGTATACACAGAGAATACAACCATACACATAAAATAAGCATAAATAAAAAAAATCTCAGAAATATTTCAAAAGAATATAACCACAGTTTATACTGAACACACACAGCAGGTGTACTAAGAAGGCTTGGAACACGGCATGCTTTGCTGAGTTTCATGTCCTAAGAAATAAAAGGCTTTCCACTGACTTCTAAATGTCAAGCCTTAATTGCAACTGGTGACATATTGGCAGAGCAACACGGACTAATTATTAACTGTCTAGCCAACAAAGACGAGAGAGAACCAGTGATGACTACAGTGGAATCAAAGTTCCTTTAAAAAAAACAAAAACAAACAAAAAACCTGCAAAGTATATTCCTCGAAACGTGAGTTACGGTGTACTTTACAAGCATGAGAAAAGCTTAGTGTTTAAAGTATCGACTTTGCCACAATCTTGCCATTTATTCCTCTAGCTCTTAGTCCCGGGAAGAGATTCTCCAGCCACCACTCCCTGATGTCACACTGCTTGTCATAATTCCAAACTAGGATGTGAAGCCTCCAGAAGCTTCTGCTGAAAAACAAAGAATGCCCGAACCCCCACAAGAGAAAGGCAGCAGCTGTTTACCAATCTCCCCCTGGGCCCTGCTGTTCCTCTTCTGGCCCCTCCTCCTCCTCCTCCTCCTCCTCCTCCTCCTCCTCTTCCTCCTCCTCTTGAGCCAGTTCTTGTTCCACAGCCAACAGCTCAGCCGAAGTCCTTGCAAGTAAGGCGGACACAGCATCCTGCAGAACGGAAACCATATGGCAGTTAACACCAGACACTCCAAACATGATTCAGAAACTCCTTGGATGCAGACTCACACCCCTAGCTGTGAGGAAACGGCTTCTACCAGACCCAGTTCTGCTGAGAACCAATATGAAAGCCGAGCAAACACAATGAAACCCCAAACAAATACAAACTCCCAGGTGTTAGGAAGAAGGCTGACAGAGGCTGTTTGTCAGGGCTATTGGGCTGATGTCACAGGGAAAGCCGGGACACTTGTCTGCAGGCTAGACAGACGGGCTGCCTGGAACCTCTGCCACACCAGTCCACTGGATGAAACGACTAGTGCGGAGTGCAGAGGCACTGAGGCAGTCCACGCAAACGGGGCTGGAGGAGGTGAGAGGTGAAGCGGGCCTTACATTATCCAAGATGCTTCTGTTCAGACATTCGCCTTTCCTAAGCTGCATCTGTACAGAGCAAGACAGAGAAATAAAGCCAAAACCAGCTGCCAGCAACCTAATCAGTAAGCAGATATTTCATTCCTTGCAGGCTTCTGGAGAGAAAAGACTTGGAATCCAAAGCCCCCAGGTGATGCACGCAACTTTCCCATGTTGTCATCTGCCTTCCAGAAGAACATCAACTCATCTCTAGAAGAATACTGCAGCTGGAGCTTTTACAGCCCCTCATTCAATAGAGCCACCATTCCATTAACACCTAATGGCGGGAAGCCAAGAGAAACAACAGACAAGAGGCAGACCCACAGGTGATTCACACACTGCAGGTTTGCAGAGGCAGCAATTAAACTTTTGCAACTCATATAATTAAAGAAAAACTGATGAAATTACAGATGACTCTAGTAGCAGGAACACAAGGCAAAGCACATCAGAATGAGGGTGCTGCAAGTCAAAGAAAAAGAAAACCTTGGCAGCACTGGGAGAAGCAAGTGCACTGCATTTTAGGAGCCCAATGTTTTTAGACTGTGTCAGAAGCTAGATGACAGATGATAAGACCATGTCTATGGGATCATGAGGATGATGGAATAGAAGACATGATAAACAGCCACCAACAGAGAAGACAGAGAGTCACAGAGAAGCCAGTTGGGGCAACCAAGGGAAGTGTGTTCAAGGACTCTGAGCACTGTTCACCCTGAGAACAGGGGGAAACAGAAAACCAGGGAAATGGTTTGCACCACTGGAAACTGAAACCAGAGGCTGAACTGAGCATGCTCTGAAGGGAGAGTAGAACACAGCACCTATGGGAGTCTGAGGTAGAGAGATATGCAGAGGGATGAACAGCACAGACCATGGACACAGTTTGTTAAAGGAGGCAGAAGCTGGGAGATTTCCTCTGTTGTAACTCTGGCTGTCCTGGAACTCACTCTGTAGACCAGGATGGACCTCAAACTCGCAGAGATCCTCTTGCCTCTGCCTCCCAAGTGCTGGGATTGAAGGCATGAGGCATCACCACCTGGCTAAGAGTCTTGACACTCTTCATCCTCTGATACCATGGCCACTGCCAGGACAAGCTATATAGGGACCCTCCGATCAGGGCAGCAGGTAGTTAGTGGCAGAACTCCAAGCAGTGTCTTGATGGACTGGACAAAGGTAAACCCAGTTGTGTAAGCTCTGCACACTCTCTGGGAGCCTGAGGTACAGGCTTGCACACCAACTGAGCCCCCACAAAAGTACCAGGGTGTAATATTCACCCTGAGGAACCAGCAGGAAAGTCTGGCAGAAAACAGGCTGGCCATAAATCTCCTCCAGAGGATACAGTGGCTTAACATGGCTGGACCACTGGGACTAGCAGCTGTTAGGAAAGTTTATTTCTAGTTATGCTCATGTAACTTTAAGTCAATTGTTTTGCACATTGTTGGGGGAAGAGCAGCCTATGCCTTGGCAGTCTGCTTTATCTGCAGGTGTTGGCTTGATGTAAGTCTGTGATTCAGATGTTTGCTTCCTCATAACTTGCACCTGCTCATTGCTCTCTGGCAAAGCCATTATTGTGAAGAGCAAAACTGCTATCGAGAAATTCTTATAGTACCTCTCCCAGAGTCTCAGGCAACAAGGTGAGAACACTCCCCTTAGGCTTTGAGCTTCCCCACTGTAAAGGTGACATAGCTCTGGCTGCTAAAGAATTGTGACTAAGAACTGAGACTAAGCTACAAGTTTCCTTCATTATACAAATAGGCCTTTGGATGAGGGGGTGGAGTTTTTGTATCAATAAAACTCCTAAGGAGCCTTTTATATCATAAAACCTCCTGAGATCAGACCATTGGGGCTCCACTGTCCAGGATGGCGCTTGCCATGACATGTGGTTCCCTCTGCTGACTTCTGGCAGGTTTGTCTCTATGAACATGTCTCCTTGTCTTTCTTGTGGACCAACACAGTAGCTACTGGCTACAAGCAACCCTCCTTGCTACACCTGGAGTCTGATTAGAAAAAAACAAACAGATAAACAAAGTGGAAAACAAACACAATATCGAGGAGCAGGAGAAATTACACTTCTCCAATCAGGAAACACATCGACAAAGGGCATGATACTTTCTAGTTCATCTTACTGCCTTTTTAGTTTTATTTTTAAGTATTGATCCTTTAAATCCTATTATTTTTATTGCGTTTATACTTTTGTACTTTAGTTGTAGTTGCTATATACAATTACGAGAAAAGCTTTTATGTCTGCCCTTCCTTTCTCCAAACCTAACACACAGTATCGTTCTTCTGCTTATCCTTCTAACCACATACTTTCCCTTCAGTCTTACTTTCTGCTTCCCATTCCCTCCTCACCTCACTCCTTAAATGTTAATACCCTTTAGCTCAAAGAAAACCTATAAACTACAGTTTCCCCAACCAGCCCCATAAGGATGTACTGGGGACACAGTGAGCGCTCACACGCCCTCTGCTGCAGTTGGCACTGGGACTGGCACGTCACCACACTGGTTACCGTGGTCAGTTCCCACCATGCACAGCACCATCTAAGAACAACAACTCACCAGGAGTTCTTACATAAAATAAAACAAACAAAGCAGTGGGGAAAGGAGGAAAAACAAACAGACAAAACAAACAACAAGAGCATGTGGTGCACACCAACAGATGCGTAAAAACAAATGAGCACAAGAAAGTACGAGCCAGCCTCCGTTAGGAGAGACAGCACTCCACCAAGACTCCCCAACACCCGAAAAACAAAATGAGGTAGCTGACAAGCCGGAAAGCGATACCAGTGTCCTGCTTTTGCAAAGGATAATGTTCATACAGAGGACTCAGATCAGCAGATCAATACAGAAAAGAAATCAATTCAGGACCCAGACAAGAAAGTCACCCAAGTGTGTGAATTGGTCAGTGACAGGCACTGCACAGAGGAAACAGAGATACTGAGAAAGAACCAAACAAATTATGCAAATTAAAAAAATCAATCAATTCAATTGCAAACACAGCTGAGTTTCAAGCAAGAACACGTTTCAGGGGTGGACGACAAGGTCGAGGCGGTCCATACAGATACACATGAAGAAAACGTATTATGGCCGTGACCCAAACTTTCCAGAACTCTGGGATATGTGCAGGAGATCAAACCACCACATAAGGAGCTGAGATAACCTCTAAAGGCACTGGCAACCTATTCAGTGAGATTAGAGCTAAAAAGCCCTCAGACTTAAGAGAAATAGATATCCAAATCCAAGAAGAATTTAGAACTGCAAGCAGACATGGTCAGAGAAGAACCTCAAGTCAAGGTCCCGAAAGAACAAGGGCGGGTGGGCGAGGCGGCTGGGACGGTGAAGGGGTTGTCCTGCAAGCACGAGGGCTTGAATTTGATTCTCAGACCCATGTTAGAAGAGCGGGGCATGGCAGGGTGCATTTGTAATACCAGTGCTGGGGTGTCTGGATATCTGAATACCTGAGGCTTGCTGGCCAGCCAGTCCAGCTACTAAGGCAAAGTTCAGGCCATTGAGGCCCTGTCCCAAATACAAAGTGAGAAACATCTGAAGAATGAGAGCTGGAACTGACCTCTGGCCTGCACATGTATGTCACACGAGTGCATATCAACCTGCACACACATAAACACATACACACATAACATACATGTACACAAAAAGGAAAAAAAATCTAATGAAACTAAGTGAAGGAGCCACTACAGGCTGTAAGAGAAAAATGCCAACCTGAATTGCATGCAAAGGCAGAAACCTCGACTTTTTGAGCAACCCTAATCCAGGAGAGCACAGAATGAGCTATTTCTGAAAGTAAGTACCTGTCCACCGAGATTGCTGTACTCTATACAGACATCACTTAAAACTGGTGGGGAGTAAGTCAGGCACACAGGAGAGCATTCCTGCCGACGGCACCACCACGGCTGGGAATGCTGAAAGGAATACTCTGCACAGAGGAAGAAGACAGTCCTAGCCGCAAAAACAGGAGAGAAAACATTTTAACAATGAACAGAGGGGAGCTGTGAAGGGATAGTTACACACATCAGAGCAAACCAGTAAACCCTGACAGTCCTATCAGCTGGACAACCGTCAGCTGGTGGTGGTTACCACCAGAGCATAGGAAACAGCAAGCCCCTCTCAGGAACAACCCTAAGTGCAAACGACTTGAACTCACCGAACTGTGCTCCACTAAAAAGCAAGATTCAGCTAGAGGGTGACTCCGAGAACCTGACATAATTAGTAAGGATATCCCAAACCCAAACTGAGAATCAGAGGCTGGCAATCAACCTACTAACCGAATGGACGCCACCTCAGTCACCGGCTGACTGTTTCACATCACAGCCACATCACAGCGTCTGTGGGCTCGTAACCCTTCATTTAGGTCTACCAAGCCCAAAGCACAAGAGTAGTGATCCTGGCAGTGCGGGCCTGTCAGGGAGAAGCTGTGAAGTGCCCAACCCCCCAAAGCACCCAACGTAACAAGGAAAAGACATATATGTACAGAGTTGCAAAGACCTACGGCGAAAGTGACTCTTCTGTGAAACTGAAGAAACAAAGAAGTGCTAATTTTGCTGACACGCTTCAAACTGCGAGATAATTACAGCCATGGTGGCTGGAAATGTGAAGGCAGAGGCGACCTCAGTTCTCAACCTGTGGGTTGGGACCCTGTTCACAGGGGTTGCATGTCCACCTGCATGTCAGATATTTACATTACGATTCCTGACAGTAATTACAGTTTGGAAGTAGCAGTGAAAATAATTTTATGTTTGGGGGTCACCACAACATAAGGAACTGTATTCAGGGGGTGTAGCATCAGGAAGGTTGAGAACCACTGCACTGGTGGGTCTTGGAACACATCTGCCAAATATGGAATGGTGGGTGGGGAACTGTATTGCTGATGATCAAATGGGAGGGAAAAGGAAATTTAAAAACTTAGATCAGTCGGAAAGAACTGGGGGAAAAAACAAAGATGGGGCTAATAACAGGCAAGTTCAAATCCAAATATGTGAATACATTAAACGTAGCTGCACCAAATATTTCAACTAAAAGATGAAGATACTGACTAGGCATTAAATCAACACCACTACATGCTGCTTTCAAGTAGAACAATTTAAATACTAAAAAGCTTGAGAGAAAAAGAATGGAAAATGATAAACTATACAGACATGCATTAAAAAAGACATATATAGCTTTGCAACTATTAGACAAAGTAGATTTGAAAACCAAAGGTATTACTGGAGGCAGAGACAGTTCATAACAATAAAAGGTCAGCTGGACACGAAGACACAATATAAGGCTAAATGTGTATTCACCTAGTAACACAGATGCAGAAAGAAAAATGACTTCAACTAAAAGTGGAAAATATATTTAGTGCTATCATAGGTCAATGAGATTTAAATATTACTGTCAGTAAATGATAAACAAGCTGTAAGAAACTCTTAAAAACAAAATTAACAACTTGATCGCAAAACACACATTCTTTGCAGAGGAATGGAATGTTTATCCCAAACATACTGCACACCAAGCCACAAGCAGGCATGGCTGAGTGGTACACATTCTCATGTCTGATGACAGTAAAATAAAACTAGAAATCAGTCACAGAACTAAAAAGCTTCAACCACCCAGCAATTAGTAAACATTCTTTAAAAACTTATGATTAATTAAGAAGTCACGGAGACTGAAAAGTTTTAAATTCATAACAATTCTGTCACACCACACTTGTAAAAACCATTTTCAACTCCAAATGCAGAGACACGAAAACAACTAGCTAAACATCCGTCTAAAGAAGACAAGGAGACCCAAATTAAACCCCAAGTGGCAGATTTGAAGAAGAAGGTGACAGTGGAAATGAGCAGAGCAGTAAACACAGACATAATAGTGAAAGATCAGCAAGACCAAAATTAGCTGTTTAACCAAAATTGGAAACTTGACAAGCCTCTGGTAAGAATGCGTAAAAAGGCACAAATTACCGAGAGCAGGAATAAGAAAGTCCTCGCAGGTGTGGAAGGACAATAATGTGTGATGCCTCACTCCTGCCAGTTTTTATGCAGTTAGGATGCGCAGGTCCGGGGGTACCGCTCAGCAGCAGGGAGCTCAGCAGGCACGCACGCCGCCCTGAATTTGACCCCAGCACCGCGGTAATAATAGAGGTAATAGCGCTAAGAATAATAGCGGTAAGAATAATAATAGATTAAATAGACAAATTCTGTGGAAAGCGAAACCTATGAAAATCCACAGCAAGAATAGGAAACCACACCGGTCCTGTGCAAGTATAGAAACTAGACCTCGAATTTATGAGAACCAGCTTTTGCAAATGGGTTCCAGGCCCAAACCCTCAGCATCCTTCATATCAACTTAAAGCGGCGCATCTAGAGTGGGAAATGCACCGTTCTGGGGGAGCCCTGCAGGCCCCCATCTGACTTTTAGGAAGGCCCACTTCTCAGGAAGACGCCCACAGGTTTGGTGGATACATTTTTGTTTTTTCAGGACTTCCCCCAAATAATCAATTAAAATCGGTACAATGTACTTTATCGTTTCACATTTACAAGGACTTTGTCGTATTTCCTTTTATTCTTGATCAGTAACCTGTGCCTTTAAATGCACTCTTAACCAGATATTTGTCAAATTTTAAGTTTTATTTAAGTAACTAATTACAACGGTTTCTGCAGTCAGTAAAAAAAAAAAAAAAAAAAAGGAATTATTTCCCAATACACAACGAAGCCAGCAAAACCTCAATGCCTAAGCAACAATGACATCACAAGAAAAAGATTAATCTCTTTCATGAAAACAAATGAGGGAAAAAACAGTTAACTAAATTCAATGTGTGTGTGTGTGTGTGTGTATTTACACATGTACATATATGTATGTATATATGCGTATGTATACACACATATACCGTGCAACATGGTGAAGTCTGCTTTACTCTAATAATTCAAGGATACTTTAACATTCAAAAGTCACCCAAGGCTGGCAGGATGCCCAGGGAGTAAAGGTACTTACTGCGAAGGCTTGATAGCCTGAGTTTGCTCCCTGGAACCCAGAGTGCAAGTACAGAACAGACCCCTGAAAGTCATTGTCTAACCTCTACCTGAGCATCGTGGAATACATGCCCCCTCTCCTACAAATGTGCATGCGCACCCATGATGCTTCGTTGTGTGTTGGGAAATATTTCTTTTTCTTTTCTTTTTTTTTTTTTCACTGACTGCAGAAACTGTTGTAATGGGAAGATGTCTTCAATACACAATGTTGGACAAATCAGCTACCAGGAGGATGAAAGGAGCCCAGCACCTCATATCCCATGTAGAGATTATTTTCGGAAGGATTACACAGTAAATCTAAAAGACAAGCAAGAAAGCTTGTGCAAGACAACACAGAAAAAACCCCTCATTCCCTGGAGGCAAGCAGTTCTTAAAAGGGAAAGTACACTGTACAAAGGGAAAAACCGACAAGCAAGGTTTCGTTAAAACTGAGAGCTCCCGTTCAGCTGAAGAGGACGTTATGAAAATGAAAAGGCTAAGTCACAGAAAGTAACAGTAATCATTTCCAAACCTAAGGACTCTGATCAAACCCAACAAATTACAAAAGAAACTGTATCGAAAACCAGACTATATGCTTTCCAAAAAGCCGATGTCCATTTAGCAGTCTGCATACTATAAACAGGGACGTCAAACTTAAAAACATACGGTAGCGCTGCAGACACACCAAAACAGCCAAAATGAAAGGATCAGTTTTACCAAACTACATGCACACAAATTAATAGCAACACTATAAAAAGCCCTACATTAGTAACAACTCAGATGTTCAGCAGCAATAGGACAGATACAGTGAGGTACAAGGATACAATAAAGTATTGCCTAACAACGAGGGTGAGTGAGATATAATTACACAGAATAATAGAGAATTTCACACGATGCCAGACACGAGGAGCAGACCGGAATCACAGCGAATTCAAAGACATGTAAGACAGACACGAGGCGGGGGAAGTGATCTTAGGAGACCGTGGTAACAACGGAGATGGGCACCAGGGAGGACTCGGAGGCCACGGCAGCACTGCAACTTGACGTGGGCCATAGTTACACAGGTGCTGTTGCTTAGCAATAATTCAGGCTGTTTGGGTAAGACTTGTGCACTTTGTTATAAATCTCTCCATTCCCTTCCCCCCCCCAAATAAACATCAGAGATAGCGATCAGAAGAGGATAAAAGTGAAATAAAACATGTACAACGGCACCACAAATCAGACAGAACTAACAAGATCTGTGGAACCCTCTCAACAAGTGTTTTTTTTTCCAAGTGCACACAGAACACTCTCTAGGCTATAAAAGTGGCTTCAGCAAATGTAGACGGACTTAAATCACGCTAAGTGTGTTTTCTGGTCACACTGGGATAAAATTAAAGACCAGCCACAGAGAGGAATAGGAGGAATTAGGAAGTGTACATAAATTAACATTCCCAAACAAGCAAAAGTTTAAAGTGATCACAAGAGAACACTGAGACGAGCAAAGGCCAGGCACCTGCGACGCTCAGGCGGGGGAAGCCATCACCAGCAGCCCAGCTTTCCACCTTAAGAAAGTACAAAAAGAAGGACAAATAACCCTAGAGCACACAGAAGAAAGGGGACAGGCCATCAAGGAGGAAGTTCATGCCACACAGGAGAAGAACACTGAAGACAGTAAATCTACGTTGGTTCCTCGGAAATATCCAAAACATTAGCAAGATCAAGAAAAACAGTGAGGGGGTTTCAAATACTGAATTCGAAACGAATGAGAGAATGAAAGAGGGGATCTCTTTATGTTTGGTTATGAGCCTGGATTGTAATGGCTGAACATCTGCATAACATCTCAGATATGAACTCAATTATGAGAAAACACTGTGAACAGTTACATGTGAACAAACTAAGATGATCTCATTGAAAGGAGCATCTTCCTAAAAAGACACAGGTACCAAAACAAATTCAAGACCGAAATTCTGAGAGTAAGGACAAATAAAGACATTGAATTTTTAACAAAAGACTTTCGATAAGCCCAGGCCCTGGTGGCTGGTGGATTCCACCAAACTTTGAAGGAGTTAGTATCAATATTCTCTCAAATTCCTCCTAAATGGAGACGAGGAGGGACTGCTTCAGTGCTCTTCCTATGAGGGCAGAGGAGATGGCTGTCGGGGAGGTGCTGTGTGCAAGCTTGGGGACCTGATTCCCAGAACAATTCAAGTCTGTGTGAGGAGGTGCATGCTTGTGATGCCAGCACTGGGGACGCAGAGCCAGCCTAGCCAAATTGGTAAGCCCCACGTTCCAGTGAGAGACATTGTTTAAAACAAACACACGACAAAAACCAAGATGGATGACACCCGAGGTCGTCCTCTGGCTCCACCCAGATGCACACGCAACGGAGACACACACACAGAAGAACACAAAGACAGTGCAAGAAAGCAAAGACACAAGAAAGCAATCCTCACCAAAGTAGTAGCACACTTCTTTAAAAAAAAAACAAAACCAAAAACCAAAAACAAACAAACAGAGCTGGAGAGATGGCCCAGCGGTTAAGAGCACTGGCTGAGGCTCTGAGTTCATTTTCCAGGAACCACATGGTGGCTCCAACCGTTTATAATGGCCTCTGATGTCCTCTTCTGGTTTGCAGATGTACATGCAGATAGAGCACTCATACATACAATATATAAATTAATAAATCTTTAAAATAAACCACCACCACCAACAACAAAAAAGCCAAAAACCAAAACAAAACTCATACAACTCATACCAGGTGCTTTTTTGTTTTTAATCAAATAGGATTTACTCTAGAAACGCAAGACTAACTTAACACCTAAAAGTAAACAATAGCAACTGAATGAAGGATGGGGAACTTAAATAGATTTTTAAGAAGTTGGCAAATTCAACAGCCTTTAATGATACAAGCATTAAGTAACTAGGGAAAAAAGTCTTCCTCAAAGCATTAAGTAACTAGGGAAAAAAGTCTTCCTCAATCGGATACAGGGGACTTCTGAAAATCCATCATCTCATGGTGAAAACTTCTCTCTAAAATTAGGAACAAGGGGCTGGAGAGATGCTCAGTGGCTGAGAGTGCTGGCTACTTTTCCAGAGCGGGAGGACCTGAGTCTGCCAGTAGCCACATCCACATCAGGCTGCTCACAACCTCCTGTAAGTCCTACTGCACATCCTCTTCTGGCCTCCACAGGTACCATGCATGCACCACACACACACACACACACACACACATACACACACACACACACACACACTTTTATAATTCAATAGTAAATGGGCAACTCATGTATATATCAAGAAAACAGTTTGCAATCCTTCAAAGTTAAGCATAATTACTGTAAACCTTGGTGAGAGGCCGGGTGGTAGTGGCACACGCCTTTAACCCCAGCACTCAGGAGGAAGAGCCAGGTGGATCTCTGTGAAATTCAAACCTGGCCTCCTCTACAGAGTGAGTTCCAGGACAATCAGAGTCACAACAGAGAAACCCTGTCTTGAAAAACCACAAAAATAAAAAATAAAAACAAACAAACAAAAAACCTGGCCAGTACAGTTATATATGTCCACACAAATACTAGGATACAAGTTTTCATGGCAGCATCATTCACAATAATGAAATGAAAATACAACCCAAATGCTGGCGTGGTACCAGAAGGACATCTGCAACAGCACACTGCCTGGAAATAAAAAGGAAGTAAACGCTGATGCTTCCCCAGAGACAGACCTTGATCCCACTATGCAAGGGGAACAAATGATTCAGAAGAGAGCAGACCTCACACTCCTTCACTCATCTGAAATGTCCAGAATAAGCAAATGGACGGACAGAAGACCAGAGAGAGCTGGGGAGAGGTGAGCGGGCCCGGTCACAGTCTGGCCCTTCGCCTGGCACCACGTCGATGGTCCACTGTGAAGACGGTGGAGATGGCCGCACAGCTCTGGGCCATATGAAAAGACTTCCCGTGGGTGACTTGTACGGCTTATGATTTGTGTCGCAGAAGAGCTATTTCAGAAAATTTATACCAAGACAGGAATTACATTCCATCCTTCTCCTTGCCTTGCTTGTTTACCACAAGTTAATATTTGCTGTGCCAGTAGAATAGACGAGATTTAATAACATTAATAGAGTGGAATAGATACCAGTGGAAACTCCACACCACGTGTCCTTTCTCTCATCACCTACCAAGATGTCCACTGCAGTTTCCCACAGACTAGATGACTAATGAAACATTTGCTTAATTATTTGACTTTTGATTAATAAACATTTTTTCATACACGACCTAAGATGAATTGTTTGTGCTGAGGATCAAGATCCCAAAGGCTAGGCAATGATGAACAGCTTCGTAAAAAAGCCTTTTTGACATTTTTAAAGTATGACTTTTTTAAAGTGTGAGTATGACTATTGGTTATAACACACTTTTCAGTGAAAATGTAATAAACCATCTATTAGTTACAACAAACTTTTTGACAGAAACATATTTAAGAATACTAATAACTGAAGATGGAAAACTAACATGCTTCCAGATGAATCATGAAAACTTACACAACGCAAGTGTTTCGAATGTAGCATCAAATACATGAACACAATGAACAACAACAATGAAAAAAAGAATCTAAAATCAGAAGGTTTCCACGGTCACTTAAAACAACGAAGACTCCAGTAATTATTTTGACGAGGGGAGGTAACGATGCCTTTATAAATCCCACTTGAATCCAAGCTGGAAATGATCTTTCTTGGGATGCTGGGGGCAGAGAGGGGCTGAGAGAGGGGGATGGAAAACTCACGAATGACACTGGGGGCCTGCGGTCTTCCGAAATCCGTACCCCATATTACACTACTGCATCTCAACAGCTCTGTTTTCCTGTTGGGACTCACCAAGTCTATAGAATCTAGTTCTGGCGGCTTTGATTGAGCTACAGGCTCCTTGCTTTCTTCTTCATCCTTTTTGTAAGGCATTTGCTTGGAAGGAAGTAAATTATACCACAGCATGAAAATCTCATTGGAAAATGGTAGATCTGCCAGGCTGATCTGAGTCCCAGCCTACAGGAAATGAAAGAAATAAAGAGAGAGAAATGAAACATTTAAATTAGTATTTGTTCTCTCTGGTAAGATAAAACATGATTGGGTGGGTTTGTCTCAGGGCAGAGACAACACACTATTGGTGACATAAAGCACTGGTGGGTGTGGGTGTGTGTGCCTTTGTGCGCATGCATAGACTTTCGTGTGTGTACATGGGAGTGTATGCACAGTGGTCAGAGGAAGACTTTGAGATATTTCCCTCAATGTCTTCTTCTTTATTTATTTATTTATTTATATGTTTATTTATGATAGACAGGGTCTCTCACGGAACCCGGAGTCGAGGCCCTAGGACCCACCCGCCTCTACCCATCCAGCGCTGGGGTTAAGGCATGTACCTCCGAGACCTGCTTTACATGGGTGCTGTGATCTGGGCAGAGACCGCTTTTGCTCTTGAATGAGAATTTAGCAAGAGATTTCTTTGGATCTGTGGATCACTAGAATTCTTTAAAAAGAAAAGGTGAAGCGACTTCAGATCCTACCTAGCCACCAATTAACTAACAATTAACTAATTTCAACTACACAGTTTCCAAGAGGCCACCAAATAACATATTTATTAATTTAACTGGAACCTTTGAATACTTTAAAATGGTATCTACTATACTGATGCCTGTCTGATGGCCTCACAGAACTGTCTTGATTGCTTTCTAATTTTATTTTAAGATAGTACTTCTTTTTTCCCCAAATAAAGAAAAAAAGAGCAAAACTATCACCCCCTTTTCCTGTGGTCATCATCAAATATGTGCCAACCTTCCACTGGACCACAGAGAAACAGCTGTTTCTGACCGTGTGGGCCCCTGTCGGGACGTCTCCGTTTAAGCAGGCATCCAGAGAGACGACGGCCTGACTGTGTGTGACAGTGTGCTAGACATGAAGTTAGTTAAGTATGAAGCCTTTCTATCAGCACATTTAATTTATCACACTGTTCCAAACAGTAACACTTCTGCCTAGATGCTCTGATACAATGAAGGGCAAATGCACTGAATCAAGGAACTACACAGTTAGTGTCTAGCTTAATTTCAGTTTGAATCAGTGAGTTATGGATAAGGATGATTTTTGATATCCAGCTCCATCATCATCTGTTATGAACATAACCTACTTTCGGCAGTTGTTTATCTGAAAATGGAGGTAATCACATTTTCTATCATTAAACTTCCATGATATTATTCTGGGCTTAAAGGAGCTTAATATGGAGAGCACTGCACACATGAGTTTAGCACTGGGAACTGCAAGCACATTCCACAGTGATGGTCAGAGCCGAGGCAAAAGTTCTCCCATACTCAAAGAAGAGGAATGGAAAGTCACTTTTACAGAGCATTGTAATTTATAAGCAGATTAAAAAAAAACTGGAATGGGAGGAAAATCATACAGAGATAGAGATAGAGAGAGAGAGGAAGAAGAAGAGGAGGAGGAGGAGGAAGGCGGCCAGTGATGTGGTTTGGTGGATAAAGGTGCATGCTTGCTACCAAGCTGAACAGCATGTGTTTTGCCCTCAGAATCTACATGGTGGAAGGAGCGAACTAGTTCCCCCATGTTACTTTTTCTCCTTCACATGCATGCCTTGGCACATGTACACGCCCACACCCAAATAAATAAATAAACGTTAAAAAAAAAGAAAGCAGTAGCTTTTGTTGGCAAAGTGGTAAGCAACGAACACCTCTGCAGAAAAGGGATCACGGTGTAATTTGAGAGTGATTATGGGCGCCTACCAGGCACTCTTCCCGGCGGCGTTTACTGACAGAGCAGAGATCGACTCTCAGTGTCTTCTGTTGCAGGGTGGCCTGAGAAATGGCCACCCTGAACACATCATTGTACAACACAGATTCAGTGGGTGGATGGACTTTTGTTCGAAATAGACAGCTGACGTCGGCCGAGGAGGGAAGCACAGCGACTCTAAAATACCTGCAGAGAACAAGAGCAGATGAATCTCGTGGGCCCTTCAGTTACAGGGGATTCGCAGCTATCATTTGCAATTAGCCGCAAAAGAGAGAACATGAGAGAGCCAGAGGGCGCTATCAGAGGAAAGCGCCGCTGCCACAGTGGGCCCTCGCCCAGCTGCGGACACTCGGTTCTTAACCCACCCGTACCCACTGGGCCCCTCAACAGGACAAACCCAGCCTGCCATCACCATGAGACTGCAGCAAAGGCACGATGGGAAAGCGGGGAGGAAGCGTCCGCATGGCTGACCTGCCGTGCACGTCAACTGGAAAATAAGTTGTTCCTGAGTCAGGGAGGGTGGGGACACACTAACGTGAACACTGGTGGATTTTTTTCTCAAAGAAAACTCATTTTGAGCATCAAACAAGAGAATGGAATATATTACCCTCCCAGAGAAAAAGAAAGGCTGAGGAGCATACTGTTAACAAGCCTGCAAACAGATGAAGCAGCAGTTCAAAAATACCATTGTCTAACATCTCTGACAGGCATGGCAGAAGCTCAGGAAGACCTTATGTTGTGTAAATGCAAAGGAAAGTGTGAAGCTGCAGTCACCCCAGTGTCCCTCAGGGGACTTTATCTGACAGTCTATGAAGACTCACAGTTCTCGGAAGCAGCCTGAGGTATTTTCCTCCTAAATCCAGAAAATCCACCAAATCTCCCCTCTTCCCATTCCCACTCTTGTCTAATTTATATTCTAAAACATGCCCCCCCCTTTTTAGTTAGGAAAATCTGTAAATTCAAGCCCATCGCTGAAAGTTCCATGTGATTTTTTATTTTGTATCAGCATTAATTACAAAGATTCAGCACTAAAAATCCGGTGGCAGCTGATCCAAGGCTCAGCTCCCCCAGAGGGCTGCAAGCTCAGCAGAGGGGAGTCTCTTTTTCCCTGTCTTCATGGTAAGACAACATGTCAAAGAGTCAAGGGGAAGGCGGGCTGTCTGTCCCTTCAGCCTTCAGGTTCCAGCTGTTCTATACCCAGGATCTAACTATTTGGTTCATCTCAGAACATTTCCCACACCAAACAGGGCTGAGTTGATGAGGTTCAGAAGGGAAGGCAAGGGCTGGCGAGATGGCTCAGTGATTAAGAGCACTGGCTGCTCTTCTGGAGGACCCTTGTTCAGTTCCCAGAACCCACGTGGCAGCTCACAACCATCTGTGACTCCAGTTCCAGGAGATTCATGGCCTCTTCCAGCCGCTGTGGGTACTAGGCATGCACACGGTACACAGACTACATGCAGGCAAAATACCCCTACACATAAAATAAAAACAAATAAGTATTAAGAGGAGGAAGAAGAAAATGGTGGGGGGGCGGGGAAGAGGAGGAAGAGGAAGAAGACGACGAGAAGGAGGAGCAAGAGCAGCAGCAGCAACAAAGGCAAAGGGACTGCAGGTAAGGGCACCAGTAGAGAGATCTCTCTGACTGGAGCCAGGCAAGCTTTGAGCCACTCCCAGAAATAATGTGGCCGTTATCAACCAGCTGAACACCAACATTTATTTGTCATAATTACTAGGAAAATGAAGTTTTAGGGCTAGGCATGGTGGCCCATGGCCTTAATCCCAGCAGCACTCAGGAGGTGGAGGCGGGAGGATCAGGTGCTTGAGGCTAACTCGGAATACATGAGACCTTGTCTCAAAAAACTAAGACTAGCTTTCTTTAGAGATGACTAGTATTTATGTATGTGTCAGTTCTTTATTACCCATTCACGTGCTAATGAACAACTGGACTAACTCTTCAGCTCTAGGGAAAAATGAGATCACAAAATTTGCAGGGAAACTGATGGACTTAGAATTTAGCGAGGTCACATAATCTCAGAAAGAGAAAACCTCCACATGTTCTCAGTCACATGCAGAATCTAACCAACAATGTATGGATATATGCAAACAAATGTACATGTGGATATAGAATGACCATAGACGAGAGAATAAGAAAGGCTAAATATTAAGGGAAGAGGAAGGACTGAACGCAGGCAACAAACACACCTCATGAAAGATGATATGTGAGTTCTAACTCTTGTATGGATTTTTCATAAAAGTGGTGGCTAAGTGCATAAAAATATATTTGACACAGAAAGTACAAAGGCCAAAGTGAAGCTCACAGCTTCTGTTCCACGAATGGCTACTCCAACTGCATAGAGTTCACTGAGTTACAGTCTTTGGGTCTGGTAAATTTTGGTTGGTGATTTTTTTTTTCTTTGCTAATTTTTTTGATAAAAGTTTTAATTAGAAAAAAAAGATAAAAGAAAGAAAGAAAGCTAAGGCTAATGTTTCAGAGTATTGTGTGGTGCTTTGGCAGTCATTATTCAGGCTTATATATATGAATTTTAAAAAATGATGCTGGGGGTGGAGTGATGGTTCAGTGGTTAAGAGCACCGGCTGCTCTTCCAGGGGACCTGGGTTCAATTCCCAGCATCCACATGGCAGCTCATATAGGGCTTGCCTTAGACCTGAGACAACCCCTCCCCACCCGTAACTACAGTTCCAAAAGACCCAATATTCTCACACAGGCATACACACCAATGCACATAAAATAAAAATAAAATCATTAAGAAGAAAAAAATGTTGCTATATCTCAGGAAAGTTTAGACCAATCACACGAGAGACTGCAATTACATGCTGCTGCAGAGCAGAAGTATATGCCACACCACCAGCTGGCTGAGAACCATGTTCCCACGTTACCAGGGGTCACCATGGTTTCAGAAGGTCCTAGGACCTCCTGGGAGGTGAGGATGACTATGGCTGGTGTAGCAGAGGTAGGTTCTCACCACCCACATGGCGGCTTACAACCATCTGAACTCCAATTCTGGAGGATCTGATGCCCTCTTCTGGCCAACATGGGCAACACAGACTGCCCAGAGTACACAAACATTCATGCAGGCAAAACATCCACACATAAAAAATAATTTTTTAAATAAAATAAAAAGAGAAAGAAAGGACATGGGCAGGAGAGAGGGCCCCCCAGTTAAGGGCATTTACTGGTCTTGCAGAGGACCCAGGTTTGGTACCCAGCACGCACGCAGTGGCTACCAACCACCTGTAACTCCAGTTCTGGGGAATCTGATGCTCTTGTTTCTGGCCTCCTTGAACACCAGGTCTACGCGTGGTACACAGGCATACAAGCAGGGAGGAACTCATACACATAAAATAAAAATAATTTTAAAAGGAAGGAGGAGGAGAAAGGACTGGGTGTGGGCATATTATAGCTGGCTCTCACCGATCAGTCCCCCTCAGTACTCTGACCTAGCTCTCTAAAAAGCCGCCGATAACATACTCTGGTATCACACAGACCGGGAAAGAGAAGTCACAAACAGTAATGTCAAGCCTGACTTCCTCAAATGCCCTTCTTAGTCCCTGAGACTCTGGATCTGGAGGAGACCGAAGGAAAAGAGCTCTGGAAACAGCCGTGAGGCAATGGCACTGGAGGACCACAGCAACACTCGGCTGGGATTCTTGCTCCAGGCTGGTGGTGTAACTGCAGCCGAGAAACTCCTGCTCACCGGAAAACAGCTTGGAGCGGAGAAAGCACGCACTCTTTCACGGGCACAAAATGTTCCTGTGGCAATGCTTGATTTAATCACTACGGATTTATGTATGATATCAGAAAAAAAAATTGTCTCCAAACCAAGAGTAGTAACTATTATGCAGTAATAAAAATTAAAATATTTCCAGCCATCAGGCCCCAACACAGCCTCTGGTCAAGGAAATACAGAGTCTTGCTTCCTATCCTTAATGATAATCACCTGAACGAAGCTAATTCTCACTCACCTTTCTCCTGTTTTCCTCATCTTTACCTACTGCTGCCTCAGACACAATCAGCTATTCCCCCTTCGCTCTGTGTGTGTGTGTGTGTGTGTGTGTGTGTTTTTTAAAAGGATCTATTTTGTTTTTGATAACGTGTAGCTGTGAGTATCCAGGTTCGGGTACCTGAGGTCAGAAGAGGGTGTCAGTGCCCTGGAACTATAGTTACGGGTGTTTGGGTGCTAGGTAAAGAAATTTGGGTCCCCTGAAAGAGCAGCAAGAATTCTTACCCACTAAGCCATGTCTCCAATTCCTGCCCCGTCCCTGTATTTTCATTTTGACGCCATGAAGAATTACTGTAGGAAGAAAAATTGAAGCTCCCCAACTTGTTTTCTCTACCGACTTTACTTACACTTTTGAGGAATGAGGTATTAAGAAGGCACGGAGATTCCGGAGTTGTGCTATAATCACCATGAAACTTGAACTTTTTGTATCGTATCTGTCAAAAGAGACGATTGATCAGACAGAGTAACCACAGCCACTGGCAGGCACCACCCCACGGTCGATGCTTTACCTGAGTCCGATCTGCACCTGGGCAGTCTCCACGATGGTGACATCCTCTTCACTATAGGGAATGTCCTCCATTTCACCAGGCCTAGGGACCGGGAGCAGGTGGACAGTCGGTTAAGAGGGATGTGGATGCCTCGGCTACTCTTTGCCTTCCCTGGTTCTGGAGGGAACTGAATTCTCAGCACTTGCACTCCACTCCTGTGGAACTGACCCCAGTGGCAGCTACTCCACTGACTGACGCTTCTTCAACACAGCCAAGGGTCTGACTCTGAGCTTAGGGTACAAATTTCATAACGTCTGGCTTTCCCACTACCTCAGGGGCTTCCAGACATCTAAACAAGGCACTTCATATGCCAAATAAGCATTGGCCAATCACCAAAATTCCCAGAGAAACCAGTGTCTGAAATCTCAGGTCAGCGGCTTCTGAGGACACCAGCCTGCTTATCCTTTCCTTGGCTGGCAGGATGTTTCTGGCATACCAGCTCCCCGGTGGCTAAAGTCCTAACTATCTGAAGAGTGGACTAATGACCTCTTCGTCATACAGTATTCCGGTGCCTGACTGACAGGCATGAGGGGACTGAATGTGCTCTGCAGGTTCCTTACTGTTTCATGGAGGCTTCGTAGACACCGCTGTCTCCAGCCACAGATTCATCAGAGGCAGCAGCTGATACACAAGCAGTTTTGTCTCCACGCAGATGGATTCCTCTTCTTCTTGGTAACGACTTTTTCACATCTAAAGTGGAGTAAATGGTAACACCATTAGTTTCCTATCGGAAAAAGCATAAAATACAACACAGAAGCCCAAAGTACAGTCTTCTTCTCTTTTTTTCTTTTTTCAAGACAGGGTTTCTCTGTTGTAACTCTGGCTTTCATGGAACTCACTCTGTAGACCAGATTGGCCTCAAACTCACAAGAGATCCACCTGCCTCTACCTCCTGAGTGCTGGGATTAAAGGCGTGCGCCACCACTGCCTGGCCACATTTTCTTCTTAAAGATGAGAATGTTACTTCCCACACTGACAGACAGGGTGAGGGAACATGCTGGGATTCAGAGGGTCTGGGATTCCTGTCTTTGGTTTTATCTAAAAAAAATTTTTTTTAAAAAGATTTATTTTATGTGTATTGAGTGTTTTCACCTGCATTTATATAAACACACCATGTGCATGCAATGCCCAGGGAAGCCAGAAGATGGAGCTGGATCCCCAGTTCTGAAGTTAATGGCAGCTGTGAGCCACCATGTGGGTCCTGGACACTGAATCCAGTTCTCTGCAAGAGCATCAAGTGCTCTTAACCGCTGAGCCAGCTCTCAAGACCCATCCCCACCCCCACCCCCCACCCCAAAAAATACATGTTTATCTATTTGAGCATGTATGTGTGCACATGTGGAGGTCAGAGGACAACTTGCAGGAGACAGCTCTCTCCTTCCATCATGTGGGTTCTGGGACTGGCACTCGGGCTGCTAATACTGTCAGCCTCACCCACGGACCCATCTCAAGGTCCAGGCAAGGGATACATAAACGCCCATTATCCTCAGCTTCTTTACTTCGAGTTTTTATGAACCGCTACAAACCTTGGCCAAGCAACCGCTGTTGCTTGACCAACTTTTAGCCACTCCAGGGAGAAGAGTTTGTTCTCCACACGCCCTTTCTCCTCCTGTGCTACTCTTCTAACAGAAATGTAAGAGAAAACATCTTTGACTTACGTGAATTCTCACCAGCTAATACCACTAAGGAAAAGAACAAAAACAAAAATACACCAAACAAAAAAAACTTTTTTGTTACTGAATCCTTAGCACCAGCTACCACTTAACTTTTATCTCTAACTCATATCCATACGCCAGCATCCTGCAGGGAGCAAGGAGCAGTCATTTAAAGCTGTGCTCTGTACTGTAATAAGCTGCAAACCCATGGAGTTTCTTTCATCCTCCGGTGAGTGAGCCCAGGAGCGGCATTGGTATGCATTTCGGCCCCATTCTGAGCCGTGACTTTACATCTTGTTAAGATGTTTAAGTTTTAAGGCTTCAGATTACAGGATTGATTGCTGCATTTTCTCTTTTATTCCTGGCAGTAGGAATGCTTTTTCCTTGATGATGAAGTGTCTTCTCTTTGCCCACCCCCCCTTTGTGAAGGGTGAAGGTGATGACATGATTTATTGATTACCCCCAGGAATAACCACTGCAGTCTGAAACTGACTTTGACAATGACAGAGACTGACTGTGGGAAGACTTCATAGTTATTCCACCATGGTTTCTGTGCGGTGGCAGGGGTTGGGGTAGAGGAGCAAACGGACTATAAAACAGACTCGGTGTCATCTGAGTGAGACCCAGGAGGGCAAGAGGGAACAGCGTCAGTGCTGGTCCTTCCAAGCACCCCCCACCCCCCTCTTTAAGAGATAGGAAGACATTCCTTGAACAAGCCAGGCATTTGTGGCCTCAACGGTTAATCTTTATGGTTAAAATACATGCCTTCTGCCGTTTTCAGACAGGAAACTGAAAGCTAACTGCAAACAAAGCATGTGCAGTTGCTCAAGTGACTGTTTTGGGAGGGGTAGTGGGGATGGAGTCCAGGGCTTGAGCTGTCCTAGGCAAGCACTCTGCCACTGAGCCACAGCTAGGTCTAGGGTGCTTTTTTTTTTTTTAACAGCAGAGCTGTGTAACATTTAAAAGGTGAAAGAAAGAAAGGAAGGAAGGAAGGAAGGAAGGAAGGAAGGAAGGAAGGAAGGAAGGAAGGAAGGAAGGAAGATGGATTTTATGAGCACTTCCTCCCAGCACCTGTCTCCAGCCACAAAGTCACCAACAGAGCTGGAAGCCAGCCGTTGCGACACCACACCTGTGTAACTGGCAATTGGGGGCTCAGGATTATTAGGTGAGACTCTTGGGCTGAGGTTTCTTGAGACGCTCCCCCTTTTCAAGCATCTACCCTCATGGACTGGGTTCTCCATGTTGATGGTACCTCCCTGAAAGAGGGCATACAAACCACAGGAAGAGCTCACCCACGCTGGCCCTGCCCCAGGCCACTGATGAGAACACAACATTTCAGTATTCAGTATCAGAGACCCCTAAATCAAGCTGTACTCATCTACATCTTTAAAGATCTCAACTGGCCAATCAATTAATCCTTAGAATTCCTACACCTGTGCACACAAATAAAAACGCTTCTTCAAGCAGCAAGGGCGTGGTTCTTCAGAGGCTGTCCTGTCTGTGAGGTGGGACACACTGACACATGATGACTCAACAGGATTTCCTGGCAGGAGCAGAGTTCACTTCCCACTGTGCTTCAAGCTACTACAGAATGGACCATGCTTACAACACAGGACAGCACTGGATAACGGTACCATCTGCTCTTTACAGCCTCCGCAATGCAGAGGAAAGTAACGCTAAAACCCGAAAGTGTGCTCATTCCTGAGTCTATGCACTCAGTTAGGAAGGACCTGGTCTGCCCATCTCCTCCTGGAGCTGCAGCTGGAGGAGCAGCCAGCAGATGGCAGAGCAACGCTGGACACTGGACTACAGCCATCCAGTAACTGGGGCCAAAGGAGAGTCTGGCACAACCCAAAAACTGTGTTTATACAAAACTCCCCAAGCAAGTGAAACACTGAACCTTTGTGCTAATTAGCCAATATGCTATTTGACTTTGTTTTCATCTGTTTCAGGGCAATTTAAAAAAGAAAGTCCTTGTCTCTTTTGCTATATTTCTGAACCAGAATCCAGGTGGAAGTGTGAACTGTTCACAAAATACATCCCAGGCATCTGCCACCCACAGAGGACCCCTGGGCTACAGAACAGGCACCAGTGGTTGAGTCTATTAAACAGGAAGGCACTGTGTTTTGAGTATGTGCACCTATGTTTGTGTGCACAGGTGCCTGTAAATATGTATGCATGTATGGGGCAGCGGTTGACACTGGGTGTCTTCCTCAGTAACTCCCTATCTTACTTTTGGGGCCACAGTATCTTACAGAACCTGGAGCTAAGCAGATCTGGCTCTATCATCTGGCCAGGAAGCCCCGGGACTCCTACTGTGCCTGTACCCCCGGATCACTGGGGTTACAGGCCCGAGTTGCCTCAGCCGTGGCTTTCACATCGGTGATGGGGATCTGACTTCAGATCTTCATACTTGCACAGCAAGCACTCGAACTACGGTGCCACTTCTTCAGTCCCTTTTTTATTTTGTGGTCCTTGGGCATTGAACTCAGGGCCTTGCACACGCTAGGTGCGAGCTAAAGCTTACTGAGCCATAGATATATCCCCCTGTCTGGAATGGCAATTTTTATTTCATAGAGAAAAAAGTCTACGTATAGAATGGATACTCCTTAAATGAACATCCTGGGAAAGAGAAGGGAACCACACCCTCTTATATGGAAAAATCCTAACCCTTCCTAAAATGGCTCGGGGGAACCAAGCAAAGGTCTGCGTTTACCTGTCGCTCCTTCATATAACGGCTCCCCAGTGCATTCATCAAGGTCTTTATCCTCTAAGAGAGACTGGGATGCTCCTCCTGAATCTGAATCCAGCAAGACCTGGTTTTCACCGAGGCCGATGTCAGCAAAGCGGCTACTCAACTCACAGTCCTCGAAGTCAGCGGTGAACTGGTGCAGGCAGGTATCATGAGAAGACCCTGGAAATGTGCTGTCCAAGACCAGAGGAGAGCCAGGAGGGGACAAGGACGAAAGAGACGACCTGGAGGAGAGGGATGTCACCGACTTGGAGGCCTCGGTCAGTGGGGGAATGTGGCCGGTTGCTGAAGCTGCCGCCCCACAGAGTCCACCATGGCCAGGCTGGCTGGGGGACTTGACCACCTCGTTTTCGTGGATGGTGGTGATGGGTCCAGAAGGAATGTAGCCACCCTTCTCTTGAAGAAGGAAGTCCAGTTTGTACTGGTAATCAGTGTCCATCTGATCGCCCTGGCTGCCGTAATAGAGTTCACTGGAACTGAGAGAGTTGAGTGACCCTCTACTGGAGGTGTTCAGGGAGCCCCGACTGGATGCCAGGGACCCCAGACTGCTCCCGGACGACATGGACAGTGTGCTGGAGGAGAGGCTGCGGGAGGAACAGCACACTGTGAAACCTGCAGCCCATGAGAAGCACAACCACAGTCCTCACAGACGCAGGAATGGAATGGAAATGGCGATGCCTGAGCCCTAAACCCACAGCGTGGGCAGAGGAACTTGCTGTTGGAATGCAGATTTCCCTACACACTTATTAATGTTATCCACCTTGCTCTCCACTTTAGTGGATACGCTTCAGTAATTCTGGTCTTTTAAAATGATTCACGACAGGGAGTGGTGGTGCATGCTTTTAATCTCTGAACATTAGAGGCAGAGGCAAAGGATTGCTATGAGTTCAAGACCAGCCTAGTCTACATAGCCAGCTCCAGGACATTCAGGGCTACATAAGGAGACTCTGTTTCCAAAATAAATAAATAAGTAAATATATAACCATTAAGAAATTTTGTTTCATTTTTGTTTTTCAAGACAGGGTTTCTCTGTTATAACTCTGATTGTAATGAAACTCATTTTGTAGACCAGGCTGGCCTCAAATTCATAGAGAGCCACCTGCTTCTGCCTCCCAAGTACTGGGATTAAAGGCGTGAGCTACCATCACCTGGCAGGATTTAGAAAAAAGATAGAAATAGGCGGGATCTGTGAGTTCAAGTCCAGTCTGATCTACACAGTGAGTGCCAGGCCAAGCCAGGGCTAGACAGTAAGATCACTGCCCCGACCCAACGATAAAACCTTTGCAAAAGTTTAAATAGAGACCCAAAATCAGTGCCTATTTGTAAGTCAACTTGTAGAGGCATCTACAGCAACTTTACACTTTAAAAATATTGAAAAACAGAGATAGATATGTAGCTACTGTGGCTAGGAGGAAAGCGTTAATTAGGCAACAGGCCCCCAGCGCACTCATGAATGTAGAGTGAATATTCCAATCAGTGTAAGAAAGTCACGGGCAGCTACTTCCCAGTGCATCTCCTCTAACCGCCTCGGCAAAAGGTGGGACAATGGCAGAAATACGCTATTTTTTTTTCTCAAGTTTTCAGTGACAGATAAAACAAACCCTCTTTCTGTACAATAGTTCAAAATATACTCTAAACATAAATAGGGAGCTTACTGAAAAACAAATGTGTGATTCAAGCATTAATTGAGCGGGCATAACTTGTTTGTATACTTTTAAGCAGCTGAAAACCAACCAAAAAGTAACCAGGACCTGCCTGGATGCCGAGAAAGACATTTCCTCTCCAGGACCCAAGAGGCTTACCTTTTAAGTTGTGAATATAAGTAAGTAGTTAATTTAGTAGTTTCTTCAAGTTTCTGTAGCAGCTCTTTTCTTTTCTCTTCCAATTTCAATCTAGAAAAAAACAAAACAAGAAAAGTATTTTCAAATGATAACGTAGAAGCCGAAAGTGAAAAACAGAAAAACTCGGTATTCTAGAACCATGTGTAAGAGGGAGAAAACTTGATAAAGAAAAACAGACAGCAAACAAGAGGCAGGGGCAAGACTTCTCAGCGACGGGATGCTGACACGATGCTGACAGTGTAAACGTTTCTCAAGTAGGTGAATGATTTGGCAGCAGTCATAGAGAAACAGCAAGGAGGAAACAGCAAAACCTAAGTGAAGACCAGAGACTCTTACACAGCCGTGCAGGCTGGCTTCATGTTAGGAAAACAGTGGGTAGCAGTACTAAAGAAGAACAGAGGGCCACATTAAATACTGAATTCAGCGAGTGTTCTAAAATAGCACCTAACGATGAAAACTCCTAATGCAAATTTCCTAGGAGGCTTAACAATTAAGAAAGGTTGGTCCATGATGCTGCTGTGGGCTAGCCTGGTCCATAATGCTGATGTGGTTAGCCTCGCCTTTATGGACTTAGCAAGAAGTCCAAGTGATTTGCCTTCCTCGTTCCATCCTGTCTCATCACGTGCAGCAGGTTAGAGAACAGAATTTGACCTTGAAACAAAATCGTTTCAAAATGGGTCAGGCATTCAAGGGAAAGCTTCGTGCCTGCGTAAATGGTATCAGCTGGGGTGTGTGTGTGTGTGTGTGTGTGTGTGTGTGTGTGTGTGTGCACGTGTGCTCTTGGGACGTCACCCAAATAAGGCAGTGCCCTGGTGCTTCATCTGGATTTGCTGCTTGTGAGTATCCTTTGTCAAGCAACTGGCCAGAGGGGCTCGCCTTTCCATCTGCGATTGGTGATTACGACCCCGTGTCCACCAGATAAGGCAGTGAAAGGATCAAAGGGAGCAGGGCATGGGAAAGTGCTCTATAGGCCGCAGAACAATCGCTCTTGTTCTTAGCCCTGCAAGGTGGCCGATAGCCGCAATTAGCCACATTGGTTTGGAAGAAAATAAAATCCCTCCGATTTCCAACCTCTTTGAAATTTTATGCATGTTCCAGGTAGTAAAGAGATGTACTCGTTTTATTTATAGGTACCTATCCCTTTGATGTGTCAACAATATGGTGTCTATTATGTTACAATTAAAAAGTAATTCTTGCCATTCTCTCTAATACTGGCATGATCGATTCTTTCATAACTGCATTTTTAAGAAGAGTGGTCTACTTTTTAAAAACCTCTCAAATAAACGAACTCAATCAGAAAGAAAAATTAATGCAAAGATGAACTGAAGTGGAGGGCAACGAGGTCTGGAGAAAGCCCCCCATCCCAAACACTGTCCAAACACATCTCTGGCAATGGGTGAAATACTTCAGAAGTAAGATTTTAAAATGAAATATCACTTTTATTACTATAAACACATTTCCTCATGTTCTAAGGGGCTCTTAATTATGACAGGCCATGGAGGATGGTGTCCTCTGTTCTCAAGGCCCTGAGGCTGGGGGCCTGTTGTGCAGATCTGCAGGCTGGCTCTGAACTATGGTGCCTGGCTTTTGAGCTTGTGTGTGTGTGCGTGTGTGTGTGTGTGTAAGTCAGAGGTTGATGTTGATGTATGGTATCTTTGGAGATCATTTTCTACCTTACTTATTTTTAGCGTATGGCTATTTGCTTGCATCTATGTCTGTGTACCACACACATGCATTGCCCGTGGAGGTTAGAAGAGGATGTCAGATGCCCCAGGACTGGAGTTACAGCCGGTCCTGAGCCACCATGTGGGTGCTGGGAATTGAACCTAGGTCCTCTATAAGAACAGTGAGTGTCTTTAACCACCTAGCCATCTCTGCAGCCTCCACCTTACTGTCTGAGATAGTGGCTTCACTGAACCTGGTGCTTATGGACTGGCAGGCTGGCTGGCCATCTTCCCCCAGGACCCACCCCACACTAGGACTACACCTGTAGTCATGCTTGGGCTTTTTATTTTTTAAGCATAGGTGCTGTGGGTCCAAAGTCAGTTCCTTACACATATAAAGCAGACGATTTTCTGACTAAGCCATCCCCAAAGCCCGTTCTGTGCTCTTGCTCATGCATTCCCCTAATGATGCTAAGGTCTTAGAAGGCAGGTATTAGCTCTTCCTCTCTTCTCTATACGAACTCCTTGCTGGTGTCACTGGAAGGGTGATAAAGGAACTGTGAAAAGCCCCAGAAGCCTTGTAATGGGGTAGCAGCTTCTGCCCTGAATGTAACCAGCAAGCCTTGCCAGTTGAGGGCAGCTGGAAGAGTCTTCCTCAGACTCTAGGTGCCATTCCTAAGTGACGAGGTCCTCTACTCCCAGAGAATTAAGAACATGCCAGCGTGGCTCTCTGAACCCCTCACCAGCCCCACCCTTCAAGTTTCCTCAATGAGAAACGGGATTTTCACCCTGGCCCCTAAAAGAGCTCCCCATATCTGTCCTTCTTCTCATCACTGCTCTTCAGGTTGCCCTTGGCAACGTATCCAGCCTTCACCTCTTTCTGTCTCTACCTCAGCACCCATAAGGAGAGAGGCACTGCCCCCCTGAACTCACAACTTTGCACCTAGGAAAGCTTTCATGCATCAACACAGCAAGGCAGTCCCTTTCCCATTAAAAATAAAATAAAATGAAATAAAAATAAAAGTCACTCATGCCCCTGCTTTGTTTAAAGGCATCTTGTTTAAGGCATCTTCAGATGCCTTAGCAAACACATTTAAGTTATGCAGGCGTGTTGGTGATTCCTAGGCAACTCCCTGGAATTTGTGAGGAACAGCAAACACCTGTCAGCTACAGGAAATCACAGCTTAAGGAATGCCAATGCCATGGGTGAGAGTATGACAAGGGTACAGAAAAGAAGAGCGAGTTCTCTTTAGACCTGATGCTCTCCCACAGTGACCGGCTCTGGCTCCTGCAGATGGGCTTTACTGCCACTAGATGGCGCTCTGAGCCATTGCTGCAGGGCTCGCTGCCATTGCCGCTGTACAGTGGCAGCAGAAACAGGATCAGGATACACAGGGTGGCTGAAAATTCATGTGAGCTTAGTGTCTTTGGAGACCACAGTGTGAGTTCACCCCTGAGATAATGAAGAACCTACAATAGGATGGAGAAGAAAATCTTAAGGCAAGGCACCGAGAGGCTTCCTCTGGTGGTCGCATTAGCACCAAGAAGGAACTGAGGGCCTGGGGTTGACAATGAGTATGTACAGTAAGAAGCAATGATGAGGGATAAAGACTAGGAAAAGGCGACAGCATGCGGCGGAAAGAAGACAAAAGCATTACCAAGAAGAGCCAGGCCCTACTGTGCTGCGTCTGCTCGGGAAATGGAGGGCTGGTGCTCACCGCAGCAGAAGGCTCTGCTCTTGAAGACATGTGAAACTGAACAAACGAGCAAACAATAGAGGAGCCAAGTTGATCAAACAGGAACATCTGAGTCCCTCCCCTCTGAGCTGCAGCACTAGATGGGGATTTGCCCTTGACCACAGACACTAAAGGGAAATTTGTATGCACTTATTTGGTATGCCAAGTGGCTTGACTTCCAAAGGACTCGGAAAAATCAGCATATCGCACTAACAAAAGATAAGCTCATCCCTTCCCGCTACTATCCAGTCAATGGCGGGCAGCCATGCAGGTGAAGCCGGCTAGCCACGCTGCCTATTCCCTATAGGCCACAAACCCCATGGCTGCTTCTCAGTAAATAGTACCATTATTTTATGTAAGTACAATGTAGCTTCTGCTTCTGCTGAGTTCCAACCAGCCACTAGAAATTTGACAGTCATTATGTGTGTGCAAACAAAAGTGTAAGTCAGTCAGGAACAAACCATCCCTAATAAAAGAAGACAAGCAGGATGCCATGACTCGCCTGTAAATGTCGACAGGATGAACATGCCCCCTCTCTCCCAGTACAGAGCTAAAGGACAACCAGAAACCTTCCCAGACCCACCTGCTACAAAAGAGAAAAGAGACTGAGAATCAATACTGGGGAGCCTGCACGCCCCAAGTTCTATAATCAAAGATTCGAGGAGCTTGGGGAAAAAAGCCTGCGTTTGCACTGGTCATATATGAGCATCTACGATGTCACTGTCCCTAAGCTGTACATATTGGGCTATTTTCATAACGTTTATACTGTCAGGAATTCTAAGCAAAGGGTTCAAAGCTTATGAGAGGACGTGTACATTTTCTGTGAAAACTCCACAATCCACACGGAGGAATTATGCCTTGGGTGCCTGGAACCACCCTCAGGACAACAAGGAGACAACACGTGGTATTTAGTAAGCCGCACAACGTCAATGGCACTGGTTTACACAGGGAGCCCGCAAAGGCTACAGCTTCATTACGTTCACTGATGAAATCTCTGCTGGAAATTTAAATTACGCAAATGCAGGGCAGCTTGGTTCAGTTTTCCCTTCTCCTTAGTTCTGTGCCTGTTAGTGCTGGTTACTGGCTCCTTCCTCACACTTTAAGCTAACTCTCCTATCAGCACTAGACGGAAGAAGTGGGTGGGGAGGTGTGGAGGAGGAAGAAGTGGAGATGAGGAGATGCATTCAGTCTGCTAAGGCTTTGCCTTGGGACAGGAGCTCAAGCTCCCTAAAACCAGGATGCTGTGGCCACAGGGAGCCTACACCAACATGCCCAACCCCATGGCTAAGCTCAAAGCATGCACAGACCTAATCAGGAAAGGCAACTTTTTCCCTCCCTGCCCTACTGTTCCCATACTTTCAAAATATTTTGACATTTAAAAATCTAGACATTTATTGAGAAATGGTGATTAGAAGGCAAGAGGCCAAGAACAAAAAAGAAAAGAAACTGGGTTCTGGACGGATGTTTGAACTTATTTCCAGGTCACTTGAGACACATGTGGATTTGCCCGGTTGTCATGGGCAGACACTGCTCCTCTTGTGCTGGTCTATGATGTGCCCCGGTTCTGAGGGCCACAGTTTGTCACCCAACAAGCAGCCTGCCCCAGTGGCCAGCGAGATCTGCCTCAGGGCTCTGATACAGGTATGTTCACACCCAAGGGCTACCCAGGCTCCTGATTAACTTTCCTGACCATCTGCTTGTGGTGCTGGCTAGTTTACAATAAAAACTCACACCTTCCCATAGAAAAATAAGAAAATTGCTCAGAATGACTGTCTCTGCTTCAGAAGCGGGTTTCAACTGACAAGCCACATGCGAGGAACATCTTGTGACTGATTAAGATATCAAAGAGAGCAAGCTGTCTTTTCCTTTCCTTGTGAAATTAAAGGCAATAAACATATGACTTCTTGTCAGTACTGAAAACGAGCCGAGGAAGGCTCACTTGCTGTAACAGTCTAGGTCGCCTTCATCAGAGAGCAACAGTTTATAGCTATTGTTATCAGACTCCCTCCCTGATGTACTGCATTCCTCATTTTATGTCAGCATTCCTTAGCCAGTTGACATCTGTCAAGAGCACTTTCCCAGCAGACACAGGAACTGATGCTTTGGGATGCAGGAGGGTATGCTTTATTGCTCTGTAGAAAGAGAATCTCCTCATGCTGTTTCTAGCCCACTAACAATAGAAGCTATTGAGACTTCCAAACCTGGGGAAATGTCACCAGTAAGACACAATTACGGGTTCAAGTCCCCCAGACCCAGAAGAAGACAAACCTCTCAGCCAGAGCCCTGCTCGGCGTGCTCCGCACAGACATCAGCTCCTCCTCCAGTCGCTGGCGCTCTGCTTCCAGGCGCTCCAATTCATCTTGTGTGCGTTTCTGTGGGGTGATGAACTGCAGCTCTTTCAAAAGTTCTTCCTTTTCATTAATCAGCATCAGCTTCTCCTTTTCGATGTCCAGGGCCCCAGGCCAGGCCTCACTGTCCAACTTTGACAGTTCAATTTTCAAGTTAGCCATGCTAAAAGACAGAAGACACGCGTGTTTAGGACTCCCAGGAAAGGGGAGTACAAGCCCAGGCTCTGTCTGGGTGCAACTGCGATCTACATTTCCCAGAGAGCAAGCAGCAGCCACATGCTCCAAGACAAGTGAACAGATGTGTCTAACAGAGTCCCACAGGCGGACATCCCTGATGTGAGTGGGAGATAGCGGGGGGGGGGGGGGGGGTACCTAGAAGCTTCCATTAAAAACATAGAAACATACTAGGGTGCCCCAAAATGCCAGTGTTGTGGATTAGAGTCCTCTAGGTAAAGCTTCCACTCCCCAGCTAAATGGCATTTCCCAGAGTTGGGCAGAAATGGAGGTATTAGCAGATCACAGAGGGAAGAGCGAGAAAGGAGCAGAGCCTCTGTCAACCCATACAAAGGCAACACCGATTCATTAAGGTTTCACATCACCAAGGGAAGAGGGCAGAGGCTCGTTTCCTTCCACCTGCACTTTGTTCAAGCCTCACACTGTGAAGTCTCTGCTCCACTGGGGCCTTTGCATGGTAAACATGAATTGTTAAGGAATCTTGTACCATCTCAGGTGTTCTTGCGTCTGACCCACGTTCCCTGTATCTGGTTATTTGGCTGCACAGGAGCAGGCACAGTGGACCTTAACCAGCAAAGCACAGACACAGGTGGCTGGTGTGGCAACCACACAGTGGAGGAGAGATGGATGGAGGAGGAAGAGGGGAAGGACCACAGTAAAGCCTCTGGTGTCGCAGTTCCGCCTGATCCCAGATTTCACTATGTCTCGAGTCCGGTCACAGACGGCCAAGTTTACATAATTCCCGACTCAGCATGAACGTTGAGTCTCCTGAATGAAATGACTTGCCCTGCAGCACTGCGAAGACAACCAGGACTTCCCACGAGGTGAAAGCAGACGGATACAACCGGTACTACCTCAAGGAGTCCATCCTACGATGGGTACTTTAGCTACTGTGGCAGCACACTGTGTATGAAAAACAGATAGAAAAGGGGATTTGTTTCTCCTATTTTGAAGGAAGAAACTATAAAGAAAAGGAAGAAACTTATGAAAAAACCCGAAACAAAGATGTGAAGTAGGCCTGCACCTCTGTTATGTAAATTTCCTATTGTGGTTTTTTTCAGAAAACAAAGGCTATCTATCTAAGATTGGTCCATGTGCAGTGTACATCTCTTTCCACCTACTGTCGGCACTTACAATAGGTGGAACGTCAGTTGTTCTTCAGCTTTAACCACAAAACCATAAACAACTGTCTCAATGTACTGGAAAATTAATCATCAAATTGCTAAATAAGCATGATATTATTAGCTTTACTGAGGATATAAAACAAAGGGAGAAAAGAGGTTTCAGGAAAGAATAACTCACCCTGTTCCTTGCTAAGAATTGGGGAGGAAAATGTATTTTCAACATATACAAAATCCCTTGAGAGTCGCCTGCCTGTCAGCATCACCAGTCACCCCCAAACCAATCCCATAACACACTAATGCATCCAGATGGCAAAGAAGCAATGGCCTAATGCGGTCAAAGTAGCCGATTGAGCTGGGAGCAGCAGCACAGCACAGGGAAGAAAGGCACCCATTAACAAGTAGATGAGCGTACAAGATTAGGTAGACACTGGGTTGTATTTTGGAAAGCGTGCAGAGATCTAGCAGGGAGAATGTGGAGGGGGCTTCCAGGAACTAGGGAGGGAACATAGGCTCCAGAGGTAATCAGCTGTTAGCAGTCACCACAGAGGTGAAAGCTCAGGGCTACCCAAGGACAGCAAGGGCAAGTCCACCAGAAGCCAGGGTGGGAGGCCTGGTGCTCTGTAATTCTGAGTTGTGGTCATCAGCCTTCAGAAACCTAGACATAAACCACGAGCTTTATCCACGGCAGAGCCAAGGAGTTCTGGCTGCAAGAGGGCCCTGGCATGTGCCACCCTCGAACAGCTCTCAGGGCACTGGGCCTCCACTCCAAAGATCAACCAGCAACGCTTATGGAAGGCAAGCCCCCAGTTCTGTTCCAGGAAAGGAAAGAACACAATATAAGACCTCTCCTACCCTCAAGACATTTAAAATGTACTGGGGGAAGCTTAAAGACATAAAAATTATCTGAGTTAAATGTTGCTCAGAATGACCAAGGGACTTGTTCAAGGTCACCTGGTTATTCATTTGTGGAATGAAGCTTGGGTTTCTGTTCAGAAAATTGAAGACACAAGTAATATTTGAAACACTGGCTAATAGAGGCACATATTGTAGTAACATTCATTTCACTTTGTTAAAGCCAGATAACCTTTAACTAAGACCTATGCTCAATTACTTTCAGATTTCATTGTCTCCAGTAATGACGGGCACATCTGAATGTCTGCGGACCTCCTCATGGCTGGAGTCACAACAGTCTGGGAGGGTCTCATGGTTGGAGGAGGAACAAGATACATTTCTTGGCCTCCTGTGTGGTGACAATGCACTTTCTCCTAAAGTCGCCTAAATGACAAATCAATGGCAGTTTTAAACTCTTAAAAGAAAAATAATTAAATCAACGGTATCGTAATGACCTTTGCCCTCAGAAACAAGTGGGGTACGCTACAGTATGGGATAATTTGAGTATCTGTCCACCTGCTGCAACAGGGCTTGCATTGTACCCCAGTAGAGTCAAGGAATTTAAAAGACATGAGCATGAGGGTTAGGAAGAGCTTATGAGGCACAGGAGAGGTCAGCTGGAACAGACACACACATACACACAGACCCCACCGCCTCCAAGCAGTAGGGAGCCTTTGGAACCCCAGCAGAGGGGCAGGCCTGGGCCACTGAGCAGGGTTTCCATCAGAGGAACTGACCATCTCACTTTCAATTGGAAAAATTGTGCAAGCTCAAAACTTTCCCAAAAGGGAAGGGGGAACCTTTTATCCCCACACTTCTCATTAAATTCTCCTTACTCAAGCCAGGCAGTGGTAGTGCATGTCTGCCTTAATCTCAGCACTTGGGAGCCAGAGGCAGTCAGATCTCTGAGTCTGAGGCCAGCCTGGACTACAGAGTTCCAGGACAGCCAGGGCTACACAGAGAAATCCTGTCTCGAAAACCTAAGTAAGTAACGAACTTCTCCTTATTCTCCAGCTTTACAGGGAGAGAAGAGAGAGCGAGCTGGAAACGGAAGCAACCATTACAGGTTAAAGCACCATGGGTGGGCTCGGTGAGACTGGGTAAGGAGTGGCCCACACATGTCACCACAGCACCGCAGCAGCAGAGACTGATGCTGGAAAAGAGATCGGCCTCGGAGTCCAGAGGCCTCCAAGAGGCAGCTCCCGGCCCTCACCTTCTTTTGGCTTCTTCATACTGGAGACTCAGCCTGACCTTTTCAGCTAAATTTGATCTGCTTCGCACCCCAATCTAGTAAAAACAGAAGGAAGAAAGTCAATTAACTTTGCTAATGAATGAAGTAAACTGCTTTTGTTTCTAGGAAGCGCAAGTAATTGAAAAGCTCTAGCAAACTGCCGTGAAATGGAGACGCGCCAGTTAAAAGGCACTTACTCAGTAGGGAAAGGCTTCCTTCAACTCAGGCTCATCTGCTTTGCAAAGACCTTAGCACCACTTTCCCCACAGATTAAATTCGAGACAAAAATATCAGGTAAATGTGTCTGGTATCTGAGAGTTTATGAAGGGTGTATAGGTCAATTGAAATTTACAAAATGGAACTGATTTCTTTGCCAAAATTTCCATTACTTAATTCATAAGTACACAAAATGTAAACTGAAGAACTTCAGGAATTCACTTTCAAGGAGGTGAGTTCTACTGCCAGCACCCACCTGCTTCATTCCCCACAGCACATGCACCGGAGAGGCATGAAAATAACTGGGCACCTTACAAAAGTCAATACTTAGAAATGACGTTTCACGGGGGAGAGGGGAAAATAGTGATATCCGGAGCACAGGAAATATTCTCAAGCATCAGCTATAATTTACTGATACTTAACCAACCTCAAATTTATAAAAAGTTTCTTTTTAAAAAAAAAACGTGCATAAGTATGTGCGTGTCTTGTGAGTCTATGCCCTGTGTGCGGACATCTGTGGAGGCCAGATCCGGGTGTCAGATCCCCTGGAGTCGGAATCGCAGGTGGCTGTGAGCTGTCTGACGTGGGTGCTGGGAGCCTCCGGCAAAGCAAGAGACGCTCTTAAATGCTGAGCCCTTCTCCAGTCCCTTCTGGTTAGCTTTAGAAAGCACCTTTTCTGTTTCTTATTCCCCTTAATGTTCATGTGAAACGACTCCAATTTACATGGCTGTAAATGAGTTGGGGAGAGGTTAAACGTGGATGTATTCCTAGCTCTTCAGTAGCATCTGTAAAGAAATGCTGCCCGAGAGAGTCCTGACTGTGTGCATCTGGCACTTTGACACAAAAGATGAGGGCATGACTTTGAAAATGAATCTGGAGGATGGAATGAATACTGAACGCACTCCCCAGCTCAGGCCCCAATCCCTGCACTCCCATCTGCACCGACCCCCTCTCCCTACCACACCATCCCCCATCTCCCCATCCCCCCATCCTCTAGCCCCAGTCCTCACAGCATCCAGGACAGCACTGGGGGGCTGATGCCCTCGGGCCACTTACTTCTCCTGAAATGCTTGTCTGTGACCCAGCATCAAGGGTCTGTCTGGACAGAGAGAGATGAGAATTCACAGGACTAGATCTCAGATCTGGCTCGGAACTGCCCATGTTCTGATCCAAATGAAAGCGCTCCTGCAGCTTAGCAAGACTCTGTGAAGAAGCACACAGCACCTCATAAGTCTAACATGTGAGAGGCAGCCCCTTTCCATAATGTTGCTAAAAGGAAGGAGCCATCCCAAGGAAACAACCACTTCATCCCTACATTTGCATGAGCACGCAATTTCAGCAGGTGGCTCCCTTCTCCGGTGGATACTAGAATCTGGCTTTGTACTTACTTGCTATATGTGTTTTGTGTGTATGTCTGTGTGTGTGAGCCACATGTGTGCAGGTGCCCACAGAGGACAGAAGAGGAGATCTGATCTGAAACTGGAGTTACAGGCAGTTGTGAGCCACCTGATACAGTGCCAAGCGGCAACGAAACTAGGGCCTTCTGCAAGAGCAGCCAGAACTCGTCCACTGAGCCACCTCTCTAGTCTTTAGCTTTGATTTTAATATGTGCAATTCTTATTTTTAAACACCTTATCAGACCAAGTCTATGGTTTGTATGATTGCCCTAAAAGTGCATGGAGAAGGATTCTCAATGTGATGATTCTCGGAAGTGGCAGAGCCTGTAAGAGGAGGGGTCAGTAAAGCAGTAAATATAGTTCTGAAAACGGCCCGGCTCACATCTAAGATAGCACATTGTTATAAAACGTCCGGGTCTGGTCTCTGAATGGCTCTGGCTTCCTGTCTCGCCATCGATCTCCTCTAGGTGCACTCCTGTCATTGTGACACCATCCACACGAGGAGGACTTTACTAAAGGCTGAAAAATGGGGCCACACAGTCTTGGGCTTTCAGCCTTTAAAACTCTGAACTAAATAAGCCGCTTTTTCCTATAAAGTAGCCAGCTTAGGTATTTTGCTATAGCAACATAGAACAGACTAACACAGAACTGCTGCTCCTTCCATTAACATAATGGTAATATTTAAACTATAATCTCTCATTTTAGATACAGTGAGACATCTTCCTATTTGGAAAGGGCTACAGTTAGACCATTTTACGTCTAGGCAAGACCCAAGAGACTGTTCGGTTCACATTAATATTTCTCATTAGGAAATTGAGCCCCAGAAGTTGTCAAGGGGTATCCGTGGCCTCGTCTATGTGCCAACTGCATGGCACTGCCTGTGGTAGTGAAGAATCAAAAGTGAGTGTGCGCGTCATGGCTGCCCAGGTCTAACACTGGGTTAATTATAGAGGGAGGGTATGAACAAGTCAGTGTCCTAGAAAGGAAAATCTAATCCAATCTGCGTTTTAAAAAGCCCTATAGTAACACTAAGTAAAGAACAAACAACAACAACAGAAAAAACAAAACAAAAAACCTATTGTTGTTAACCTGATGTTTAGAATGTCCATGCTAAGAGAACAGACATAAGAGGCCTGTAAATGCGACATGCGCACTACAGACTTAACCATGGCAAGGAAGGTGGGAGGAAGAAAGGTAGCAAGGGAGGGAGGGAAGAAGGGAGGAGGCAAATACCTGAGACCCAGTATTTACTTTCCACCTTTCACAGGAACAGACATATACTGTATGCATGCATATGTGCTTGTGATAAAACTTACACACATACATCACACAACACACATACAAGTTACATATTATACAAAAGGACAAAAACATTTTGGGGAACGTGGGCAGGTCTTTTCTGTTCTTCTCTCTTTAACTGGGAAAGATTAGTAAGTTGTTTTTTTTTGTTTTTGTCTTAGCTGTGATGACAACATGGTTAATCAATTTGGTAGCTCGTGACTAATGAAATAAAAGATACTGGAAAATAAACTCAGAGCAGATTACCAGTATGAAGAAAAAGAATATTACTGTGGAATTGGTTTTGAGTGGCTGTGTGTCTATCTTTAGGTGTACATAATTGTATTATTGGATTTTTATGTAAAATATTTGTTACTGTGCTCGAATACATTTGGAAGTCATAGCCAATATCCAATTTCCCTCCTAGTTCTATTGTTAATCTCAGCAACTACTAATTAATTATTCTATGTACTTTAGTAGCTAAAAGAATTCAACCTGACCTGCAGAAAAGACCAAAGCCTACGGAAGAATCAAAGGCAATCCTAACTTGAACAACTCCAGGCTCCAGTGTAAATGTGTTTAAGGTTCCAATGACAAAATTAATGTGTGCATTTCATAAATTACAAATTTAGTCAGCAATACAATTATGGAATAGTGGAATATGTGTGAGTAAAGTTTTAGATGAGTTATGTATGTGTTAAACACACACACACAGCAAGGCTAGCTGGCGTGAGTCTCTGTGCTGCTCCTTACTGGCCCTGTAATCATGAGTAACTTACAGGATTTCCTACACTGTAATTCATGGAGTGAAAAGAGAGGGCCATGTGACCTCAGCGTTAGGAAGGATTAAGGGATGGCACTCAGGAGAGGCCCTGGCGCCAAGCCTCACTTGCGGGCATTTTCCCTTTTCACTGTGGTCTTTTCAAACAATCACTTCTTGCCAGTTATTTTGAAATTCTAAAAATAAAAAAAAAAATAAAAATCACATGGATATAAGAATATTTATCTTATTCAGCTCACATCTGAAACCAACATGCAGAGCTGAATGAATGTCTTGGTTCAATGGAGAAGTTTTGTTGAGAACACAAGTATCATTGTTGACTCTAACACTAGTCAAAGATACAGACTAAAGTCTCACTAGGTGGTGAAGAACTCCTAATTTCTTCATGTTTTATAGCTATGAGGCAGAGGGAAAGGGAAAAGAAGGAGACAGGGACACGCTGCTGACAGAGCAGATACTCCGAATCCTCAATACCCCACAGCTGTCCTGTTTTTCTCTGCATGAGGATGGACCTGATCAGATCTGTAGGCTGAAAGCTCTATAGCAAAACAAAGGGACCAAGAGCAGCTTTCCTGGAGGTAGCTGTGGCTATCCCTTGGCTGAGTCAATATTCTCACCCCAGGAGACATACCCATTACCTACTGATGACGGTGGAACACTCTCTTGTACTCTGAGTGAGGGTCACCAGTGGGGAGAACCCCGATAGCTAGATCCCACATGAAGTTTCCATTGGGCTTAGGGTTGTGCCAAGATACTAAGCTTTTCATATGGGCTCCAGGCTCCACCTCCCCCAACTCTAGCCAGTCCAGAAAGACATCTAAGCCTGTCTTCACAAAGGACACCAGAAGTTGGGAACCAAATCATTCTCTACTTGTTCCTCAGAGCCTGTAACAACCCAGGGTGAGCCCGATCAGTAGGAGTGGAGAGATGTTCCCAGGCCTCAGCAGACAGACAGAGAGAGACGGTCTACAACATACCTGCATCAGGTCTTGCTTTTCTTTTTCTCCTGAGCTAATTGCTTTTCGGATAGATTTCAGTTCCGTCAGGATGGCTTTGGCTTCACTCAGTTCATACCCACTCTGGCCTCCAGACATCTTTTCATCAATTCTATTAAAAGAAGAAGAGATGAGGGGGAAAAACTAGGAAGGTAAGTGCAGAGGAGCCGTTGGTCTCGGGCGCCTTCCCGGGCAGATGCTGCGCCATGCTCTTGTTCGAGAGCACGCAGACTGAGTGCTTTTTCTCCCTTTTCCTCAGGTTCAACCTCTCCAACCACTATGTCATACCCTGTCTCTTTCTAACCACATCTTTGGTTGCTCCTGATGCTGGCTGAGCCAGTCTTTACCACACTCAGCCTTACCTCTCATAGACCAAGAAAGAAAAATGCCAGGGACCAGCACTGTGGCAGCAGAAGCACCAGAAGCCACTGAAGTGCGCAGCCACGACACCTGAGCAACACCTAGCAGAGGGCTGGGAGCACGGCGAGCCTTTAGCGAGTGGTTGAGCAATGCTTATTTGTACTAGCGAATCTCTTACAATATTTGGATTATGTAGTTTCTTATTTCTGTCAAATATATAAAAGTATTTATTAAAGCTATGAATGGAGATGGAATTTCTTGCCTTGCTGACTGAGTTCGAATTTAGGAACAAGACAGATGGGCGTATGTGCTTTGCTGGGGTGTATTGAGTAAACAGCTCTTCAGTGATTTAATCTGCTCCATGTCCCCAAAGATGTACTTATTTTACATCTTTATTATAGGCTGGAGGATTTGGAGACTTGTCGTTTTTAGAAGGCTCAACCAAACTTTCTACCTCTTTTAAAGAACTTGTTGAGTCTTGTGTTCGAGATCACACACACCCCCGCCCCCGTCTCTCCAGTTATGGTTCTGTCCAGGGTCCCTTAAGGATATAACTTGGGTTTTACTCACAGATAACGCCCCTGCCCCACCAGCCTTCAGCTCTACACAGCCTCTCAGACCTGCTTTAGGACTTACCAACAGACCCTCCAGAGAAATGGCAGACACTAAATCAGAAGACATGGACTCTGAGCTCATCTGGTTTAAGCCATTTAATAATTAATATGTACTTTCAATGTGAAAGGTGCAATCTGAATAAAACACAATGCCATCTTAATCACTTTCCCAAATGAAGTTAACTCAAACAAGTATAGTCTGTAGATAGTGCATTTCCCCAAGTACTGCTTTAGTAAATATTTTATGCTACTGAACAAGCAATTAAGCCTTTAAAAACCTAACAAAATAAACTTGATTATAAGGTCATTTGATAATGAAGTACAGGCAATAAAGTCACAGAATTACACACACACACACACACACACACACACACACACACACAGTGTTTAGGGCAGGAAGGGGGCCTTGGAGATCCTATTGTCACTTTCCAAATGAAGAATTGAGGCCAAAAGGATTATGCAAATTTAACTCTTAAACCACATAAAACAGCTAGTAGGGTGACTATTCTCACATTTCAGACTCTGTTTGAGGGGTCTTATGACCACTAATCTAGATTTTTTATGAAAACAATATTGTAACTATTGCTTAATTTCATGTATTTGGAAAGGGATTCATGAATCAATCCTTGGCTCCTCGAGGAATCCCAGCACTCGGGAGGCGGAGGCGGGCGGATCTGAGGCCAGCCTGGTCTAGAGTGAGGCACAGGTAAAGGCTCACTAGCTAAAAGAAATGCTGTTTCCAAACATTGTATTGGCATTTTCAAAGAAGAGACTTTATAAATTAAAAGCAATCAAACAAAAACTGGAGACAAGCTGGGATCCTGTGAGAAAGCTGACATCGATGTTAACAGAAACCGTGTCAAGTGAATTGCCAAAGGCAGGGTAGTCCCTCCTACCTGTGAAAACCCTCAGAACGGAACGGTAAAACATGCCCTTAATTCAGAAACACACTTTGCCATTTAAAGACAAAAAGCAGGGTTCGGTCGGACTCCCTGTTTAAATCTCCAGGAGTGTGCCGATCCCAGGCAGTTCTCGGCTACCTTCCGCGGCTGGAGCCCGCCCTCAAGCCTCCCTCCTGCATTTACTTCAGTGTTTGCTTCTGTGTTTAGTTCCCTGTTTTTGCCTTTTCTCCACTTTTCACTTCCCACTTTCCTCCCTCTTTGACTTTGACCTGACTATAAAAGTATGAACACGGTTTGATGGCTTATTAATCTTTCGGGGGCTCTGGTTATAGAACGGCACAGGCTTGGCCAACACGGCTGCTTTTAACATGAAGTACCATGCTTTTATTTGTCTGTGTCTGAATGAAAAGAATCTTTGTCTCCCCACCCTTTTTAACTTGAAAATGTTGACTCTATATCTGAAGGAGAGCTTCACTTCCATGCCTTCTCTGGAAAGTGTGGCACACAGTCAAATTTTCATGGCCCCCACCTCTGCTGCTGATTGGCTAAAAGCTGCTGTCCTTTCCCATGTGGGCGGCAGCACAGGGATGTCCCTGGCGTCCACCTAGACACGAGCCACACACTACTGTTGCGGCCACGGTCCGGTCTGAAGGCATACACCGAGTCACAGAGCAGAAAGGTTATCTGCCCACCCAGCATAAAACTGTTGTACGAAGTAAAATAAAAAAGGATAAATCTCATTATAATTTAAGATTCAGCAAAAATACCCCATTCTATGGTGAGGAAGTGAAATGTTTCAGAAATCTGCAATGGGACTCTACTTAATCTTTTCCCATCACAGTCACAAATAAAAGTTCTCTCACAGAGTTAGCAGTGCTGTTTTTCAAAGTCTGGTCTCTGGTCCTACGAGCTATCACTCAGGGGTTCAGTAATACGAGGATAACAGCTGAAGGAAAAAAAAGCTCCATTTTGTCTATACCTAAGAGCAGCAGGCCAGGTCTCTGTCCTTAGATTTCGTGTCTTTCTCTTCTTGGTCCATTTTGAGAGAATGCCCGGATTCTACACAAATGTCTATTGTTTTCTCGTGGAATGTTACTGACAGAGTCTTAAAGACGCCTTAGATTCCTATACAAAGTGTTTGCAAGCAAACTGCTTTGAAAGGATAGAGCATTGTCACATCAACACAACAAAAACAGCAAATTTGGCTAACCTTTAACCCTGGGTGGTGACATGACCTATAATTTCTGGTGTTTTAAAATGTCTAACATATAGCCAAATATTCTGTGGCATTCCAAGTTTGTCTGATCTCCTGGTGTCTATCACAAAACCCTACTTTATGTTGATACACAATTAGTAATAACACATCTAAATCCTTCTAGTCTGCAACCAACTGAAGCTGGTACAAGTTTCACCTGGAGACTCACCCAAGAGACCATCAAATACACCTGACGTGGGGACCTGCAGCGGGGTCTCTCTTGAGAGTTCCTCGGTCTTTCAACAGTCAGGTTTGAGAAGGTTTGGTGGACATACTTAGAAGCATGTCAGTGCCCTGATTCTATGAGGCTGAATCATAGCCACAAATATCTGAGAGTACAGTCACGTGTCTGACTGCTGGTCAAGAGGAGTAAGTGGGCATCAGAAGACACAAGTCACCATTGAGAATGCAGAACAAGCAGCTCATGTTAGGCCAGTGACATACACGAACCTTAATGGGTATGATGCCCCCGCTGCCTTGCACATCTCCAGATCCCCTAAGAGCAGAAGGCAGACTACGATTTCATAGACTAAGGAATGGAGCTGGGTACTTTCAAGACGGGTGGCTCCTGTTGTTAGCCTGGCATTGCTAACATGCTGCTGAGGAAGCTGTGGGAAGAACAGGAAACCTGTCCAAACATGAAACCAGCCAGGAGAACCCCTAGGAACACTGCCCTGGGACTGATGATGCCAAGCCCTGCCCAGGCAGGACATGCAAAGGAGCAGGATGTCTTTAGAGGCCACTTTTGGTGCTCTCTGTGGTCATGTGGTTATAAAAACCATAGACTTCTTCCTTTCCATGAGATCTCTGTGGACCAGGGACTGTGGGAGAAGATGTCTCAGGTGGGCCTGGCCCGGTTTGCTTAGCCTGAGCCCCATCAGTAGAGGAAATGGGCTGCTATGGGCTAGGAATGCATAGGCTCTTCCTGAACTGGCCACCCTCTCTTATCTACATTTCCCTTTAATCTGGCCCACCAGCATTGAGAACTGGAATGCAAAAAATTGAGGGAATGTGGCAAATGAGGCGCAGCAGGCCCCTTTGCAGAGCCTAACTTGCCCTGAGTCCCTTGTGATGGGTCCGGTCTCCATAGGGTCCCCGGGACTGACAGAAAGGTGCATAGAAGCCCAGGCAGAGCTCAAAGCCTCTGAGTACAGCTTGCTCAGTCCAACCATCAAGGCAGATCTACACCTATACCACAATCTGAGGGGAGGCGGCGGTGGTCCAGGACACAAAGTTAAATTTTTCACTTCGGTTTCTTTGTCTCATCTTCAGTGATTAAGAAAAAGTTGGGACCTTTTCAAAGTGTATAGGTTTTTTTCCAAGTTTTTTTCTTTTCTTTCTTTTTTTTTTAAGTTGATTGCTTTTGGATTTTGGCACAGAGCTTTAAGCTTTTTACTTTCTTATGCAATTGGTATATCTATTTTATTAGGGAGCTTTGAATTGCTGTAAAGTCAATTTCAGTATTTTAATACTCACTGTTGCAATGTTTCAAAGCCTTGCTCTTTATAGAGAAGTTCTTGCTTCATCTGGGAGAGTTCTCTCTTCAGCTTTTTCACCTTTCAAGAGAAATCAGTGTGACCATTAATGTCTATAAATAGAGACAGTACATTATTTCAGAAGCTGGTCAGTAAGCTAATGAACATTATCTCACCTCTCCATCACATACATCCCATGGGCGGGCTATGAGTTCTAGTTAATTGCCAGTGACGTACATAGTCACCACTGCTCACCGTCACTCACTTCGCGACACTGTGAAGAACTGGACATCATCCTGGTCTTTGCTTTGTGGTACAACAGCCAGTCAGGATCGTATCTGAACTCTAACTCTATAGACTTGACTTCTTCCCTTCCTTTACTGAGCGCTGGGTGGCCAGCCATGCCCTGGCTTCTCTGGTATGCCCACTGACACATGTCTCAGGGACCTCCACGCATGCTATCTTCTTGCCTGAGGCTCTGTCCCAGCCTCCCGAAGGTGGCTCCTCCCATCTATCTCCCTGCCTTGGTTTACCTGTCACCTTTTCATGAGGACTTCTCATACTACCCTCCCTATGCTTTAAGTTCTGCTCTGCTTTCTTTGCTCCAGAGCACTATTCAACAGCTGCAGTGCTCTGACTGCCCCGGAGACAATAAGCTGCATGAAACCACGGACATCCCAAACACCTACGGGGTGACACGCAAACCAAGAGACTAACAAGTATTTGTTATCACACTGATAGAAATGCTTTCCCTGTTATCTATTGAATTCCTGATAATTTAAATAGAACTCACTTAGTATCTATTGAATTGATATTATCACAGTTTGGCAGATTAGAACATCCATTCACAATCTAATGAAGGTCTTCACGTAAGCAGCAGAAACTTACTTCCATATGGAATTAAGCTATTGCTTTAAGTGTAAGATTCTTGGTTATTCCATATTTTAATGTGTTTCTGAACTTTTATTTTCTATGTATTGTACTCTTTCTGAAAGTATTTATTGACTCTCTACTGTGGCCAGGTCTGGGCCTGAAGGGCGGACAGACAGACATGCCCTCTTACTCATCCTGCCTCCGTGGGTCCTTATTGGACCACAGAAGAGCTGGTACTGTAATGAGATTAAGCTTTCCAAACACCGGAGATTCTGCGAAGGAGACGTTCAGTACATGATGAGATACATGAAGGGTTTGGGGCCCAAGCTGGTGTGAGGGATTGGACAGAGACCATCTGAGGAAGTAGTGTGAAGCGGAGAGAGAGGGTTAGTGAGCACTCGCTTGTCGGGAGGGGCAGGGTCTCGGAGTAGGACAAGTGCCCAATTCTTAAAACCAGGGAGAACTTAAAATTCTCAGGGGTCATAAGGATTGTTGCTGGGTCACAAGGAAGAGGGAGCATGGGCTCCAAGGGAGGGTCTGAGATGTAGTTGTGAAGCCATGTTGAAGGCTAATACCTTATCTAAGAGCCATGAGGATCGTCCTGGTTAGGCTTTTGTCAACTTGACAAAAGATATCTGGAAGAAGAATCCATTAGATGGCCAATAGGCAAGTCTGTAGGGCATTTTCTTGAGTTGTGACTGATGTGGGAGGGGCAGTGCCACCCGAGGGAGGTGGTCCTGGGTGGTATAAGAAAGTGGGCAGGCTGAGGGGAGAGAGCAGGCCAGTAAGAAGAGTTCCTCTGCTTCTGCTTCAGGTCCTGCCTCGAGTTCCTGCCCTGACTTCCCTCAGAGATGGACTGCGGGATGGAAGTGTAAGAAAGATAAATCCTTTTCTTCAAGGTGTTTTTGGTTATGGTGTTTTATCACCACAATAGAAAGCACACTAACACAAGAACCAGGGAGGCACTTTAAAGCAAGATCAGCTTTATGAGTTCAAAGTATCACTGTGATGACTTGAGATGGCTGCACTGGTAGAGGACCAGCAGACCCTTGGTGACTGCCACTGGGCCAGGCTAAGGACACGTGCTGCAGAGAAAAGAGCCCAGAGAGGCAGATCAATGGGACTTAGTGACAGACTTGGTGTGTGGGGAGAAGAAGTAGCAAAGATCCCTTTTGAGTTCCTGGCTTGGTACCCCAGGGGATGAAATTATTTTCCCAATGATAAAGACTAAGTCTGGGGAGACTCTATAGTCAAGTGGAACACATCGACTTGATGTTCCGTCAAGTGTCTAGATTAGAGAAAGAAAATTGGCACAGAGATGCACAGATGATACTTGGAAGTATGAGAATATATGAGATCACCTAGACAGTAAAAGCCTCAAATGCCTTTATTATTCAGAAATTCCACAGGGGGGGAGACTGAAAAATGGTAAGCAAAGTAGGAGGGGGGAAGATGGAGATGATAGAGATGGAGATGGAGTTGGAGGATGATGGAGATGGAGGAGATGGAGATGATGGAGATGATGGAGATGGAGATGATGGAGATGGAGGAGATGGAGATGGAGGAGATGGAGATGGAGGAGATGGAGATGATGGAGATGGAGATGATAGAGATGGAGGAGATGGAGATGGAGATGATGGAGATGGAGATGGCCATGCTGGGATGGACACTGCAGTGAAGAGTGCCAGCACATTCACAGTGCATGGAAAGACATAAACTACTAGCATGTCAACCTATGAGCCATCCGTAGTCAATAGCTCATTCCCTGCGTACTTATGTATCTGACAGCATTTTCCATACTTTTTGTTAAAAAGACAATAACCTTTCTATTTAAAACAAAAGAAATATATCAAAAAGCCAATAGCAACTCAGAGAGATGGGCTGAAACCTGTCTTTACCTTTGAAAAGAGAGTTGGTAAAAACTGTTATTGAGACCATGGAGAACTGCTAAACTAAACCAACCTGTATCGCACACCGACAAAAAGCAGTACTGGAGTCATCTGGGAGAGAATCGCAGATCGGTGAAAATGTCTCAAATATTCCATATCTCAGGGATATTAGCACCCCGCACATTCCACACAGGAACAAGAGGTGAAAATACCACACGCCCGTCAACAAGTAAATAGAGGAAATATGCTATATACCCACAATGAAACAGCATTCAGGCTCACAAAAGTCAGAAGATTCTGCAGTCTGTGTCAACATGGACGGGCCTTGAAGACATTATGAAGAAAAGAAGCCACTCAAAGAAGGACAGCTAGTTCACGAGTCTGCTGGCATGAAGTACTCCAACTAGTCAGACTCTCCTGAGCGAGAGGGTTTCCAGGGGCTACAGGGAAGGGGGGGAGCTGCTGCCCAGTGGGTAATAAATTTTCATTTATTCAAGATAGCACGTAGCACTGTGCAACCGGGCACCTACAGTTAACCATTCAGCACTGCGCACTCAACATCTGTTAGAGCTCACGGTAAATGTCCCTATCAAACACAATAAAAACTCGAATTTCAAAAATCTAAAAATAATTTCTGACATACTGGATGACAGTGACAAAGGACGCTAAGCTGAGCTGTCCCGACCCTCACAGTACTTAGTTTACCTGGCACTGGCCGTAAGTACAGCCCCTTCTCTTTCAGGGAGTCTGAAGGATTGCGTGAATGATTATTTCCCAAATATCAATGCTAGATTTTATTTCTTAATTCCGAAACAATTCACTCCCACCGTATCGACAAATGAGGCCAGATCTGATTTCCGGGCAGATACTCTTTCTAATTGTTCTTTGGCTTTGTGAGTATGGACTTCGGTAATACTTCAACCACCTTCCTTCGCTGGCTATCTGAAGAGCATGTGTTTGCTTTCATGCTCTACTCCAAGCCACCCTCAAATGCAGGTCACAAAATGTAAAAAAACAAAAACAAAAACAAAAAACTGTGCTTGGAGCTCAGCTGGAGAACTAAGCTAGCTAGCCCTGGTCTGCACACTTAGCACACTCTCTCCAAGGAGGTGGTAACGGGTAGTTCTTTTATTCCAGGAATTATGCTAATTACACCCATCTTCAATTGTCACAGTTAGGCATGACATTGACACAGTTTTAATTCTTGTTATATGGGTGAAGAGTAAGGGATCTGAAGGGAAAACAGTGGGGAACCCAGCAGAGACCAGGGTGGAGCCAGGATTTTTAAAGCTACAGTTAGAATTATGGCAAACTGCCCAAGTGAAACCTTTCTTCCACCGTAGGGGCTTCGATAGTCCTTGGCCCACCTGAAGACACGGACAGCTTTCTCTGATGCCTGAACTTCCTGCAGCGGTATCCACCATCTAGTTTTATAGATCAGTTTCCTCGGAATCAAATCTCACAACCCAGAGCGCGAAGTTAGAGGCAAGAGACCCATGACCTTTGCTCAACCCCTGCTTTCTCTACTGACTAAGCTAAAGTAACTGGCATTTTAAATTGATTTCAAAGTTATTCCTGAAAACCAGGAAGACGCTGTGATCGAATGCATGTGACTGGAAACCACAACACCTCTTCCCACTTTGCACAGCCTAGTGCACTGTTTTATTTCAAAAGCAGAAGAAGTGAGAGGATGACAAGAGAGAGAAGTAAACCTGACACCTGTAGGCCCCCGAAAGATCAGGAGACAGACAGGTTTCCCAGGCTCGCCCTGGATGTGAACCCGGCAGCATTAACGCTATAATGAGCAAAATGGCATTTTACTAATGAGTACTTCCCCTGTCACGGTCTCTCCATTGTCTTGCAGGGAGCTCGTCTATAAGACAATAAAGGGCAACTGTCAACCCGCTCCTTTGGGAAATCTCTCAACTACTGCTCCTACCCTGCTCCAGATTTGCACCACCCGCCTTATCTACTCCAGATAGTCAGAGGACCACGAACATCATTTTTAAACTTTAAAAAACAGAGAAAAACAGAACCCCAGATGCTGCTAGGACCATTTACGTTGACTAATTAAGGGACTTTTGTCATAAGAAACAAGATGGTTCAGTAAAATATTTTTTAAACTTCAGTAAAAATTTTTATAAAGCCAATGAGAAAAGTTACGTGAACACCTAAGCAATAGACTAAAGATAAAAATAGTACAGAATTATGTAAAAGCTCTCTACAAACACATAAAATCAACAGGCAAGTTATTATATAACCCAACAATTCCATTCCAAGCAAACATGTGAAGCAATGAAAATGCTCATGTATACTAGCACGCATACATGTATGTGCACAGCCTCACAGACGCGCATACATGTATGTGCAGCCTCACAGACGCGGAAACAACTATAGCTCAGAGGCACTCAGTGACGGAAGGATACGTAGAGTGCGGCCCTCAACTCTCCAAAAACTGCTGTCTTGATATATGCTACCACACAGAGGAATCTCTGAGCCATTACAGAAGCAAAAAAGCCAGCTAGAGAAGACAGAATGTTCTAGATGACTGACTTAGTCACTGTTGTATTGCTGTGAACAGACACGATGATACAGCAACTCTTATAAAGGAAAGTGTTTAGACTGGGGGCTTGCTAACAGTTTCAGAGGTTTAGTCCATTATCATCATGGCAGGAAGCACGGTGGCATCAAGGCAGGCGTGGTGCTGAAGATGTAGCTGAGAGCTACATCCCGATCTCTGCACTCTGGAGGCAGAGGCAGGCAGAAAGAGAAAAGAACTAGGCTTCGTGTGGGTTTTTGAAACTTCGAAGGCCACTCCCCTGCCCCCATGACACACTTCCTCCAACAAGGCCACACCCACCCCAACAAGGCCACACCTCCTAACCTTCCCAATCCTTCTCAAATAGTGCCACTCCCTGATGACTAAGCATTCAAACATATGAGCCTATGGGGGCTGTTCTCATTCACACTACCACATTGACATTTGTGTGAAACAGCCACAGCAACAAGTCTAGGGAGGCAGACAGTAAAACAATGGCTAAAGTCTGGGGCTTGGGTGGCTGGAGAACAGAGGTGTGTGGAATGAGGAGTCACTGTTAATGGGGACAGGTTTCTTTTCAGGGCATTCAGAGTATTCTAAAATGAGATTGTAAGGATTAGAGGCTGTGCATAGATGGAAACCCTGTTCATTTAGTAGCTTCACACTACGTTTTTAGTATGTGCTTTTTAAATGGATGAAATGTATAGTACCTGAAATATTACTCAATAAAGTTGTTAAATTAAAAAGCACATCAACAACCAAGTGATGGTGATGTACGCCTTTAATCCCAGCTCTCTGGAGGCAGAGGAGGGCAGACCTTTTGAGTGTGAGGCCAGCCTGGTCTACAGAATGAGTTCCAGGACAGCCAGGGCTACACAAGGAAATCTTGTCTCGAAAAAGTTAACCAAGAAAATTAAAAAGATGGAATATAACAATAACTAAATAAACTAATCACCTCCCAACACAGAGAAAACTCAAAGTCATAGTATCACAGCACACCAATTAAAGTAGCCCAAAGTAAATACAAGTGATAAACACTAGGTCGATAGCCTATTTCAGATTAAATTCCTAGATCTTCACAGTGTCCTGCAGGACTCGTGTGCCATCTCTATTTCACTGCTTAGACACTCTGCAGGCCCCTAAACCAGCTCTACTCCACACCTACGCCCAGAACTGGGACCCAGTCTCCTTTGTTACTCATTCTCTAGTCACTAGTACTCATTCTTACTTGGTTAGACCATTGGCAGCAAGATGGCGCAGCCTGGAAAAGTGCAAGCCGGACACCTCCTGGAACCCACATACAGGTAGCAGGGCACTGACTCCACAAGGTGTCCTCTGATGCCCGCGCACGCACACGCACACGCACACGCACACACACTCAACGTTAAAGACATGAGTGAAAGCTCAATTTATCTACTGGAATCATTATTTCCCATTACTGTGCTAATATTTTAAGTAATTCATTTTCAAAGGCTGAGCGGCTCATTCCTAGGAGGAAGCCCAACTTGGTGATGATACGTCATTTTTAAATGTTGCTGTAATTATTTTAGGATTTTTGCATCTAGGTTTATATATCTGCCATATACTTTTTTTTATATATACTCTCACCCAATCCACACATACAATTTGCTGTCAAAGTTAAATGTGTTTAATTCTGTTTCTCTGGAATTTCAATGTTTGGGCAATGCAGGTTTCCCCTCCCCCCTCCACCTTTGAGTCAATTTTTTGTTTTGTTTCTAAGATAGAGTCTCACTATGTAGCTCTGACTAGCCTGAAACTTGTCATTTAGACAAGGCTGGCCTCGAACTCACAGAGACCCACCTGCCTCTGCCGCCCGAGTGCTGGGATTAAAGCCATGAGCCACCTTGCCTGGCTTGAGTCAATTTTGAGCAATAATTTAATTTTTTTCATTTCATCTCAAATTTTAAGATAGTTTGAGTTTTATTATATTTGCTATTTTAGAAGCATCAGTTTGTGCTTTTTTTTTTTCCTTTTTGATTTTTTTCTCACTTTCAAGTCAATCCTGACAGACATCTGTCAATTCACTAAAAAATTCACAGTCACAAGGAAACTGAACTAGCCTAGATGTCTATCAACAGATACACAATGAAAATATAGTGCATACACAAACTGCAATTTTATTCAGCCATAGAGAGAATTGAAACTTGCAAAAAAAAAAAAATCGATAGATCTGGAATTAGCACACTGAGGTAACCCATATTCATAGAGACAAATACCACATGCTGTCTCTCCTACACAGCGCCTAAGTTTCACTGTGTGTACAGGTGGAGGGGCGGGTGGAGGGCTATACGTCGTGAAACTGCAGAATACATATGATATAAAGCTAGACAAAGGACCACTGAGGACCAAAGGGCCCAGGGAAGGGATAAGACAGCGCGGGGAGGAGGCGGAGGAGGGGCAACAGAAACCAATTACGTTTCAAAGTGCCATAACCCAACTTAATGCTTTGCTAATTAATAATAATGACATTTAATTAAAAATGAATAAAGGAACAAAAGTTTGAGGCCTGTGATAGAAACATAAAAGATAATTAGACTACTCTTCCTGTTCATAAAAGGTGCTTAATCTTTCCTATGAAAAAGTATTTTAACCTGGCCGTAGTGGCACATGACTTTATCCCAGCATTCGGGAAGTACAGGCAGGAGACCTCTGTGAGTTCGAGGCCAGCCTGGTCTACAGAGTGAGTTCCAGGCCAGCCAGAGTTACAACAGAGAAACTCTGTCTCAAAAAACAAAAACAAAAACAAAAAAGGTATTTGAATGTAGGTGTGGTGGTGTGTGCCTTTAATCCCAGGATTAGAAGGCAGAAGCAGGTAGGTCTTTTCCATCTAGAGGCCAGCCTGGTCTATATAGTGAGTTCCAGACCAGCCAGCGCTGGCTACGTAGTAAGACTCTGTTTCAAAAAAAGAAGAGGAAAAAAAAAAAGAAAAACCAATAACAAAAGTTTTTTAATATGCTTTTATTTATCCTTTGAGAATTTCATACAAGCATACAATGTATTTCAAACATATTCACTCCCTAGTCCCAATAAAGTGTTTTTTAATCTAAGATAATTCCCTTTAGTCTATTTTAAATTTTCTTTTCCTGTTCTGCCTGGTTGGTTGTCCAGACTTTATAAAACCATTTAAATTGATCATTTACAAATGAATTTATCCACCTGCCAATACTGTGTTCAGACACAATATTCTCTCCTAGAGAAGGCGACTGCATTTAATTCTGTAAAATGCTCCAAGCATTGTAAAGATAAGGGTGTTTGAGTCAGAATGGAGAGGCTAGCGACTTACACGAGTGAGAAGAATCTAAGTAGCTCTCAACTACACAATCAGTTTGCATATATTATTTAGCCTGAAGAACAGTGTCCTTAAAAATTAGGCAAAGAGGTCAAAATCATTACAGAAAAAGAGAAAATATCATTAAATCCATGATTATCATACCTTTTCAAAGTCTGACACTTTGAAAAGTGTCAGAAAAAAGGGGGAAAAAAGGACACAAATGTGCTATGGTATTACTTTGAAACTACAAGCAGCACATAAGAACAGCTCTTATACTGGACAATCTCTCAGTTTTCTTTCAGTTTCCTCTTTTTCTTAGCCATATAATTTTAATATATGTCATATAATTTCATTCAAAACCACTAAGAAAGTTGTACTGTATTTTTCAGCCAAATACCAACCATTAATAAACAAACTGATCTAGGCATCTTAAGAATAAGACATCTAATGTAAAAATGCTGGGGTTACAAATTAGCACTGGTCGCTTTTCTATCCTGAAATAAGGTCAGCAACATCTGGAACTCAGATGTTCCAAAGGGTGTGTGTGTGTGTGTGTGTGTGTGTGTGTGTGTGTGTGTGTGTGTGTGTGTGTGTGTGAGAGAGAGAGAGAGAGAGAGAGAGAGAGAGAGAGAGAGAGAGACATGATCTATTCAGATTGCCCCAGCTGAGTACAGAGTCCATGCAAGCTGGAACTTTCAATCCTCCTGCCATAGCCTTCCAAGTTCTGGGTTCATACACATGTGCCACTACCCCCACTTTAAGCTAAAGTTTATTTGAAATGCAAATTCAAAGATCTTACATGTGGAGTCAAAAGTCAATTCTTATTTGTAGTGATTTAAATTATATGGCATATTTTTTATTTCAAGCACATTGAGATGATTTTTATTACATTATTTAGAAAGCTGCTTAAAAGTGCAATGTTTTGTATTAATTATTTTACCTCTATTTGCAATTGCAAATCAAACTTTACATTTACTCCAGAGACGCCGTTGTTATAGGCCCTCCTCACTCAGGGCGGGCTGGGCTTCTCGGTGGGAGTCATCCATGCTTCGGTAAGTGACCCCTCACCCATGTTCCTACTCGGTGATCCTGGTAACCCTCCTGAAGCACCAAGATGGACCCAGTGAGGGGAGTTTCTCTGGCCTGCTGATGTTCTATCTGGATGAATAGGCTTATGTACATCTCCCCAGGAAAAGTAACAGAGTAACTTGCTAATGTTGTTACATCAAAACAACAAAGTAAGAAACTAGTGCTTGTTTATGCCTAAAAGTGTGATTTTTAAGTGCAGGTAGGTGTTCAGAGCACTGTGGTTAGTTCCTTTATGAATTACCACCTGCAGACATTAACTTATGAAAGAGGCTTTGTACGCAGGGATTCTGATTGGTAGGCCAGCAAAGACAAGCCAGGTCATCACACCCCCAAAGACTCTACAATGATGTCATCCCCTTCCCAAAGTGCTACCCAGTCAAAACGTGAAGAGTCAGAGGAGCAGCACAACAAAGTGCTCACGCGAGGCTCCAGCTCTGCAGCACAACAGCAGCACAATCTAGACGGCTGGGTGCTTCTAAAAACCATTTTTTTACCATCTACCAGCACTAACAACAGAGATAAAGGCAGGGTCGCAGAACGTCACATCCTCTTGTTCACAGAAGCACCTTCCCAAGGGGGGCATCTCTCTCTGACTCACTTTGTAGTCACAAGGTAACAAAACAGGCGTAGTGTACAATGCCCCTAATTAAGACCAGGAATCCTGGTATAACACGAGCCTTGTCACAGACTCATTAGGAAACAGACCTGGGGGTGTGGCCACACGGGGGTCTCCTGGGATTCCCTGAATGACAGGACCCTTTTACTAGGTATTTATATGAGAGACCTTAATAGGTTTTTGTCTCTAACCCCTCCCAAAGTTTGGATATTTCCTTCCTTAAATGCGCAGATGACAGCGGCCTACTGTGGCTATGATGTGTGTCACAAAAGATAATCATGAAAACGGGTTAACATTTCAAAGGACAGTAATAACTTCCTGCAAAGTCACAATCAAGTGGTGGTAGAACTTGGTAAGAGTGAATTTTAACAAAAATGCCTTCATTTCCATGTTGTAAAAGTAAGTCATCTAGCTGAAATAAACCACAATAGCATACAGACCCAGTACTAAAGCATCTGAATCATTCATTGCATGGTAGCCTTGAGAAATGTATAGAGAAATATAGATGAACTGACAGACTATAGGGTCCATGACACCCTGAAGACCATTTACTGTAAGATGACACAGATTACCTCTACATGTGGTTTGTAAATCAAATGAAGATAACCCAGACTTCCAGTATATGTAATTGGGTTTGTGCTTTGGGGTTTTGTTTCTGCCTTGTCCTGGGGCCTGAATGCAGGGCCTTAGCTTGACTGCTGAGCTACACCCTCAGCCCACACATAATCCCACATGTGAACTTCCTTCATGCTTTTTTTTTTTTATAGCATAACTGCATAAATTATAAAGAAAAGAAAACCAAACTGTCTATCTGAAGATACTGGAGAACCACAGAACTTCTGTTAAAGGTCCGAAGGGTAAAGGGGTACAGCCACGATCCACATGTGCTGCTGGCTTTCCTGAGAACCGTGCAATGCAGAGAATACAGAAGACTGGGGCCCCGGGGACAGAGGACAAAGAGTGATCAGGCCCACACAGCTCAGCAGAGAGGCTGGGAGTTCAGTCTCGATGAAGCTGATGAGGTCGGGAGGGGGCATACCATGAGCTCGTGGGCAGCTTTGAAAGCTCTGCCCCAAGAGATGGAGTAAACTGGAAACAGACCCACCCTATGAACAGGACTAAAGATTGGATTCCAGTCATTTCCAATTCTGACTGGAATTAAGTCATCTGCCCCTGACTCAAATGCCTGTATGAAGCAAAGCTAAGTGCTCTGAAAAAGGCAAGATCACCCAAAGCTTCAAATTATCTTTGTATTTTCCCACAAGTGCTATATGGCTCTTAGAACGTAAGCATTGAGAACTGACCGAAAACCAACAGAAAGTAGTCTAGACCCAAGGACCCAAAAGACAGGCGATCCTGACACTGGATCAATCAAGGCATGGAGATGTAAAGTTCCGTGGTTATTTTGGTCAAAAAATACATATTAATGTGCAGAATACGGGCAAGGAACTAGAAACCAAAATAAATAACAAATAAAACTGTTTAACCAGAAACACATAAGTAGAATTCGGCTGAAATAAGTAACACTGATGAAAATCTCCAGTTGTTTGAAAATGATGCAATTCATTCTGAAATCTCAGAGAGGAAGAAAAAGAATTGGAAGCACGTGGCAATAAAAATTCAAAATTCAAAACCTATGGAATGTAAGCAAAAGCGATGTGCCTTAAGTGATTTAAAGCCTTAATGCAAATATTAGTAAGCAAGAGCTGTTGAAACTATGGCAATATCCACCCAAAAACAGAGGTAGGGTGGTTTGTTCTGAGGCACATGCTGAGTAAGCATGCAACCAAGCTATCCTAACTAGAGGTCGTGCTCCTTTTCTGACATTCTAATACCACTCTTGTATAAAAATGTGTGCAGGAGTGCACCAAGAATATGTCGGATGTCCATACATACAGAGTTATCAGTGACCGGGAGCTAGAATAAACAGGTCCTCATCGGTGGTAGAACGGAGAAGAGCGTCTACCAAAGCAGTAGCTACTTAGCTTTAGCAGTGAACGTGGATGAATTCTGAAGTAATGCTGAGGGGGAGAAAGACGACTGGAGCCACCTATATGGGAGGCATTCCATAACCGTGTTAATGAGGGCGTTAGGCTCAGTGCGAGCCAGGGAGCACTGCCTCTAGGGAAGCGTGGCAGGGGGTGACAGCGTGAGAGGGCACAAAGGAGGCTTCTGTGATTGCAATGGCAATCTACTTCATGACCTTGTATTTATTACATCTGATGTAATTTGCTCATGAACAGCCCGTATGACACCCCCCACCCCCGCAACTCCGCGCGCACACACCAAAATCAAGGATAAACAAGATCTGTCTTTACCAGCTTGAACAAAATAACTAGAGCGATGATCAGGAGATAATTCTCTCTGAGAAGGAATGACAGACAAGGCAGTGGAAGTTGCAGGCACCTTTTAAATACCAGGACATCTGATGAGAGAGCAAAATGGCTTGGAAGACAAAGAGGGAAAGTAAATTATCTGGATACGGATCCCTTGCAGATACTAACTGCTAATAAGAAAAGCCAGCAATGGCAACAAAGGTAATCCCAGTCTATGACCATACTACCCGAAGGGACCTGATGCCATGTGATCTCTGAAGCTAAGCCGGGTCAGGCCTCGTTAGTATTTGGATGGGAGAAAAAAGTAATCCCAGCCACCGAACTTCACACAAAGGAGAAAGACTACCCAGCAGGGCAGAGTGGAGAAGTTTCCTTCAGAGACAGAGATGGGAGGCTACAGCTCATGCTTCCTTCATGGCTTGAAGCCTCTATGCACCTGTTCAGTCAAGAACTACAGTAAAAGGCCAGATGGTGGTGATGCCTGCTTCTAATCCCAGCACTCAGGAGGCAGAGGCAGGTGGATCTCTGTGACTTCGAGGCCAACCTGGTCTACAGAGTGAGTTCCAGGACAGCCAGGGTTACAACGGAGAAACACCATCTCAAGAAGCCACAAAAAACCAAACCAAACAAAAAAACTACAATAAAAACAATCTTACCCTTAATCGCGTGGTGGAGATCTCAGCTTTTAAAATATCAGGATCATATTTAGTGCTAGATGAAGACCCTGAGAAGACTTTTAAGAGAGAAAAAAAAAAACAAAAAAAACCATTACGTATCAATTGCAGTAATTGTAAACTTGGAATTTACTAATTTTAAAAGTAAGATTTATGAGCTGTACCTAACAGTCTAGGTCAGGACTATAATCCCAGCTAGATGGGAGGCTGAAACAGAAAGATGGCAAAATCAAGCTGCTCTTGGGCTAACGGGCAAGCTCAAGGACTGCCTAAACAACTTAGTGAGATCCTGTTTCAAAATAAAAAGTAAGAGGGCTTGAAGACAGAGCTCAGTGGTTCAGCGCATGCCTAACATGCATGGTGTCCTTCCTGGTCCCCGAACACACAAACACAGAGCTAAGATATATGCTCTTTCGTGGCTACACTTTTCTTTTCTGTTTTAGGAGATAGGCCCTCATGCTTATTTTAAACCTATTTTATTTTTAGTTATTTAAACAGGGTCTGACTACATAGCCCAGGCTAGCCTCAAAGTCGCAGTGATTTTCCTGCCTCGCCCTTCCAAGTGCAAGGATTACAATCAGGAACTGACTGGCCTGGCTCTTTAAGCCACTGTCATATTAAAACAAAACAAAACAAAACCCCAGGATACAAAAATACTGCAAAGGAGCTTGTCCTGGCTCCTTAAAGAATCCTATGCTGTGCAGCAACTTAGGAGGTGACAGCTTAGCTTCTGAGCCCATCATAGCTGCTTTTCTTTTTATAAGGCCAGCTCCATGTGACTGTCACACGAATAGAGAGACAGAGAGGGGGCAGTCCCAGGTCTGCCCAGTAACAACAGTGAGTGAAAGTCACCTTTAAAAGGCTCAAATGTGGGTTACAAAGAGTGCTTGCTGCTCTTCCAGGGAGCCTGAGTTCAGTTCCGAGCACCTGTAGCTCACAACTGCCTGTGATTCCATCTCTGGGGGATCTGATGCCTCTGGCCTCCTTTCCTTGCTCAGACAGAAAAATTTACTATAAACAAAAGGCAACCAGACAGAAGCAATAGGAGAAACAGCTTTGTCCGATGCCCGAATGGGGAGACTTCTACCCCTAGTGGGGCTGGGTCACTTCCCTGAGCAATCAGAAGGGACCTTCATTTCTCATGGCTTGGAGGAGTTCTTGCCTAGGAGGGAAAAGGGCTCAAAATTGAACTCTTCGGTGTGTGATCGCATCTTAAATTCCGCCATGTGAGCAGCCACACAGTACTCACGGCTGGTGCGAGAGCTTGACTTTTCCTTGTAGGCATCATTTAAGCGCACGTATTCGTCCAGGGCCAGCGCCAGCCTCTGCTCCTTCACGTGGTACAGCTCCTTCTGCGTCCGGAGTGCATCCTGGGCCACGGAAAGATAGTCCTTGAGCATCTTCTCCTGCTCACCCCGCCACTGTTTTCTCGGATCTTCAATCTGGGTGGTTTCTGAAAGGACAGTAGGCAGCAGTTTATGCTAGGATCAAATTATATTTGTAGGATAATTCATCGAGGGACTAACTGGTTTAAACTCTTGTGTCCTCTAAAGCATCTACTGAAAAATGTCTATGGAGTGACTTGTCTAAAACTTGGATATAGGGTTGTCTCTTTTATTTACTCCTACACCATCCTGTGGCCCTTCATTTACAGGTCCTTATAACTATGCATCCTAGCTATAAGCCCTGCACACAGATGTCACCCATCAGATCATCCTTTTGAGAATTCTCTGGCTCCCCAGTATCCAGAAAACAAGGGCTAAATTATCATTAGCATCCAAGGCTAAGAATACTCTGAGACAAACAGACTTCTGAGGGGCACATATCCACTGACTGAACACAGGGCTCTTGTCCTCTTACCCACATCAGCACTACTTCTGGCCTGGTCCACAGACCGTCAATGGACCTCAAATTCTCTTCCATACCCACAGCAATAAATATGAAAGTCAAGAGTAAACACTTAAGTCTTAGCAGCAATTTTATTCAGTTGTTATTTACATCTGCTGAATCTAGAAATATTGGGGCTTACATTTCTTTGTGGGCATTTCATTTTATTATATTTTACCAAAAATATCAGTCACTCTGATTAGAAATTTTAAAACAATTAAAAACCAAAGCCACCTTCTTCTTGCTCTAAGGCAGTGGTTAACATTCCTAATGCTATGACCCTTTAATACAGATTCCTGATGTTGTGGTGACCCCCAAACATAAAGTTATTTTCATTGCTACTTCATAACTATTTTATTATTTTGCTACTGTTATGACTCATAATGTAAATAACTGATGTACAAGGTGATCTCCGGTGACCCTTGTGAAAGGGTAGTTTGACCCCCAAAAAGGGCTTCAACCCACAGGTTGGTAATTACCGCTCTAAAGAAAAAGTTCTTTAGTGACTATAAAATGTTTCAAACTAATTATAACCTCTGCCAGTGGAACATGGGATCTGGGAGGAGTCACCCTAACCATTTTAGTTTATAATAAATATTAGTAATTTGTCATGATGAGATGTGTAAAGAGATGCAAAGAGTTGAGTGTTTTCAGTTAGAACAGGAAGCAGGCATCCCTCAGGCTCACCAAGTCATATCTGTGCCCATGCATGGGAACTGGTATACTTAAATAAATATTTGTCGACAGCTAAAAGGCCATGAAATACTGCTATTTATACTGAAAAACAGCAGCGATACTCAAATTCATGAATTAAAATAGCACTAAAGATGATAATAAACTATTAGTATTTTGTGCAATGATAATAAATGTGTTTTGGATGAGTTTGAAGAAACACCCAGTAGACTGGTTTGAATTTGTTGCAAGAGAAGCAGGAAACATTTATATTTCTGAAATATTGCACAATTCAAATATGAACTACAAAAAAAAAGACTCCCAAAGGTGCCTTCGAAGGTTTCATAAAGCAGGACTAGGCTTCGTCTCCATCTGCTATATTTGCTGAATAGATTTGAAAAGAATATTTATTAAATGTAAACACACAAGGAGATTGTGTTTTACAAATGTGGTACTTTTTTTATTAAGACCTTCTGGCCTTGGGAGATCACTATATCATAAGACAGTGCAATTTGCATGCTGTCTGCTATATTAAAGAAGTAATATATTACAAGCTTAAAACATCGCATATCTCAAGAGAATTCACATCCCACCAGTTTCATAGACATGGGACATTACAGATAGGAACACAAGAGCTTATCACGGAAGACAACACTAAACTTCAGAGAATAGTGTTTCTGTCTATAATGCAGATTTCTACTCTTCCTGCTGTGCTTGAAAGAATGAATGAAATAAATATGAACAACTTTTCCTAGCTTCCTTTTTACAAAGTATCTGTAAAATTTACTTGTTGCTCATTTCTTCCACGTGCAGTTATTAAGCACCTACTAAATGCATTAGACAAAATAAGTTGTTGGAGGAAATCATCATGCACGAAGTAAACAAAAATAAATCCCACAAATTTATACTAGAATAAGATGACTGTCTTCAGAGAAAGATGGTTAAATATACAGCAATGTAGAATGCAGGCTTTCTTCTGACTGAAGAGGTTTGATGCCAGTGAATCCAGCAATCATCACACAGGACACCGAGGAATCCCAGGCAGGCGGACCCAGCTCTGTGTACTTCTCCAGTCACAACTCACACCGCCCAGCGTTTCCTTTAGTCTTCTACCAAATCCTGCCTCGTCCAGCTTGCTGAAGCTCTTTCTCCAGGCAGCACAGGTCTGCTTCGGAAGGGAGGGACTGCTGCCTGTCCCCCTGCTCTGTCAACGCAGCACGCCTTCTCATGCATCATTTCTAACACGGTTAGGTGGGAAATTCACTTTGGAAGCAACAGTGTGCTTACACTACTGTGTAAGCTTAGAGGGGTCTCAGAGGAGTCTAAGCAAATGCGTGCAAGGATCTCGACTACATTTTGGAGGATCACATGACAGAAATGTGAGGCTCCACTGCCAAAAGGGCTGATGGAAGCTTTCGTAATTAAAGTTACATATTAAGTGAAAGAAAGCAATTTATAAAACACTGTCATTGTACTTGGAACCATAACATAATTTAAAACTCCTAGTGTGTGTGTGTTTGTGCCTCAACAGAAAAAGGACTGAAAAGACATACATCCAAGATTCAGAAAATTAATTAGCTCTAGGTCTTGTGAACATGTGATTTTCTTTTATCCCCACTTCATCTTTTCCTGCACTATTACATTTATAAAATATATAATAAAGCTACAGTGGCTGAAGTGGAAAATGCTAGGAGAGAGAACAAAGGTGCAAATGAGAAAAGGTGTCACGAAGAAAGGGTGAGATGATTCTAAACTATTTTCCATTTGCTATCCATGAGGACCAAAATGTGTGTGGTATTATTATATAAAAGGGTAAAAAAAAAAATTAAAAAAACAACTTTTTTTTACAGTTTCGAAGACAACATTGTCAGAAGTTTCTCAATGGGCAAAGTCTGATCGCAATGAAGACAACCATGAAGACACAGACAAGAGAGGCATTTATAGTAACTGCAAAGAAAGACATGACAGATAAAGAAAGAGGTGCACACCGAGGGGCAGGGGGAGGTCACAACTTTGAGAATGACCAAGTTCAGGGACCTCCAAATGGAATGTAAGTCAAACAAATGAGGAAAGAAAGAATAAAAAAATAAATTGACAAAAAATCTCAAAGTTCTGAAGGTGGAAGAACTTATGTCAAATCAACATATAGGTGGAAGAAAAACAGGAAGTTTCTGATTTGCCAAATATATGGAATATATATATAAAATCATATTTTCAACTTAGAATCTCCCACCATGTTACCAATCAATTACTGGGTCTCTCTGCTGAATCTGGACATTGAGCACAAATGAGTGAGATGTACTTTCAAGAGAAGACAGTCCTGAGTCTCAGAGAATTCAAGACCTGGGGGCTTGTGGTAGTTTGAATTATATGTCCCCCAAGTCTTGGGCACTTGAATAACTGGTCCCCAGCTCCTGTTGATGCGTGGAGAGGCTTAGGAAGTGTGGCCCTGCTGGGAGAAGCGTGTCACTGAGGGCAAGCTCTGAGGTTTCAAAGTCACATGTCATTCCCAGTTAGCTCTCTCTGTTTTCTGTCTGCATCGAGAGATGTGATACCTCAGCATTCAGCTTCTGTTCCAGCCACATGCCTGGGCCTGCGTCTCTGCTCTGCTATCATGGTCTCTAACCCTCTAGAGATGTAAACCCAAAAAAACTCCTCTAAAGTCTCCTGCATAGCGGTGTTTTAACACAGCAAATAGAAAAGTAACTAATACAGGGCTACATTGGTGGAACCAGAAGCTGTCAGCTTCCATGCCTGGAGAGCTGGGGACCAACTATTCCACGCTTCACAAGCCAGAGACCAAAGGCTCTATGTACTGAATACAGCAGCTCAGTGCTCTAGTCCTGAACCTCCCATATCGTGTACTTAAAAGCCATCTTGGTGACCAGCAACGGCAGCAGCCAGTAGCAGGCTACACCTGCTGAATGGGCTTGGGGTATTAGGACATTCAGCTCCCACGGTGGCTAGCATTATACCTTTAGGCGCTACGGTATTGAGACCCCTGGTCCTTCAGTCTTTACAGTTCCCTGGGACTTTGCCACCAGCCAGAGCCTACAGTCTTCTGTCTTCAGTGACAGCCTTTGTCGTTTCTACCGACTTTGTTTCCCAAACCGGCTGCCCCTTGCCACTACCGCTACTGCCTTCTCGGACACTGCTGCCCTTGCAGCTTCCTTTTCCTGCCTTCATGCTGCCAGTTCAGTCACTGTACTAAAGAGCAAAAGTAATCAAAAAAGAGCAGTCAGATGTGAAGGCAACCTAATGCTCTCTAGTTGGATTCACGGCCTCTACTATCAATAGCATGCCTGGTACTATAAATCTGGCCAAGAACCAAGACTGGGGAGTTCATGGGCCCCGGCATCAACGTACTACTACTATTGCTCTGCTGAATGGACACAGTATCAAACTGCTCTCTAAATTCCTATCTCTGTCCCCATGGATTAGTACAACTCTTATACCTCAGCATGAAAGAAAGTCTCACTGTACAGTGCGTAGCAGTTAATGTAGAACTCACAACAATCAAAACACAGAAAAATAGATGTCTGTGGAATATTCAGCCATAAATGTGGCATCTGTATCACTTCCCTCTCAAGGTCCAGGGAATATCATAGAAGAGGAAGCAAAAAGATTGTAAAACCAGAGGTTAGGGAGAAGCTGGCCAGGACAGGACAGCAGCATTTATAAACTCACAGCAGCCGTGGCTGTCTGAACAAGACCTGCATAAGATCAAGCCAGTCAGCACGGAGGGTGAGGGGGTCATGAGTTCCCGGCCCTAACTAAGGGGTTATTAACAAGTGGATGCCTACTGGGGGAAGGAGAATCGGTGTCCTTTAAGGGTGTGGCCACTAGTGAGTGGACCGTACTCCAGTGGGTGGCTCACACCCTTGAATATATAGTTAGCACAAATTGAACTTGATGAGTTATTTGGGAAAAAAAAAAAAAGAGGGCATGAAGCTGGGAGAGATCTGAGAAGAGCTAGGAGAAAGAGAGGGGATGAGTATGATCAAAACACATTGTATACATGTACAACATTCTCAGAGAATTAATAAATATATAGTAATTTTTTTAAAAAGACCGTTCAAGAGAATTCTTCTAAGGAGTCTAATATTGCAACACTTGAGGGTAGCATAGGAGGGTGTTCCGTGTTAGTTAGGGTTTCCATTGCTGTGACAAAACACCAAAAACAACTTCAGAAGGAAAGAGTTCATCTATTTCTTCTTCCAAGTCTCAAGTCATACTTCATCACGTAGGGAAGGCAGGACAGTTCTCCAGGCATGAACGTGGAGGAAATACTAAAGCAGAAGCCATGGATGAGTGATGCTGACTGACTTGCTCTTCATGGCTCATTTAGCCCGCTTTCTTGTACAGGACCACTTGCCACCTGCCCAGGAGTGGAACCACCCACGTCGAGTTAGGCCCTCCCACATCAATCATTGATAAAGAAAAGGCCCCACAGTCTTGCACACAGGTAATCTGACAAGAGATATTTTTTTAATTGAGGTTCCACGTCCCAGATAACTCTAGCTTGTGTAGAGTGGACAAAGGACCAACTCGGACATGTCTCTAGGCTGGCTAGAAGAGTGAGCTGAGCAGCCTCCTATGGCCACAGTGAAGATGGGACAAGATGTCTACACTAGGCATGACACCTTCATGCAAACAAAGGGTTGCTTTCATCAACCAGAGCAGTCCTTTATGCAAACGAAGAAAGCATTTACACCAATTATGTTTCTTTTGCTGGACCATCTTGGGAATCGATCTCTGGCTAGCCTGTTTAAAATACTTGATAGAGTTCACTGAGGCTTGTGACAGAATGAAAGGGGGAAAAAAAATTAGCAAATGCTGTTTCAAAAAGCTATGGCTGGAGTAGTAGCTTCCAGAGCCAAAGTCGTGTTTCTGCAGCAAGCAACTGTAGTTATAGCATAACTTCCTCAAGGCAGTCTTGGAGTTCAAAGTATCCAGGCTGCCAGAAAGGCAGTCTGGCCAGCTGTTTGGCTGATGGTCCTCCATGAAATGTAGTTAGCACATCAGGAAATGGTCTATGTCAATTAGAGAGTCAAATTATCTCAGGTCCCCAGCAGTTTAGAGAAAACGTAACCACTTAAAGGGTGCCTGCAATAAAGGTCTATCATTAGCACTGTATAGTGCTTTAAAGAATTTAACAGGGCTCTAGCAGTGCTTAACACCACCAGTGTCCCAGAAGATGTAGATCCTAATACACCTGCCTCGTTTATATTAGGTTTTACTCGTTTATGTTAAGTACCAGGAAATCTAACTATCTACAGGTTTTCTTCCATCTAAGTAACAGTTTATCTATCTAGGAGGCACGGAGGCTAGTTTTTACAAGGCTTGCTTTACGAGCCATCTTGTTTAATCTCTGCTGAGAGAAAACAACACTATATAAAACATCATGTCAGAACTTTTCTTCAAATCCCAACAAACCATGAGTTACCTAGGAGGCTGCTTCAGAGTAACATGGAGTAAGCACACACCATCTATCACGCCCAGAGATCACAATTAAAATCAAAGCACAGAATCCAAAACCAATCAAAGGAAGACTCTAACAAGCAGGAGGCAGGACTGGGAAGAAAATAGAAACACTATGACAATAACTCCTGTTTTTGTTGTTAGAGGTATAATCTCCAATATTTCTTGTTATTCAAATATACTCAATGTAGAAACAAACAAACAAAAAACAAAACAAAACCCACTTCTTGTCAAAAGAGTGTGGGGAAGGGGCTGATGTTGCCAGACAATGCTCTTGAGTCTCTAGGGGCCTTCCTATATAAACAGCAATAGCTGGCAATAGCAGTCAGGCGATAGCCACCCCCCAGTTCTAGCTTGGTTCTCTTGCTATGATAAAACATTGACCAAAGCACCTTGGGGAAGGAAAAGATTTATTTGACTTATGCAAAGTACTTAAGAAAGGGATAAGACAACCCTCCATATCAATGGGTCTTACATCCACCAATCGAATCAATTATAGATCAAATATCGTAGCTAGGCCAATGACAGAAGCATCTTTAATGAACAACAGACTTTTTATCTTGTCATTAGTGTCTAAACAGGATAGCAGAACAGCCCTCTACATTGAATTAGCAGTATCAGTAACCTAGAGACGATTTCAAGCACACAGGAAGACGTGTAGGTTATATGCAAACACCAGGCCATTTTATAAAACGGGCTTGAGGCCCGGTGTGGCGGAACTCTCCTTTAATCCCAGCACTATGGGAGGCAGAGGCGGGCAAATCTCTGAGTTTGAGCCTAACCAGAGCGACACAGTGAATTCCAATCTCTGTCTCTCTGTCTTTCTTTCTCTCCCTCTTTCTGCCCCCACCCCCACAGGAATTGGGCATCTACATAGGGCCCTGCAGCCAAATCCCAGCAGATACTGAAAACATCTGTACATTTTACCAATTACAGACTATTTGGATTAATGTTAAAAATAAACAATATATTCTATTAATAAAATAAGCAGGTAGTCATTTCAAGAAATGCTGAAAAATCTGATCACTAATTTAGCACTTGTTCATAATGAGAACAGCACATATAAAGTCCCAGGGACTGTGACTGAAGAATATTTCTGTCTCATAAAGGACATCTACAAAAGCACAGACAGAACGAAAGTGGTAACTCGCATCATGAGCACTGAAAAACTGTAAGAGAAACTACAAATGTCTGCTCTTGCCATTTTCCATCAATTCAAATACCAAAGGTTCTAAAATGGTGCAGAAATTACAGGCAAATGAGAAGAAGTTAGTAAAAAGAAAGTTCAGGTTCTAAAAGAAAAGACAAAGCTTTTCCTTTTTGAAAAAGTATTTTCTACACAAGTCACTTACTGATAAGAGTTGTAAAATGAAGCTTTAAAACTTATTATCTACCATAGCACCCAAATATGCAGGGGACTCAACAGCAAAGGTGAGCCGTGCTTCTGTGGGGCAGACGACAGCCGAAAGCTGAGCGGATTCGGGAGTCAAACACCGAGACCCGCCATCCTTGGAAGACTCAAGGGTACTCAGTTCCTTGAGTTGTCAGTGAACTAAACAAACTCAGAATTCCATCCTGGATTTTAATTTAATTTAATTTAATGGATTTTAAAATCCATTCCATGGATTTTAAGACATAAATTGCTAAGATGGCTTTACAATCTACTTTGAAATATAAAAATCTGTGGTTTTTGAGAAACAATTTTAACAAAGAGCCAAGTTAAAGAACACATTCCAACCCATTCCCAGACATGAAAGTCTAATAATTATGATTGTATGCTGTCAGCATAAAGACAGATGCACAGGTCAACTGGACAGACAGATGATTCAGAAATAGATGTATACACTGTGGTGGTTTGAGCAAGAATGCCCACCCTCCATATATATGTGAATGTTTGGTTCCCAGCTGGTGAACGGTTTAGGAAGGATTAAGAGGTATGGCTTTGTTGGAGGAGGTGGGTTCACTGGGGGTGGGTTTTGGTCTCAAAAGTCCAGGCCAGGCCCAGCCTGGCTCCTTCTCTGCCTCCAGCCTGCTGATAAAAGTGCAATCTCTCATTTACTGCTCCAGTGCCATGCTTGCTTGCCTGCTGCCATGTGCTCTGTCGTGATGAACATAAACCAACTCTCAGAGACTGTAAGTAAGACTCCAATTAAACACTTCCTTTTAAAGGTTGTCTTGGTCATGGTGTCTCTTCCCAGCACTAGAATAGCAACTAAGACAAACACCAGTGTATTTTCAACAAAGGCAAACACTCACTTTGGTAGGAAAAGAATAACCATACAATAAATGGTTCTGAAGGGGCTAGGACAATGGCCCAGTGGGTAAAATACTTGCTGTGCAAGCATGAGGGACTGAGTTCAGATCCTCAGCACCAACACAGAATGTCAGGAACAGTATGTGTCTATAACCCCGGGCATGGGGGTGAGACAGATCCCTGGCTCACCACAGGCCAGCAAAATTGGTGAGCTCCAGGCTCAATGAGTGTTTTAAAAAATAACATAAGCTGGGTAGTGGTAGTGCATGCCTTTAATCCCAGCACTTGGGAGGCAGAGGAAGGTGGATCTCTGTGAGCTCGAGGCCAACATGGTCTACAGAGTGAGCTCCAGGACAGCTGGAGTTACAACAGAGAAACCCTGTCTCGAAAAAAACCAGGGTGCTGGGGGGCATGAACATCAATGAAGGATGACATCTGACATCAACCTTTGGCCTCTAACATGCATGGCTGGGTAAGATACATGCCCACAGATGCATGCATGAATGAGCGACATGCACACAGATGCATGCAACTAGACATGGACACTAAAGAAAGGAAGAAACAAAGAAAGGAAGGAAGGAAGGAAGGAAGGAAGGAAGGAAGGAAGGGAGGAAGGAAGGAAGGAAGGGAGGAAGGGAGGAAGGAAGGAAGGAGACGGTTCTGAAATGACATAATTCTACTTAGGAAAGGACCTCAATTTCACTTCTTACAAAACTCAGAAAGTAATTTGGTGTAGATCAGCAATCTAAACTGTAAAAGCTTCATGAAAACTCTACAATAAAAAGCAGAACATTTTACAACCTCTCAAAGGAAAAAAAGATTTCTTAGAACTCAAAAGGTAGGAGGCAGTTTAAAAAAATTAATTGGACTTTAAAAATCTTCAGCTCTTCAAATCTGCTGTACAGAAAATGAAAAGTGAAGCCACAGAGCAGAAGAAAAAAGGTTCACAAGACTTTAATGTAGAAAGCAAAGAGTTCCAGCAACTCGTTAGTAAGATAAGTGACTAAAAACATGGGCAAAATGTATGAGCAAATCCTTCACATACACAGAAATTCGTAAACACATACATTCACACAGCAATGGAGACGAATACATTTAGAGATGTTCAACACCTTTAGTCAGCAGGAAGATGCAAATCAAAACTATACAAGAGACTATTCCACACATGCCTGAACCAGCTATAGTTCAGGATGGCAACAGGACAAGAACAGACAGCAGCTAGAACTCTCCAAGGCTAAGAGTGACAGTATTAGAATGCACAGGAACAAACTTTGCAGAAGCATTTGGCAATTTCACCTAAAAGTCACCCTGTACTTAGCACAGCTCACACATCTAGTCTTGGGTCTTTACACTAAATGGTGTAAATCCATGTCCACAAAAGCTCATAGTAGGTCCATCCACAAAGCAACCCCAAATACCCAGACATTCACTCCCAGGTATACACAGCCATATACTTCTAGGGAACAAGAAGAGCCAAGCAACATCTATACACAACAGCATGAGTGGGTCTAAAACGCCATTCCTAGACGTTTTTAGAAAAAGGCAAAACTAAGCTTTAGTGGCAGAGACCAGTTCCCATGGTGCTGGAGAAAGGCTGATTGCTGCGGGCAAAGACAGAATTCCCTCACGACCAAACATTTCCTTTTCTTCGCTGAGGTGGCAGCATACTTAAAATGTATATACATTTTGTTTGTAAACTATATACATTACAGTTGATTCTGTAACACTACTGCGATTGTATCCAGAAAATAAAAACTTCTACGGGAACTCAATGGAAATAACAGCAAACAAAAATCTTCACTCTGAAAACTCCAAGAAATTTTAAACTTTAAATAAATGGCAAATTATATCATGTTCATGGTATCACCATAATAATCACTCTTCCCAAATTATCTGTAGACAGTATTAAACTTCTAACAGGCCCCTTTAGGAGAAACTAACAAATTGATTCTAAAGTAAATATAACTATGCACATGATCTAAAACAGCCAATATTCACTGAAAAATGAACACGAGCCAGAGACCTCTCACTTCAAGATTCATCAGATGCTCACAGTACTTGGAGGCATTATAGCCAAGCGGTAAGGAGAAGCACATAGTCAAACGGGAGGAAGCAGAATCACACCGATAGTCAAACTACTTCCAGTCTGTGCTCTAAATCAATTCAGTGAAGGAAGATAAAAATGTTAATAGTTCTGTAACAACCTCACATACATATAAGAGCAAGGACGATCACACAAATATTGAACCATAAAACCTAAGCTAGAAGCAATCACAGGAGACCTTTACCACCTGTGGAGATCTCTCAGCCAGAACACAAAACCACCAACCGTGAAGGAGAAAAAAATGGTGGGGTAATGAGCTTCATCAAAAAGAAGTTAAGATACTTTGTTATTATTATTAAACTATGTGTATGACGTATGTCTGTGCATGTGAGCACAGGTGTCTGCAGAGGCCGAAGTGTCACCTCCCCTCGGACCTGGTGTGACAGACAGCTGTGAGCTGCCCAAGATGGGCACTGATGACCCAAGTCTGTAATCCCAGAACTCAGGAAGCTAAAATGGAAGGATGGCCAGGAGTCCAAGGCTAGTCTGGCTACAAAGTAAGACTTTCTTCAAGAGCAAAATAAACAGATTACTTTTTAACATTTAAAAAGAAAATAAAAATGCCACTTCTCAAAGTAAGTACATTTAAGGCTTGAAAACAAGTACTCATACTGCATAAATTTGATAAAGAACTCAATTACAGAATATGCATGCGAGAATTCCTACAACTACAAACAATCCAGTTAAAAAATAGGCCATAGCCTCAACTAGACGTTTCCCCAAAGAAGATATTCAAGTGGCTAATAAGATTAGGAAATGATGTTGAACATCACTAATATTCAATAAGTGCAAAGTAATACCACAGTGGTCTTCCTCTCAGGCCCATTCAGGATGGTCATTACCGGTAAGTCTGTGCCAGGAGATAAATGCATAAGAGGATGCTGGGAAACAGGACTCCTTGTGCACTGCTGGGAGCTGGGTGTGAAGAGCAGTTGGAGTTGCTCAGTTAAAGCCAGACCTGTGATCCAGCCCTCCTACTTCTGGGTGCGTACCCAAAACAACCAGAACCAAAGAAATTTTTTTCACATCCATGTTCCTTGCAACATAATTCACAATAACTAAAAGCCAGAACCCAAATGCCCATCTCCAGATGAATGAGCTCTGCAAAGGCGATGTAAGCCTACCCTAGACTATCCCCAAGCTACAACATACAGCCGTCCTGCCTGTGCTACATGTCACACAGAGGGATTTTAGTCACAAGTTCTTGTTTCAAAAAATAGATGAGGTACTAAAGGAGTGAACAATGGTGGCCGCCACGAACAACAAATGGGCGCAGAAACACTATCCTATTGGTCTGTAATTTTAGTCCTCTAGAGATCTGTTGCGCGCACAGCAACGCACATAGAGTTAACACTAAGTGCTGACTACTGAGACACTGTTACGGAGCTGGGGACGGAGCTCAGCGGTGGAGCACGCTGCCTGGCCGCACAAGGCATGGGTACAATACACAGCATTCAGAGCATGCACGAGCACTGGCTCGCACACATTAAGATAAAAAGTTTTACATTTTTTTTTAAGTTAAAAAAAAAAAACCTTAACAATGCTCACAGCAGCCTTTTTCTTTTTTAATAATTTACTTAATTTTATTTTCTGTGCATCGGTATGAGGGTGTCAGATCATCTGGAACTGAGGTTACAGACAGTTGTGAGCTACCAGGCAGGTGCTGGGAATTGAACCTGGGTCCTCTGGAAGAGCAACCAGTGCTCTTAATCACTAAGTCATCTCCAGACCAGCAGCCTTTTTCATAATAGCCGCAATTAGGAACGGTTTCAATTTCAGAATCAATTTTTAAATGCAACATTAATAAGCAATAAAAGGAATATATTATACTATCCTGACATCATAGGTGAATATAAAGGAGGCTATTGTTAGGCCTGGGAAGTGTCTGGGTTTGTTGTTTATTTTGAAATTAGTTTTTCTCATTAACATTGACTTTTGACAAATTGTTCGTGTTTTGAATATGAGTTCCTTGTCAAATGTAGTTATAAATCATATTCTAACATGCTATTGTTCGATTCATTAGGACAGTTTATTTTTTAAGATATTTTATTTGACTTGATGTACATGTGCCTGAGTGTATGTAAGGGTACCATGTATGTGCATGCGTGTGCCACAGGAGGCCAGAAGAGGGTGCTGGATCCTCTGGAACTGGAGTTGCAGGTGACTGCCAGCCAAGTCTTGAGGCTGCTAAGAGCAGAACCTGGTTTCCTAACAGAGCAGCAAGTATTCTTACCTGTTGAGCCATCTCTCCAGCCCTCATTAGTACGGCTTTTTATTTGTTTTTTGTTTTTTTAAATAGGTCAAATAAAAAAAAATCTACTTCTAGTCAGGCAACATGGCACATGCCTTTAATCCCAGCATTTGGGAGGCAGAGGAAGGGGGAGCTCTGTGAGTTTGAGGCCAGCCTGGTCTACATAGCAAATTCCACCCAGGGCTACGTAGTGAGACACCATCTTTTTTTAATTCCCTCCCCTCCTAAACCACCCAGCAGTACCCTTTTACGGTGAGTTCTAGAATAGGCAAATTTAAGGTACGGTGATGGACATCTGAACAACATTTGCAGCAGTCAAGAAGGGCTGACTGGTTAAGAGGAACATTCTGTGTCTTGTTTGGGACAAGAGTTACAAAGGATCACATGTTAATCAAAGTTAATTGAAAAAAAATTCACTATCTGGTCAGTTGTGTGCATATTAACAACATTTCAATTACTAAAAGAAAAAATCATAAAAGGACTAAGCTACCAAAGGGCTGTTCTGCTGGGGCTGAGGAGACGGCCCAGTGATTAGTGCTAACTGGCTGCTCTGCAGAGGACCGGGGTTTGGTTCCCAGCACCCACGTGGCAGCTCACACCTCCTGTAACTCCAGTTCCAGGGGGTTCCATGCCCTCTTCTGGACTCACTTGGCTCCTGCGCACACTCGGGCACATAAACTCATACAGGTTCACACATATACATACAAATAAATAAATCTTAAGAGTGGCTTCCTTCTGGTGGTAATAAACTATCAAAACTTCATAAACATCATGCTTACCCTTGTAAGAAGCAAGCATCTGGTCCCTGAGTCTATGCACCACATACACCCACTAAGAAGGTAGACAAACGTGAACCGCGCCTGAAGTGACTGCCACTGTCAAGGTCAAATCCTTTACTGCTAATAGTTAAGAGTGTTCTTCGGCAATACTATTAAGCAACCAAACATTCCTTGTTTCATTTTTCATCTAAATAAAGAGGAAATAATGCTGAAACCATACAATGTCAAAACACAACATATGCGTGGACCAGCTGTTATGAAGCGAAAATACCATTTGCTCCCAATAAACTACTTTGCAGGAATGTCTCAGAGATTAATGAGATAACAGGCAGATCCTTCTCAGTAAGGAAACTACTTGCTTCGGGTAACTTGGGTCCTTCAGGGCATAGTAAATCCATCAGGCCACTGGGCTACAATTAGATAATAAAGCAAAGAGGGGGGCTTAAAAACTCACGTTCTGATACTCAGGGTTGTACATATTCTGGATGTTGCTTTCTGAAGTATGCTTGAAATTCACTTTAAATCTTTTGTTTAGAAAACAAAATCAGTGTTTATTCTGTGAATTATATAACACAGCTCCCTTCACAAGTTTACCAACAGATGAGGCATCCAAGGATCAATATGTAAGATGCGGTCACTGCCTCCAAGAGGTTCACAAGCTGATGAAGATTCTTGAAGTACAAATACAAGTACAAAATGACAATGCTTTCAAAATTTCTTATGTGCCGAGTATTACAGAAATGCATGGGCCCGGCACCTAACCCACCGGAAGGGGAATGTATAGTGGAGAGAGTGTCAGGAAGTATCTGAACAGACCAATTCTAGAAGGGTATATCTGGTGCTCATAAGGGAAGGTGTAGGGACTGGGCGGAGTCTGGGGAAAGACCAGCACACAGAACAGAAGCCAGCCAAGGAGGCATGTGATGCTTCTGCACAACCTTCCAGCGGTAAACAGGAAGGCGGATGGGCAAAATAGAAGAGCAATATTCTAGAAAGAAATCACATAATACATTCAGAATTCTGGAAGGCTTGAGGGACAAATTGAGTAGCCAACAGCCTAACAGAAGAGACTGAAATTATCACCCATGAACATCCAAAGGATGAAAACAGCAGAAGAATCTTCCAGAAATCCTACAAGAAGGTATTGGTAAGGAAGGGTCAAGCAAGAAAAATGTTGGAAGGAAGCAATCAGGTATCAGAAAAGAACTTCCAGGAGAAAGATCCAAGAACTGCAGAGGGAACAGGGAGAATGGATGACCCTTTGTAACAATCCAAAGAAGTCAGGATTCCAGAGGGCCCTAGCTGGCACCATCGTGTGGTATCTCAGATGACGCCAGCAAGAGTGGACTCTGGAGAAAATGAAGTCCATGCAGGCCATGTTTCTGGGGGAGTCTGGCCATGAAGAGGACCGGATCTGGTAAGGCATGCATACATGTCAAAATCTCTTGACATTCTGACACACAACGTTAGCATCTACAAGATTCACACTCAAGAAACATACAAACAAGTCACAAACAAACAAGCCCAATGCTTAAGTAAGTAATGATTATGAGTTAGGTCAATGGGCTGGATGTAGTGGCCAATGCTTTTCATCCTGGCACTCAGGATAAAGGGGCAGTAGGCGTATGTCTGCGACTTTGAAACCAGTCCAGCATAAATAGCAAGTTCCAGGCCAGCTAGGGCTGCATCAGACTATTTCTCAAACATACGCACATACACACATGCACACACATGAGCGTGCGCCCGCACACACACACTATTTATTAGAAGAAACTTTTAAAATCAGGACAAAATGGCAAAGATACCAAACAGGCAAGAGGATGAAATGGAAAAGAGACTAAGCAGTCTCTATACGGTAGGATGAGGTAGAGGGTCCAGAAAAGAAAGAAAAGACAGCTCTGTAGTAGGCTTTCCACAGTAAAGAGCTTGTGGGTGGGGGAAGGGAAGCTGGGGCAGGTTAACCTCCCACTTGGTTACCATGACAGTTTATTTTTGTTGAACACATAAAATAAGATAAATATACTTTAAAATGTATTATACACCTACAATAGGGCAGCTACAAACCATCACTGGTAGGTATTAAGTGATATGATTCTATAGTGACAATATCAAAAGTAGTATCTGTAAATCTTTTGATGTAAGAATAGATCTAAGAAAAATAAGATAATAAGCAGTTAATTATGAACACCCTCAAATCTAGAAAAACAATTTTAAGTGAAGTAAAGTAAATCATCCTTACTTCTGTGTATTAAAATCTGAATAAACTTCTATAGGGCTAAATAGAGAAATAAATATTCATGTAAACATGCACTCCTATATACAGAAATTACTAAAAAAAATATTCCAAGTGTGTACTTTTAAAAATGTATGGGAGGAGGCTACAGAAAAGGTTCAGAGCCCATTCTGTGCTCGCAGAGGACCAAAGTCGCAGAGCATCCATATCAGAGGGCTCCCGACGGCTGTAACTCCAGCTCCATCAGATTCGGGGGTCTGATGGCCTCCTCTGAACTCCAGGGGCACCTGCACTCATATGCATGTACCCACACACAGACACATTATTTAAAAAAGTAAGAATAACTCTTTTTATAAAAACCTCATGGCGTGGCAATTCTCTTCTTAACAATGAATGCTCTGTCAGATCGAAAAGCTATGGCAACGAGGGCTCCTCCCCAATAAGGCAGCACATAGAAGGAAATGGGTTTTGGTTGCTTCCACACAGCTATGCAGCTATGCTGTCTTCCAGAGCCACAGATGAGTGTCCACCCCTCCCCAGTCACCCACCCACACCAGCTCAGACTTCAGACCACACCATGTCATGCTCTACTCTTTCCGAGACAAGCATAAAAGAACCCCAATCAGGAGGAGCAGGGTCATAGAGAGAGATGCCCAGTGGCTGTAGACCACAGTTCCCTTGTACTATACTGGATTATAAATTCATTGCCTGCCCAAAAGACAGACAGCCCAGACATCCTCTCTCCTCTGTCTCCATAAGCATAGTTCCTCATGCTTGTCCCACATACTTAAGTGGGCATTGGAGTTGAGCCATAGTCATTAAGAAAATAAGAGTTTAAAATAAGGCAATTTGCTTTGTAAAATGTTCCACCTTTTGTAAGAGTGACTACAAATTTTTGGAGATTTTTTCCTAGTATATCTTATTTCACAAAAAAGAAAACTTACTGTTGATGTGATCGATGTAGTAGGCACCAATTTGAGGGTCAAACCCTGCTTCCCATCCCCACGGCAGCTCATCCCCGACACAATCCGCAAAGGACAAGGGCTTCGTTAACCTACAACAAACCAGAAGAAGGAACACGCTGTCATTTGTCCATCAAATCAGACTTGTTAAAATTCAGTTCCTTAACTGTGAGTCAAGCATCTAGGTTGCATTTTCTTTTAGTTCTGGGTTGTTTATCGCATCTGAAATTCATTTTTAAGTTTTATAGGTGTGCATGTGTGAGTGAACGAGCATTCGAGTTGAGTGAATATGGGGGCCAACGTCCGGGAGCTAGAGGTACAACAGTTGTGACCTGAACTCTGGTTCTCTGGAACAGCAGCAAGAGCTTTTAACCTCCGAGCTGCATCATTTTTTATGAGGACAAAATAACAGAGGTGAATTTCCAAAGATGTAGAATAGATCATTCTCCAAATCGGAAGATCGTTCTCTACAGATGGAGCGGGCCAGCTTCAATCACAGGACCCCAAACTGAGAGTGAGGAGAGCTGGGACCCAGCGGGGACTCTGGAGCAGTGCAGACATCCCATTAGAAACAGAAGCTGCCCCAGGATTCAAATACCACCATTCTAGAAATGACACCAGCACTTTCGAGACAAAAATATGCAACAAGAGGCTATGGAGATGGCTCCGTGGACAAAGTACCTATGAAGTTCAGACCCCCAGTACCCACATAAGAACTGGGTGGCTGGAGCAGTCCACCTGTAACCCCAGCACACAGGAGATAGCTTCCCCAGGAAAGCTGGCTGGCTGGATGAGTGGAATGGACACACCCTGTGTTCAATTAGAGACCCTGTCTCAGCAGATTAAATGGAAAACAACTGAGGAAGACCTCTGCCATCTACACACGTGTGTACATAAGTACCTGCACATCTGACACATGCAAGCCTGCACATGCGTGTGCGCACACACACTACTCTCTTTATACATTATATCTCAGGATACCCCAAGTTCAGATTTGGAGGCTCTGACTGATTTAAACGTCTAACTACGACGTCTGCTCTAAGTGCTCCCTGAGAGTCGTCTGATGGAACACGCACTCCCAGTAAGGCTATCAACATGATCTCACCCTTCAAAACTGCCTTATGTGTCTTCTCTAAGACTTTCTAAAGACATGTTTTCTTGAGGACTAACTGCCTTATTGCCTCTCTCCACACAGTCTTCTTCCAGCAGGTTTAAACCGAATTTCAGATTGGCTTTCCCCCTCACATTCCTCATTTTGCATTAGGGATTTTCCTTGGCTGCTCAGGCAGCCATGGCAGAGTGCTCTTGCAGACTAGGAAAGTCCTGCTGTAGGAAAGCCACCATTAGTCAACACGCCTTCTGATTGAACGTGACTTCACAGCGCTGGCATGGTTCTTACATATGAAATCACCTAGAATCCCTTCTTCCCAGGCTGAGGAGAAGCAAGGATATGAGTACACACAGATCATTTCCAAAATAATTTCATCCATCAGAATACCGAGTTCTTCATCTACTCTTCAGAATATTGGAAAATGACATGAGAAAAAATTCCCAGCTGCGACAGCCCAAGGACACAAAACCCTGACACCTTTTCATTTGCCTTTCCTGTGCCATGAAATCTGGAGATGGCTTAGAGAGCACTGTCCCACAAATCAAAACAGAGGGCAACCAGCTCTTACGCAGCCATGCGTAACTGTGCATCTCTTCTGGATTTCTCTCTCAGAAGATGGTGATTATCCTTTCTCCACGTGCCCTTCCTGCCATTTAACTGCCTCCCCTAAGATCCACGTGAGGACGGAAAGGGATTGTTCAGAACAGCACCTAGGCCATAGTCAGTGGTTATCAACACAACTTAGCATGAATTCTCCCATTTACCCCTAAGTGGCACTGAGGCATTCCAACCCATCATGCTATTGAATGGCGCCCCCAGGGCCAGCAGTATCAACAGAAGCACGCTCTATGGACTCCATGGTAGATCCGCAAGTAGATCTGTAAGCTCTGGGTCCTAGCAACATATGCTCTCCAGGTATTTCTACTGCACACTAAAGTTTAGGAGACTCGAACCTAGAAGTTTAAGAGCTTAAAATTTGGCACCAAAGCAATCTGGGATTCAAATCCTTGTCCTGCACCATATTCACTACACTACCTGGGGCAAGTGACTCACTGCAAGAGAGTCCTGCAATAGTCCCTGATTTGTTTTGTTTGTTTTATTTTGTTCCCCCCCCCCGACTCCAAAAAAAGAGTAAAATTTAACCTAGAGCTAGTGTGCTGGTTAGTTTGATGCCAACTTGACACAAGCTGGAGTCATTTGGGAACAGGGAGCCTCATTTGAAGAAATATCCCTGCCAGATTGGCTTGTAGATAAGGCTGTGACACATTTTCTTGATTGATAACTGATGTGGGAGGGCCTAGACAACCCTTGGGATGGTGGCCGTGGGTGCTGTAAGACAGCAAACTGAACCAGCCATGAGGAACATGTAAGTAAGTAGCCTCCATGGCCTCCTGCCTCCAAGTCCCTTCCCTGAGTTCCCTTCAAGAAGGGATCAGGAAGTGTAAGCTGAAATAAACCCTTTCCTCCCCAAGTTGCTTTGCTCTTGGTGTTTTTATCACAGAGCAATAGAGCCCTAGCTAAGACAGCTAGACAGTATAGGGCCTGGTGAATAGTAAACTTCAAAATGTGTTGGATGCAAAGATGTTAAAAGCAATGTGTTCAAAGGCAACAATTTGCCAAGTTTACTGTGTAATCGTGGAGTAAGTCTGAATTCAATTTGAGCTTCTTTTTTTTCAATCATGCTTTTAGAATTGTACTAAAAAAATCTACCGCATGTCAGAAACTACCCAGGAAAATAATACTTTTCTTTTGATAAAAGAATTAGATGCTATATCAAAAGCTCTCACGCCAAAGAAAGTGACCTTGTTTCTATGTCCACCACCCAAAGAGCGCCAATCTGCCCTCCACAGCTGTCTGCCCATGAACACCTGGGGTGCATCACCCAACTCCATTTGAGGACTGTTTCCGTACGTTCTGATGGAGGCTCCCACATGGCACACAGCCTGAAGAAATGAGGAATGGGGAGAAGGAATGGCAAGCTTCCTCTTCCAATGGCGAGAGGAAAACTGTATCTCTGGTACCAAATCGACACATGCAAGCCTGAGTAAGACGCATGTATATTCATTACTAGAAAAAAATCCTAAAAGCTTCAGGGAGCGTGCTATGATCACAAGCTGTGGTGAAGCCGCTACATCTGCAAATAATTCTGTTTTCTGTCCCTCCGAACTGGTCAACAGACACTTACTTAACCGTCACTGCTGTAAGAGCAGAATCACACTTGCAGTGTAAATCTGACTGTGAACTCGGAGAGCCAGTCCTTCAGAAGTTCTCATTCATGAAAAAGTTAATTCAAAATCTTGCTAACAGTGTTATGTTACTTCAAAAGTAAATTTCATGCTTTACTTTCTGCCTCTGTGTAGCGTAATTTTTGCTGTACTCTATTCATAAGTAAAACCACTAAGCATATATTTGTAGATGTCAAAGTTTAAAGACTGAGCCATCAGGTTAGAATACTATCCCTGGTACAAACCCACAAAACCAAGTAGACAGCTATGCTGCTATCCTGATAACAGAACTATGATAGACTAGTTAACTTTTTTTCCTTCAGCCTAGAGACACACTCAGCCCTCCATCCTAACAAAATCTCCCCTCAAACCTCTCACTCCTGTTTTAGACAGTCGCTTCTTAACCACTTGCTTATTCTAGCCCGGAAATGACAACTGGGAGGGTTCTGCATCTAATACCTAGTTCTGGGGTTCCCTCACGAGCACGCTCTGCAGAAGTATGCTCGCAAGTGGCTAGTCTTTGAAAAATCATTTATGCTGTCGTTCAGTGAACACATAAACCACTGGCAAAAGCTTCAGAGCTTCCAACAGTGTATCTAGAAAAAAGGGGGATACATTTTTGCATATAGAAATTGCAGTACTACTACTCAAAGAAAAAATAGGCTAAGTAATAGAAAGGCACAAAAAGTAACAATTCGTGATCCTATTACATACAATTAATACCCAATCCACAAATCCGTAAGACCAGAAAATAGATTAATGGTTGGTTACCAGAGGACACGGAGAGGGCAGAACAGACAGACTCCTTATGAGTTCCCCGGAGAAATGGGGATCTTTCACACTAAATACAGGTCTTTCACAATACGTACTGGGGTTACACAATGCTGTGGCTGTATTAAATGTCATTGCATTGTTCACATAATAACTGTTAATCCATGTTATATAAACGTCGCCTCAATAAGTTGATTTAAAAGGTAGTAACAAGTATATAACAAAGCCAGGACTCCAAGTTAATAAAGCCCTTTCACAAGAGACAATAAACAATTAAAAACGAGGAAGCATTCAACATCCTTAATAATAAAAAGAAACGCCAAGAACAACACTACCAAAGCTGCATTTTTAAGCCTATTAAGCTACCAAGGTTTGATTTGGTTTTGCTTTGTCTGAGTGAGAAAACTCAGTTTTGGTGGTGACATGGAAAAATCAGTTATTTTCATTCAAATACAATGCTTTTATAAATAATTTAGCAGTATCAAAAATAAATAAATAAATAAATAAATAAATAAATAAATAAATAAATAAATAAAAAATAAATAATTAATAAATAAATAAATAAATAAATAAATAAATAAATAAATAAATGGATGAATGAATGAATGAAGGAAGGAAGGAATTGGTCCGGCCAGGTAGTTTAGCGGGTCCACGCCTGCTGGCTTAGTTCAATTCCTGAAGCCCACTATGGAAGGAAGGAGAGGACTGACTCCCAAAGGCTGTCTGTCCTCTGTCCTCCCTGTCTCCGCATGAGCTCCTTGTTAATTCATTCCTCTCCCCCCCCGCCCCGTGTGTGTGTGTGTGTGTGTGTGTGTGTGTGTGTCCACACACACATACAACAATAAAGTAAAAAGCAATCTGAATGTTGATTTCATTTCACCCTCTCACGCTGCCCTGCCGTCCCGGGATCCTCTGCTACCCGCTCCCCTGTGCACACCGAGTTGTCACCACAGCACATTCTGAGCTCTGAGTGTGGTGTCACCCTCAGGCCTGCTTTTGCCTGGTATCCCTGAACACAAAGCCTGCCTCATAGCCTAGTCGGGATATAATAAATGCTGATTAAATAAATGACAACTGGGGGGAAGGCTGAGGGATTATAAATTATTCTTCTTGAAAATTTCCACTTATGGTTAGGTATGGTAACACACGCCTTTAATCTCAGCACTTGGAAAGGAAGCAGAGGCAGGCGTATCTCTGTGAGTTTGAGGCCAGCCTGATCTGCACAGCAAGTTCCAGGCCAGCCAGGGCTACAGAAAGAGACCCTGTGGCTTTTTTATTATTATTTTTAAAAAAGGTTCATCTGTATACATTAATAGTAAGAGCATTTGAACAAATAACAATATGAAGGCTGGCGTTAAGGTGACACTGTGTTGCCAGACAATTGGGACAGAAGGGAAAAATCTTTCAGTGCTGCATCAAATTTGTGATTTATTTTTATTTATTATGGTTGCATTATGAATCAGAATGAATAGCAAAACAGAAAACAAAGATGTAACAGAACATACCTTGGGTGTTCCAGTAATTTAGCAAGTTTTTTTTTCCCTTTCTTCTTTTAATGCTTTTACTCCACAGAAGAAAACAGACTAGTTAAGTAAACACTCTCTAAGCTAAGAGCCAAGAAACATTTGCTTGTCAGATTATTTGATTTGAAAAATGGTTTGAGAATGTAAGTGTCTGTGCCAGCCAGGAAGGTGGGAATGCCGGCAAGAGCAGGGGACTTCTAAGGGATTACTGTGCACACAAACTGAAATCCAAGATGGCTTCCTCGCTCAGCCTGCAGCTCAACACACTATGGATCCCATCGAGGTAACAACTGTTCAGGGAGGAGGAGAGGGCAGGCCTGAGTACTCTCAGATGTGCCAGGAAGACACAAACCTGCCGCCCCCCTGGGGACAGCCCTGCTATGCCTCCTTTAAAAGGGCTGAGAAACGGCTGAGACAGAGCTGTATGGCTTTTATCAAAACTGCAGAACTAGGAGGAGTTTTTAAATCCCTTTATCCTGGCTATGGAGGAATAATTTCAGTTAACAATATGATGTTTCCTCGGGCTGTGTTTATTAAATAAACATATGCACGTGTATAAATAATAAAAATACAATCATTTTACAAAGTTAAGATCATACTAACTAACTACACATACTCCTTAGTTTTGAATCTTGACTTAAAAATGCATCTTTTAGGGAGCTGGGGAGATGGCTACCCGGTTAAGAGTATTGGTGGTTCTTCCAGAGCACCCAGGTTCAATTCCCAACACCAACATGGCTCAATTAACAACTGTCTGCACCTCCAGTTTCAGTTTGAAGCAATGTCTTCCAGCCTCAAGAACACCAGGTACACACAAGGTGCACAGACACACATGCAGGCACAGCACCCATACACATAAAATTTAAAAAATGAATGCCTTCTTTATACTCTCACTGTGAACAGATGTACGTAAACCAACAGCACACACTATTATTAGAGCCCCTTCACTCCCCACAGAGTGATAGCTATCAATAGCGTGCTGTTTTATACCAAGCTTATAAATACCCATTTATAAATTCACACTTTTAGAAAACATAAAAACATAGCTATTAGACACATTGTTCCTAGGTTAAAGTAGTCCAGTTTAAGTTCCCCTCAGCCAGTCATTATATGCACCTGCATGTAGTAAGTAGCCTGCACCTGTAGCCTGTCACTATAAACTGATGAGCACTGGTATCTATTTTCTTCTAGAGAAACATTTGTTTTAGTAAACATACTTATAAATATCTACAGTTTACCTGTATTTTTATAGTAAATTCCCAATAAGTGGACAAAGAGAATGCACATTGTTAAAGTTTAAAATGTCAATTTTTTTTTAAGTAGCAAAACCTCAATGTGTGTTGGACATGCTGACATGCTTTTAAAAATGTATCAGTACTAAAACATTGTAATCCTTGGGCTGAGGGTATAGCTTAGTAGGTAAAGTGCTTGCTTTGCAAGCATGAGGTTCTGAGTTCAATTCCCAGAACCTACCTTTAAAAAAAGCAAAACAAAGAAAAAAAAAAAAAAACCAACCCCTAGTTGTTCTAGTTAGCCACTATGTGGGCTCAGCAAGGAGACAAGGAGACATTCTCATACATGGTAGCCCTGACTGACCTCTACACAGGGAACCACAGCCATGGCCAATGCTGTACTGGACAGTGGAACCCCAAGCATCTGAGCTCAGGTGTATTTATTCTTTCAGAACTCCTCAGGTATTCTACTGATACCACAATCATTAGCAATTTAAATGCCCCCATAGAAATCCAAGAACTGCAAACAATACAAAACGCCCTAGACAGTCCCTCACCCAACAGTGCATAAAACAATTTCAAACATAGAATGAATGATGGGTGGTATGCACTTAGAATCCCAGCACTGGGGAGTTGGAGAAGAGACACTCCTGAGACTCACTCAGCCCCTCTAGAGTATTTGGTAAAGCTCCAGGCCAACAAGAGACTCATCACAAAGGAACTGGACTGCATTCCTGTGGATGACACCTGAGATTATCCTCTGGACTACCCAGGACTACACATACATGCACATGCAAGTACATGGGAACACACATGCACACACGCGAACAGACATACAGACACACATTAAAGAACAAAATAAAACTGTGAACCTCACAGATGTTCTCTTGCACACAGGCTTCACTCATCTGTACTCTCCCCACAGCAGAAGGGAATCCATGTGAATCCACATCCCACCAGCTTGGAGACAGGCGAGGGTCGGGCTAATCTAACTACTATTCATGGAGGATGCCGTATCGAAATGTCTGAGAGCAGGCCTGCTTCTGTTTTTTGTTTTTGTTTGTTTTGTTTTTTAATATTGCAAGTACATGAAATAATCTGGAAATGGGACCAGAGTCTAAACATGAAATTCATTTATGCTTCATACATGACTTACACACACAGCCTGAAGATAATTTAATACAATAATTTTAATACTTTTGTGCGTGAAGTAAGAGTTCATGGGGTGGAATTTTTCACTTGTGGTGCTAATGTCCCTGGCTCAGAAGGTTTTGGATTCTGCAGCATTTTGGGGTTCAGATTTAAACTATGGGTGCATGCCACTCAGAGTGAGGTGGCCAGCTCCGGGGCTTGAGTTTCTCCTCAAAGTTGTATCATTTGGCCCTTTGATCTGCAGCAGCTTTTTACAGATTTCGAGTATCTGATCGCTTAAAGTTGGTGCAAGTATTTCAGGAAGATACTACTTATCTCCTAACTTTGTTGATGAGCGAAGGAATGATTGTTTTTAAATGCTGGGAAGGCTGGCTAGCCAGTTAGCAAGGATAAAAGCTGAATCCCAGCTCTTCCTTACACCAGAGTTAACTCCAGATAAGTCAGGTAACCTATGAAAAATGAGACAGACGAGAAGAAAAGAGGGCAAGTACATGAACCTACTAGGAGAAAGTTTGTGCAAAACCCCTTGAAAGATTCTGGGGTCTCTTCCCTAACTTGGTGTTTCCTCTGTCGGCCTCCAACAGCAAACGCCACTCAAAGTAAATACCAGGAAAACAAAACCATATTATACAATTTATCAGGGCCTGAGCTTATGGCACTGCTCTCTTCGTTACTGCCAACAGGGTAATTAGTCAGTGTTAGAAAGGTCTGAACGACTTGTGAGCTGAGCATATTTTCTCCTTGGCTTATCAAAAGGGATACAAGAAGTATGGGGGAAATGTATGGCTAGAAGCTATTTGATATCGCAACCTTGTTTCCCTACATCCACAGTGGGGACACGGTCTTAGACCAACAGAGGACTACAGAGGTGGTGAGGTGGCTCAGATAATAAAGGCTCCTGCCACCACACCCTGTGACCTGAGTTCAATTCCCAGGACCTACATGGTAGAAAGACAGAACTGACTCCTACAGGTTTTCCTCTGACCTCCACATGTGCGCGCGAACACACACACACACACAGATGAATATAATTTTTAAGACCCTCAAAACAAAACAAAATTTACACAATTTTAGCCTCCCAGAAGGTTGTGAGGCTAAAATTTACTTGGCCTGTAACAAACATTTGATTTTCTTTTTTTTTAAAGGACTGTGGTAGGGAATGTCAGAATCCGGCAACGGTTAGCTGAGGAAGCTGATCTAACAGAGCTCTGTGCTGGGCAAACCCCAGGCCACCAGCTCCTGGTTTGGCAATGCAAACCATCCAGTTCCTCTCCCGGAACTCAGCAGGTCAGGCCCCAGATCTGTTTAACAAGCTCTCCACACAATTCTGAGGTCCTTCTGCAGTGCTGCTTGCTGTGGCAAGAAAGCAAACCCCTCTATCCCAACACCCTCTGACAGCTTGTCCGCTACACAATGGCGGCCTCTGGTGGTCACCATCTCATGGTGGACAGTAGCACCTACATGCTTACTTTAGAAACAAATTATGTTCTGTTGCATCTTCTTACCACTCTACCAGAAAATTATTCAAGTGATACCGGTGAAGAACTCACAGCAAGAGAGGAAGTAGGTGGGTAAATTCAGTTGAACACAAAACAATCCTCATGACAACGGCACAGTGATAGAATCCTAAAGAAAACCAACGATTTTGCCTTCTCTTCCTTCCTAGCTGCTGTGAAGTAAGCCCTGACAGGCGCCAGACCCGTCACCAAGGTATTCCTGTGTTGCCCCATCCTAAAGCCAAAACCCAGCTAGCCATGTGCTGAAACTCCAGACGATAGTGAGCTACAAAGCTTTCCACCTTTAAAAACAGAATAATATTTTGAAAATAAATCACTTATTTTTCTTTTACCTATCTGAAGACTCCGTATTTGTTAAAAGGGGAGTAATCTTTGGAGGTAAGGAATCTACCTGCCTGAGACCATGCCCATAGGCACCCTCCATCACAAAGTCTACCTGATCACTCTGCCTACAAGAAAGTTCCCTGGTCTGGGCTATTATTAGTCATATCACAATGTAATATGTAATGTGTAATATGTAATATGTAATAATTCTCAGGTTACTTTTAATATGGTTGGCAAAAATTATTGACTTCGTGTTCTATAAATGCCCAACATCAGGGAAGAAGAAAAATCCACTGGTTTCAACAAGATCCCACCATTAACAGCAGAAAAGCATGAAGTAAGATGACAAAGACGGGAACAGTCCACTGTTTCACAGCTCAGGAGCAGGACACGCACAATGCAGGTCCTGTGACAGCCCCTACTGAAAAGGCTACGAATGATGAGCCCAGCAGAGTCCAAGAAAACCCGGCGAACCTAAGACAGGGGCAGCAAAATGCACTTTCCTAAGGGAGGCTCCTTTCACCGGCATCTGGCCTTTCTCTTTCACGCTGTGTTGTCCTTTAAGAGTCAGTGTCCTTAAATTAATTTATATCTTGCTGAGGACGCCATCTTCATCTCCAGGATGTCACTAATTAGCGACAGTTTATAAGCTTTTGAGACGACTTTTCCATTCAGATGTTTCACGGTGTTGGCATTTCTCGGTTTGCCCAGTCCACAGGAGTCCTACTGGTTTTTCATCTTTGTATGCCAAGCACCCAGAGAGGTACAAGGCACTTGACGGACATACCTTAAGGAAAAGCAATGCTTTTCCTTAATGTGTGAGATTTCTAGCCAGCTGTTTCTATGGTACTCCGGTGAACTAGAGACATCTACCTGACAGTGCCATGGAACGTTCTAGTAGCACAGCAAATGTCATTCATATAAAGTACAGTACTCGAACTGTCCTCCAGAACTGCATCCCTCAACCTTATCGTTCCCTTCCTCCCAACCCCCTCCCCAACACAATCCGATCTTAGAAGATGGCAGGCATCAATATGTACCCCCTCATCGAGTCCATCAAAGTCCTAGAGGCTGACCCTCCGTAACACGGCCTAGGCCCATACAGCTGACTCTCCACTGCCCCCTCTCTAATCAAAGCTACTAGGGTGTCTCCTGCCTGAACTGCCACCCGAGCTTCGTGAAGCACGCTCGGTGTGCTTCCGGTCTCATCCCTCCCTCTGCACTCACTTTCCACACACAGCTGTACTCTTTTCAAACAATTTTTTAAAAAATATTGTTATGCAAAATGTTAGTAGGGACTGTACATGGTGGTGCACACCTTTAATCCCAGCACTCGGGAGGCAGAAGTGGATTTCTGTGAGTTCAAGGCCAGCCTGGTCTACAGAGTGAGTTCTAGAACAGCCAGAGCTACATAGTGAGACCCTGTCTCAAAAAACAAAACAAACAAAAATCTTAGTAGGAAACTGCAAGAATACATCTTCTTTGAAAAATACTGCAGTATTGCAGCTAATCTTAATTTCCCATGTTCTTCTCAAAAGTATGTTCTACAACAAGTACCTGTCTTTAGACTTTACACAGAGCCAGGAAAATACATGGGATGCTTTAACATAAGCAATATACTACAGTTTACCCTTAGCCCAGTGGTATACCCTGGGCTTTTCATGTTGCTAGCTTATTTCCTTGACTGGTTAGATCAGAGCTATTTGGTGTTTCCAGTGCAATCTGGTGCCGACGAGGATTTTAACTGTACCCAAACAACACAATATCAAATGCCCTTGGATAAGTTCTAGGTTAGATACTGACTAGTATGCTGCCTGACTCGGGGGCATAGAGGTGACCTCAGAAGAGTGGTGGCACCGTCACACAGCTATGAACACAGTCTGTGGGCAGGTGACCGGCGCGAGATGCCAGGCTTGCGGCAAGTGTCAGAGCTTTTGATTCCATTGTATTGTTTTTACCTTTCTGTATTTTCACAGCAACTGCTGCACTCAGAGACAATTCGAATGAATCTCACAGTGAACTACATACTGCCCACAGTGTGAAACTAGAGTTTCAGCAAATCTCAGCTCCGTCAAGCTGGCCTGGATAAATGCACCCACTGGTCTGGCTACATGAACAGTGCCTGCCTGGCAAACTTACCGAATATACTTTCATTGCTCTAGTATGGCAGTCACCAAAACCTGTGCTTTCATGTGCAGGACTTTATCTAACGGCCTGTGTGGAATTACCTAGCACCTGGTGTTCAGTGATCTTCCTGAGCCAACTACACCCAGGCACTCCAGCGCTGAAGGCCATGGAGGCACCAGACCAGATTCCTGGACAGTCAAATGCAGTCTGACTCTCCCAAAGAAAGCTTGAGAAGGTTAATGAGTCAGACGACTCTGTACACCTGTGGCCTCTCACCAGTCACAGGAAGAAAATGTGTATCTACATCCATTAATGTTACTGGGTTTGTTAGGAACACTGGATAAAGTTTTTTTTAATTTAAATATAATAGTCAGATGCTACAGAATGTCTGTACACATATTTTACATAGGATACCTTACATAAGATGAGGAAACATTCTTCTTATTTACTCTTCCCTGAATCCTATGAACACCAAAGGAGATAACAGACATTTAAGCTTTCTGACCAGGATGTCTGTGTCATAAATTACTTCCTATAAAACATACAAAATTTGTATTTAAGTTATTGACATTAGACCTAGTTTGACATCTTTATAGCACATGTAATATTTGACCAAGACAAATCTGAGTATTGTAACACACATCTGACTGACCACATGTGATCCCCAGCAATGCCACAGAGGGTTGACACAAGTACTTCCTTATCTGGATCTTCAGTTGACTTGCTATATGAGCAAGAGGTCACTGAAGTTTACAAGTTGCTTATCTCCTTAACAAGGCTGACCAATTCGAGGGTGCTGTCTGTCAGAGCTCCCCCATTCTTATGGACACTATCTTCCTCTCTGCATACCCCCATGATGTCTGCAGTCCTTGGAAGACAAAACAATGGCTGGTACTCCTTCAGCATGCTCAAGGCATCTGCCTCTGTTGGCCACATCTGTACTGGTGGCTCCCATCAGTCACACTAAGTCACTCCCACAATACTTACTAGCTTTTGCAAGTATTTATTTTACTAAACACCGTGTGCTGGCCCGGAGCACAACACACATACAGATGGAAAGAATCACAGATTCTGTAAAGCTCCTAGATTGGAATTTCAAGAATCAAGTATCAGAAAACTGAGCAACGCTCCTAAGCAACCCAAGGAATGGCATTAACACGCTACAAATCAATTCCATGCCACGCGTTTGCTTTGCCAGTTAAACATATGGCTGATTTTTTCTAACTTCTGTGGAGACTTTCTTTGGTGGTGTTTCCTCCTCCTCTCTAGCCTGTGTTTTCTTCTGGCATAGCACCAGATCCGCCAAGCACTGAAAATTAGACATATGGAATGTGAGGAATGTCTGATAACTTCAGAGATCAGCCCTTAGTCATAAACAAAAATGCATGCCCTTTGAGCTTAGCCTCAAATTCAATTTGAGGCTAACAAAAGTCATGTGGCTGAATGTTGGCAAAGGGTACAAGGTGGCATGGGCTGGGATGGGGGAGCTCTAAATGTAATTCTCCATCACTGCTAACGTAAGGATTGTTTCTTTATTGCAAAGGCTAATGAGCCATACAGACCAGAGCTTAGATTAGTAGGGCTGGAGTTAGAAAAGAAACCGTTCTAACCACTGTAAGATAAAATGTGTTCTATCCCCACAAGCTTTCACCAACTCCTCTTTATCAGGGCCACATTTCTGGTAATTTAACTGATTCCACAGCAAGTATGATCAAGATGAAACAGAACCAAAAATCAAAACAAAATAAAAGGGTTTGCTCTATTCAAACAGCGAGTGTCAACTGAGGTATTTTTATCTCAAATGAACCTTTTTGTTTATTTGTTTGTTTTTCAAGACAGGGTCTCTCTGTGTAGCCTTGACTGTCCTGGTACTTGTTCTGTAGACCAGGCTGGCCCCAAATTCAGAGATCCACCTGCCTCTGCTTCCCAAGTGCTAGTATTAAAGGTGTGTGCCATCATACCTGAATTAAACTATGAAGGGAAACAAACTTCTTAAGGGAAACAAAAAGTGACAATAGACGTTCTTTAGCCATCGAGTGGTTTGTGCGCAAGTGTCAGTGATATAACAGGGCCATTTAAAAAAATCTCTGTCTGAACGGTAATGATATGGTTCTCTACAGGAATACTTCTGTCCTTGGGAAACATACGCTAAGCCTTCTAGGAGATACATGACATCTGTGATCTATCTTCAAATGTTACAGCAAAGGCAAACAAACATAAACATACCTACTTCATACAAAGGCACACACGTGTGGAGATCACACACAGAGGAGATAAAACAAATATGACAAAGAATTTATTGTCAATCACACACATGCATTTGTACACTTGAAATATCCATTCTACTGTTTTCATATTTGGAAGACTTTATAACAAAAGTTGAGAGAGAGAGAGAGAGAGAGAGAGAGAGAGAAATCCACGGGGATGGCAAGATTGCTCACTGAGTAAAAGTTCTTGCTGTACAGGCCCGATGACCTAAATTTGATCCCTGGAACCTGTGGTGGGAGGAGGAAACCAACTCTGAAAGTCATCTGTGAGTCAATGCATTTATTTACATGTATTATTCTCCCTCTAGAAAATAGCAGAAAGGGGTTGTTTTTGTTTACAAGAAGGGAGAAATAGTCAAGAATGGTGATCCCAACACTTAGGAGGAGGCTGGAGAATCATGAGTTCAAGTCCAGCTTAGGAATATACAGCAAGACACTGTCTTAAAAACATAACAAAAAGGCCTGGAGAGATGACTTGGCAGTTAGAAGCACTGGCTGCTCTTCCAGAGGACCTGAGTTCAGTTCCCAGCACCCACACGGCGGCTCACAATTGTCACTAACTCTAGTCCCAGGGGACCGATGCCACTCTCTTAGCCGGGGGCAGAGCACACACATGGTACGCTGACATAAATTTAGGCAACCACTCCTTAGACACAAAATGAAAATGAACACAACCTCAAAAGATTAAAAACATAAATACAAAAGGATAAAGGGAGTGAACAGACAAGAGCAACTTAGTTAGAGGTGACAGAAAGTGATGGCAGATTGGTGACGTATCAGAACAGAAAAATGGGAAACCCAAGTCACCAAAGAAAAAGCCTAGAAACAGATTAACTCCTACTGCAATTGTCTCAAAAGGGATTCCAGCATCCAAGACTTCGTAGTAGGCTGTGCCTATGCAGCCCTCCCTGGAAGACTGATAAGAGGCAGCTAACCCCCATGCCTGGCTGAAACTGAAGAATTCTCTACAGAGGCTCAATCAGAGGCCCTGCAGAGTTTGCAGGTACGCACCTGGTGCAGCTGAATGAACAAGTACCTTGTTAACAACAGAAAACAAAGGGAATCTGAACCCACTGGCCAGCAAGCTTCCCCAGTTCCCTTCCCACCGCTTGCAGAGGGCCCAGGGAGCTGGGCTAACATGTGACAGGCTGGTGACTGGTTCAGCTGTACCATGGAATGCTAACTAGGCCAAGAGGAAAGGTGGACTGCTGGGAGTGCCCGCGTAACACAAAGGCTGTGCCTGATTGCCGCCGCACGCTCGCTAGTACACGGCTTCCTTCTTAAATGTGACTGACAGCTGAGTCAGGATAGGTCAGGTAACGCTGCAGCAAAACACCAAACCTCAGAAGTGAACTGCAACGCACATTTCCTTCTCACTCAAGCCAAGCCTGACGTTGTTCTAGATGCCTCTCCAGGCAGCTAGCCTTCACAGTGTGGCTCAGCATCCCTGACAGCCCCTCCGGCCCAGCACAAACAGCAGATACTAGGGAAGGAGAGAGGAACACACACACTTCTGCTCTCAATCTGCTCGCCAAAGTAAATTACAGGGAAGAAGGGAAGTTAGTACTCAGCTCTGACCAGAAAAAGGACCAGGGCGGTTGAGATTAGTTACCCCTATTTTCAGATTATATGACTCTATACGAGACCCCAAAGCTGCCACCAAAAACCTCTTGGAGCCAATAAACAAATTTAGTAAAGTAGCAGGACCTTTTCTACGGGGCCACAATGAACTCCCTGAGAACGAAATCATGAAGAACATTCTAGTTGCGGCTGCCTCAGCAACCACCACCACCTAGGAATAAACCTAACCATGTGAAAGATGCCACCAAGAGCAATCACAGAGCACGGAAGAAAGTGAGGAAACCGGAGAGTGGAAAGACATCCCATGTTCATGGATTGACAGAAATAATATGTGAAGTAGTCATATCATTGGAAGTAACCTACAGATTCAGTATAATCTCCATCAAAATGCCTACGACATTCTTCACAGAAATGGAAAAAAAGAAAAAAGTTCATATAAAAGCACAAAAGACTCAAGTCAGAGCAATCCTGTTGAAAAAAAATCCTGTAAAGAGCAAAAAAGGGGAAATAACAGACCTTACCCTCTGATCTACACACACACACACACACACAGGAAAAAATAAGATATTCTTTAAAACCTTCACACTGGGGAATCAACCCCTAAGCTTTATTTTAGAACAAAGATAACAAAGGGAAACCGTCACCTATGTTATGTGGTTCACCCTGTGGAGAAAGACTCTGAGGAGGTGGCAGAGCCGGAACCTTGTGCTGGGTAGGATCTCAGTGTGCGCACGTCCATCATGTACAAATACAGCTGGCTAAGAGGAAGCTGTAAAATCTTTCTTTAAAAATAATTCCCCAATTTTCACTTTAAAGCCATAGAGCTCCCTGCTGTGTCTATTTAGTGGTTGCAAGCTCATCCCTACAGAACTCTCATATTTAGTTTTAGACTTAAAGTTTTCCTAGGTGTAAATATACTCTCCAGTACTCTATAAAACAATACAAAAATGTAAAACACGAGGATATCAGCAACAGAGCAACCTCTGAGTATAAACCGCGTTCTGGTGAGATTTAGGTTGACGGCTAATATAAATGGCATGCTCTCTGCCTCTCTCCTGTGCTGTCTTTATGTATGGGCTGTGTGCATGTGGGTGGCTGCAAAAGAGAGCTCCATCTCTATCGCTGTGTTACTGCCTCGCTTTTACTCTGTCACTCTCGGCCTTCCGTCCTTGAGGCAGGCTCTCTCGCTCAACCTGGAGCTTGCGGTTGGTTTCCCACTGGTCTGGGTGGCCAGCAAGCCTCGCTGATCTGTCCCTCTGGGATCCAGGTGTGTGTGGCCACATTGGGCTTTACGTGAGTGCTGGGCCCCAGACCACAAATTCTCAAGCACTGCTGTCCACTGTGCCATCTCCCCAGCCCTGGTTTCGTTCATTTGCAACAGGGTCTCATGATGTGTCCCAGTCTGGCCTCAAACTCATCAACCTCTCTCCTACCTTAGCCTCCAGAATGCTGGGACCGCAGGTGTGCGCCAGCCTTGGCTGTTTCGCCTTTTGTTTGGATGCCTTTTTACATTTAGCATCCTATTAAAGGACCCACAAACTCCGCCCTCAAAGAGGTTTCAGTCCACTGGGGGTTTAGCGTATCCAAAACTGTGCCTGACACAGGCGTTGGTGCTAGGAACCCTTGAAGGCCGCAGAGAAGAAATGGCAGTGACTGGCGAGGCAAATGTCCCTGTGGCTGCATTCAAAAAGGCCGGCCCACTAGACTCCCGACAGTCACTTCCCCTTGTTTTAGAAAGCAGCAAAACACGCTAATTTAAGCAAATCACTCCATTCTATGGCAGTCTACGATGAGCACTTCTCTGCCCAGTCACCACCACAGTGCTCTCAGTAAAGAGTGGAAGCAGCAGAACAGGAAGTCTTCCCCGTCCAGGGCACCCACGGTCTCCCTTTAGCACCATCCCTCTATCAGACCTTACAGTAGTGCACAAATCCCCAAATCTATTCTCCTTTTCAGCCCTGCCCATCACAGCCATGTGGGCCACTGAAAGCTCTTTCTACTGTGAGCCTCACTGGCCTGGCCTGGCCTGGTGGCTGGTCCCCTATTGAGTCCTTATGTCTGCATCCTAAAGCTGTTTAAAGCCAGAGGACAGACATGGGTCTTTTCTAGAAGGAATCTGACGCAGGGCAGAGTTTTTGTCTTTTTAGGTTAATGGTCATTTGGGACGTTAATCCTCCTAGCATTGCTTCTGCATTAGTTTTATGTTCAGTTGGCCCAACAAACCTACTATTCTCTAAATAATTTTAAACTCTGTTTTCCAAGGAAAACAATCATCCTTTAATTACCCTGTTTTGAAGCATAAACTAGTGTCCATGAGAAAGTGCTGATTTTATAGGAACTTGTCAACTTGGGTGAAGGTCTCTCTCTCTCTCTCTCTCTCTCTCTCTCTCTCTCTCTCTCTCTCTCTGTTACATTAAGTAACATGGGATTAGGCTTTCAAAAATGGTGCCGAGACAGAAGAGTATTTCTTAAACATTCTTTTGATAATACCATCGTTAAAGACAGTAATTGGCTGGTTTAAGAGAGGAAGGTTTGACACTTTGTATGACACTGCTTCATGCTATCTTGAATGCCCAAAATTACTTGCTTCCTTTAGGATAAGCACGTGTCATGCAAACAATTAAGTATGTATAAAGTATTCGTCCCATCAATTAGAATTCCATAGTCATTCTAAACTGTGTCTCTTCGATGGCCACCTAAAAATGTAGTGGTAAAATACTGTCCATAAATTATAAAAAAATATAAATTATATTTGTGGGGTCTTCCTCAAACCTTAAAACTTTTATAGTAACACATATTTCAAATAAGTATAGCCAAAGTAAAATAAATACCTCATATGCTAATTTATAAGATCGCATATAATTGATCATTTTGTTTACATTCATTATTTCCAATTTTCAATACATAGACTTTCACTGTCATGCCTTATATGATTTCACACCTATGAAACAGGTATGATAGCTCTTTTATCTTGAAATTTTTTAACACATACCAAAATGTAAAACCTTTTCAGTGTGTGAGAGTAATATCTATTGCCTTTGTTTCCCATTTTTCTCCCTAAAGACTTCTGCCTCCCCAGCATGCACCAGGACATTCAAGGGCACAGAGGAGAAATGTCGTGAAGCAGACTCCCTTCATCTCTGCTGTCCTCAGAATTTCTAAGCTTCATCATCCTTTAAGTAGAATGGATATCTTCATCACAGCAAAGCCGAGACACAGACACTGATGTGACCAGACCCAAAGTGAATCCTAGCGTTCCCAAAATAGAGCTCTGCAGCAAAGTCAAAGTCGGATCCAACCCCAGCTTTCTGCAGCTTCCTGGAGTTCTGCCATTTAACAACGTCTGATTGTCAGCTTTTTCATCTGTGAAACAATAGAACTGGATTGAAATGCCCAAGGTTAGTTCATGCTCGAAAGCTTAATGATTTCTTAGGTTCACTTCAGGTTGTAGTAATTTATGTTGTATTTTCTCACTGACTCAAATAGAAATCTAAATGATTCTTAATCGGCAGCAGGCTCTAACAAGAGGTTTTAAACCTCTGTGCCCCCAAAGAGCCCTATAGTATTATCTGGTAGGAATTACATGGCTCTTTTAAAATCACTTAGAAAAAATACTTATGGCCAACTAGATAAAATGTGAGGTATCTGGTCTAGTATTCGGGGTATTCATACTCTGACCTCAACTCTCCTTCAATTTTCATCTCTAGTGATTCCTTCACTGTTCCCAAAGCCACTGTATTTTAAGCATCCCCAAAGCTGTTGCCCACTGTGTTTAATTTGTAAGTACGTTAGTGAGTTCTGTTTACACACTCAAGTCTTATTGACTCTTAAGAGATCACATGATCTATCATCCAAACTGGGACGATTCTGACCCTGAGAGGGAATGTCTATGGGATGAGATACCAAGAGTAAAACAGGGTTGCCCAAGTAGCGTGGGAATGCAATGGTTCCACAGAAAATCCATCAAATCCACGCTGCACAGTAAAAAAACTCTTTCATCTGACCTTCTATTAAATTTGTATTTCGTTTCGCTTATTATTTCTATCATGTATTTGAGCTACGTGTATAAAAGTCCTTACTGCCTAGCCCAGGCTGAATCATGCCTGATTCAACATTACACTCCTCTAGATGCTTAGCATATATAGAAGACTGGATGGTTTCCTAAGTACACCTAACTTCAGAAAGTCAGTGCATGTCTTCTGAAAATCAACATAGCTCACACGGACAGGAACCAAGAGGCTGAAGAAATGGTTCAGTGGTCAAAGTGCTTGCTGAACAAGAGGGAAAACTGGAGTTCGGATCCCCAGAACCCAAGTGAGCCAGATGGCCCACTTGTAATTACAGCCCAGAAAACAAAGACACAAGATCCCCAGAGCAAGCAGGCTAGGGAGACCGGTCTAACGGCCAGCTCCCAGCGCCTGAGAGTTCCTGCCTCAGTGCATACGGTGGAAGAGGCCCTGAGGGAGAGTTCCTGACATTGACCTCCAGCCTCCACAGACACCTGCACACACATGCGCCCAAACATGTCTACATGTCTACACATTCACACAGACCATACACACAAGGATACATGAGGAGAAAAAAGGAAGGAATTCTATTCCCTGGCCACATCAAAGACCTGCCTCCTTCGGGGATGTCCTGTGCTCACTATGATGGCTTGCACTGATGCACTTCTTTGGTGCACCGGACAGATTCCCACATGATGTTAAGCAGGGACACAAACCATACCACTCAACCCCTTGGAGCCATGATGACAGTACATCTAAGCTCTGATACAAGACCAACTAAACTCTGGGCTTCCGTGAGGTATATCGTGAAAATCACTGCTCTATTTTAGGAGAGCTTCAGAGAATATCAGCTCTCGGGACAGAAGGTTGGGGGTCACTTTATTATCTGATACAGTTTTGAATCCCCTGGATCCCAGTGTGTTCAATCTGCGTTCTTTATAAACTATTGACTACTTCATATTATGTACTCGAGACGACACTTGGGGACCCGGATCTGTCCGCGTTGATCTTTGTATCCTCCAGAGCACACTGTATAACAAACGCCAGAAATATTTGATGAAGAGTCCCAGAATCAATTTTGAAAGCTGTAAGTACATGATGCGAGCTTGTGACCTGACCGAGATGAGAACCCACCTCCCACCCCATCATGCTTCAGATAGATGCCTACTCAAGCCTGCATCATTCGTGCATTCCAACTCCTCGACATGCAAAACTCTACGAGGCAGGAACGATGAGCTTCCACCTCACAAAATACTACAGTCCACAGAAATGAAGAGCAATGTCCAGAGCGAGCCGTTAAGGGACAGACGGTTCTGGAACACCAGCCGGCACAACCCTGGTGCACTCAGCAATGCAGCAACGAGCTTACCAGGTGAGGCCTGTATCTAAAGAAAATCTTTACAATACATGTGCCAACGTCTCTCCAAATTCTGTAACTTCACTGAAAATGAGGGAGACTTAGAATGCAAGCTTCCACTAGCTGCAGCGTTCGAGGCGCTGAATGGGTAAATCTGGCTTGCTGCAGAAAAAGGCGCAAGCTGGGGAAAGGGAGAGTTCAGCACACTGGGAAGTTAGGAGGAAGCTTTGGTTTTTAAAATCCCTGTTTCTGACTCAAAGTCCAACCTACTAGATTAAATGCAGGTTCTACAAGAGCTGTCTGATCAGCGAGACTCTCCCTGACAAGCAAAGCTAAAATACTGCAACGGACCAAGGTATTTTGGAGACACTATAAACAAGGCACACACACTATCGTCTGGAATGTGTCCAACATGTATGGTTTTTTACTAAGAGTTGTGGACTAAACAAAAGCAATTAAAAAAAAAATCAAATACTTATTTTGGGCCCAAGTGTATTCCATTATACTATATTCAAATACAAAGATGGAGGATTTAGATGAAAACTTAAAACTTACATTTTGTGCCAGTTTTTAAGGTTCCTTTACTACCTGCAAGTTTCTACATTCTTTGTAACAGTAATTAAATTTAAGCCTCAATGGGCTCCATTCCCATTTGCTATGAGTCTGAAAGCATGAGAAGTATGTAGCATTTATACAACAGGAAATATCTAAAAGCATTCTGCTGAGACTTCCTTCCCCCACACCCCCTTCCACACCCATTCCTTAAACTGCTTTCAAAAGGCCTGCTGTGCTCTTTAGAAATTAAACTTTAGTTACTAATGAAAAACAGTGCACCTACTCCTCAGCTGGTTTAGACACCATCACCACCACCATGGCATTTTTGGCTTAGGCAGCTTCTCAGGCCTGGCACCTGACCCTTAATGCTCAAATATTTTAATGCCACACAGGTCAAATATGCTTTTCTGGTGTTATCAGGGTGGAATTTAGGAGGAAAAGAAGAAAGCTTACCAACTCAGCTTTCCATTCTCCACATACCAAACCCCGATCAAGAGACCCTTCCAACATTTGACGTGAATGCAAGGAACACTCAAGTCAGAAGAGGCCCTTTCACCCCTTTCCACCCCCATCCCCAGCCCTCACTCCCTGACCTACCCTCAAATCAACTTTGCCCAGCCATGGTTTCAATTCCCATAGGCATTTACTCCATCAATATAAGACTGAAACAAACAGAATGTGCAGTGCACAGGCCCAGGAATGTCTGAAGTATGTTAGAGGTGAAGCTTTATACAGTAGTCAAGGAGTCAAGCATCTCCCGGTTATTAGTGCCTCTGTGTCAGCACCACGGAATGTTTCTACAGAATTCTATGGCCACGTAAAGCTACTATGCTGACTGTGCTATGGGCACCTCACACTGAAGGCTCTCACAGAACTAGCACATAGCCAGCTGAAATCGGCCTCTCTCTCCTTTTGAAAATGTGTGCCCATGCCCCCAGAAGCCGATCCATGTCCAGAAAGAAACCTCTTGGTTCCACGAAAGAGTATTTATTTTTATACTGATCACCCTGGCTTCAGCTCAGTCCATTCTGGGACCCTCACCCACCAAAAAGGGCTTATGTCTCCGGTTCCGAAGTCAGGTATATTGCAAGGTTTCTCTCACAGTGTGGACTTGGTCTAAAAGTTTTCTCAAGATATTCTTGATTTAAATGAAAAGGGAAAGAGAGAAAGAGAAAGAAAGAAAGAAAGAAAGAAAGAAAGAAAGAAAGAAAGAAAGAAAGAAAGAAAGAAAGAAAGAAAGAAAGAAAGAAAGAAAGGGAAGAGAAAGAGAGAGAAAGACGAATCGCTGACTTTGTTCTTTTTGTCTTTTGAAATGTTTAACAATCACTTTTTAAAAAAAAAAGTGCAGATTCATGTAATGCAGAATACCGACTTGTACAAAGTCATACATTTCCCAAATAAAGTAAGAGGAAGCTCAAAAATCATGCAATCTGACAAAATGAAATTAGAGCACAACATGACTCTTCTGTGGACCTTCTTAATTGCTGTTCACAGAAATTATTTTGCCCACACTGACAGAGAATTTTAATTTCAGTTCCATTTTCTCATTAGCTGCAAAAACTCTAAAAGTACCGTTTTGTTAAATTGAGTCAATCCCAACTGAATAGAGTAATTCAGAAACCTGGTTCAATTGTCCATAGGAATACTAATTTCATTTTATCTAAAATTAATACACCCTGGAATATTAAAGCCAGCCACTCCCACCTGCCACCTTATTTGATGATTCAATTCTATTTATAATTAAGTTATAAAATTATAAGGCACCCAACAGTGAGATCACAAATCACTTTTGTATTATGACCTAGAAAATACCATCTCTTCATAAAATGGGAAATATCTAAATTGATGTGAGTACTTTGAGTACCAAACAGTACACTGACTAACATAAGACAAGGGGTACTTCAAAAGTAATGTAGCAAGGGCCCCTCGCTTTCATCAAGTCAACAACCAATGAAAAACAATAAAAAATAAATAAAGGGAAAGCAGACATACCCTAACTGACATGGCTGTGCTCCAAAAACACTAACTTAGCACTCAGCTTCTTCATTTGATTAGCCCCACACCAAGCCACAGAGATGACTGAACCTCAGTTTACCTAAATAAAGTCCTCTCCTCCCCATCACAAAGTATGGTTTTCTGTTTGTTTGTTTGTTTTATGGGCACAAGAACTATGCCACAACTAGTCCCTGAAGCTGTCAGCTCCAGGTCTCTCCTGCAGCCTGAAATGGACTCTACCCCCTCCCAACACCGCCCCAGCTGCTGCTGCCAGCTCCTGGGCCCCGCAGGGTGGTAGACCCTGCAGCCTGGGCAGGGGCAGGCCAAGGGAGCGAATGAGCTGCTGCAGGGGAAAGCTGCTGGCCACCACTCGTCCCAGCACCCTCTGCTCACAGTGGGCACTGGTCACTTCTCCCAGGCACTGATGTTCTGACCTTTCCTGCCCACTCCACCCACTTTCTCAAATACCCCAGTGATGTCCTATTGTAAGGAATCGCTGAAGAAACAGCTCCAGCTTCACTCTCCCCTCTTTCTGTCTCCACACAAACTACGATGATATCTTGCGAATTATTACTATGAAACTGGCAAAAAGAACTCACTCCTTTGAGGCAATCCCAACTCACAAGAGTGCTCTAGAAAAAAAAAAATTGAACACAGGAAATACTAAGGGTTTCTTGAAACACAAGAGACAGATGAATACAATTGAAAAGAGAAAGACCTTGAGCAGACCCTGGATTTGCAGAAGAGATACCAGGTCTGTAGCTTGGAACCACATCTGGGGAAACAGAGGCAATGCCAGAGGAGGAGCTGGGAAAGGTGCTAGGTCCCACTGGTGAGGTGTATACAGCTGTTAGCAGATGCTATCAAGAGTCCAGGAGAAGGGGCTGGGGATACAGCTCAGAGATAGCACTTGTGTGGGACATGCAGGTGTCGGGTTCAATCCCAGCACTGAAAGTCCAGGAACAGAGCTGCATGAGACAAGGCACCGCGGATGACTGCTGCAGGCCAGCGACGGCAGTGAAGGTGACCCTTGTCTTACACCGTGGCACTGCACAACGACCGTGCAAGCCGATGCTGCGCAGGGTGATCTTAATAATTAATGAGGAAACACAAAAGCTGTTCAGTGACCCTTGGGATCTTCAACAAAGCATTCAAAACTCTCTATAAATGTATTAAGAAATGAAAAACCAGCAAGGTATCAACATAGCACAGTGCGGTTAAAAAATTAGAAGCACTGAGTAGTGTTTATTTGTGGAAAAAAAAATGTATGAGGAACAAGTGGAGGAAGGTCTGCTTCCTTCCTGTTGTAGGCCTGAGGGTAGGAGCACCCCGCACCCCCTGTAACCCCCCACTCCACCCCCCCAAAATTCCCCCACCCCCATCCCCAGCAAGCTGCAACTCCCTTTAAGTCTGACTGTAAGCCAACAGCTTCATCCTGGTGCTTTCAAGAATGAATCAGGTCCAAGAATTCCGCTTAAAGGAATTTACTTGGTTGTCTCACTGCCTCTGAGACACTGTTTTATGATGAGAAGTTTGTCTTCCTTGAGTTCCTGTGGCTTCGCATCTGGAACAGTGAGGACATAACGCCCCTATAGTCAGATATTTCTTCTGCGATTCTGGAGACGTTTGGTTCATATCTGACAATGTTACTGGAAGAGCACAGCTCGGTCGAAGTTTCTGCCACACTGTAAGCATGTTACATAGTTACTTCCCACTAGGACACTTGGGTATTTTCTAATGCATGAAAAACGTTGCATTTCTTCTAAAGTTCAGCTAGAGAAATGCACATTCTCAATCACCTGGAAGGCCATGGAAGACAAGAAACTTAAAAAGCTGAAACAATTTCTTGGATTACTGGCTGGATTAATGAAATTGTGTGTATCAGTTTAGGACTTGAAAAGAAAAATAAAGGTAACAAATGACATGGAAAATTGTACATTCATAAATTACATTACCACACCATTTTAAATCTGAACCCAGACAGGAGTGACAAACATATAAAGAATTTGGCTCCATAATAGATGTTGAAAATGTGTGATTTCTATCACTAACTTTCCCAGCTAGCTCATGGAAAGGCTATGCAGCCCACCCTCCCAAGACATGCTTGGCCAATGACTGTCACCGGTCCTGTGTTAACAGGATCAGGCGCCCACAAGAAGCACCAAGTGAAGGGAGACAGTACATGACATTTTAGAGTCCTCCTTATTACTTTCAAGCCACCAACAGAGAAAACCGTACCGTAGTAACTCTTAAACACAACTGTATCTCAATACCAGCACTCTACACAGACACCATCACCGCGAATCACACTGCCCAAACTAGTCTACCCCCCTGCAGCCAGTCTCCCTTGCGATCCTTCTCCCACACCACCATCCCTTCATCACAACCATTTCAAAGGTGTTTGCAGCATAAGGAATCAGGATCAGACATCTTCCTTCAATACCAAGATCTTCTACTGGTTCTCAAACCTCGCTTCTGTTAAAACTAGCCACCATGTATACACTGACCCTAGCTCTTCCCTAATGACCCCATAGGCCAAGCTAGAGATGCCTGTTCTCACTTGCTCAAGTATCTCTTTCTCCATGGTAGTTAGAAGATGAGACAGTCTGTCTGGATGAACCCATAGAATGATGTTGCTTGTACCTATCCATGGGACTCTTGGGGGCGGGGGTTGAGATGGCACAAAAGCAAGACGCACAGCCCCTGGGAGTCAGGCAAGTGGCAAAAAGCAGACTCAGTTTATTGCAGGAAGGGGAAGCCCTTTTAAACCCTCCACCCAGCCCAGCGTCCCATTGGCTGCCAGACTGCTGCTCTGGCTCTTCTCATCTCTGGGCATGTCTGGGCAGGTCTCAGGCCTTGTTCTGCCCAATGGTAGGTCTAGTTTCTCCTAGAGAAGAACAGAATGGCTATCCCATTAAGCCCTCGTTTTTCTCATTATGAGTATCAGCTAACTACTGTGCTGTTAACATATAACATAAAACACATAAGACATACCTTCCAATCATTCACTTTCCACTGTTTTTTCATTCTTTTATTACCCCTGCCTTGCAGGTATCTATGCACATGCTTATTATAATACAGTGAGATATAGTAGCTGTGAGGAGAGAGATGCCAAAGGAATCAAAGTTTGGGGAAGGTTATTAAAGCAAAGCTAGCACTTGGAAGCCAGATGTCTGTGGTCTGCATGACAGACTATGGGCACAGGGGCAATTCTGAGCCCACTGCCCACCACTGGGCTGTGCTTCTAGCATACTGCCATTGGCAAGGTCCCTATTGTCTTTCTTGGGTCTCCAAGTAGAAGAGGTGGGTTGGGAAAGACAGGTGATAAGCAGATAGTGCCACTATAGACAAAACACGAAGCTCCATCCAAACTCACTACAAATCACTTAAAAATGGTCACTAGAGCCTGGCAGTGATGGCACAAGCCTTTAATCCCAGCATTTGGGAGGCAGAGGCAGGAGATCTCTGTGAGTTTGAGGCCAGCCTAGTCTTCAGAGAGAGTTCCAGGTCAGCCAGAGTTACAACAGAGAAACTCTGTCTCGAAAAGCCAAAAACATACATTATCATTGGATAGATCTGAACTATGGAAGAAGATTCTCTCTGGAAGGTGTGGTCATTATAAAAGTGAGAACAGATACCGTGAACACCGAAATCCCGAATGAGAAATCGGGAGGTTGTGTCTGGTCCTTCCTTCCTCTTTAATTCCTTCCAGAGGCTTCAGAGTCATTTCAACACATTCACTGGGAACCATAATTTTCAATAACGGCAGAGAACATAAATACAGTCTTCCCAATTCAAGGCAGTCCGTAATTGCTACTGTATTTTTGAGCAGGTATCAAATCAGTGAATCTGAATAAGCCTTTGGATGAGGTATGTCTGTGACTCCTTCTGTCTAAGAAACTGGTCCCAGGGAGACTGACTAGCCTGGAATTACACAGCAGAACCAGCAATTTGTCTGTCAATAGTCTATGCTGTGAAGCACTGCACAAAACAAATGTATTCCTAAAAAGGACAAATAAATAATGAACTCTAAAAATAACCCCCCCAAGTATAGTATTTTAATTGCATACATCCAGATTAAGTTGGGGGATGTAGTCTAATTTGAAAGGTATTGAGTAACTATTCTGATTATTTACTTACTAATCCACTCTTACAACACAGAAATGGCTCAGAAAATAAAAGTGCATGCTGCCAAGTTTGCTGAGCTGTAATCAGAACGCACATGACAGGAGGTGAAAGTCAGGAGCTGGAAAAGCCGCTCACAAGAGAACTTGCTGCTCTTCCGGAGGACCTGAGTTCAGTTCACAGACCTCACATCAGGCAGCTCACAACCATCTCTACCACCAGCTCTAGAGTTGTCATGAATCACAGTTACTATGGTCTTTTATTACAGCAACAAAACGAAACTGATACGATCTCACTATGTAGCTCAGGCTACCCTAGTACTCACTATGTAGGCCAAGCTGGCCTCAAACTGTTAAGCCTGATGCCTCAGCCTCGTGAGTACTGGGAGTGCAGGTCTGCACGACTATGCTCAGCTTGGCAGAGGTTCAAATTAGGACCAGAAGTTGTACATGAACATGGATAATCACTTCCAGTAGTAAGAGCTACAGCAAAGACGTTTATAAAGAAGTAAATGTGTCCATCTTCTGAAAGCCAGACTCAATTTAAGAAAGAAAAGAAACAAATTAGGCACAGCAGCACACACCTGTCATTCCTGTGCACTACAGGGGCAGAGGTGGATGATCAGGACAGCCTAGCCTGGGCTACAGACAGTACCAGAACCTATCTCGAAAACAAAAAGAAGAAACACCTTTGGTGTATGCAGAAACACACAACACACATACAGAGTTCAGTGAATATTATAAGCTAACTTAGCCAAGAGAAGCAGAGATGGGTCTCAAAGCTCTTTATACAATATTGTATATAATATTAAGTGGGAGGCTATCAAACCGAACCATATTCTGTTGGGCTAAGAACTGATCTAACTGATTTAAAGACATTTAACAAGCGTCTCACTCTGAGTTTATTAAAATTCAAGATTCACTAACAGTGATATGAAAATGGGGTAATATCACCAGATTAAACTTTGGATAACTTTTGAACAATATTCTTCATTGGTATTTTATTTCTGAAAACCTGCTGTTTGGTAAAAGTACCAAATGGGTATTTTTCAATGCAGTTGGAAGGTTCGTCCCTGAAGCTGTGTAGGAGCGCACAGTCTCAGGCAGTGCATCCAACTCTGTAGTTGGGGGAGGGGGGCAAATCAGAGTTTAAAGGCGGTTTCCGTAAGATCACCTACTGCAGAGCTAAGGTTTCAGAGTTCTAACATTTCTTATAGCCTTCTCTCGTGCTTTAGCTACTCAAAACAAGCCACCTGGCACGATCCCTGTGTGTTTTATAAATGCTGTTCCCCGTTCGTACTGAACAATTAGAATGGCATATGTAACCATGCACAAATGTGTATCTTACCCGAGAAAAACATGTCTCCCCATTGCTCCCTCATTTGCCTGGACATGCTTTCATGGTGGATTTTTCCCCCTCTCAAAATCTCTCATGACAAAATTTAAACTGAAACCTGAAGTGAAACATGCCAGAAACTTCCATCCCATGTTCCATGGCCACAACATTTTCAATTTCATTAATTTCCATTATCTTTTTTATAGTCTTGAAGCTAGAAGTAAAATGTTTTTAGGGACTGTGGAGACCTGCCACATTCTTAGGTCCCGATGAATTTAAAACTCTACAGTGGCACTGAAGTGAACAGAGTTGGTCTTCATCTAAACCGTGAAGGGCCCTCCACTACCAAAAGCTTTATTTACTCTCTGCATTGACTGGTAGAGAGATGAAGGCAAGAATCACACCACGGATCTGCCATTAACTCAAAGACAAAACCAGCTGCAACAGCCTTGATGCCCGGCTCTGGGCAAACTGGCCTATCTGAGCCTCCACAGCCTCATGAAAGCACACTAAGGTCATGCATGAGAAACCAATGATGTCCTGGATCCACAGGTCCCTGGCATCACAGAACTCCACTCCCACCTCTTGAGCAGAGAAGGGGTGTCTGGGTACAGCGCGGGCCCCCGCCCGCAGTGCCAGAACCAGCAGTACCTGTCACCTGTGGCATGGGCCTTCGTAATCACGCAATCACGCGAGAAGAGAGAGAGTGGCCCCAGGAAATGCAGTAAACGTCTCAGGGATTTCTTAGCAACATCAAGAAAAAGAGAGTCGGTTGATGCTGCATCATCTCATAATTAGTTCTCCCATTTCTGCTCCGGCTGGACTATGTTCTTTTTTTGTTTTGTTTTCTACAAGTTCTACAAGGTACGCCAACTCCCAGAAGAACAGTCCTTTGCAGTACTGAATCCCTACCGGCCAGTTCCCCTGCCCATCTAACAGATAAATTTTACACCATGATGAATCCCAGCCTTCGCTGTAGTGAAGTTTTTGTTGCTTCTGGGCTTAGCATCCAACTCTTTCTCAGGGACGCCCACCTGCCCTTCTCCTACATGGCTGTGATGGGGACCACTATGCCCGACCCACTGCACACGCAGCATCCGGCCAAAGCCCGGCAAATCACATTCAGCTGCCCATAGTGAGTGCTATGTATGTTATGATTCTAATTATATAAAATATGCACGTGCATAAATTATCATCAGAAGGCATACACCGATGTCATTTTTAAATATTATAATTACTTTTAAATTTCTTTAATATTGCTGATACTGTTTTGTTTTATTTTTTCTTTTCTTCGAGACAGAGTCTCACTATGGCTGTCCTGGAACTCGATTTGTAGACCAGGCTGGCCTCAGACTCACAGAGATCTACCTGAGTGCTGGGATGAAAGGTTTAAAGGTGTTTGCCACTACACCCAGATGCGAATCTTGTTTTCAATAACAATGTGAAAAGAAAAAAAATGCTGGGACCTTAAAGATGGCTGAATGGGTAGAAGTACTATGACATATAAGCCTAAAGACCGGAGTTGGATCCCTGGAATCCATATGGAAAAGCCAGATGTTTTGGCCTGCAATATAAGAATTGCCTAGAAGCTCAATAGCCAGGTAGCCTGCAGTATACAACAGAAACAAGACAGCCTTCGTGGAAGGCTGTCCACGCACTGGAAGGCAAGAACTGGCTCCCAAAGATGCTCTCTCATCTCCACACATACACTGCAGCACCTGCATTTGCACTTGTATATAACACACACACACACACACACACACACACACACACTTTTACCAGAAAAACAAAAAACAAAAACACCGCCTGTCTGATTTAAAAATCAGTATCAGCAAGAATCTTTTCTAAGCCACTTATATTCTCTCACGTATGAGGCAGTTGTGATTTTACATGTTTTACAAATAACAACAACTGAGGGAGAAGGGCAGCATCTTGCTGCCAGGCTTCACAGTGGTAATACACAGTTCCCCGATCAAAACCCTGCTCTGAACCACTACATCATGCTCAGCTGCATGTCTGAATTGACTAACCCTTCTCTCCAGCTGCAGAGCCCTACACCACTGAGAAGTTGTGGGGGCACAGCATCTCATACTGCAAACCTTGTTGCCACAGGGCCTTGGGTTTGACTACTGGCAGATCTTGTCACTTAAGCAGAGCCAGTTCCAGCCAGTACTGAAAAAGGAAGGGTAAGCGCAGTGGCTTCAAATGATGCCATTGAGACAACTCGTGTTTCCGATTGCTGAAGATAATCATGTTTATTTGGGTGTTATCTTCTAATTACAAGGAATAACATTCCATGTACAATGAGCTTCATTAAACAAATCTTGTCCTGTTACAAACAATTAGTAGGAAAACAACAGAAACCAGAACCCCTATTAGTAAGACGTATCAGGAATAAGTAACGACATCTGGGATCACGTATTTTCTCTCCCCAATTAGTTCTGGCAGTCATGGACTTAATTATTGCTTTCAGATATTAATTTTAACCTTCAACTGAATGACTGAACAATGCTCCAAGATTTGAAATTAATGTCAAGCAGTTTTCTTGACCCCAGTGCATCTTAATATCAATCTCCAGTAGGATGCTCTCCGTTTTTTAACTTTATTTTTTTCAATTGGCAACTGAAATTCCAAAACAGAGCACTAGACACAACAGTAAGGTTTCCTGGCAAGCAGTCTCCAATTAGCCCACTCAGATAGCCAGCCACACGTCCCCAAACTCCTGCCTCACAACCTCTCTGCAGCCAGTTCCTTTCTGTGTCCATATGAACAGCAGGGGAAAAGCCCCGTGACTCACTAACAGAAAACTCATGAGCCAACTCACCTCCTATTTAAAAGAAATTTACCTGTGTTGCTTTCCAGACGCAAGGTCATTCAAACAGAGGAGAGAGCACCGGGACTGGCTCTGAGGATGCGCGAGGCCTACCACGTACTCCCACACCTGCGGCTGTGGAGGAGCGACTTAAGACTTTGCTTCTTTGTTTTTTCCAGGACCAGTCTTGAGTGCATATTCCCCAGCTGTTTGGTATTGCTGTTAAGAAATAATTTAATCTAGGAACACCGAACGATGTAAAACCATCACTTAACTCAAAATATACCCCATTTTCGATTTCAGTAAAAAACTCGAAATGGATTTCATTTAATATTCTAGAAATGAAGTGGCATAACACTTGCCTAAAAGTGTTTGTATATTATTAAAAATATATAAACCTCCAAGAATGATAGCACTCGCCACTCTATAAACAGTTCCCAATTATCCAAATGAGGTTCATCTCTGCTTGGCAGGATGAAGTTACCAAATGTGTTTCATCTCCAGGCAAGTCTAATCAATTAGTAATGACTTCCTAGGGAGAATGGTTGGGTAGGATTCAGAGGCAGCAGACAGACACCCGAACCCAAGCAAAGCGAGCAGAGGCACAGGCTGCACACCTGGGCCATCCACTGAAGGGTATTCTCATCACTGTGATGAGGAAGGCTCTCCTCTGACCCCAAATGCCATGCCCAAGTCACCCACACCCACTACTGATGAAGTCTTCCTGGAGATCAGAGGTTGCCAAGTTGGTTTTAATACTGATTCAGTAATAGACCGTTTACAACAAAAATTGACCTGCTAAAGACTTACAAAACCAAATACAGTTGTGACTTGAAGAAATGATTATCAGTATACTTCCAAGTTTTTCTCCTGATGATGACAAGATGAATTTCACTGCTCATTCTGGCCTGTATACTGGATTTTCTTATGCTTCTCTTTATATATTGCTCATTCTGGGAAGAAAAATGGCATTTTCTTGGTTTTGACTTTATATATAATTTATGGAAGGAAAGTGAACATTTCTGTGTTTTGCCTTACAGGATCCTGGACAGTAAAACCATCCAGCCCACACCCCAGTCCCCTTGGGTAACATTAGCCTGCTGCGAAGCCTTGAGCCAGAACACACACCACATGGCTCCATTCCAGGGCTCCTCGTACTTATGCGGGCCGGGAGTGTGCCCAGGGCAAGAAGTCATCCACAAAACCAGCAGAGCATGCTCCCCAAGTCACCGCTTAAACATCATTTCAATATTAAAATAAGCGCACACGCATTACCTAAAGGAAGACAGAGTAAGAAAAAGCTTGTTCTTTACCTAGAAGGCCCTGAACACACACACACACACACACACACGCACACACAGCCTTGTGGGCTAACTATTCTTTGCATTAAGATACTCTGGTGAAAATTCAGTGCAATAACAACATAAAGCCATTCACAGGCACAGAGTAAGACAGGAGCCTGAGGCAGTGTTGTTCAAAAACAAAAAGTATATATGGGGCAGAAAATCTTGTTTATTGTAACTAAATTTGTGCTGCTTGTTCAACTGTGTAACAGTAACACTGAGCATTTATTGAGCGCTTCCAAAAACTATGACCATATACACTAAGGGCCGCTCCCTCATGCCACCAAGAATTTCCCAGCAGGAGGCTCTGTGCTTGGCATCCATCCCATTCGTCCAGTGTCCCCCACAGATCCTCCCTGATTCGTTCCCATAGCTTCTCACCACTTCTCTAAATCAGCACCTCCGCCCGGTCGAGAAGGCGCTGCTCAGTCGTCTGGCCTTTCTCGACTTCCCTTCATGACACACCTTGTGCTGTGTCTGTGTTAAACATGCATCCCCGCTACTGTACTCCACCTCCTGAAGTCAGGCCTTGCTCTGATGAATTAGTCTCCGAGCCTACCAGCAGTGGCTGGCAGGTCGCAGGATGAATAATACCTGGTGAAGGAATGACTGGTACACATTATCTATTTAGAAATGACTAACATAGAGACACCATGTGTAAGTCATAAAAATATCAAAACTGTAACCCAATACGGTAAACACCTCAGTCCGCACAGAGGTGTACTCACAGGGTCTCCACAGCACACTACCACAAGTAGAAGTGCCAAGAACCTTAAAACAAAATCAATGCAAACGTGAACCTAACTCTTAGTGACAAATTACACTTTAAAAAAAAATTGACTTTGAGCTGGTGAGGTGGCTCAGCTGGTAAAGGCTCTTCTGCCAAGCCTGACAAACTGAGTTGTCAATCCCTAGGACCCACAAGGTGGAAGGAGAAAATTGACCCCCTGGTGTGGTCCTCCGACCTCCACACGTGCGATGTAGTACACATGTGCACAGACACACAAATAGATATTCAAAAATTGAAAACGGACCCTAACTAAGAGAAACTGAAGAACCTACTTTATATACTTTATTACGCTTTGTTGCCACAACTGTCCCAGGGGCAACAGGATGTTATGGCCAGAACTATGAACTATGCTCTGTAACTCTCAATGTGACTCTATTTACAAGGAGGTTCAGAGGAAATCCAGGTTAAATGAGGCCATAACAAAAGTGCGAGGAGGAGCAGGATTAGGGCCTTAGAAAAAGCAAACAGCACGGTCACTCTCACTCACGCAGCCACCGGCAGTCTGTTACAGCAACAGACATGGATGGACACAACACTTACGACTTCTGAGTGAGTTCTCATCTTCCTACAAACAAGGAAATCTGTTTTTGTGCTTCTTTTTCAGCCTGCGGCCCATGAGTACTCTCTCCCTGAAGTGGTGGCCTCAATTCTTACAGAGCGAGACAGACAGACAAACCCAGCAGTAACTTCTTAAAAAGAAGATTCCCAGCCCTACACTTAGAAATCCTGACTTTATGGATCTTAGGGAAGGCACAGAATACCCACTCTTAGGCAGCAATCTAGAAGGTTCTGGGGCAGGCTGGGCTTCCTTGCTGTAGACTTCTGAGCGACTCCAACCCCTGCAATTCACTCGTGTAAATTTACTAAGTACCTATGTACACTAGGAGTGCAGCATATACATACCATGTTTTCAGGATTGGCATATGGAAAGCGCTCTCTCTCTCTCTCTCTCTCTCTCTCTCTCTCTCTCTCACACACACACACACACACACACACACACACACACACACACACAGCATAATAAACTCTCCAAGTTAGGGCAAGGTAGGTTATTCCAATGGCTAAAAATGACAAGTTCCCTTTTCACTCCTTGTATTGTGAGCACCACAGGTGCACAGGGCCTTGTCCTTCGTCCTCACTCAGGGAGTTTGGCCGACAGAAACAGGAAATACAGACGCAGAAGTCTGTTCTGGCCTACTGATGAAATGGCGTTGGTATTTACAAAGAGGAAAAAAAAAGCCGGCGATTGATTGGGAGCCCGGCTTTGGCCACTGCAGGGGACGACGGCTACGAGGCATCAGAGTGGCCACACAGATTCTGCATCATCTACCCGACTCTGTAATGGCAGCGCATAACCGGAAGGCTGCTGATGGGCTCCAGTCAGGCTTCACTTCCAAATGAAGGAAAGCACTGAGTGAGACGTGAGCTGCATGCCTGACATCTAGAGAGTAAGCCAATGCTAGAAACTGTAGGTTCTTTAGACAGAGACGAAATGCAAACCTCCAGGTAGCTAACACCGCCAACGAAGTCTGTCCTCACCCTGCTTACCCTGCCTAGGTGGGAATAACAGAGGGATTTTGAATTCCGAACCACTCCTAACAAGTGAAACTTAGAGGTAGCAAAGAAGTCATGACTCTGCTCCTAAAACCAAGATTACCTATGTAGCCCTCCTACATCTGCTTGAGCAAACTCAATCAGGCTCCTACATTGCTGAGATGAATTGCAACTACAGTAAGCAGCCATGTGCCCCCTCCCCATGTCTGCTCTAAGTCAGAATACAAGCAACATGATGTACCACTGAGTCAGCTCATGCAACCAGCCACTACCTGTAGCACTGGGCAGTAAATGACCTGCAGCCACAGGAAAACGCATACACAGACCATTTCCAACCACATGAAAAACTTTGTCTCTGACAAGAAAAAAAAAAATATTTGGGCTAGGACTGAAAGAATGTAGACAGTAAAAAGACAAGTAGGGCCTGAAAGCAGGTGTTCACCTAAGGGTATCAGTAAAATAGTCAATTAGAGTAGAAGTCAACAAACTTCATCGCACAAGTATCTCCAGCTCTCCCCGTTGAATACTGTTGCAACTACCCAGAGTTCCAGCTGGAGAACAAAGGCAGTCACGGGCAGTCCATAAAACACTGGGTCCTCCTGTGTTCCATTTAAATGCCACTTATAAAATGAAGGCCCTAGGTCAAATTTAGTCTGCAGATTACTCTGCTAACCTCTGAATTAAGCATGATTTCTCCTGAGGAGTCTATGACTCCACTCAGAGTGTGACCAAGGAGAGTCTAACAGCAAAACCCTACCACTTAGTTTGGATGGCAAAGACCAGACTCCTTAAGAGCAACTGACTAACTAGACCTTTAGGAGATGGCCAGGGAAGAGACTGACCCAAACTTAAGCACCAAGTTGGGGGCCCTAGTCCCCGTAATCAGTACAAACAATACAACTTTCAGACAGGCTTTGTTTTCTATAGTGGCAAAAGACAAACAAGCAAACAGAAACAACAACGACAAAACCGTATAACTACAGAATTTGATTCCAGAAATTTCTGAAAGAACCTCTTGTGTCAGACCTCAAAGAATTAAAAGAGACAAAGTCTCATTGAAAACAAACAGCTCAGCCAGGCGCAGTGGAATACACTTGTAATCCAAACACTCAGAAGGATGAGGAAAGAGGACCAAGGGGTTGGAGGTCAGGGATGAGGAGGTAACTCTGGGTAAGGTACCTGCCTTGCAAGCCTGAGGACCTGAGTTCGATCCTTGGCATACATGGAAAAGCCAGGCACAGTGGCATGTGCCTGTTACCCCAGAACTGAAGAAGTGGGGACAGGCAGATCCCTGGGGTACGCTGGCCACCCAGCCTAGACAGACAGCATGCTCCCTGGTCCCGGTGAGACTTGGTCAGAAGAAAGAGAGCGGGGAATGGGGGTGGGGGAGAAAGGGAAGGAGGTTCCTGAGGAATGTCACCCAAGGTTGACTTCTCATCTCTACACAAAGCTCGCATACCCACATATACACAAAAACACACAGAGACATATAAATAAATAAATGCCAACACTTGACAAGAAACAAATGTTCGTAAATATAAAACACAAAACAATAAAACTTCTGACTGGCATTAAGAGACACATTTTAAAATACCTTCACAGCTCTGAAACCAGAATTCATCTTAATAATCTATGGCACCTTATAAACAGTCACTTTAAAAAAAAAATCCTGACATAGGGATAAACCTTACATCAATGGCATTTTAGATGTGGAAAAATAAGGCACTAGTGAACTGTCCTAACAAATACAACAAAAAGGTAATCCAAGACCAATTCAAGTTCATCAGAAAGAATGCACTGGAAAATGAATTGATGTATTTAATATGCTTGGCCCTTTCGTACACATACACACCATGTGAGTGTATCAAAAGGAGCAGGAAAGCCCTATGATAAAATTCAACAATCATCTACTTTACTTAAAAATTGTCCCGGGTCGCACTGCGAACAGAAGGGAACGAGAGTCACAAAAGCTTGTTTGAGGCTGGAGCACACTTCCTCTACCAGGGAAGGCTCAGAACAGACACATGTATTGGTGACAGATCAGCTGGATCAACCCTGCCAATAAAAAGGGTGACAGATGTCACAGCCAGGTCACCCTCAAACTCAGAGGATAACTTCCTTGACCTGATACCAGCTACAAAATACCTGTGTAGGTTGATAGTACTTCCCGTGGGATTTGGACCAAACACAGATGCTCATTATTTACCAGTTCAGTTCAACCCTGTATTCCAACTCTGCGCTAGAGCTGTATGGCAATGAAGAGATTAAGGATTAAGGAAGAACAAAGAGTCATTATTCGCAAATGGAATCACTGTCTTCACAAAAATAATCCGGGGACCTCCTCTACGAAACGCTAAGATCTCTAATAAGACCTAAATACTGAAGAAAACGTGACATTAGTAAAAGACGGAGTTAAATAGACTAAAAGAAAGGATAACAAGAATACACACAAAGCCTGTATGTTGTGGAAGTGTTTTCAGTTACGTATAGAGTAACTGTTTCGTGCACTGCTGGTGAGGGGCTGCCTAGATCTCAGCGTTTTGTCTGGTCTGCAGGTGTTGGATGTATGTGGGGGATGTCTGACTGCACATGATCTACACGTGTTATCAGTAGAGCATCTGAGGAGTTCTGAATCAATAAAAACATGTGAGTTCAGATGCTATGGGTTCCGCTGTCTAGTATGGCACTGGCCAGGATAGTGGCTTCCTCCTCTGTCTCTGTTTGGCAGACACATATGCATATTGCGCATAGGATTATGCCTCCTTGCCTTCTTTGGTGAGCCTATCGCAGTGACGTACTGCTGCACCTGAAGGCTCTGGTGTTGAAGGGCATCATTCTGCCCAGTGACAAGGCTGGGCATTTCAGGACATGGTACTGCAACAAGAGCCACAGAGCAGGAAAAGAAAGTCATCATGTCTGGAACCCAACACTCAAAACCAAGTCATCTGAATGAAGATAAATCTTCAAATCTTTGCAAAGAGAATACAAAAACAAAAACAAAAAAACAAGATTCTTAAGCAAGGAAAAAGATGCACAATTATGAATTAGAAGTTGGGTAAATCCAAGTGTACTAAGAACTGCTATGCATTTATAAACAAAAACAGCTCAGGCTGGAGAGATGGCTCAGCACTCGACGATGCTCTTCAGAGGCCTTCATTCAATCCCCAGCACCCACACGGTGGCTCAGAACCATCCATAACTCTAGGTCTAGAAGATTCAAGACCCTCTCCTGACCTCTGTGGGCACCAGGCACACACACACAGTACACAGACACAAATGGAGACAAAACACTCATACACATAAAATTTTAAAAAAAGAAATTCTAATATCCAAAACATAACTCCATAAAGATGGGAGGCAGAAAGGCAGGGAAGGAGGAAGGGAGAGAGGGAAGGAGAGAGACGGGGGCCGGAAACTAGGAAGACACTTGGAGCACAGAGAACCACAAGGAAATTTCCGAAACTCTGAGGAACTTCTAAGAATCAATAAAGCCTAGCCAACAGTGGGACGAGCACACAAAAACTCACCTAGGAATCACAAAGGAAAGGGAAACAACTGGCTACAAACAAGACAGTGTGTCCAGCCACATTCTCTCCGCAGAATCCCTCTTGAAACTATTTAAGCTGGCCGACGTCTAAGTTTTTTAAGGGAATCGGGCATTCGGTGCTGTATCTGAGGACTCTCTTCACAGAGGAAGCCATAAATATTTTCTCTGAGGTTTTTTTTTTTTTCTAATTTTGTGTTTTGAGCTAGGAGTTGTCTTGATTTAATTTCTATATACAATGTGAATATGTTTTTCCAACACTGCTGTTCAACTGCCCCGCGTGTTTAACATATGATCTGTGCACGCCACACTGCACGGTGGTGTGATCCAGATCCACAAACACACACGTACGTTTTCTGTGTGTACACACACGCTGCCCTCCTGGAAAATCCTGACGGCTGGGGTTTCTGAAGGTGTAAGTCATGACTGGAGAGTACAATCCTGCCAGCTTCATCCTTCCTTTGTAAAATCATTTTCTCTATTCCAGCTCACTGGCGCCTGCTTGTCACATAAATTTCAGAAGCAGCATGTCTCTATGTACATCCCCTTCTGAGACTATTTGGAGACTGTTTTTGTTTGGGGCAGTGCTGGAGCAAACCCAGGCTGCTCGTGAGCTAGGAAAGCACCCTCCACTGGGCTGCACCCACAGTGCCGTGCTGACATTTTTATTGCAGTTGAAGTAAATCACTTTGGGGAAGAATGACATTTTTGGAAGGTATTAATTTTTTATTATTATGTGCAAAGACTAGAATGACGTCTTTCAGTAGGTTGATAATCATGAATAATCCATTTAAAAAGTTGCTCAGACCAACTCAATGAAGCCCATGCCCTCTGGGAACCTGTGGAAACACTGCGGGCTTATGGATCCAGCCGCCACAGCGTGAACCCCAGCTGAGTTTCAAGGGCAACTCCAGTACATCCCTTGGTGACTCATCTTGCCTTCAGATGGCCAGTGAGGGAAGAAGGCAATAGCATATTTTTGACATGTGTAGTACTCCAGTTCACACTTCTCTCTCCCTATCTGTCCGTATGTCCTTCTGCCTACCTATCCACTTGAGTCAAAGCCTCAGTATCCCATTCTGGCCTCAAATTTGCTATACAGGTGAGGATGACCTTGAACTGCTGATCCCCGGCCTCTACCTCCCAAGTGCTGGGACAACCCAAGTGTGCTCCCATGCCTGGCTTCCACAGCGCTGGAGATGGAAAGTAGGGCTTTGTGCAGTGGACAAGCAGCTCACAAACTGGGCTGCATCCCCAGTGCCACCCCCCTCAACATACCCTACTTTCACATTTATTCACATTTTCCTTCATTTTTTTTTTCAGTCAGCATTTTAGCATGTTCAGAACACAGCATCTGTGCATATTTGGTTAAATTTACTCCTAGGGATCTCATTTTTTGGAATTCTTCTAGTTTTCACTTTCCATTGTCTCCGGTTTTGAATCAGTGTCCTTACTCCACCCACGTGGAAGAAGAATCCTTGAGCACACACAGCAGCTTTCTTCCAGAGCCTGGCATGGAAAGGGGAAAAGGAAGAGCTGGTTTTCGAAACTGAATGCTAACAGACACCGCCTTCATCCAAATGCCAGTCAGTACTGTGTCGAAGGTGACAGGTTACCAATAAGGGGGGGCCAATGATGTGTCATTAGTCTAGCTTAAGGTCTGACACACACTGAAGACGGCCCATTTGTATTCCCTTTATACCTAGGAAAGTGCTCTCTGAAAACCCCCCTCCAAAAAAATAAGAGTACTGTAAAATCATTAAAAGGAACGGACTAGATGCCCAGTGGTTAGCAGTCAGCCTATCTTCCTTAGGACTTTGAGGTACAGGAGTTCATTTGTTACTAAAGTATCAGAAATGTAACAATTTGGCCAAGAATCAGAAGCCACACAGTGACTACACAAAAGAACGTTAAGAGGGAACTTGATTTCTTGGCAACATTTACCTGTTCAAATATCTGAGACAGCAATTCTAGAAGCAGAACCTGTATTTCTACCAACCTGCTTCTCCAGACTGCTCTCCACACAAGATAACTCTCTTCATTCAGTCTTGGCCACAAAGACACAAATTTGGCAAAGAAAGGTTTTCTTCCATTGGGTCATTGGTGCCAAGGGAAGTCAGAATGACACAAGAAGCCAAATCCCACTGAGAAACAGAGCCAGCTTTCCACAGATTCAATCCCAAACTGGTGGTAGTCAATCTCAAGGAAAAACTAGGACTTCCAATATTGGCTGATGTAGACTAGTCTGTTCTGGGGAGCGGGGCGATTGGAATCCCTGAACTTCTGGAACAATGCTGTTTACACTGCCTTTTCATTGCTCCAAGGGTTTCATACTCTACCTAAGGACCATGTTAAGGTCTTACTAGTTGATATATAATATATGCAGACTTTATACTATCAGATTCTAATCCTGTCAATTAGCAGATTTTGAGTCAAACTGATTACTTCTTATGCCATGGTTTGTGGTCCTCGTAACCATTTTTCTAGATTCAGGAAACTACCTATGGGAAAGCTGGGCTTACTTGGGTATAGTTAAATATCATAGAATTCATTGTCCTACTCTGGTGTCTGTTGCTGTGATGAACACCCCGACCAAAAGCAACTTCAAGAGGAAAGTGTTTATTTGGCTCACCATTGAGGAAAGTCAGGATAGGAACTCAAGGAAGAAGAAACCTAGATGCAGGAACTGATGCAGAGACCATGAAGGAATGCTGCTTACTGGCTTGCTCCCAGGTTCACATTCATGCCCAGGTTACCATTTTAATATCACCCAGAACCATGTCCCAGGGGTGGCACCACCCACAGTGGGTGAGGCCATCCCACGTCAATCAATAATTAAGGCAATGTCCCCACTGACATGCTCACAGGCCAATCTAAGGGAGGCAATTCCTCAACTGATGTTCCCGGTTCCCAAGAGTAGCCATCAGAGTCACATTTCTGAGGTATAATTATATCAACTCCAGCTGGTGTGTACTGTTGTACAACCACTACAGCTGTTATACAGAAGGTCTCCATCACCTCCAAATGCCCCTGCATCCTTCTATGAGGAAAGTACTGATCCATTAGCAGTTTTCAAGACTGCCATATGTACACTGATTTACACTCTACGGTGTAATGTGGTCCCTCACTCAGGTCAAGCATCCTAAACGGCGGATATTGCTTCCAGGAAGGAGAGCTGGTTCAAAGGTACACCATAGTTCATCAGCATGGGTCCTCAAAAAGACTACTGTACATGAAGAGTTCCATATCTGCAGTGTTAAAATTTCATGGAGAGGGTGGGAAATTGAGGAAGAAGTATCCACAAGGACCGGGCAGCTAAGGAACACTCAGCAGAATACAGAGAATCGTCCACACTGTTGCACGCACTGGGAGTTTGTTCTTTTCTCCTACTGAGCAGTGTTTTGCTATGGAAAGATCAGACTGTTTATCCATTCAGTAAGGGAACGGGGTGTGTTGCAGTTTCTCTCAAGGACAGTCCGGAGTAGAATGCTGGCCTGATGGTAAAGGTGTACTAAGTCGTTAACTGACATCTAGGGAGCCCGCTACATCCTCAGCGCTTAGCTCTGTTCATTTCCAGTAGAACCGTGCTCTCCCCAGGCTTAAGTCACAGCTGTCCGATGACTATGATGGATGCGGAACCCCTACCATGCATATGCTCCCCATCCTGCACTGTCTTGGATCAAGAATCAATGCAAATCTTGTGCCTGCTTTTTATGGATTTTTTCTTTTTTGTATTTTTAGATTGAATTGTGGAAAATAATTCAGTTTTAATGAGGTTAAAATGAAGTATTTTATTAAATTAGAAATCTGAAGGGAAGGAATACATCTATTAAGCTTTGCATCTACCACACAGATATATATATATATGCTTACCATTATGCCTTGCAATACGCACATGTTGGGGGAAGAGGGCATACATTTTTTTTAAGTTCATGCATGAGTCAGACTGAACCCACCTTAAAGAGTTAAAGCCTTATAGCCTACCTACCCTCACCATTTCTACTCTTATACTTCGGTATAAGAAATCAGCACTACCAGAAAAGTACAACTACACCTTAAAAGCCCATGAGGGAGCTATAGATAGACAAATATATATCAGATATGTATGTATATGCACATGTGTGTAAGTTAATATATTTTAATTAATAAAAATACAAATGTTTCTCTTTTTATTCCTTTTTCTTTTTTAACAGAGACTCCCTATGTAGCCCTCGCTGGCCTGGAACTCAACTATGTAGACAGACCTGGCTGGCCTCAAACTCGCGGAGATCCTCTTGCCTCTACCCAAAGGACTAAAGGCATAAGGCTCCATACCCTGCAGTTTCTGTATTTTAATTCCCAGGTCTAAAGTTTTATTGTTGGAAAAGTATAGATTTAAAACACCTCTGTAAATGTGTGTGTGTGTGTGTGTCTCACTATACTGATTTAATAAACAGCCTAGAACTAAATTATGGATAACAGGTAACTGGAATTAATAATTTATACACAAGAAAAGGACCTTCAAACAAAGGCTTCTTCAAGACAACTCCAAACACAAGCACCCTTCCTAATCACTGCCCTGGAGAAGGTGGGCAATCGGTGTGTGTCTCATGACTAAACGCAGGACCAGAGGAAAAACTGAAGAACTCAACAATCTGTTGTGTGTCTGCAACGAAGACTCTGTGCTAAGCTGTGTAGCAGCCAACATCTTGGCAGAATACTGAACAAGTGAAAATGCTAACAAATTGATCCAGAAGAATTTCATAACTACTCTATATTGTATATCATTTCCTCGAAGATTAAAAACAAGTAGGGGCCTGCTTCCTGGCACGCCTTGCTACATCCACAGTGGAGCCAAAATTTCAATTGCTATTATTATAAATGTCCATTAACGATGCCAATAATTCCTCTCAAATTTGTATCCTTTCCCAAGCTCTGGACTCCAAATCAAATGACTCCTCTCCACCTCTACCTAAATGTCTCACAGATACCTTAAATTCAACGTGTCTAAAACCTGAACTCATACTGCCAAATGACATCACTATCTTCCCAAATACTAAAACCAGGAAGCCTCTGAATTGAAGTCTAATCACCACCTGGGCTCTTACATAGCTCATTAGTTATCTCCCACTAGACTATACCTCCCTCATCAACTCGTTTCCATTTCCCATAAATTGATTAGATAAATTAAGAAATAATAAAGTGGTTAAATTAGAGGGAGTACATGTTTATAAGAGAATATAATACTTCCATAAAAAGGAATAAAATAAATCTTTATATACTTACATGAAATGTTATCCAAAATACGTTAAGTCAAAAAGAAGTAAAGAAAAACTGTTTAATATTTTGTATTGGGGTTTTTAAAAGGTGAGAAAAAAATAAATACCTATGTGTCTACCCATCAGTGTCTGAAACCACTGCGGAAAGCCACACGAAAATGGAAATACAGTTTACCTTAAGGCAAAGGAACCTGAGGAAGAGGAGAGGGTAGGGAGTCTGCAACACTGCTGTACACATTTGTAGTCTTTGAATATCAAGCTGTCATTGTCTTACCTAGTACCCTGGCCAGCTTTGCTTGTTCACTTGACACATCCTCCAGCCACCTGAGAGGAGAAGCCTTAACTGAGGAATTGCTTTGATGAGACTGGGGGCATGCCTGTGGTAGACTGTCTTGATTGTTAATTGATATTGGGTAGCACCACCCCTTGGCATTTGGTCCTGGGCCATACAGGAAAGCTAGCTATGCAGCGCTGGTGGCGCATGCTTTAATCCTAGCACTCAGGAGGCAGAGGCAGGTGGGTCTCTGAGTTTGAGGCCAGCCTGGTCTACAGAGTGAGTTCCAGGACAGCCAGGGCTACATAGTTTCTGCCTTAAGTTCTTGCAGGATTCCCACCCTGGCTAACGTCTGTGATGAGTTGACCTAGAAGTGTGAGCTGAAATAAACCCTTTCCTCCCCCAAGTTGCTTTTGGTTAGTGTTTTATCACAGCAACAGAATAAAACTTCTGTAATCAAAAAATTTTGTAACCAAAATCACAAGCAAAGAAGATACAATCTTGCTGCAAGCATAAATCATCAAGACCTTGCTCTGCCTTTGCCTATGTGTCCAGTCAACATCAAGCTTACCTGCCTGCCCATCTCCACCCCTTTCTGAACTTTCAAGACATGGAGCTGCTCAGATTTTGTGCAGGCTCTTTCCTTCTGTCCTGAGAATGGTCCTTCCCAAGCCACTGTCTAGCTCCCTCCTACCATCCTCGAGTTTCCATGTGAATGGGTTCTTCTTTATTTCTTAGGACCTATTGTTTGTTTTTAATGGGGGGAGGGGTTTGCCCAGGAGTACAGTGTCCAGGTGGCCAGAAGATGGTGTCTGATCTCTTGAAGCTAGAAATATATGTGGCTGTGAGCCACCTGATGCAGGTGCTAGGAGCAAAACTCTGCTCTTTCAATAGAACAGTATACTTTAACAGTATACTCTGAGCCATCTCTCCAGACCCCATAAATGGCACTTGTTGAACCCCAGGAATGTCGCCCTGACTCCAAGAGTTACTCAAGGGCCACCTAACAAATTGTCAGTACATCACCTTTTGAACAGCAGTTCTCAACCTGTGGGTCACAACCCCTTTGGTGGTCAAATGACCCTTTCACAGGGGTCGCCTAAAACCACCTGCATATCAGATATTTATATTATGATTCATAACAGTAGCAAAATTACAGCTATGAAGTAGCAACGAAAATAATTTTATGGTTGGGGGTCACCACAACATGAGGAACTATATTAAAGGGTCACAGCATTTAGGAAGGTTGAGAACCACTGCTTTAGATACCAATGAAGCTTACGACAGAACTACTAGTCTGTGTCCTCCTATCCAGCTAGACGCGCAACTCCGTGGGGGCAGCAGCTGAAGCTCTCTAACGAGGAACAGAAAACTGGCCAGGATGACTAGAACGTGCATTTGTGGGGGAGAGGGAAGGTAACGTCATTCTGATCTGGAGAAGCCAATGAGAGTGAGCACGTCTGGCGGGCTGCCAGCACCCAGACATCGGCTGAATGAGTGAGCGCATGCATAGAGAGAGACCTCCGTGTGGAGCCAGCTTAGACACCTACTGACTGGGTCACCCCAGACAGACCCTTTAACTTTTTTACACCTCCTCGTTAAGTAGGAACAGTCATACCTGCCTCTTGGCGGTACCAGAGAATCAAACGGATCACTGGTGCCTGCTAGAAGCCAAAGGAATAGCCACGGAGCCTAGAGCAACAAATGGACAGACCGGAAGTCTGTATCCCTTTCAATTTAAAAGACTGTCTGCAGCGAACGACAAAACACCTTTTGTTTAGCAGGAAAAGTGGCAAAGAATGATGTGAAAGAACTGAGGGAAACGTTCACACCCCATACAGCACTGCAGAAGGTGTGACACCTGCATTTAGAAGTCTCCAAGTGAGCACACAGGTGCCGAAAGGGTTTAAAAAAATAAAAGACAGCCCTGCACTCCACTGAATGAGGAGGAAGGGCTCATGCATAATACAGAATGGGCAGATGCTGCAGCTGGTACAGAGATCAGATGACTGGAGAGATGGGCCTTTCACAAAAGCCATCAAAGAAGTGAATTCTAACCTTCAATAGCAGAAGGCTAGGAGGACACGAAAGGCTGAGCTACACCTAACAAGAAAATAGGCATCTACATAACACTTGGAAAGAATATCGACTCACCTCGCCTGCTCAGGATCAAGCCTTTGGAGGGTGCTATGCTATGCAAAGTCCTGGCATCCACAGTAATGAAGAGCACATCACCCTGTAAGGCAGACTACTCCACTCTGAATCAACTGGAAGACTATAAGGAAAAGGGCATGCTCCCTCTCTGTGTCCGCCAGTCCTGTGTCTCCCAATATCTTCTTCACATGGCAGACTCTCAATATTTGAAGAGATTTTTAAGTAGGTGACCACATGTTTTGTGTTTCCAGTTTCTAAGCTGAACCTAGTCTATACCCATCACTTCAACATAATAATAATTATTTTAATTAATTAATTAATTAATTAATTAATTTTTTTTTTTGCGACAGGGCTTCTCCATGTAGCCCTGGCTGTCCTGGAACTCATTCTGTAGACCAGGCTGGCCTCAAACTCAGAGACCCACCTGCCTCTGCCTCCCGAGTGCTGGGATTAAAGGCGTGCGCCACCACTGCCCAGCTCAACATAATTATTAATGTGTCTTTTTCCATTCCTGGAGAGTCTTGGTCCAGACAGTAAAATATATGATCATCTAGGTATAAGACACCCCAACACTCCCCTTGAAACAGTAGGAAACACTCACTAGCCACACCTCCAGCTACACATCCTGCAGCCCCATCACCAACCTCATGAATTCCAGGCAACTGGTGTCCTTAACCAGAAAGTGTTCCTCCGGGTTTAGGGTCACAAGAAAAAGGAGAATTTACTGTTCTGGTCACATAAGATCACCTTAGCAGAACCATGTCACACCTTTTACCCAGGGTGAGTCCAAGTTATAATTCAAACTTGCAAATCTTTACCCTTGCACTTCCACTAGGTAATCATGAACTTAGACAATTAGACCAATCGCTAATACGCCTGACAAATATGCTCAAGAAGTTCAAATTTTGTGAGCTGAGACTATTTTGGAACCCGCTGTTTGAAGACGGCACAGACTACCCCAAAAGGACAAAAATACATTTATTAATTTATTCACTAATTCATTCAATAAACACAACTTATCAAATATCCCTAACACTGGGTTGTTGTTTTTCTGTCTCTCTATTGTCCTGTATGTGGTTTGTGTGTGGTGTGTGTGTGTTTGAGCACGTACACGCTGTGGTACACAGGGAGAAGTCACAAGACAGCTTTCGGGAAGCAGCTCTCTCACCCCACCGTGTTGAGGAGGCGCCTCTCGTTTCCCCCATGGGAGTGCTGGGATTGCAGATGTGTGCCAACTATCTTTTTGACGTGGGTCCCAGGGACAGAACTCAGCCTTGAACCACAAAAGCTTTTACCCACTGAGCTACTGACAGCCCCCAGCACTGGCTTTTGGTTGTAAGATTCAAAAATAGTAACTGTACAAAGAAACATCTTTCATCTTTCCTGGAATTATCCAGGAGACCAGGAAAGAGCAGAGGGACGTAATAAGCTTCTGGAGGTGGCACGTGAAGACATAATTTATTTTACGTAGTGCTGTGATGAGATACATGACCAAAGTCAAACCGTAAGGTGGCACCAGACAAACCCAAACTGAGGAACGTGCTAACCCACGCTCGTCAGAACTGCCAGTCAGCATCATGAAAGACAGGGAGACAGATGGCGTGAGCTACAGTAAAGGAAACAAAGCTGAGGTGAGCTAAGAGAAAGGCGGAGACAGCGGCAGCTCGTCTCAAAGCCGCAGAAGGGGAGTGGACTGCAGGTGGGGACGGCGGGAGGCTCGAAGGCACTGAGGACACTTGTCCCAGACACTGACGTCACTCTGAAGACCAACATGAAGTGAACACCACAATGGCGTAACTACTGTCGTTCCAGTAAGCACTGCAGAAACCGCAATGGGGAGCCAGCTCCTAGACAGCCGTCAGTAGTAGACACACCACGTACCCGTACGATCTTGTGCCTAATACAAATGCAACCGAGGGGCTGAGGAGATGACCCGGATGATAAAGTACCTGAGGGCCTGAGTTCAACCCCTACAAGCCACTTAAAAAGCTGGGCAGTGACATGAGTTTATAATCCCAGTTCTGTGAAGACAGGAACAGACAGGTAACTGGGGATCACTGGCTAGCCACACTAGCTTCATCTGGGAGCCCCAGGTCCCAGAGACCCCAGCTCAAAAAACAAGGTATACGGCTCTTGAGGAATGACACTTGAGGCTGACATGGGTCAGGTTAGCCCGGACCCTGGGCCAGGAAAATCACGGGAAACCCCCATTCTAAGAGTCAGGCAGTGGTGACCTTGCTCTGCAGGAGTGGGGGAGGACTGCCTTGCTTTCAAGCAGTGCCTGGACCAGCTCTGACCAGTCCTAGCAGGCTAACATTCCCATCTCTTCAACAGCGTGCACCGGCAGGAGAGTTAGCCTGTCTACACTGCGCACCTAGGAACCGGGGACTGCTCCAACTCATTTCCAATCAGGACAAAGGAACATGAGAGTAAGAGCAGACGCTTCTGGAACGCTGAAGATAAATAAAACACCTACAGACAAAGACTCAGGTTTTCCATTTTGAAATTAAAACAATCCCTAAAAAGGCACACAAAGATGAGCATAGAACATTTTCAAGGGCTTGATGCTGTATGAAGGCAGGGAGGGGTCACAGAAAACCAGATACATAAGATTTTACACTGAATACTAAACACTGCAACAGTCAATTAAATCTCCCTGATTTTCAGATATACACAACTGAAAATAAGTCTTTTTTTTAATTTTCTTTTTTCTTTTTGGTTTTTTGTTTGTTTTCAAGACAGGATTTCTCTTTTCTCTGTTATAACTCTAGCTGTCCTGGAACTCACTCTGTAGACCAGACTGGCCTTGAACTCAGAGATCCACCTGCCTCTGCTTCCTGAGTGCTGGGATTAAAAGCATGTGCCACCTCTGCCCCAAAATAAGTCTTTACCAAAGTTCAATAAAGGACTGGAGAGATGGTTCATTGGTTAAGAGCACTGGCTGCTCTTTCAGAGGACCCGGGTTCAATGCCCAGCACCTACATGGCAGCTCACAACCATCAATAACTCCAGTACCAGGGAATCCAATCTGACTGGCCTCTGCCAATCAGAGACATGTGGTGCACAGACATACATGCAGGCAAAACACCCATACACATAAAATAAAAATAAAGTTTTTTATTGAAGTACAATAAAATTAAATTTTTATACTAAACAAGTAAATCATCCCTATAATTAAAATAAAAATAAAATATTAATAATGAAGACAAAATCTCAAATTACCATTAGTCAAATTTTCAAAACCTGAGAGCCAAAGAATGTCAAGTACAGTGATGCATGCCTTAATCCCAGCAGGAGACAAAGACAGGCAGATCTCTCTGAGTTCAAGTGCAGCCTGATTTACACAGTGAGCTCCAGGACAACTAGGGCTACAAGAGAGACCCTGTCTCAATAATAGTTACTTCAAGAAAAGATAACTGAACAATTATTAAGTAAGCTAAATGAGGCAAGGGGAAAGGAAAAGCCAGAGATGAACTGAGTTTAAATGAAACCAGGGAAACTGCCATGCAGTAAAGGGGAAGAATTATTCCCCCACGTCACCCCACACAAGTTCAAGATGAAACTCACTCTGGACACCAGCTCCACCCAACTGCAAGGAACACCCAACTCAGGAGCTGAACTACTCCAGAACAGGAGGAAGGTAGAAAAACCCAAATTATAAAATTAAAACCAGGATCTGGTGGGCAGAGCACCGGGAGAAGTGGTGGGATTAGCCCATTCTCAGAAACACTGACATCAACGTTCTCAATGGAGTGTTTCCATAGGTTCTTGGGGACCAGTGGTAAAGCACTTGTCTAGTAAGCACAAGGCCTGCATTTGGTCCTCAGCACTGGGGGTGGGGGAGGGGACACAAAATATTACTAGAACCAACAGAATCTATCCACATACATGGGCTTCATTCCCAAATTCTAAGTAATGGAAATCCATTATTAGTAAAATTTTTCATATTGATGGCTTAAATCACAAACTATCTCTACATAGAAGCATACAGAAATATTCAAAATACATGCTTGATATTAATTTAAAAACAAAGACAAATGAAAATCTGTGTTTATAATACCAAGATTTAGGTAACGATATTCTGCCATTTACATTTAGATTTGGAAGCACAAAGAATTAGAGGTATCCTTTTGGTCAAAGCACTTTATGCCTGGCCCTCCCGAATCAATCAATCAAAAGCTAAAGCTGTCTGAAGGTACCCACAGCTGAAAACCTTCACTGTGCAGTATTTTATTTTGTTACCCTATTTTTGGGGAGGCTGACTCCTCCTAGACTCCCCTTCTGGTTTGACTGGTACTTTGGTACAGTTTTTTAAAGACATTTCCCTTGGTGAAGGCTTTGCAGGGGCTCTATCTGGAACTCAGCAAGGCAGCTCCAGCGCCATTTCCTCCACCGTGCAGAAGGCACTCTGCATTAGGCTAAAAAACTACCCTTTGAGAAGCAGAAAGGAATTAGATTGCTGCTTGCAAGAGCCGTGCAATTACCTGAAGTACCGTACAAACGGCTGCTACAACAGCGACAAGAAGTAATTACAAATCACATACATGACAACACGCTTTTAAAGACACTTGATGTGTTGCTCACAGACCCTTAAGTGTTGTTCCAAAATGTGCTCAGCCTCCAGCCCAGTGGGTCCTTTAAAAAGACGCAGAGATGGGCTGGTCAAAAAGACAAGAAGGACAGTGGGTAGAGAGGTAAGGGAGAAAGCAACCTTCTAGTTAAAGATCAACTCTCAGTTCCAAAGTCAGTTTTCAGTTTCCAGCAGTCCGACCTCGGGAATGCTGGTCGCATGTAGGAGGAGCAGAGCCTGGTCCAGCATCCCTCCGGGCGGACGGAGGTGCTCTCTCTATCTTCCAAGCCACCTGTCACCTTTTCCAGTTTGGCTGCCATTCCCTCAGCCAGCTCTGCAGGGGTCTCTGCCTCCTTGAGAAAGAAAGAACCTTCCTCTCTTCCTCTGTTGTCTTCTTTGGGGACCCTCTTCTCCAGCAGTGCTCAGGTGGTCCTGTTGGTCTGATCCCTGCACCCGTCTCGAAGCAGCAGGACTGCCAGCCTAGCTCCTCTTTCCCATGGGTTCCAAGTCTCCTTCGGTTATTGTAGGTACCAACTTTCCAGCCACCTCTTCTGCACTGTGCTCGGCTTCTTGGAGCTAAGCCTTCTGGAGCTTGACCTGAATCTCTTAGGGTCTAGTTTCCAATCCCCATCAGACCTCTCTCACTGGCAGCAGGTTTTCCCAGGCAGGGGCAAGGCACCCCTGAATACAGTCTAGCTCCCCTTTAGCCAGCTGGATCCTACAGTTCAAGGAGGCCGCCTCGGCCTGTTTCCAGCTTCACCTGGAGGTGTCCCAACCACCCTTCTGCTGCGGAGCCCAGGTCCCGCACTCACAGCGGATGGTGGTGCCCCACCCTGGGTGCCCACCCAGCTGCTTCCTGACCTCAAGTTTTTGCCTCCTCTGTTTCTCAATAAATGGCTTTTAACAAGTGAGGGGAAAGTCCAACATCACTCATTTTTCATAAAAAATGAAAAATGCTATTTCACTGGAGTATGAATTTGTATTTCTCATATCCGTTACAAACATCAAATCTTTCCAAACACGATGCTGGGCAAAAGCATGGGAAACAAGCACTAATCCACAGGTTACCAGGATTATAAACTGATACAACCTCCATGGAAAGCCACCTGCAAGCAAGTAATGAATCAAAATAAAAAATGTATAAATCTTTTGACAGCCTCTCCAAGTTCTGCGGTTGAGACACATTTTAGTGTCAACAAAGCACTCTTTAGAACAGAAGAATAAAAACTGGAGGGCTGGAGATACAGTTTAAATTTCTCTATTATTTTTGAAAAGATAACAGCTGTACAGGTGACAGAACTCAAACGGAGAAAAGCCACTGTGACCGCCACGGTCCCGAGGTTCAGCGCTGTAGCTTTGGGGTTGTGGGACTGTTCAAAGATTCGTGTCGTGGGAGGTCCTTAGGGCAGGGGTGCTGCCTGGCACTGCCTAGTGTGTGTAAGGCCCTGAGTTCAATCCCCAGAACAGATAAATAAAACAAATAAATGCAAGAAAGGTGGTTTTTTTAAGTTCAATACACTCATAAAATGAGAATATGAAATGAGAATTGCTATATACAAAGGAATTGTGTAAACGCTAAGACCAACCAAAAGAAAAAGTCAGTGAAAAATGTTACAATTGTGTAAAAAAAGGAAAACTTTCACAGCTAAGTTGCATGCAAAAGCACGCACATACACACATATGTGTAATCGTATACGCAGAGAAATTACCTCGGGAAGAGAATGTGTAAGAGAGCGACGATAGGTGGCTCCCTCTGGGAGGAGAAATGGGGTTACAGGAACAATGGAAAGTTTCTTTTCATTAAATATACGTGAGTACAATTCTTGTTACTTTAATAAAATATCTGAGCCTGGAAAACTTATAACGAGAAGTGGTCTAGACACGTTAGGGTTCTGGAAGTTCAATGCCGTTAGCAGCAGCTGGGCTGGTGAGGACCTCATGGGAACAGAATCACAATGGCAGGAGCCTGTGCAAGAGGAAGGGCCAGACAGGAAGCCACAGAAACAGGGCTCAAGCTCCAGCTTCTGTAGCCACTTGGTCTGGCAGAACTACCAGGTCCCAAAAGAACTACCTCACTGCCTTCAGATGGCAGCATCCCCTGCCCTAAGGACCTCCCAGAACATGAACCTTTGAACAGTCCCACTGCGCTGAAACCAGGTCCCAGTCACAGCGGCATGCTTCTAATCGTTTGAATTGCTCTCACCTTTTTAAAAATAATAAATTTAAAACTCATTTAAAGGGAAGAGTGTGACTGGTAGAAACTGTCTTCCCTATTATAACAGAATGTCTTCCACTTCTCAGTAGGGTGGGAAGAGGGGCATCACTGTGCTCTAGAGACAGTACCATGGTAAGAAGAGAGCTTCAGAGCGAGGGAGAGTCAGCAGAAATAATTAGGCAGCAGATATCTTTTAATGAATGCAACAGCAAATGAAATTAGGAGTCTAACAGTTAAGCATATCCACTTCTGCATGGTGTGGTAAGAATTAAATGATGGGAAGATGACTCAGTCAATAACGTGCTTGCCACGCAAGCATGAGGACCTGAGTTCGAATCCCCAGTGCCCACATAGAAATTTGATTCAGTAGTATGTACCTGTAGTGCCAGCACTGCAGAGAAGAGGAGATCTCTGGGGCTTGCTGGCCAGGCTGCCTAACCAAATCAGTGAGAGACCTTGTCTCCAAAAGTAAGGTGTGGACCAAGTGAAGAAAAGAACTGAAGCCAACCTGTGGAGCACACACAGAGATAAAATAAAAAAATTAATTTAAAGGATTTATATTAAATAATGTATGCAGAAGACTTGAGTGCACGGCTCATAGCAAACCCCGACTAAGTGGTAAGATAAATTATTTACATTTCTCTGACTTATGAGTTATTGTAGATGTTAGATGGTATAGGTTACACTCATAATGTACAAATCCTAGTTGCCCCTTAACTGATAGATAGTGCTGGGAAAACACACACAGAAGGTCCATTCCCACTTTCACTGAAGTTATATCTTACCAGCAAAGAGAGAAAATACATACACTGCCCTTAACATTCCAAACAAACCTGTTGTCCCACAGACGACAGGTGCCTTGTACCAGAATGCTAGTCTGAGAACTTGCTAAGGCTTCGTGATGCCAGACATAGTGACCTAACAGGTGACCTAACAGCCCGGAAAAAGCCTCCAGGAGGCAAATGATGGACTTGGGTGCCAAGGCCACACAGTGGGATCCACCACTTAGAGGTAGGCCAGGTTGTTAGCAGAAGCAGGTTCCTCAAAAAGGCTTCATTTCGATAATTTGGCTCTGAAATGTCCTCCACAAGCTTGTGTTTGATTGAATACTTGGTCCCAGCTGGAGTGCTGGTTGAGACTCAGCTGTGGTACTAGCTAGTGAAGTAAGTAGGCCTTTGGGGGTTAGAGTCCACCTCTGGCTCCCTCTAGTTCTCTCTGCTTCTGAGATCAGAGCCATATGAGAGGACGGGGACACACACACACACACACACACACACACACACACACACACACACACACTCTGCCATGAACTCTGTCATGTTTTCCCTATCACGATGAACTCTATAACCTTGCAAACCATGAGCCAAAATAAATCCTTCCTTCTTTAAGCTGCTTCCATAAACTTCTTTTAAAAGAGACAGAGGACTAATTTAGCCTTTGTGGGCCATGCTCTTCCCGTCCCTCTTCAACTCAGCCATCACAGTGGGAAAACAGGCAATCTGTAAATAACTGGGCAGGCTTTGTTACATAAAACTTTACTTATGGACAGAAAATTTGAGCTTTATAGAATTTTCATGTCATTGAAAAAAAAGAAGCAAGGTATTTTCAGTTGATCTTCAACTGCATAAAACTTTTTAACTTGGACTAATGTTCAACTAAATCAGGTAACCAAATGGTGCTATTTTAACCCAGCAAAACTAAAAGATGCAGATACTAAAGATATTCTCTCCATTGACAATTCTGCACCCATAGACAACTTTGTGCCTCTACATTAGGGCAACAATCATCATAAGAGACCACAACTTCATCATGTTTTCCTGCAATGTAACTTTTTAAATAATTTGGGAACTGTGGGGTAGCTCAAGGCAGAGCGCTTGCCTTCCCCATGTGAACCTGGCTCAATCTCCAATGCTATAAAAAATAAAGGTTGATGTATTTTATATATTCAAGTTTACCTTGTGCCAGAAGAGCTCAACAATTTTTTTATGCAGATAAAGGCACAGTAAGGTTAAATAATATTATTTGCACTTAGTTACAAACTCAAAGTATTTGTACTTTTTCTTTCGTGTAAAGGCAGAGTTCTATTAAATTGTAACTTTTTCAACAATACAATTATGTGTAAGGATCATTTCAAGTGGCCTCCAAAACTATTACATAAACCTCAACTCCCGGATCTGCATTCTTATTCTTCCCAGGTGAGCCACTAAAAAGATTTTCTTGTTCAAAACGACTAGTTTACAAACATCAGAATGTATGGCTTTATGCATTTGTTTTAACCCAAATGAAAGCACAATGATCTCTGTATCTCAGCATTCAACATCATTTTTGTTACCGATTCCTAATACGTAATCTGTGTGCCATGACTTCATGAACATGAACACAGTTTTCCAATAAAATGCACAAAGAAACACCCTTCCATGTAGCTAACACTAAAATTCTTAAGATAACTGGTTTTCCAAGTGATTCCTCATCGTCCTAAGACTAGAAAAGGAAAACCAGTTTTCCTGGGGTTTTTTGTTTTTTTTAAATCTCCAAATGACTGGTTAACTTAGAACGATTTCATCAAGAAACAGCAAAACTTCCTTTCTATGCTTGTAAAAATGATGTTTCTTCTCTACAGCTAGAGTATCGCTTCTAGCAACTGGATGAAATCAGATGTTTCCATTACATTGTGGTCTGCTTTGTTTACAAACTCATCAACAAACATCAACAGAAGGATTGCTTACTTGTCAATTAGGCATAATCCAGAGCCTCTTAGAATTGACACTTAGGATTATCCTTGTAGTTTAAAACTATCATCCTATTAAGACATCCAAAAATGTAGTTTAAATATTTGACATTAAAAATGATTTTTTTTAAATCACTGTTTGGAACCCACATGGGCAAAGTCATGAAGACAGACACTCAGCAGGCCCTTCCAGAATCCCTTGCAAATGATGTCAGACTATCTTTCACCTCAGGTTGAGAGCTAGGGTAGAGGAGAGGATGCAGGGAGAGGGCAAAGGGCTATCTTCACTGAGTGCTGTACCCTAGGAAGGAGAAATAATTACATGGTCACCACAAATCCCTAAATCAGGGCATCCCACACCCTATGTCTTTCTCCGTGTACCTGACTTCCAGAGTCCAGCCTAATTTCCAGTAGCACCTGGAGAGAGACTTCACAACTATCTGCCAAACAGTGTTCAAAGGCAGGGCTCAGGGCAAGGCTCAGAAACCAATGGTTCTCAACCTTCCTAACGCTTCGACCCTTAACACAGTTCCTCATGTTGTGGTGACCCCCCAACCATAAATATTTTTGCTACTACTTCATAACTGCAATTTTGCTGTTATGAATTGTAAATATCTGATATGTAGATGGTCTTAGGTGACTCCTGAGAAAGGGTTGTTCAACCTCCCACAGGGGCTGAGACCCACAGGTTGAGAACCGCTGATCAAATGGGCCAATCTGTGTTCTTTGATACCACCACTAATGTAGATAAACAGTTAGTTTATAACACAATAGTTTATGCACAAAGAAATGCAATCAAAAGTCAAACAACATAATCAAATAACAAGTCTGAAGAGTCATCGAGAGTCTGTGAAATTTAGACTGGACGGTGGAAGCAGTGAGGACTACAGCGGAAAAGGTAGAGAAGAAGGTAGTGCTGTATGGAAAAGAAAACAAAGAGACTAATCGGTCAGGGAATTTCAGGTAAGCCATGGCCTAGCCTTCCCGTGCAAACCACTGCCCTCGGCTTCTTTGAGATCACAACAGCAAACCAGTGACTAAACAGACTCAAGCCTTGGCCACTGGGCCACAGCCCAGCAGAGTCTCGCCTCATTTGAATAGTATCTTAGGAATGTTCTGTCAACACGTCCCGGGATTATTCACATCTACTGCGTTCTTCCTTCACCACAACTATGGTCAAGTAGCTGCTTGTGTCATAGGTAGAACACCCAACACTGAATGATGACTTCTTAAAAATCTGCTGAAATTCACATGTTTGTCTAAAACTCCTTTTGAGAGGGAAGGTTAACTTTTCCTGACTGTTGCTCAGAGCAACTACACTGGAACAAAAGATTTTTTTTTTTGCATGCATAATCTAAGGGTTTAATTAGCGTTCAAAAACTTGGCTCTCTGGGGAAGTAAACAGTAGAAGTTGTTAGGAATACTAGATGGCCAAATAGAAGCAGATATACAGTATGTTGCTCAATTACCACAAACTCAAAAAAACTAGTTTGGAACAAGAGGGGAAGCACAAACTAAGTGCTTTCTCTTCAAATCCTCCTAAATGGATCCTTCCAGGTGAGGTTCATAGGCTTAGTTTACCATGCAAAAAACACCATACACCCTGAGTTTCTGTCCCTTGCTATTTATAAAGGCTCTCTGTTGTGAATCCAAATCTAAGACATTTTAAGCATGCTATAATATGGTGGAGATACACAATGTACTGATATTACCCACCACCAAACCCTCACCCCGACTTAGGACCGACCAATCACAAGAGCCTATTCACACATCTGCAGTGGATGCAGAGGCTCTCTCCCTCAACAGATCACACCAGGTTTGAAATCCATGGAAACAGCTGCACAGGACAGGAAGACCCTGGAAGCAGTCCTGGCTTTGTCAGGAAAAATTCTGCTCCTCCATAAACAGTTCGCCTGTCCTCCAGAGGGCACAGCCTGGAGGGTGCAGGTGGCAGGAAGCCGGTCCTGAGGAGAGTCGGGAGGAGGCTACAATCCAAGGGCAAAGGGGTTTTAGAACCAGATGACAGGGATAAGGAGGATTTACAGCATGTCAGATCTCAGCCTCTGAAAGAAGTTAAAACTCTGGACTAAGGCAGAAGTGACAGAATCAAATTAGGCAGTATTTGTGCAACTAATACCCACAGGATGTCGTGCTATGCGTCCTGAGGGGGCACAAGTAAATAACGCTGTGCACGGTTTAACTAAGCCACCTACCTGGGAAGATTAGACAATAAACTCTGAGAAAGTAGTAGTTCAGTCCGAGGTGGCAAACGGGGTACACGTTACAGACACTAAAATCAGGTAGAACAAAAAAAGGGCCTGCGAGATAAGGTGCAGCTAGGGTTGGGGTGCGCTTCAAATAATGAAATTCAGGTAAGTCTTCCAAAGCGGCTATGACTCCCAAGCCCTGGGCAGGAGGACAAAGGCTGTACCAGGAGTATTTGTAGACAGCATGTGCCAAAGCCTGGCGTGGGAGCTCCCGCTGGCCTTTCCCTAGGCCTGCACTATTTAGTCTCCCACCACGATCTCCAAGTGGGTGGAGATCTTAGATGTCAGACCCTCAGGGCAGCTTCTAGTGACACACTTCGCCTGTGTCAAGGCCTTCAGAACCTCTTTGCCCTCCCCAAACTAGAAAATAAGAATCCCACGAAAGGCCTTACATATTCCGCTCACTGCTTTGCCTTTGCGATACACACGCCTGCACGGTGCTTCCAGCACCTGACTGACGATGAGTGAATGTGCGAATGAATGGCTTGGGTCACGTCAGATAAACTAGACTAGGGACAGGTGGCTGCGTCTCGGAACAATCTTGGAAAAGCTCCTTGGCTGCCTGTATCTCATTTCTTTCTTTTCTTTTTTGTTTTGTTTTTTGTTTTTGTTTTTCCAGACAGGATTTCTCTGTTGTAACTCTGGCTGTCCTGGAACTCACTCTGTAGACCACGCGGGCCCTGAACGCACAGAGATCTGCCTGTCTCTGCCTCCTGAGTGCTGGGATTAAAGGCATGCGCCCCTCATTTCTATGGGTAAGAGCTCGGCAGTGTTGTGCCCTGGAGGGACGGGGAATCTAAGGAAAAGGGAGGGCATGCACAAAGCAGGTCTCCACCCTCAATGGACACAAGCGAACTTTATGAAATCATTAGGGATGCAGACGTGCAGGTGTGCTCCTTGCAGACAAGACATTAGGAAACCGGTCAAGAATACATCTACCCACAGCCTACAGGCACACCGTTAGAGGGAAGACAAGGACGGAGTCAGACACCCACACTGGTTCTGGGTATCTGTGGCAAACCAGGGCACTAAACATTCTGCCAAGCCAAACACCAGTACACAATTCTCCTGTCCTAAGAGAAATGTCATAAATTATGCCACTTAGCAGAAATGAAGGCAGGATAAGCTCTGTTTCAACCAAATTCAAATACCCTGACATCAGCAAATAGGAAAGGAAAGTAGCATGAAGTGTGGGACAGAATTTCTGACAGCCCATAATCTCACCTTGGCCAGTACAGCGACAAACTGATAACCCACTGACAGCACAGACAGCCCAGATGCCACACAACCATTCTCTTCCCGATGTCAGGGGAGAAAAGACTGAACGCTTATCTCTACCAAATACCACATGCAAAGGAAACTGAGAGATTAACGTTTTACACTAAGTGAAACTGTGTCCCTCAAATCTTCTGCAGTAAAAGTTGCCTACTGTGTTTTAAATTTTATTGAGGATCACTGCCACTTAATAAAACGGCCTTCTTATACAGTAGAGAAACATCAATAAAGTACCAAAACACATTCCACGGTCTATTAGGTAGAATTTCAATCAGGAATTTATAGCACAAATCTCTGTAGCTCAACATTTACTACAGACATTCACATTCAGAACTGTTAATCAACACAAGCCAGGGCACACAGACTCAGAAGTAGTGAAGGCTGTACCTCTGCAACTCCTCATAAGCTGTGGGTGAAGAACCAGTTCCCAAAGCCTAATCTTGTTAGCCTATAGCTAGCTGCCCAGGTAATTTAATTTCTAAAGTGCACCACGTGCATGAACTGCCTTCAGAGCAGAAGAAGGTGTCAGATCCCCCAGGAATGGAGTTACAGACAGTTATGAGCTGCATGTGGATGCTGGGAATTGAACCCAAGTATTCTGGAAGAGTAGCCAGTGCTCTTAACCACTGAACCATCTCTTCAGACCCCAAATGCACTCACTATTATACATTTAGAAGTATGAATTATTTACTAAAATTAGGGCTAACAACACACAAAAAAAATTATTCACAGACCAAAAATAAATATAGTTTATTTGGGGGACACCCTTGACTGTGTAACAAGTTTCAGCTTGTTACCCGGGACTACAAGGCCAATACATGGGATTATTTTCTGTTTGACCATCATCACCAGCTATGTGATCTTATAAATACTACTAATTTGCCATAGAGAAGTTAATATTTCCGGAGTTAGGAGAATGGCTCAGCCAATAAGCTACTTTCTTTGTAGTCAAGAGATTCTGAGTTCAATGCTTAGAACACGTGTCTCAGTTAGGGCTACTATTGCTATGATGAACTGCCAAGAGCAAAGCAACATGAGGAGGAAAGGGTTTATTAGGCCTACGCTTCCACATCATTGTTCCTCATTGAAGGAAGTCAGGGCAGAAACTCAAACAGGACAACTTGGAGGCAGGAGCTCATGCAGAGGCCATGGATGGGTGCTGGCTTGTTCCTCAAGTCTTGCTCAGCCTGCTTTCTTATAGCACCCAGGACCACCAGCCCAAGGAAGGCACCATGCACAATGGGCTGGGCCCTCTCGCATAAATCATTAAGTAAGAAAACGCCCTACAGGCTTACCTACAGCCTGATCTTGTGGAGGCTTTTTCTTAATTGAGGTTCCTTCCTCTCAGATGACTTTAGCTTGTATCAAGTGCTAGATATGGTATACACTTGTAATCTCAGCCCTAAGGAGAAAGACAGGAGGATCCCCGGAGCTCAGAGGCCAGGCAATCTAGCCTAATTGATGAGCTTCAGGCCAACCAAGGGACCCTGTCTCAGACAGGGTGTGTGGTGTTTCTGGGGATGACAGCCAAAGTTGTCCTCTGGTCTCCACGAACACTCAGGTTTATTATGCATGAACACAGACACATACTTTCAAAACCAATACTTCCATATGTCAAGACAAGGACCTGCTACTGTGATATTTTGTTGGATTCTTTTGTACATATTTTGTACATATCCCTATGTACAATTCTTTTTACAGTTTTTCTAAGGCGAGGCAAAGTGGTGCACACCTGCAATCTCAGCACTAGGGAAAGTGAAGCAGCAGAATCAAGAGGTCAAAGCAGCCTTGAACCACAGAGAGGGACCTATCTCAAAAATAAAATTCAATGAGCCCCTGAGATGGAGAGAGAATCCAGGCTGATGATCTCTGTACAGTCCTACAGTGGAAGAAGAAGACTGATTTACAAACCTTGTCTTCTGAGCTGTGGTACCCAAGACACACCTTACAATTTTAAATTTTTGAAAACAGATTAATAAAAGGGACTTGACAGATGGCTCAGCAGGTGAAAAGCACTTGCTGTGCAAATGTGAGGGCCAGAGGCTGGATTTCCAGAACCCACGTGAAAGCAGGTAGCCACGGAGCACCGCCCACATCCCAGCACTCAGGAAGCAGAGGCAGGATGTGATGGTTATTCTAGGTTGTCAACTTGATTACTTCTGGAATTAACTGAAACCCAAGGTTGCTGGGTACACCACTGAGGGATTTGATTTTTCTTGATTGAATCATTTGAGGTGGGAAGACCCACCCTAAACCCAGATCTTTTGAACTGGGAGGCCCTTAAATCTGGGCCACACCCAGATTCTGGTGGCAGTCTATATAAAGGAAGCCCCTGCTTTGTGCCTGCTCATCCTCTCTCTCCCTGGCAAGTTCATTCCTTCACAGGTATTAGAGCCTACTTCTTCAGGATCCCCAGGAGTTAACTGGCTAGCTAGACTAGCTGGAATTGCTGAATTCTGGATTCAGTGAGAGACCCTGCCTCAACATATAACAATGGAGGAAAATATCCAGCATCATCTTTAGTCCTTCACACACGTGCACACACATCTGCAAGTGCACTCATACGTCTAAACCACATATACACATGTACATCACGCCACGTATATACCCAAAATCATCATCATCATCATCATCATCATCATCTCAGGACTTGGAAGCGGAAGCAGGAGGATCAGAGGTTCAAGGTCATCCTCAACTACGCAGAAAGTTGGATCCCAACCTAAGCTAGAGACTGTCTCCAAAACAAATACATTTATAATAATAATAATTAATAATAATAATTCTGACAGGTGTCTAGTATTTGGTAACTTAAAACCAAACCTTGGTTGATCTATCTGCATACCACAAAAATAATCTCTACTTCAGGCCCTTACGGCAAAACCAGGTTCCCAAGACAGCTCTTGGTTTCCAGCCAAGGTGATACATATACCAGGTGATACACAGTATCAGCAAGCCGCGGTATCCATGAACTCTCTCCAATTTTCAAGTAACAAGCCAAACTTGGCTATCGTCATTCTAGATGTCTTTAAAAAAACAAAAAAAGGCAGAAGGCAGTTAGTTCCTCAAACTCAGAGTCCCTGCTGGGCAGGACTCATCTTCATGCTAGATGATCTGTGTAAATCATCTACATAATAAATGATCAATGAAAAAGCCATGTGATCATAAGTGACTAATTTTTTATTTGAACTGTTTATATAAAATATTTCAAAGACTTGGGTGGTCATGATGATGCACATCTTTATTCTCAGCACTCTGAGGCAAAAAAGGAGGTAGAACTCTGTGAGTTCAAGGCCACCTTGGTCTACACCAGTGATTCTCAACCTTCCTAATTCAGTTCCCCATGTTGCGGGGACCCCACACACCTTAAAATTAATTTCATTGCTACTTCATAGCTGTAATGTTGCTACTGTTGTTAATCATAATGTAAACATATGATATACTGATGGTCTTAGGCCACCCCTGTGCAAGGGTCATTCGACCTCAAGGAGTCAAGACCCACAGGCCTACATACTGAGTTCCAGGCCAGTCAAGACTACAGAATGAAACCCTATCTCAAAAAATAATAATAATAACAATGATAATAGTAAAGCAATAATGTGAGAATCCCACTTTACAGACTAAACATCTGGGGCTTCGTGAGCTATATTCAACCGATCATCCACTCTTTGCTTCTGTTTGTGTGCAGTCTTTTCACGGATAAACCCCACACCAGCTGGAGAGATGTATAAAAACAGCCCTTTGGACAGACTTGGCTCTTTCATTCAACACTGTTTTGCACTTTAACAACAAAAAATAAAATAATTAGTACGCCACACTTCAACTGAAGAAAAACTCTTCCAACTGTTTAACGTAATTCTTATAGTATTTTAATAAACTATTAATTCTAATTCTTAGAAGTCTTCCAGATCTGTAGAAAAACACAAAGTGAATTCAGAAAACTGCCATGTTCCCCTCAGCTCCTCCTAGAAGCTCAGTACATTTTTCTGAAATTAATGTGCCTGTGTTGAAGATTGTTAAGCCAATAACTCAGATTTCCTTAGTTTTTCTCTTTCCTGGCCCAAGATGCCACATCACATTTAGCTCGTAACCCCTCAGGCTCCTCTGGGCAGCGACAGTTTCTCAGAAAGCCCCTCCACTAAATTACTGGCTGTTTTCCTTGTGGCTGGGCTGGGGCAGGGTGGATAACAGGTGACTTTGATGGGACTCAGGGCTCTTCAGCTGACTTCCATCATGTGAACTCACTGTAATGTTTGCAGGTCTCTAGTGACATTTTAAAAATATAATAAGACAAGGTGTAATCAATCAGCTATCTAGAATGAATAGCTTTTAACTCACCTAGAGTAATCTGGTATATACATACACTACACAGCTTGGTTCACTATATGGTATCATACAGATATATTCTAACAAACACATGTGACATGAAGACAAAATTTAATATGTACTTTGCATTTGTATTCTAAATTTAATTCCCCTAAAGTGTGTCCCGAGTGTTTGGAAAGGTCCTCGCCAGGCTGAATTAAAAGAATATAGAGAAAATATCAAAGACAGTCCTCAAACTTCCTTTCACTTTGTAGAATAGTTCACAAACTAGGACAGAAGCAGGCTAACCTGGAATCAAATCTTAATCGCCTTTCTATCTGCTAGTGGCTGGGGAACCAAGGAGGTTGATACGCGAGTTACATCTACAATGCCAGAGTTCAGATCATTCAAAGCCAGTCATAGTAGCACACACCTTTAAGCTCAGCATAGAGTTGTGAGTTAGAAGCCAGCCTAATCTAAATAATGAGTTTCAAACCAGCCAGGGCTACAGAGGAAGACCTGTTCTCAGACCAAAAAAAAAAAAAAAAAAAAAATAAGCAAAGTATTCAAATAGTCAAATATAGGAAGAAAAGGAAGAACAATACAAAACCAAGAATATGGAATTTCTCTCACATAACTTTTCCTAGTTAAGAAACAGAGTGTGTATGTCGGGGTGGGGGTGGAGGGGGACGACAGTGGTGGCACACACCTTTAATCCCAGCACTCAGGAGGCAGAGGCAGCTGGATCTCTGTGAGTTTGAGGCCAGCCTGGTCTACAGAGACAGTTTCAGGACAGCCAGAACTATAGGAAAAAATCTTGTCTGGAAAAAACTGAAGGAAGGGAGGGAGGGAGGGGAAGGACAAAGAGAGAGAGAAAGAATGTTTCTCACACGAACACAAGTCTCATATAACACACACACATACAAGTAAATAATAGTCTTTTTAAAAAGAACTATGTTAAAATATTAGACTGAAATATGAAAGACAACCTAATAATTATATCTACATTAAAATATGGAATCGCCATGCGAGCCATAAAAAGAATAAGCACCTGCTCAGGCCAACACAAGGAGGGACCTTGAAGACACTGTGCTAAGGGAAAGAGGCTAGCTGCAGAGGGACACACAGTGTGTCCTTCCAGTTCTGCTAAACGGCCACAGGGAAAACCAGACACAAGATGTAAATTAATGCCTGTCAGAGCTTCAGGGTGGGAAAATAGGAAGTGAGTTTTTTAATAGGTAGAATCAGGATAATGTCCAAGAATTCATAGTAGTTAGGGTTGCCTAACAGTGTAAAATATACTTTAAAACAAAAATCACTGAATCGTTAACCTTGACTAAAATTGTGAATTTTGTGTAATTTGTTTTATCAGAATAAAACACATCTAAGACAAAAACACTCAAGACGGTAAAAACATTCTGCATTTGCATTTTCATAAATCATTTTTAGCCTAAACTCTGTGCCTTTAAATTTTTTCTTTCTTGTCCTGCATACCACAAGTATGTGGTGATTTTTCCAATTCCAGAAACTGATAAAGAATTAAGCCCAAAATCTAATGAGAAGTCAGTTCAATCAACTTCAGTCATGTACACACACAGAGATACAAGTCTTTTGTGGAGTGAGACACACATTAGGGCAACAACTCTGTTTCCTTCCATGTCCCCAGCTCCCACATCAGCAAGATGAAGCTGGTCACACCCCATAGAGAAAGCCTCATTTTCTATGGGATTTTACTTAAAAAAAAAAAAAAAAAAAAAAAAAAAGGAGGGGTGCCATTTACAAGGCAGAGCAGCCTGCAGGCAGCTTCTACACGGCAGTGCACCAGGCTTCCTCTCATTAAATTTAAGTACCAGTTGCTTGTGGACCACATGTCACAATGGCTGACTGTAGCTGACAACTTAGTAATTTGCAGTTCAAAACAAATAGCGTGTTTATAAATAACAGTCTTTCTTGAAAAACCAACTATTGTCCTGAATCTTGCAGCAAAATTAAACTGCAAACTACAGACCATAAAAGTCATAGGAGAAACCTTAGCCATTCAAATATACCCAAGCAACTATTGCTCGCTCCAGCAGGCAGACTGTGCTGAAAACAAGAAATATTTCTATGGGGATTCTTGGAAGGCATCATAGTTTGGTTTAAGTTAACACTTCCTCGAGTGATTAAAAAAAACCAAACTCTTCTAACAACCTCTCCACAACTTCAAACACTATAATCGCTCAACTAATTCCCGAATCACTTGGCTCCCAGACGCTGAGTCTGCTGGGAAGGGACAATGTCCAGCAACTATGACCATGGCAATATGATTAAGACAATCAGAGCTGGCAGTGGGCTTTTTGCTCTTATTAGTAACTTACATATTTATATTATTCTTTGAAAAATAGTAGCTCACTTCTCTCATTATTTCTAACCCAACTGGAAAATTGATTGTCTCTGGTTGTTGGTAGTTCAGGGTATAATTTTTTTTAAGCCCGATAAGAAACTAAAATAGGAGAGTATCTCAACTTACTCTCTCAACTTACTCTCTGGCCTAACCAACGTTCGGTTCACGTCTACCACACACAAAGGACACGTAAGGCAGTAAGGCGGAAACAGGACTCGAGAAATTTGCACATTAGCAGGGGGTTGGTTTACTTCCTCTGGATTTTAATGGAAAGAAGATTCAGAGAGTTCCTGGGATCCTAATCACATGCCACCGGCTGAGCATGGATAGACACAGGCTACTGGACACTAGCTGGCATTCCTTCCTCCCCATGCACCCACCACCACAAGTCTCTTTTCACTTCCAAGCTACCGGTCGCTCTAGATCTGACCCTAGTCATAAACTACAGATTCGGGTCCATCCGTCTTAACGTGAAATTGCTCTGTGCGGCAACCTGTAAGCTTCACTGCATCTCTGGCTGGCATCCAGCACAAGGATGAGAAGTATTTGAAGCCGCACTGCCTGCCCACCTCAGCCCTCTACTCCAAGAGGCCGTGAATCCTTCCCATCTTTTCTCCTATGTGGTCGAATGTCGTGTTTTAACACACCAGCCCATTTGGCCATGATCTATGGTCCACCATAAACACCAATTGGTGTGGTCAGAGAGTGTTCATGGTATACAGAATAAGAGAGGAATCAGAGAGAGAACCACAAAATAACACCCTCGGGAAGCAGAGCCTCCATGAAGCCTAGGCCCCAGGCTCTAGGGTCCCACTGTCTAGTACCAGATCCTGACTCCACACTCAGCCATTCCGTTTCCTCATCTATCACTGTATGGTAAGTAAAGCCTACCTCAGAGAACTAATGGGAGAATAAGGATGAGCTCAACTTTACAGAGCGTAGTAAAACGTGATGTCCTATCTACTATTATCAAGGGTCCCCTGAACTACTGCTCAGTTCCTAAGTTAAAGTGTTAACAGAGGCCTGAAGCAGTTAAGTGCACTGGATGATCTTCCAGAGAACCCAGGGTTCAATTCCCAGAATCCACAAGGCAGCTCTCAGTCATCTGCACCTCCAACCCCAGGGGACCCAATGCCCTCTTGTCGCCTCTAAGGGCTCTACACACACACGGTACAGACAAAGCACCCATACATATATATTTTTTTTTAAAGTAAATGAAAAAAAGTTACCAGGACAACTAATACTGTTTTGTTGGGTCCTAAATATGAGCCAGAAAACATCCCTCCGAGGATGTGGTATTATCCATATGAGAGTTGATTCAGAAACTCAGCTCAACTTAGCACACTACAGGCAGTTGGAGCTCTGTCACATCCTAGCAAAGCCTGCATGCATTATGTGACCTAGCTCTGAAAGCCTAAAGGACCTGAAGACATCCCCAGGCTCTAGCACCACTACTGGTTGAATGAAATCATCCTGGCCCTGGACCCCATTCACTCAGAACTACTAGAAAGGATTCTGATGAACTATCAAAAGCAAAAATTCTCACTCTTGGTGGAATAAAAATGACAATAATGAATGGGTGAATCATTCCGACCATTTTAATTGTCTTCAAAGATCCAAAACCACCGTAGACCTACAGTATCTCAAGTCATTTTTCTTTTTTCTTTCAGGATTTGTAATCTGGTCGTGCAGAGGAGTCCACACGTTCCCTGCTGGCCTGGGTAACATTTCTCTTCCATATGTTTGCTGTGTAGCAAAATTAACAAGAGTTAGTAGTTACTCTAAATATCTTCTCTAATCGACTCCAACACTATGTAGGAAGACTGACTGTATTTAAACTGACATGTCACAGTGGCTGATTTCACAGAATAACTTTTAAAGCTCTCATTCCAAAATTCAGAAATACCTGTAACATGTCAGACGTATATCTTCAAGTTATGTAAAGACTTAGCTGCAAGGAAAACTTGGAAAAGAGTTCGTCTTACTCAAAACTGTTTGTCTCCAAACTAGGAATCGGTTCCCCACTTTCCTAACACTCATAGTAACTGCCAATCATTCATAGTAATTGCCAATCCGTTCCAGTTTAAAGTAAAAGGTCCATGTAAGAAGCGGTGATGCCAATAAGCCAGCTCATACAGCTTCCCTTTCTATTTGCTTCCCCCAGCCACTGAGTATTCTTACGATCTCCTTAGGTAGACAAGCGATGATATGACCACGTGAGCTGATGCGGAGGAGGATGTAAGACGCCTAGAGAGTGCAAGCATCTGCTGCAGCTTCCTCGGCAGTTAACCTGAAAGTATCTGAGTATCCGAAAGCAGAGAGAACTGCCACACAACTGTAAAAGTCAAATATTTATGCAGGTGCCTTACAAACCACCGCTGCTTGCTTGCGTACCGTCAGCGCTCACGTTTACTATCTGTTTAGTGGTTTCAAAGTACAGCAGCGTAAGTAACAGGCTTGGAGCGTGGAGTTTATGACAACTAATACGCCTGGAGAGACAGCGAAGGTGTGACTCTTGTCATAACTTTCATCCCGCCAGCGATGGGGCTGTGGGGAGGTGGGGCCCGGGCACAGGTGCCTTTCCTCATCAGGAGGGAAATCTAAACCCATATCTTTGTGGATAATGTAAGAAAAACTGTTCCATAAATTTCTGTCATTCAGGACTTTCTCATAACTGCTTTTTAATAGCTTTCAAATTCAACAGTTTCTAGGAAAAGAGGGACTGGGAATATCAGGTTGAAAAGCATTTTGGCTCAAACTAAGAAAAGTGTGTGAGGGGTGTTTGACGGGAAAAGCACTTGAAGAGGCCTCAGACCACATTGCATAAAAAGCTTTGATAGGAATTTTCAGAAATGCTGAAACTGCAAATGGCAGGGGCATACCTAATGACATATTACTTAAATCTACAAGGAACCAGTCCCGCATGGCGGCTAGCACCTGTAATTCCTGCATTAAGGAAGCTGAGGCAGGGGGATTGCTGTGAGTTTGGGACTAGAGTTGGAAGCCAGAGAGAACTACTTAACAGTATGAAGCAATCTAGAAATACAAAACAAAACAAAAAGGAATACCTCCTAAATGGGTAGTTTTCAAATTTAAAAGTGAAAATTCGCACTAGTATTTTTTTTTGGAGACAGGATCTCACACAACCCAGATTGGCCTTGAACTTCTGATCTTCTTCCTACTTTCACAAGTGCTGAGTTTACACAGATGTGTGATACCATACTGTGCCCTCCTAGTGGTCTAACAACTTTAATTCTAGGAAATGTTCCTCTTAAGACCCAAAAAAAAAAACATTTGTGAGCACTCCACTTAACTTCTTAGATTGTCTGTCTGCCTCAGATCTTCAGGTAGGAACAAAATGCTTGTACTGAGACCTGTTCAAAACTAGGATACGCTCAAGTCTGGGCTACTCATAGCCAAGGTTCAGGTCCAGCTTTCATTCCACTTCACAAGAGAATCTGACCAAGTTTTCAGGTGAGGAATAACAGTAAGAAGTAAAACTCCAATACAGCGTTTTTAAAATCTGAGAGGCAAAGCTACGAAGTCCAGCTGGGACACCTCTCCATGTTAAGGGACCTAGGGCAAGGTTGGGGGTTGCGCTCTAGCAAAAGCTTGCAGTCAAAGCTCAGGAGCCAAGGATGGCTGGAGATGCCACAGGTAGCCCAGATGGCTAGCTGCTCACCGTGCACTTAGGCCTCCGGGAGGCCCCAAGCCCAGCGTGCCTTGCAGAGGCCGAAAGGCGCACTCCGCCTCCATCTGACCAACTTTAAAGCTCAGGAGAGATATAAGGAGGGGTCAAGTACCCCCCACCCTGAGCCTAAGTGGACTTTGGGTGCCAGCCCAGGGCACCAATCCTGTCCTTCCCTAAGGGCAGGGAGTGTCTACAGGTCCCGGAGTTGTGTGGGGAAGGCAGTGGGCAATGGGGCCCAAGAAGGGGCGCCTGGCGGGCAGACACAGCCGCGCCTAGGCCGACCGTCCCGCGCCCTCCCGGGAGCCCTCAGGGGTGCAGGGCCAGGCGACGCCCCACGCCCCCCTCGCGCCCGCCAGGTCTCCCAGACAACAGCCGCCGCCGCACTTCCGAGGCTGGTCCCCGAGCCCGGCCGGGGCCCGGCCGCCCACCTGTCCCGGGGGTCGATCCAGCTGGTCCTCCTGGTGTTGTGGTCGATGTAGAAGACCTTGCCGTCGTAGTCCCTGGCCTCCTCCCAGCCCCGGGGTAGCGGCAGCTGCCCGCTCCCAGCCCTCCTAGGCATGGTCGGCGGCCTCGCCGGCGAGCGGCGCCTCCATAAGGACCGGGCGCAGAGCGCGGCGGGAACGCGGGCGCCGGCAAGAGGCGTGCGGGATGGGGCGCTGCGGGCCACGCGCAGGGAGCGCCTCGGGGATCCCTGCTCTCAGCCCTGCCGGGGATCAGTCCACCATGTCTGCGTCGGAACAGGCGACCGAGCCCTCCTCCTCCTCCTCCTTGCCGCCGCTGCCTCCGCCTCTTCCTCCTCCCCGTCCCCCTGTGGCCGCCGAGGGTCCCGGCGCCCAGGCTGCCCCGGCCGACGCCGTCTGGGCTCGGATCCGGGAAGCTCCGCGGAGCAACGGCCTGGCAGCGAATGGGCTCCTCATTTGCGTGCGATTAGCATACGCTCCGCCCCGGCCCGCCCCTCGCTCGCCTCATCTGCATGCACATTCCTCGCCGCCACATTCCAGAGCTTAACCCTGCAGCTGCCGGGGCGGCCGCGGCGGGACGCGGGGCGGAACCCGCGCGGGGGAGGGGAGCGCAGAGACCAGGTGGGAGGCGGGTGGGGGTGGTGGTGAAGGAATGCACCGCCCGCTCCCTCCTCTCCAGCCCGTGTTTATCTCTTTTCTGCCAGACCCTAAGAGGATTTAGAGTTTCGGGACGAGTAAGATTGCAAAAGAAAAGTCTGCAACCTCCTCAACCTCTTTCCGTCTTCTAGGGAAACCACAAGGCTTTCGAGAGGAAAGGGTGGGGAATGCTGTCCTGGGAAGAAGTCCCAACAAACAGCAAGGGCACAGAAACTTCCCCACGCCGCGCCCCGTGTCGCGGCGGTTCCCGGCGGTGGGGAAGTGTGCAAAGGCGCTGGGAGTGTGTCCGGGGCGTGTCCAGGGCCGCGGCGCCCCCGAGCCCTCTGCTGGGAGTCTGGCCCTCCGTGACCTCACTAGGGACCTCGCGGGCCTCCGGGAGCAAAGTAAAGGCGGGTCCCCGATCCATGAGCGCCGCGACACGTCCGCCCCAACGGCGCACCGGAGGACTGAGGCCTGACCCTAAGAAACTACTGGGCCACCCAGCAGCCACTCGCCACGCGCGGGCGCTGGGAATCCGAATCTCCCTCGCCGCTCCGTCGCAATATGACGCTACACCCGTGGGGCCAGGGCCTTCTGCATCTGGCGTCTCCTGCTGGGTTTAAGTCTAAGGGACGTGGCTGCGTCAAATATCCAGTCCCTTCCTTTTGGCTGCCTGTCTCAGTTCCCCACCCCAATCTCAGAAGGGGCCCAGTAGGTGTTGACAATCACCCGAAGGAAGCCCAAGGCAGACATCAGAGGCCCCACTTTTCCTTGATCAAGGGTCCATCTGGTATGAGATGTAGATCTTCTCCCACAAACATTTATTTATTCAGCTATTACGTGCTGATAGGCTCTGAGTAAGAACCCGATGTCAGACACCTAAGAGGACAAAGGCCTGGCAGAGTCAAAACTCTGAGCTCACATTGTCCTTTATACTTAAGTCTGGGAGGGAACCTTTCTACCCCCAAACCTTTGGGGCCTGCTATGCACCACTACCTTTATTCATATTCTTCCGGGTCTCTAAGCAGGTACTTTTGAAATGGCAGCACCTTAGGAAAGAAGGCCCCAAAGTTATTCGCCTCTTGGTGTGAATTCCCTTAATCCTACCTGCTAATGTAATAACAATAACGTCTCACCTTATCAGGACCTAGCTTTGGGTAGGACCACTTTCTGTGTCTGAGCATTTCCTGAAATTGAGCTTGAAACCAGACAGTAAGGGCCCAAGCTTGGAACAGGCTTGCAGAAAGGGACTGATCTACCCTAGAGGGGATTTTAGGAAGAGGAAAGGGGTTTATTGCGAACGAAGCAGTTTATGGAGCAACAGAAACTTGAAATCCCCAGAAACTGAAAGCCAGGAGCACTCAGGGAGGACAACAAAGGAGAGGCAGAAGTTCCCAAGAGAAACCACTCACATTATCTGTCTAGGTCTTCCCCATAATGCCAAGGCCTGTAGAAGCTGGGCTTTGTGTTTTGTTGAGGGAAGTTTCCACCCCTAGCCAGTATTCTGTCTCAGTCCACTAATCCTGAGCTGATCAGTCAAGGTCCTAGTCCTCAGTGGAATGACACATCCAGTGTGGGTCGAGGAAGCCTGTCTAAAATTAACCTCTTACACTAGTGAATATGTAACTGTCTACACTGGCCCATTTACATGACCAAAATGTAATCAGCATCTAAACCAACTATCCTAATTTGAGTCTTGCTTAGTGAGTTTCTCCCTTCCCCTAAAGGGTTTGAAAATATTTATTGTGCTAACTAACATGTCAATATCTTACAACTACATAGTAAAAGTAGTGCATATTCCTGTTGGAATCGTTCAACTTGCTTCTCTGAGATGAATATTACACAGGAGTCCTCAACATAACTAAGTTTGGTAAGCTTTCGGCTAAATAACACTCGAATTCTAAAAACAATGAGGAATCCAAAGTGGTGTTTATTGTCTCATTAATGGCCAGACTTCACCAAATTTAAAAAAAAAAAAAAAGTGTTAAATAAACAAACTCCGAAGCAAGAACAAACCAGCTCACTTCTCCTGCTGATTGGCACAGGAAACTTTAGACCATACAAAAGCAGTTCAAACGGCAGAAAGGAGGACTGCAGGCTCTCGGGCCTTCTTTATTTAGATCAGGTTCTGAGTTCATATAATCCCTTTGGAGACTCCCTAAGGGTTAAGCAATGAAACTAACTTCACTTATATTCATATCTACTAAATTTAGAGATTATCCCCTCCTAGGGATGGGCTCATTTCTGTTTGCTATGACCTTCAGATGATCCTTGTCCAGGAAAGGTATTCAGACTACGTTGGGCGGTGCCAGATTAACATGAACTGACCACCAAAGAGTCTATCCACTGGCCCTTAAACTCCCCTATTCTCCTGGTTTTACACATTCACTGTGTCTGTTGGGATGAGGTGCAGTAAACAAACTAGAGGCTGATGGACAACTGCAATCTCAGCAGCTAGAAGGTAGACACAGAAGGGCCAGGAGTTGAAGGCCAGCTTCTGCCACATAGTAAGTCTGAGAGTACCTTGGGCTCCATGGAACTCTGCTTCATACACACACACACACACACAGACACACACACAGACACACACACACACACACACACACACACACACACACACACACGGTATAAGCTAGGTAGTAAAGTGCTAGACTAGCAAGTCCTAAGTTCAGTCTCCAGCAGCGTATAAAATCAGATGTGGTGGCGCACATTCCAAAAGAAGGCTGAGGAGGTGCTTCAGTGGGTAAAAAGCGCTTTCCGCATAAATGTGAAGACCTGGGTTTGAATACACAGAATCTTCTTAAAAGCCAAGAACAGCAGCTAGCATGAGCAACTGTGTCCAAGCATTCCTGAGGAGAAAGGATAGGAAGGCTCTTGGGCCAGTTAGCCTGGCCTGCATAGCAGAAAAACAACAGAGACTGTCTCAAACAAGGCAGGAGATGCAGGCCTACACCTGGGGTTGGCCGCTGACCTCCGTACACATGCCCACTTTCACACACAGGAATGTATATATACACAATAAGAAGGTACATAAATAAATATCAGAAATACTTTTAAAAAGTCATTACCCCTGAATTCGGAATACGCATCATTTGAATCCAGCAATGCCCGTGCAGTGATCTTTGCCTATGGAGTCCAAGTGTACTAGGATGCATATTGCAACCTGTTTGACAATAATAAAACCAGAAAAGCCCACTGGGGACTATCAACAAGGGCTGATTACATACATTTTTAACTGTCTATATACAGCAAGTACTTTTAAAGCAGCATGTAAGCACAACATTGGTTCTTATCAAAACAAAAGAGGCCCCAGATATAGTTGGAGGAAAAATCAAGAGACAAAAAGACGCCCACTAGGTAACTTCAGTGGCATTATAATGCAGTTTAGGGGACCAGAAACTGTCAAGACCTGCATGGTCTCCCAAAACATTAGTTCCATGTCAAAAGAAAAGTACAGCTCTTAATGGAGGGAGGTTGTTGCAGAGGGTGAGGCTGTCAGGGAAATTCCACAGAAGAATTACATAGGAGGTAAACACTCGTGAGCACAGACATGATACCAAAATGGACAGGACAGGCACGTTTGTGGAAAGAAATGGACATGATGCCAAGTTCAAAATTGCTTGCTTCTGGCATGAAGGAACCCAAGACTGGCTGGAGCCGTCCAGTGAAGGAGGCCATGGTGATAGTGTACATATGAGATAGCCGAGAGCTAGGATTAGAAATGAGGCTGTGGGGGATGAAAAGGAATGACCTGGCAAGAATTTGCAACTGATTAGATTAAGGAGGGAGAGGTGAATAGACTAGAAGGAATCTGGGATGCGTCCAAGGTTTTAGGCCTGTTGAAAGGAACTCGGAGAACTGGGGATGAGGGGAGTGAGGAAGTCCTCCAGGGGAATCTGATACGGGATTGGAGTTTAGAAATCAGAGATACTTGGCAAAGGGGCACACTTCATTGAAAAGGTCAGGACTTCGAAGCCCTTTGTAGATGGCTGAAGCTACAGGATTGAGTCTTGAGGAGGAAGTGTGCAAGGAAAATGGAATTAAGTAGCTCAGCTATAATCCCATTTTTGGCCTGTACCTCTTCGGTAATGCGATACGATTTTGTTTATTTCTTTATGGCTTCCCACTTCCAGTGAGGTGTGTAAGAATTAGGTGCTAGCATGGAAGCTGACTTTGAATGAGCCGTTGTCACAGCTTTTACTGTTGTGCTGGTGAATCAACTCTGTGTAAGGCAAGGTGAACTGGTTTCAATATTTTAATATCCTTTGTTTTCTCAAGGAGATCAAGGATTATATAAACGGAAATTCTAAATAGAGGGAACACCCCCTCCCTCTTTTTTTTCCTGAATCAAACTTGTGAGCTTTCATTTTTGCTCTTGTGCAACCAAACTAGTTAAATAATGCACTAGTTATTATAAATAGGTAACCTAATCCACAGTTTCTAAGCTTTATTATCTAAAAAGTCTTTGAGAAACTAAGTATGCTGATCTTTAAAAATTCCCAGTGCTGGGCCAAACTGGAATCTCTCATTACCATAACCACTTCTCTTTCAGTTAATTATTGTACCAACACCTTAGGCCAAAACAGTCATTTTGACTGAATAATAAGCAGCACCAAGCAGATTTGGCTTTACCTTAATCACTCACAGGAGACCCCGCTGAGCAGATTCTGTGATTACCAAGAAGATAGTGAATTCTGAGAATCCCTGTCTCTGGTGTAGATTGTGTTTCCCTGGTAGAGAACTTGCCTTAGCACACAGAGGACCCGAGGTTTGATCCCTCACCTCCATCAAAAGCCAAAATCAACTCATCTTATAGGGAGAAAAAAAAAAAAAACGCTCACATATCATGACTGTCAGAAGTGCAAGACTGTCAGATTTGTACACTCTGAGGTAGACATAACAGAGCGTTCTATTTTCCTTTTACCATGTTTAATTTGCACTTTTCTCCCCATTTCATCTTTATACTATATGGAAAAGAAGCTTCTTTTAAAAATGAGATAGTGGAAGTTGGAGAGACAGCTCAATGGGTAAGCCACTTGCCTTGCCGTGCGTGAGTTCATAAGGACCTGAGTTTGAATCCCTAGATGCGGCACAAAGCCAGGCACTGTAGCACATGTCTGTACTCAGAGTTCCTAGCAAGTGGGGCCAGAGACAGGAGACTGTCCTGAAGCTCATAGGTCAGCCAACCCGACCTATGCAGCAGCGAACAACAAAGAGACCCTACCGCATGGTCCTGTCTTTTCTTTTTAAGGGTCTCTTTATATAGTCTTGGCTGTCTTGGAACTCACTAGATAGACCAGGCTGGCCTCAAACTCACAGACAGCCTCTGCCTCTCCAGTGCCTCTCCAGGCCACCATGCCCAGTCAGAGACAAGATGGAAGGCAGGAATCAAAAGCAGAGCCTCCAGGTCTCCCTGCAGACCCTGTGAGACACACAGTGCACATGCACACATATACCAACACAAACACTCTTACACAGACATATCACACACACACACACACATACATATACACACTACACACACACACCAACACATTCTTACATAGACATATCACACACACACATATGCAACACACACACACATGCTTGCACAGGCATATCACACACACACCAACACAAACATTCTTACACAGACATATCACACACACACACATACATATACACACTACACACACACACCAACACATTCTTACATAGACATATCACACACACACATATGCAACACACACACACATGCTTGCACAGGCATATCACACACACACCAACACAAACATGCTTACACAGACATATCACACACACACACATACATATACACACTACACACACACACCAACACATTCTTACATAGACATATCACACACACACATATACAACACACACACACAAACATGCTTGCACAGGCATATCACACACACACACACACACACACACACACACACACACAGAGAAATGAGATTGTGTTTCCTCAGTCTTTTAAAACAATTTTGCCTCTTCTTCCTGGTTCCTCTGAATGGCTCATTAAAATTTTATCTTAGACCCAGTTACATCGCTCAGCGTGTAAAGTTTGCCGCCAAGCCTATGGGCTAAGTTAGATTCCTGGGAGCTGTAGGTGGAAGGTGAGAACAGACTCCAGCAGGCTGTCCTCTGGCATCCCAGTCCCTGTACACACATAACTAAGTTAGCGGAACAAAAATTACTTTTAGTGTATTTTAAGGTTGCCCTTCTGTCAGTGGAATACAATGTAGTGGTAAATGATTGGGCTACAACCACAAAAAACCTTTAAGTAACGCGTTACAAATGTAACGCCGGATGCTGGGAAACAGACTTCCTGTTCTCTCTCTCCCTCCGTTCTTGTTTCCCTGGTGTTTATTTAATGCTGTGGACTTGTCTTAAGAAATGTATGGCCTAGGCCTGTAACCCCATCAAGAAGGTCATGGGAGAGGGTGGGGAAGACAGAAAAAGCTGAGATTTGAGGCTAACTTAAGATAAGGAGACACTATCTCAAGAAAATAGTATTACACATACTTGTGACCCCAGCACTTGGGAGATAGACGCAGACTATCAGGGGTTCAAACCTATCCTCATCTATACAACAAGTTCAATAACTAAAAGAAGCTAGCTCTATAGTATAATCTCCCAAATTTGTTTAGATCGAGAGATAGTCAAACTAATATTTTACCGATTAGTGTGGGAAGATGATTCCCCTAGTTATTATTAACAGTTTGAGGCGAGGGCCACCTGAGAGGAAAGCTGCCACTGAGGAATTGCCTAGATCAGATTGATCAGATTGATCTGTGGGGATTTTCTTGATTATTAATTGATGCAGGAGGGCCCAGCCCACTGTGGGTGGCACCATCCCTATGCAGATAGGCCTGGGAAGAAGCTAGCTAAGCATGAGCCAGTTAAAGGAGCCAGAGACCAAGCAGTATTCCTCTACAATTCCTGATTCCAGGCTCCTTCCTTAAACACACACACACACACACACACACACACACACACACACACACACACACAGAATTATCTATCTTAAAGTGTGAAGATCGCTCAGCATCTATTCCAACACTGGGAAGCATACTTTAATGAATGGAAATGTGCTTATCATTAGCACATTTAGTGTAGAGACAAATACTTTGTAAAAGATTATTCTTCTAGAAGAAAATCTGTCGGTTCTCTTGCTGGCTGATGTCATATGTAGACAAGTAAGATCTACTTAGGATAATTCTACAAAGCAAAGCTCTATCGCTTCAAACTGTCACCCAGTACCAGAGCCTCAGGGTCTCACTCTGTAACCCGGGTTATTCTAAAATTCATTCTGTCCCCCAGTCTGATCTTGAGTTTATGTCAATCGTTCAGCCTCAGTCTCCTAAATCTTAGGATTAACTAATTAGTAAATAACCTTTAGTTTACAAATGGCCTCAATACTGTCCCATATGCATGCTCTAGTGGTGGCAATCTCTTCAAAAGCATAAGGGCCTGGCGATCATGTGAAGAAGCTGGTGTAATCACACCCTGCCTTTAACCCCAACACCGAACAACACTGAGGGAAGCAGAGTACTCAGAGAGTGACAGTTGATACCCTCCCCCTGCTTGCACTCACGAGCATCCACAAGACACACGCACACACATGACAGACAGACACACACACTATGATTATATCTGGAATTAACTAGACCCAAATGACTAGACTTACTTGTAAGGGATCTTTTTTTCTTAATTAAAACCTCTTTAAAGTGGGAAGACCCACGTCTAATCTGTATCTTTGAGGTAGGAAGATACACATTTAATACAGATATTTTGAGGCAGGAAGATTCATCTTTAATCTAGGCCTCACCTTCTCCTGACAGCCTATATAAAGGAGATGGAAGAAGGAAGACTGCTCTCTTTGCCTGCCTGCTCTGGCTCTCACTAGCAAATTCCTTCACTAGCATTAGCACCTACTTCTTTGGGATTCTAGCATATACTGAAGCCCAGCTGAGACATCCAGCTACTGGATTCTTGGACCGTCCATTGGTAAACAGCCATTGTTGTAATGGCTGGACTACAACATGTAAACCATTCTAATAAATCCCCTTTAAATATAACTAGTTAGATAGATAAATAGATAGATATAAGTTCTGTTCTTCTAGAGAACCCTGACTAATACACATACACACATATACATTAAATGTATACTTTAATGTGTACACACATTAAAATGGAGATTTATTAGATTGGCTTACAGGATGTGCTCTGGGTAGTTCCACAATGGCTGTCTCACACTGAAGAGAGGCCAAGGATCCAGTAGCTGTTCAGTCCATGGGGCTGGATGGACTGGAGGATTCCTGGAGAGCTGCTGGTGTTCAGTTTACATTGGAAACCTGAAGAACTTGCTCCCCCCCTGTATCTATCCATCTATCTATCTATCTATCTATCTATCTATCTATCTATCTATCTATCTATCTATCTATCTCTTGAGACAAGGTCTCAGGCCACACTATGCTATGTAGCCCTGGCTGGTCTGGGACTCTCTATGTAGACCAGCCTGGCCATTGGCCTCAAACTCATAGAGATCCACCTGCCTCTGTCCCTTGAATGCTGGGACTAAAGGAGAGCACCACCACACCCATCTGGAAGTAGGTTCTAATATCAGTGAAGGAATGCTTCAGCAATGGGACCAATGAGCTTGCCAGCAAGAGTGAAGGTGAGCAAGCAAAAAACAGTTCCCTTCTTCCCTGTCCATTTATCTGAGCTTCCACCAGAAGGCAGCACTCACATTTAGCTGGGGTGTGGGGGGGGGGACGACAAAGGGGGGATCTTCCTGCTTCAAATAATGAGAAGGGGGTGCAGGCTCCTTGGAGTTTGAATGTCAAATGTCCCCTACAGGTTCATGTGTTTGGACACTTGGACACCACGCGCACACACACACACACACACACACACACACACACACACACACACGCTTTATGGCAGTTTGGAGGAAGTGGGTCACTGGGGGGTAGGAATGGTGTCGCTTTCTGTTCCCTCTCTACTTCCGGTCTGTCGATACAGCATTTCCTTCCGCCTCACACTCCTGCTACATGCCATGTATTCCAAGATAGACTATATCCCCTCAACCTGTGAGAGCAAACCATCCCACCCCTAATTGCTTTCTGGCAGCCGTTAGGTCACAGCAACTAGCAAAGTAACAAATACACTTCTCTTAAGTTCCTCCATCCCAAAGCTAGAATCACCCATCTCTCTAAAGACTCTGGTTCCTCTGTGTGGGAAGACATATTTAGAAAGAAGGACTGGACAGCTAGGTGGATTTGTTGCTGTTGTGTTTAGACACACTTGCAGGTCCATCTTTCTGCTCAGAGCACACGCTGACACAGTTCTTTTCCTTCAAACACAATCCTCCGCACCAGTGTGGCTTTGTTTCTTTTCCACATTCGGAAAGCCTTTCTCCAACAGTGGGAAATCTGACCCTCCTCATCCGAACATACTCATGTGTTTCTCCACTGCCTCTCAGTAGAACCACTTTCCTTTGCCCACCCAGATGTCCTCCTCATCAGACCTCCACACCTCACGACTGCCCAACCCCTTTAGCAAAATCTTCCCTATACTCACATTGGGGTCCCCTTCACCCCTCCAGCTCAAACTCCACACATGTGGGCATCCTAGTGGGTCATGCATTCATTTTCTTGGGCTTGAAATCCATCATTACCCCATTTATCTCATTCCCCTACAGGTGGACATTCTTGTGCCCCCTGGACTCTGATACCCACTCCAGGGTGCCCCTCTATGTTGCTGCCCTGCTGATCTTGTAAGTTTCAGCTCTCTTGTTTGTTAGGACAGCATTTTATAAACCTCAGTGAACATAAGAGTTTCATGGTGAACAGAATTCTACAAATACTGGACTGCCAAATCCAAAGCCCAGAGAGTCTGATCCAGTTGGTTTGAAATGGGGCTTGAGGTGGGCACCCCCACAGCAATACAAGTGCTTCCAATACAAGTGGTCAGTGTGACAATTGAAGAAATATCTTTGGTGGGCTGGTCAGATGGCTCACAGGTACAGGTACTTGGCACAAAGCTTGATGACTTGAGTTTGGTGGTAGAAGGAGAGAACCAACTCCCTTGAGTTGTTCTCTGACCTCCATAGGCACAGTTCTCTGATCTTGCATTCAGGCACACGCACCCCCTACACACACACATAAATAAATGTTAAGAAGTTGTGCATGTGTGTGTTTTTGTTTTTTTTTTTTTAAGCTGGGCTGTGGTGGCACATGCCTTTAATCCCAGCATTCAGAAGGTAGAGGCAGGTGGATCTTTGTGAGTTCAAGGCCAGCTTGGACTGCAGAGTGAGTTCCAGGACAGCCAGAGTTACAACATAGAAACCCTGCTGGAAAAACCAATGTACAAATTAATTAATTTTTTTTAAAAGAAATACCTGTTTCATCCTAAGTTGCTGGGTCAAATATCAAGCACATTTACTATCTCACATGAATTACCTATCCGCCAGAACGGTTGTGGCTATTTATAATCCCACCAGCGACGCAAAGCAATGCATCATCCCAATTTCTCTGATACATTCATATCGTACTTCCTCCACGCTCTAGAAAGGTGGGTGCTCAATGCATATGGGATGGGTGGATCGTCTTCCCTCTGGGCCTCAGCTTCCCTCTGTAGAATCAAGTCTTAGATTAATTATCTCAGGTTTTCCAAATTTGCCCGGTGATAAGTCACATAGAATCATTGTTTAAAAAGCCCAGTCACGGGCTCAGGTTATCACTTTAGATTCTTTGGGAAAAGAGAGTCAGAATATGTATGTCTAGCCATGACCTTGAGCTCTTCTTGAATGGGATCCGTGTAGGTATTTTTTTGATTGATGATTGATGTGGGAGGGCCCAGCCCATTGTGGGCAGTGCCAGAGCTGGGCAGGTAGTGCTGGGTGGTATAAGAAAGCAGGCTGAGTGGTCCATGGGGAGCCAGCCAGTAAGCAGTGCCCCCCCCCCGTGGTCCATACTTTAGTTCCTGCCTTCCAGTTCGTGTCTTGAGTTCCTACCCCAATTTCCATTCAAGATAGACTCTAAACTGTAAGCTGAAACAAACCTTTTCCTCTCCAAGTTGCTCTTGGTTATGGCATTTTATCATAGCAATAGAAACCTAAACGAAGACATTCCACGTTCTTTCTTTGATTAAGAGAGTTTTCTAAATGTTCTTTCCAGATCTATAATATTTTAATTTTCCCTAACTGTGCAAGACCTCATTTAACTGTGGACCAATAGCCATACATCTCAATGGAAGCAGCCCAGTCTGCATATAGAACTTGCAGAGTGTCCCAGGGAGGTAAGTATAAATGGAGGGGTCGGACCACATCCTTTGCATCTTTGTCAAGCCTAAATATTCCAGCTATTTTTCCATTTTAAAGGAACTGTCGCTTCAGAGATTTAAAATATTCCTAGAATGCCAAAGCCACATACCGATACTGCTGCCCTGCTCTCTCACTGGGAGCATTAAAACTGTGAAATGCAGCATAGTAACATAAAAACATCACACCCAAAAGAGGGTCAGACTTAAAGTAAAATAAAAAAAAAACTTTCAGATTTACAGCATAAAGAAAACATGTGTGGCAGAAAACAATATTAATGGTCAAGAAGAATGAAAGCAGCCCCTACCGCGCCATGATGGAGGACTGGGGTGCAGTGTGGGGAAGCTCTGGCTAAAGGGCTTGCCACAGAGGTACGCACCGATCCTCGGAGAGTGAATATTAAATGAATGAAGCTTTTCTTTTCAAACTAGAATGGTTTTCCTTAATGCAGCATCGTGATTTTTGAATATTTACAAATACTTTTAAAACCAAGTCATCAGGTTCCTGGTGGCTGTTGATATTTCTGTCAAATAAATCTGATTTAGATTTTTTTTTAAGTTAATTATTTAGCACTTTCCTATGAGCGAGGCACTGCTTTATGTGCTTTACCTGTGTAAACTTGTTTAGTCAAGTGCTAGGCTATTTTTGTTTGTTGTTGTTTGAGACAAGAATATCTCATTCTCTAGACCGGACTGTCCTGTAACTCACTATATGACCCAGTCCAGCCTTGTAAGTTGACTCTACATCTGTCTCCAGAGTACAACTGTTTAGAAAAGCAAAGAAACTGCATAGGTGATTAAACTTGTGGGGCCAAGGTCATTCAGCCAGTAAGTAGTGAAGCCAGGACTCAAGCCAAGGGACTTCCCCGTTGTCTGCGTTCCTAGCTACATCATGACGCAGGCGAGGAAGGCAGCGATGACTAGTGCATTGTAGGGCTTCATGGGGATTGAATTCAGTACGATAGAAGCAGGCTGTAGGCATAAAAAGGGCATAATGAGAATCACTAGTGTGTGTGTGTATGCATGCGTGTGCACATGTGTGTGTCCAGGTGTGTGCACCTGCGAGTACATGCATGCAGGCAGGAAGTTAATATTGGGTGCTTTCACCATCACTACTCTCTATTCATTATTTATTTATTTATTTGTTTGTTTGTTTATTTATCGAGACAAGGTTCCCTCAGTGAATTTGGAGCTTGCCGTTTCTGCTACGCTGGCTGGCCAGTGAGCGCCAGAGACCTGCCTCTTCCCGCTTCCCAGGGCTGTTTTTGTAGATGCTTACCACCGTACCTGACTTTTACATGGGTACTAAGGCTGCCAAGTCACCTACTTCTTGTACATCAGGCACTGTGCCCACTAAGCCATCTCACCAACCTTGGAATATTTTGAGCAACAAGATAAGTAAATATGGATTATAATCCAAACTGAGAATGATGGCTGTGTAGTCCCAGCACGTGAGAGGTGGAGACAAGAGAAGCAAGATTGTAAGGTCATCCTTGACTACATATGGAGCTCAAGGCTATCTCAGGCTACCATGAGAAATCCTGTCTGAACCAAAACCAAAACAAAACAAAAAAAACTAAAACATATTGGAATATAACCCAAAATAAAAATTATATATAAGTCCAAATACAAAACATTGAATGAACGAATGAATGAATGAATGAGTGAGTAAGAGAAGAAGAGTTTTAATCCTTTACCCCTTGAGTATGGCCTGGAGCTAGTGACAGCATTTTTGTTTTGTTATTTTTTTCTTTTTCAAGTCAGGGTTTCTCTGCTGTAACTCTGGCTGTCCTGGAACTCACTCTGTAGACCAGGCTGGCCTCAAACTCATGGAGATCCACCTGCCTCTGCCTACTGAGTGCTGGGATTAAAGGCCTGTGTCAGTGACACCGTTTTTAAAAATCATGTAACTTCACATGGAAGAAGCCTGTCAAATGGCTACCCAAACTACATCATCAAGATTAACATTACTAGTACAGGTCATATGGCTAACATAGTTCCCTGATACAGTGTGATAAGAAGGAACATTCATCTTGTTAAGTGCTTTTCCCTTGGCCTCTAACCCCAGTCTAATCATGGGAAAACTTCAGTTAAGTCCAGACTGAGGAACAGTCTGCAGGCCAGGAAAGAACAGAAAAGACAGAGGAGCTGTCACAGGCCAGAGTAGTCTCAGAGGTATGATGACTATATGTTCCCTGGAGGAGGACACACCTCCTCCAACAAGGCCAGGCTGCCTAATGCTTCCTAAACAGTTCACCAGCTAGGAACCAAACATCCAAATATACAAGCCTGTGGGGAGCATTCTCATTCAAACCACCGCACGTAGTGACCCATGAATGCCGAGACATATAGGTCACACAGGCTATTTTGAAACATCATTTATTTAGTATGCAACAATAATCTTTATTGTATTGCATACAGAACTCATCAAGTAACATTTTTGGTAAAACAATAGTTTATTAGAGTTTTAGAATACACACATGGACAATGTTCTTACTTCTTGGTGGTGCTGAGAGTCAAACTCGGCTACACACTACCTTAGTGCTCTGACGCTGAAGTACATCCCAAGTCCAGGAAAAAAATTCTGCTAGTACTACTTCTAAATAATTTTGTTTGCTTTTACAGTTTGTATGAGCTGACAATATCTTTTAAAAATCCAGTATTCTTGTGTGACTCTTCTGTACAAGATTATACAATATATTAATCGAGCCGAGGGACATTCATGGGTTAAATGCTCCAAAAATATAATTCTAGACCAAATTCCGTCAGCCATTTCAGATATAAAACTGAGGCGCATATAAATGCCTATTTAAATTTGTAATTCAACACATCTGTGCACCATTCTTAGATAACTTTTTGGTCTTAAAAATTAAGCATTATGCAGAGGAAATAAAGTCCAACTGTTCAGACAGCTAAATACAGAGAAACAGATGGTCTCTGACCTGCCATAAAGGCCAGAAAATTCTCCTGTCTATTTTGGCTCATATAGTGTAACTAATAAAAAGTCAGTTCTTCTGCTATTGTGGTTGTAAGTTTGTAATCTTATATTTTAGATAGATGATAGATAGATGATAGAATTATGATATAATATAATGCATAACCTTATGGTATATATATATGAAAAATATATCTTGTTTTGTTTGAGACATAGTCTCATGCAGACCAAGAGAGCCCCAGATTTACTATATAACTCCTGATCCTCCTGCCTCAACCTCCCATATACCAAGATTACGGACATGTGTCACCATGCTGGCCCGTCCTTATATTTGATCTATCAAAAATCACGGACAATAGAATAAAAATTTATAAAGCATCTAATAAATAATGTAAGAGATCGAGCACCATGTAATTGATTTGGGCTCAATGCCCAGAGAGACCTCAGATTGAGGCGATTGTGACATAAATAGGTACACTAGAGTCACCTGTCAGTTATACTGCTTGGTGGGTTCCTAGTTAACTGAGTGAAGGCAGACAGATGTGTCATAGCACTAGTACTGATTTGCGCTTACTTGTAAAAAGGTTGCTCATAACAGAACCATTGTGCATACCAGTTTAAATAAAGTAATGCATAAAAATATTTGCAAATGTGCATTTAAAAGCCATTGCTATCCAGGCTGAGGAGATGATTCACTCAGGTTCTGGGGAATGACACCCAAGATTTTGCTCTGGCTTCCAAATACATGTCCATTATGTGTTCTTGACTGTCCATGAGCATGCATGCATCAAAGCACTGTTATCCTCTTACCTACCGGACTGTTCACTGGAGAAAGATGGCTGCCAATATTCATTGCTATGTTTTGCTTTGGTTACTCAATGTGGGGAAAACAACAACAAAGAACTGACAGGAGATATGGTGGGCATAACTACATCTTCTTTTTGGCTAGCAGAACTCATGACCTCTTTGGAAAAGTCCAAGGTGCAAGCTAGAGACTCACCACTGAGGGAAGAAATGACCTCCTACCTGTCAATCCAGTCCAGCATTTGACCCTGCTGTTCCTGAATGGTGAAGACCCTTGCCACTCTGGCTTCATGCTTTGCCTGTGAGTCTCCGTAAGTGTGCAGATATATCACCAACCACATGCAGGTGTGCTGCTGAGAGCTGCGTAGAGTTGACTAGCCACAGGAAGGCCTGACATTCAGACCCTTGAAGCCCTGCCCAGAGGCCAGCTAGAGAGCCTGAGCATTATCTCAAAACCTGCCATCTCTCTCCCTTTCATTTTTCTTTGAATGATACCAGCGATAACATACGTACACACACACATTTGGAATACACAGAAATGTGTGTCTGTTGTCTGTGTGTTCTCTATTTTCACTCCTTTTCTGGTTTTATTTCTTTTTGCGCACATGTGTCCAACAATTTTTCTTAGGAGCTATTGATTACCCCCCTTTGTAGCTGAGGAATTTTTATATGACCCTTGGTCTATAGGTATATGAATTAAACAGCGATAATAACTCATACAGAAATTTATTTTTAAACCATTTGTTGGCATACATATAATTTTACCATTTATTCGTGATTAAAGGGAATTTGTATACTAATGAGATGTTCATTTAGCTTTAAATCAAGAACTAAATTTTAGCTGAGCATCTGATTCTGTAGGGCATAGAGCATCGTCAACATTTTTCATAGTTGATTGATAGTTTGATGGTATAGCTGGCAATGCTGAGCATACCACTGTGCATAAATCCATAGCACAAGCTCCCAAGACTACGTTTAGAACCATTCAGAAATTGTTGGAGTTTCTGTCCTAGTCTCAAGAGAAAATTCATTTAATAATTTTTAAAATGAAACTCTCCGGGTGGTAGTGGCGCATGCCTTTAATCCCAACACTTGGGAGGCAGAGGCAGGCAGATAGCCAGAGATACAACAGAGAAAGCCTGTCTAGAAAAACCATAAACAAACAAAAAACTCAAACCAACTCCAAGATCAAGTCTTAAAATAAAACCTTTAAACACAATACAATCCCAGAATACACTAATTTGTTACATACTAAGAAGTGATATAGGAAGGAAAGCTTTTGTTTTCTGTAGTTATCATTTATGTTTCTCCTAAGAGAGGAGAACACTTTCTATGCACAGCAAACCACGACAGCCAATATCATTCAACAGACCAGTCTGAGCTCAGCAGCTTCAAGCAGAGGTCAGTGGGGTGCTCGGGGTGACGCGCTTTCCCAGGTGTGCTCAGAATCGAGGCCACATGGAAGTCACGCCATGCAACATGGGTAAGCGCTGCTAGAAAACGTCTCAGCTTTGCTAGACGTTTGGTTTTCCTGCCATTGTGTCTTCAGAAACCTTTTACATACATTCGGAATACACAGAAATGTGCGTCTGTTGTCTGTGTGTCCTCTCTTTCGCTCTTTTCCTGGTTTTATTTCCACAATGCCTACCCACCCCTTTGCTTCAGTTATGTGACACAAGTGTCATGCTCCCTGGGGCTGGGGCTTAGAAAATATCCCAGAGTCTAGGGTCACAAAGATCTTTGCTGGATTCCTGGTTGCCCTAGACTAGCTGGAGAAGCCTACGGTCACCTTGTCCAGTTTTTCATTTCTCACCTACCCCAGGAACTCTGTAGGGGTTGGGATCCGGTGTCTGGGTGTGTCTGACGCAAGGCGTCATTTAGAATCGGTTCACTTCCTCGACCTTCCTTTGCCCTCATCTTCCACCCCCTGACAGTCTTGTCTCCATTTTGCTACCCCTCTGTTCATCTCCTTACACCGACATGAAGTGCATAGTAGTTTAAGGAGAAAAAGTGTGCTTTAAAATCTTATCTATTACTGTGACTGTGTGTGCACACGTGGCGCGCGCGCGCGCGCGCGTGTGTGTGTGTGTGTGTGTGTGTGTGTGTGTGTGTGTGTGGTGGGGGGGGCGATGCCACCAGGCACATGTGGAGGTGTGAAGACAGCTGACAATTCTGTGGAGTCGGGTCTGGGGCTTGAACTCGGGTCACCAAGCTTTCAGGGCAAGCATCTTTATCCACTGAGCCGCCTCACTGGCAACATATTTTAAAATACTTTGACCTTAAACAAATCAAGTTTCTGATTCAGAAATATCCTAACATCAAACCTCTCAGCATTTCTTATACGAAGTGTTGAAAATTAAAAGGGACTTCTTTTTTTTTCCTTCCATTATCTAAGCTAGCTTCCTTACTCCTTCCTAAATTTGGGGATAGGATTACCTTGGAGTCTTGGAGGAAGAGAGGACTACTCTAACTGGAAGAAACTCATAGAGAAGGAATTCAGCAGGGACGGATGTGAACAAGATACTCTGCATAATACTGAAAAGGATCCAGCCAATCAGTGCTCCCCCTGGAATGTGACTGCCGGGATGAATGGCCAAGAGGAGGAAGGCCACACCCACCGCACTTGTTTGTAGTGAAGAGGTGCATCCTGGGCATTCACCTCTGACTTTGCAGAAGACCGTCCCTTACCTTCAGACAATCCCAGCCAGGTTTATGTGCCTTTGCCTCTCTAGGAAGAGTGATCTAAGACATGAGGCTTATCTCAAACCTTTCTAGAGTTTCCCAACTTTTGTGCTACTCTCTTGAGAATTTTTTGTCCTTGATTAAAGTAACGGGCTGTGCTTCTCAGGAGTAACAGGCTACAAGCTTCCCTCCAGAGCTCTTGGTAGTGGGTCGTGTGTTTATTTTTAATGTATTTTTATGTGTGTGTGTGTACATGTACATGCATGCGCGTGCATCTCTTTGCTCAAGGAGGCCAGCAGAGGGTGTCTGATCATCTGAATCTAGAGTTGCAGATGGCTATGAGCCTCATGATGTAGGTGCTAAGAACTGAACTCAAGTCCTCTGAAAGCAGTGAGTGCTCCTAACCACTGAGCCACCCCTTGGGCCCAGTAACATGGCTTTTTTTCTCTCACTTTATTTCTGTGCACATGTGTTGAAGTTCATGTGTGTATGCCTTTCTGTGTTGTGTATCTGTCCATGTATGAACTGCCTTCTCTTCAGGCCTATGCTTAAGGCTAACCCGGAGCCCAAAGAATGAAATCTTTATTTTAAGCATTAAAAATGCGATGTTGAATTTTTTCTTTGTATTTTTCTTTGTATTTTGAGGTTGAAGTCGCCAACAATTATGACTGAAGAAATGTATATATTTGAAATCCTAATAGAGTTGCTTTCTTTTCATTTCCAACCGGAGGCATCAAGAGCATATAATAGTTAAGTCTTTCCTCTTTCTCCTCAGGCTACCATATTATCTACTGTAATTCACCTAACACCTACGAATGTTACTATTCAGTGACTTCTGTCCACTTAGTGTTCAGTCACGTCATGCCTTCGGGGCTCTGCTGTGGACAGCACACTCAGGAACTGCAGCTAATCACGTAGATCCCGTCACTTGTTGTCTGGGTGACCTTGGTGGAGTTGTTACTCGGTGTCTCAGTGCCTCTGTGGCCTCCTCTGTATGAAGATATTCTAAACACAGTAGTTCATGAAGTCAGTGCTGTGGTAGTCAGCCCCCTGTCATGATGACAACATACTTGAGGCACATCAACTTAAAAGAGGAGAAGTTCATTTTGACTCACGGTTTCAGAGGTTCCAGTCCATTGTCCGTTGGCCTGGTTGTTTCTATGTCACTGGGAAGGCAGCACGTGATAAAGCAAGCTCCTGACGGGGACAGCTTCTTACCTCCTGCAGTTCGAAAGTCAAGAGAGCCAGCTCACACGGATGACACAGCCCCTCCTCCAAAGCCCATTCAGTTACAATTCTATAAAGGGATGACTTCATTCACAATTGGAACTCTCATGTCCAGTCATCACACTGGGGATCCAGCCTTTGACACATGAGCCTTTGATCAATATTCATACCATAGCAAGTGTTAAGTGAACTAGCATATGCAGAGAGCGCATGACTTGGCCCAGCAGTCTATGCAGGAAGGGTTAGCTATTGCTATTCTATGCTGTATGCTTGAACAATGAGGATTTTCCAGACCTTATAGCTTGTCATGGATTGAATGTGTCCCCCGCTGAATCCACACATTGAATTCCTAGCCACGGATATATCACGGTGTGACCATTTGGGATCTTTGGAGAGGTAATTGAGCTCAGATGAGGTCTTATCAATAGGCTCTTATCCAGCATGACTGCTCTCCTTCTAGAAGGAGTTACAACACTTACACACACACAGGAGACCACTGTAGAGAAGGCAGCCAAACAGTAGCTAAGGAGAGAAGCCTTTAGGACAAACTAACCTGGGTCTGCAAGATGTCCCAGTAGGTAGGTGTGCTTGCTATGAAGCCTAAGGACCCAAGTTCAGTCCCCAAGACCCACATGGTAGAAAGAAAGAACTGACTTTCCAAAGTTGTTCCTGGCCTCCACATATATACAGTGGCACACATGCACTAACGTATGCACTGGTGCATGAGAACACACACACACACACACACACACACACACACACACACAAATGCCTATTTAATTTAAGAGGAGGAGGAAGAGAAGAAGACGAAGAAGAAGAAGAAGAAGAAGAAGAAGAAGAAGAAGAAGAAGAAGAAGAAGAAGAAGAAGAAGAAGAAGAAAGCAACCTTGTTCATAGACTTCTAGCTTCAGAATGGTAAGACAGGAAACTTCTCTTAATTAACTCATGCTTTGATCCTTCATCATAGTGGACTTGGCAAACTCATACCTTGGCAACCTGGATCTTTGTCATTAGGTGCCTTGTGCTCAGACACTTTGGGTTCTCCTATCTCTCTGTGTACTTCTCAGACTATCTCTCTGGTCCCTTTGCTGCTTTCTGGCCCAGAATCCAAATGTTTCCTAGGCTCTGCTGTCTAAATCCTAACCAGGACCTGCACTGTTGGACACCAGAGGTCAGATGAGATTAGGAGGAGTCAGGGTGGGAGGGCCTTGGCCCCAGAGGCTCTTCCTCAGCCCTCCCTTCTTTCTTTCTGCCCCATACTCTTTCCCATTGCTGCCTCTGTGCCAAAGAAACTCAGGTCTGTAGCTCTGCCTTTGGCCATCTTGAAATCTGCACATAGACTTTGAATCAGCTTGTTAGTCATTTTTTAATAGCTTCAACACAGCTTCCAATAAAGCTGGTGCGTGCGGGTCTGAGCTCAACCCCATGGCTGGCACCCAATCAGCCACTGTTTCTCATATGCATTTTTTTCTTGCTCTTTTAACAACTATTATGCTTAGTGACCAAAGTTATTCATGCCCCTCCCCCATCAGCTCTTGTTTCCGAATACTGTAACACATTTTTTTGGTTGTTGTTGCTTTCAATTTCCACCTTTCTCCATTTTCAGTTACTACATGGATTCAGAACTCAGCATCTCTTGCCCAGTATTCTGCAATTATGTCCTATTTTCTCTTTGGTTTTAAATGTCTACCCTTCAGGAATGCTCCCCTAAAGTGCAAATTATGTTATTTTCTTTTCTGAACCTTGATGTAACTCCTTGCCTAATTTAACAGATGCAGACTGGGATTACTTGCATTGGTATTCATGGCTTCCTATGATCTGTTAAATATCCTTCCTTTTCAGCTTTACTGGATATTAACAAACAAATCAATGCAACAATACAACAACAGTAAAACAGTGGGCTAGAGAGGTGGCTCAGCGGTTAGGAGCACTTGCTACTTTTGCAGAGGACTTGGGTTCCATTTCAAGAACCCACATGGTGGTTCACAACCAACTTTAGAGGATCTGGTGTCCTCTCCTGGTCTCCAAGAGCACATACATGCAGGCAGGCAAAACACTCATTCACATTAAAACATACACACATACACCTCAACTATGGACATACACACACACACACACACACACACACACACACACACACACACACCAACTATGGTCTCTCCCCCCTCCCCTCTCTCTCTCTCACACACACACACACACATCCCAACTATGGTCTCTCTCTCTCTCTTTCTCTCTCTCTCTCTCTCTTTCTCTCTCTCACACACACACACACATACACACACACACACACACCAACTATGGTTTCACAAAATCACCCAGGTAATTTACATTTCTTCATGAAAGATTATTTCCAAAACCTGTGGGGTGGTTGACCCTGCAAATAATAACTATTTCTAGTAATCATTTCTTCTATGAATGTATTGGCCTTGTCTTTTGCAAATGACAAGATATCCCTCCAAATTGAATCCATATGGTAAATAAAATGAATAAGATTCCGAGTTTCCACCCAAATGCTATTTTTCATTTCATTTCTTTTTTTATTATAATTCATTTTTTCTTCTCTCTATTAATACATCCCGACATCCTCTCCCTTCATTCCTCTCATCTCCCTTCTTTTCCCTCTCCCCTAGATCTACACCCCTTCCCCTCAGAAAAGAGCTGGCTTCCAAGAGTAACCAGTAGAACAGGGCTTAGATGGAACAAAGCCAGGCATCCAGCCCAGCAGGATGAAATGTGTCCCAAGGACAGGTAAAAGGGTCAGAAAACCCCCTTCATTTCAACTTTTAGGAGTTCTACAAGAACATCAAGCCAGAAAAACATAAGATTGGGGGCCATGCAGGCTCCATGTCTGCCACTTCAGTCTCTGTGAACCCATAAGGGTGCCTGTCAGTTGACTCCATGGGGGCTTGGTCTCCTGGTGTCTGCAACTCCTCTGGTCCCCGCAATCCCTCCTCTCCCTCTTCTGTGGGGTTCCCCAAGCTTTGTCACAATGTTTGGCTCTGGGCCTCTGTATCTGCTCCCGTCATCTGCCTGAGGAAGCCTCTCTGATGAAGATTGGGTTAGGCACCAATCTAAGCAGAATGTCATTAGGAATCGATTCTGGGCTATCAAGTCTCTAGTTCCTGGCTAGCCCTGTAGTGTCAGGGTTCCCTCCATTGGCATGGGGTTCTGCCCTTCCATTGCCTCAGCAGATCCTGCTGGCAGGATAGGTTATAGGTTGAAGGTTTTATGGTTGGGATAATGTCACAGTCCCACTCCTCAAAGCCTTTCCTGGTTACAGGACATGTCCTGTCAGACTTCCTACCCCCCATTACTAGAAGTCCTTGCTAGGGTCTCCCTCATAGATTCCAGGGAGTTTCCATTGCACTAGGTTTCCAGATCACCACCTATATGTTCTCCAGTTCTGGTCATCTCTCCCTATATTCTCTCCCTGCATCCCTCTCCCCTGACCTGGTCCTTCCTGTTCCTGTTTCCACACCCCCCCCAGCCCTTCTGCAACATCTGCTCTATTTCTCCTTCCTAGGGAGATCCATGCGTCCCCCACTGGGGCCCCCCTTGTTGCATAGTCTCTCTGGGTTTGTGGATTGCAGAACCTTTGTCTTTTGCTTAATGGTTACTATCCACATATAAGTGAGTACATGCCACGTTTGTCTTTCGGGGAATGAGTTACCTCACTCAGGATGTTTGTTTTTTTTTTTTTCCTCAAGTTTCATTCATTTGCCTGAAAAATTCATGAAGTCATTTTTTAAAATAGCTGAGTAATACTCCATTGTGTAAATGTTCCCACAATTTCTTTATCCATTCTTTGTCTGAGTGGCATCTAGGTTGTTTCTAATTTCTGGCTAATATGAATAAAGATGCTATAAACATAGTTGAGCAAGTGTCCTTCTAGTAGGATGAAACCTCCTTTGGGTATATGCCCAGGAGTGGTAGAGCTGGGTCTTGAGGTGGGTCAATTTCCAATTTCCTGAGGAATTGCTGTATTGATTTCCACAATGACTGCACAAGTTTGTACTTCCACCAGCAATGAAGGAGTGTTCCCCTTGCTCCACATCCTCTTCAGCATGAGCTGTCATTTGTGTTATTGATCTTAGCCATTCTGACAGGTGTAAGATGGAACCTCAGAGTAGTTTTGATTTTCATATCTCTGATGACTAAAGATGTCCATCATTTCTTTAAGTGTTTCTGGGCCATTTGGAATTCCTCTTTAGAGAATTCTTTGTTTAGATCTGTACCCCATTTTTAAATTGGATTGTTTTGTTGATGTCTAGTTCATTGAGTTCTTTATATATTTTGAATGTTAGCCCTCTATAAGAAGTGGAGTTGGTGAAAATCTTTTCCCATTCTGTAGGCTGCTGCTTTGTCTCACTGAGTGTCCTTTTCTTTATAGAAGCTTTTTAGTTTCATGAGGTCCCATTTATTAGTCATTGATCTTAGTGCCTGTGCTATAGGTGTTCTGTTCAGGAAGTTGTCTCTTGTGCCAATGCGTTCAAGGCTATTTCCCACTTTCTCTTCTATCAGGTTCAGTGTATGTGGTTTTATGTTGAGGCCTTTGATCCATTTGGACTTGAGAATTGTGCATGGTGATAAACATGAATCTCTTGCATTCTTCTACACGCAGACATCCAATTAGACCAGCAACATATTTTGAAGGTGCTTACTTTTTTCTATTTTATATTTCTGGCTTCTTTTTTGAAAATCAAGTGTCCATAAGTGTGTAGATTTATGTCTGGGTCTTCGATTCAGTTCCATTGATCAATGTGTCTGTTTTATGCCAATACCATGCAGTTGATATTACTATAGCTCTGTAGTACAGCTTGAAATCAGAAATGGTGATACTTCCAAAAATTATTTTGTTGTTCAAGTTTATTTTAGCTATTCTGGATTTTTTTGTTTTCCCTATGAAGTTGAATATTGTCCTTTCAAGATTTGTAAAGAATTGTATTGAGATTTTTAAAAAAAATATTTATTTATTTTATGTATATTGGTGTTTTGCATGTATATCTGTATGAGAGTGTTGGATTCTCTGTTACAGGAGTTAGAGACAGTTGTGAGCTACTACTTGGGTGCTGGGAATTGAACCCAGGTCCTCTGGAAGAGCAGCCAGTGCTCTTAACTACTGAGCCATCTCTCCAGCACTATATTAGGATTTTGATAGAGATTGTGTTGAATTTGTAGATTGCTTTTGGTAAGATGGCCATTTTTACTATGTTAATCCTACTGACCCAAGAATGTGGGAGATCTTTCCATTTTCTGAGATCTTCAATTTCTTTCTTCAAAGACTTGAAGTTTTTGTCAGGGTCTCATTCTATAACCCCGGTCTTGAGCTCACAGAGATCTGCCTGCTTCTGCCTCTGAATGCTGGGATTAAAGAATGTGTCACCACGCTCTGCACAGAGGCACTATAAAAATATAGAGCTAAAAACCTTCATGCATTCTCATTACCTATTATACAATGACGTTGGGATTAAGGACAGTCTTCAACCCTTATACACCTTGGCTTAGAACCTCAAGGCTGCCATGTCCTTTCCTCATTGTTTCTAATGGCCATGTCAAGGGCCACTCGTGAAAATGTCAGAGGCACAAGCCCTTACCCATTGCAATCAAATGCATGTCCTGTGAAGCTAGTGACCTGTGTTTAAATCATTAGCGTTCTTGTGTGGCATCCTTAACTACATGAATGTGAAATGGAGTCTCACTTTGAAAGCCTTGGGAGCCCTGGGGTTCACACATTTGTCATCGCAGATGTTCAGTTGGCAGAGGGCTGAGCGGGTAAGAGAGGTTGGTGCAGGATGTGCACTCATAGCTCCTCGTTATGAGTGAGAAGGAACTCTGCTGGTGGCTGCACGGTTGGCCATGGAAAGCAGAAAGGGACCGCTGGAACACAGAGAAAGGGGATTTCATGGAAAGTGATCCCGAGCACACAGAGCAAGGCTCACAGCAGCTAATGCTGAGATGTCGCAGAGACAGAAGCCACGCTGCCAGCGTTCAGGTGCAGTTCAGCGGTAGGGCAACGGCTAGCCTGTGTGTTCTCCAGCACACAACAAAGAAAACAACAGAAAGCATCTTTCTCAGGTTGTGCTTCTTGTCTTCCTACTCTCCATCAACATGTCCTAAGACTGTTTTGTTTTACTTTCCAATTACTTGCTTTCAACTTCCAGGCTATTTTGGTGCCATCCTTCAGCATAGCCTGGATTTAGAGAGGGATCCTTTGGGGGCTAGTCAGTATAGTTTTTAATCTGTTTTGCTTGACTTTTATTTTAGTAACACCCAGAGGAATATTCATGTGTGACTCAGCCTGAAATAATAAAGCATCGAATAACTGTGTTTTGGGGGAAATAGGTCAATTTTATGGCTACAATTAGAAAGGTGTCTTGGTGTAGCAGTAGTTCTTTCTGATAATGATCATCAGAACTGTTGTTATCCCACCCATTTCATGTGTTTTTTATTAAACTTTTTTACATGTTTTACATATTTGTGTGTGTGTGTGTGTGTGTGTGTGTCTATGAACGCACCTATCATGGCGGATATAGAGGTCAGAGGACAACCTTCGGGAATTGGTTTGTTCCACTTTGTAAGTCTGGGGGATCAAATTCAGGTCATCAGGTTAGGTAACAAGCATCTTTACCACCCAGCCATCTCGTTGACCCAATTCCATGTGTGTTTTAGCTTGATATTAATAATTAAAGATGTAGAAATGCATTTGGGGGGCAGTATGTGGAGTCTACATTGGGAACAAAATTCTATTAACGAGGAATTACTTTAGTTGTACTTTACCTGATTAGAGGAAAGCCATAGGAATTCTAAGTAAGGAGCCATTTGTAGCCTGACTTCTGCCCGCCCAGGTTTTAGCTGGGACAGCCGAGGGGCCATGAGTTGCTGCTGCCACCTGGTGGTCAGTATGGGTAACTAACATCTGCCCCCCAAACCTCGCAGGAGCGGGGTTTTGCTCTGGTTAATGAACTCTTATTGAACTTCCAGGAAGGCCAGGCAAAGTGACCATTAGTCAGGGACAGATATGTCTCTACCTTTTCTTTGTTTTACTGTTTGAAATTAAGTTTATTTAATGCCACACAGTTGCGCACTTGGGACTCACTCGCTCTTCAACCCTCTCCTATCGCCTGTACCCTCTTAATTCGTGCTCGGCTCCCCGATTGACCTTCTATTTGAGGTTCCTTTTTTCTTTTTTCTTTTTCGTGCCATCATTGACACTAACCACAGCATTGAAGCACAAATGTTATGCTGTTAGACATTTTCCCTGGACAAATGAAAATCATAAACTTTATGATTTTTTTCCTGTGAGTTTCTAAAGGCCTCAGAAGACTCTAGAGTTCTCCAGAAATCTCCTTTTGTCTCTGTATCTAGCTGTGTTGTTTGTATGTCTTTCACCCACGTTTTATGAGGTACTGACATCAGAGAAGCAAGATTGGCTCCTCCATTTTCAATTTTCTAGAAATAATAAATGTTGCTTTTTTTTTTTTTTTACTATTTTTATCATAAATATTCAAATCATTTCAATCCATTGTGGATTAAATCAGCCTTCTTAAGGGTGTTTGTGAATGTAATCGTTAGTAATAAAACTGTTTTTCGGAAGAATTTATTCTGAATTTGAACAAATAGCTTAAAAGCTTTGGAGGTGTAGTCTAATTCACCGCGGCCGTTTTCTGCAACTGAAAAGCAGATAAATCAGAGGCTATTTTGTCTGTAATAGAAAAGATCTGCTACTTCACAGAGATATTCACCATGTGCTCGAATCGTGATGTTTTCAGTGAACTTACACTGGGACTTGAGTGTAGAGCAGCTTCGGACAGTGGTGGATATAATGCTCCAAAGACACCGCAAGCACAACCGGAACTCTCAGAGAATCCCGAGGAACTTCACGGATTCGGAGGTCATCTGTTCCAAGGAGGCGGTGATACAAAATGTCCTTGTAAGCAAAGCAAACAGCTGTCAACACTAAGCATGGCATGGAATGTGTTACCTTCCTAGGATTCCGGGGGGCCTGCTAAATCAAAGGAGATGGGTAGTTGTGAATTTGATAGAAGTGTTAAAGTTTCCTCTGTGGAGACCATGATAATTATCCTTTTTCTTCCTCCTCCTTTTGATTTATTTATTTGGACGAGGTCTCTCTACGTAGCCCTTCATATCCCAGGATTTACAGGGATCCACCCGCCTCTGCCTCCTGAGTGCTGGGACTAAAGGTGTGCGCCATCGTGGCTATACCAATTATAGCTTCTATTGCTTAGCTTTTAACGCCCAAAGACACCCTCCTTATTAGTTTGCTTAGCTGCTGGTTGTGCAGGTAGACGTGTGTGTGCATGTGAATGTGTCAGAGAGACCCCAGGACAGCCTCAGATGTCATTCGCTCTTCTGATCCCAGGGTCTCTGACAGTCGCCACCTTCCTAGGGTTGAAATTACAAGTGAGCACCACTACACCCAGATCACTAGTTTTCGTTCTTAAAAAACTTTTTAAATGAATGAATTAATTTTATTTTATGTGCATGAGTGTTGTTTTTCTGCATATATGTGTGCCGCCTGCCTTCGTGCCTGGCACCTGCAGAGGTCAGGAAGGAGTGTCAGATTCCCTGGAACTGGACCATCCTGGATCCTTTGCAAAAGTGGTAAGTGCTCTTCCTTAACCACAGAGCTATCTCTCTAGCTCCCTCTTCCTCCTTCTGGATATTAAATTCAGCTTTTTGTGTTTGCAAGGTATTTTACTAACTGAGCCATCTCCTAGCTCTATGTGATCAACGCTTGCTCAATGTAGTGACACAGCTACAGCTTCCTGTGTGCTTCATTCTTTTCTCCTCTAGCACTCTGGGTGGGACAATTTCCATTTTATTTTATTTTTTTCAGTGCTGGGGTACAATCCAGGGCTCTGAGCATGCTTTAACCTATGTTCTATTACTGAGCTACACCCTGAGACTCTATTCTGTTTGTTCTTAATATCTTCTTAATCTGTTGCCCACACCAAAATAGATCATATCAAATCTGCATGAGATCTAATGCTAATCCCCACTTCACCGTGGATGAACTACGAGGGCAATGCTTTCAGGGAAACAAGCCACTTGCAAAGGAACAGCTACTGTCAGCCTGCTTAGTTGAGAGATCTAGAGGCTCACATCGTAAGGACAGACGGTGAAGGTGGTTGTCAGGGCTGAGGATGGGGAAGAAGGGCCAGCGGCACAGTAGGCTCAGACCTGAGGACTTTACAAAGCCCAGAGATTTCGTGACCAGATGCAGTGGCGACAGTAGAACGTGACTGCACTTCATGTCTCTGAAGAGTGCGTTTTAAAAGAGTTAAGATGATCACTTTTATATTATAGCTTAAATATAACTTAATACAAAAGCAGGACACAGAATAACATGCTATCCAATTCTACTTTTGCAGATTCAAGTAAAGCAGAGCTGCACATTCCTAGACAGTGGAACTACAAAGAGAACAAGGAAAGGGTTCTCAGAAGGGTCAGACAATTGGTTACTGTCCCCAGGGGAGAACTGCGTGGGCGATGAGAAGTTTTTAGGGTTCTGAGTTGTTGTTTTCTTGTGGAGCTGGAAACTGAATCTAGGATCCACATGCCAAGCAGTGCTCTTACATAAAGCTTTGTCAACAACCCCATTCCATTCCTTTCTTTCTTGTCTTTTTCTTTCTTTCTGCTTTTTTTTCATTCTTTTTTTTTTTTTTTTTCTGAGACAGGGTTTCTCTGCTGTAACTCTGACTACACTGGAACTCACTCTGTAGACCAGGCTGGCCTTGAACTCATAGAGATTCTCCTGCCTCTGCCTCCTGAGTGCTGGGATTAAAGGCGTGCACCGCCACCTCCTAACCCCATTCTATTTCCTAATGTGGCTCGTTGTGTGGGTACTTGGTTTAGGCTGCTCTCTAACTGTTATATAGACACCCTTGGATGTTCACCATCACCTAACGGTTCCCCTCTTTGGCTGCTCGGGGACTTTTGTGGTTCTTTGTGAATGTAAGGATTGCATTTTGCTTTTCATAAAAAAATTATTTGCAGATCTGATAAGGAGTAACCGGTTTAACTGTATCATTCACATTCTCTTACCTTAATCCAGTTGATTTGAAATTAATAGCACATAGACAATGATTTTTTTGAAAAATTAAATAAAACTTCTAAAAATAACAAACAGATCCATTGTTGCATGACAGTTACTGACGAGCCTGAGCCGCACCTGAGCATCCACCGTGAGCCGAGCTCTGCATTCATCTACGCATCTCTACGTATTAGCTCATCCGACCCTCTTCACTCATCCAGAAAGAAGTCTCCACTTTATAGATAAAGAAACTGAGGTAGAGTGATTTAATATCTTGCCTTGGAGGCAGAACACGGTCCCTTTCTCACAAGCCCGAACTACTTCATTTGCAAAGTATATAAATGCACGATCGTGAAAATAGTCCTTCTGCAAAACTGTGTGATTCCATGAAGAGTATAGTCATTTATTCATTTACCTGAGGACAAAAGAAAGAAGGTTGAGAATTGATGAGATAAACACTCGGCAGAGTAGCCCCCAGATAGTAAAGGGGACTCATAGCAAGGATTGATATCATGGACTCAGTGGGAAGCAGAGATGGGTGCAATAGAAAGCAAAAATACAGAACACTCAGGGTAAGAACTGTAATAAGATGGAAAGCCAGCAAGCAAGACTCAACATGAAAACACCACACGCATGCACACACGCACACTCACGCATGCACATGCACTCACATACACGCAGGATTCACTGAGAATAAAATGAGAATTCTTGTGTAATAGGTAGAGGTTTTGAAAAGCTGTCGGGGAATTTACAACTTAGAACTAATAAATGGGAAAAAGATACGATGGACAGTTTCCAAAAATAAATGTAATTTACAAAAGGGGACTTGAAAAGGAACAGAAGAAGTTCATGTATCAATAGTCATGCAAAAATAATTTTCCAGTAGTTAAAAGTCACCCCATGAGAAGACCCCCAAACCTGTAAGTGTAAGTATGTAACAAATGGCTTCCCAAATGATATAAACCCTTTTTTTAAGTTAAAAAAAAAATGAGGGAGGCTTCCTGAGATCACTTTACGAGCTTCTTCAATATTAACTAGAATGGCACATGAAAGAAAAATTATAAATGAATTTTGCTTATGAATGGTCACAAAAACCCAAAATAAATATTGGCAAATGAAGTTCAGCAACATAGAAATAAAAGTGTTCACGGATGATTTGCACTAACCCTAGAGTGCAGAGATGGTTTAAGATGAGAAAGCTGGGCTTATGTTACTTGTCATGTTAACAGGAGAAGAACTGGGTGCATGTTAGAAAAGTCAGAAACAGCATCTGACAAAATTGAAATCATCAGCTTGTGGTACCATTTTGCTTCTACTAAAATGGGACAAGGACTTCTTCTGCTCATTTGTGGCTACCCGCCCCCCCCCCTACAAAACCAAGAGTCTGCACCAAAGTTAGGGGCTGTCAAGGAAAGCTGTGGGGCAGGAGCTTGTAGAAGCATTTTCAGAACTGGGTTGGTTGCTGTTGGATCACTGGGACGTAAAATGGAAACAGAGTTGAAATACTACAGGACAAGGTAATGATGATTCATAAGGTGAAGTATTGGACAAAGAATAAGAGACAATGTTGCTTTAAAAAATGTAAGAAAAAGGTGATAATAGGGCTTTTTTGAATTTCAGGAAAAAGATTAATTAAAATAACAAAAACAAAACCCAGGATTTCTTTGTGTCGTCCTGGCTTGCCTTTAACTCACCATATAGACGAGGCTGGCCTCGTACTCATAGAGATCCTCCTGTCTCTGCCTCCGAAGGGCTAGGATTAAAGGTGCAGGCCATCACACCTCCATAGAAATAGAATGCAGAAACTAAAAAGTATACTAGAAAAGAATGTAAATAGATTTATCATATAATGAAGTTTTATTTAAAATGTTTCCTTTTAAATTTACTTATTTGTTGTGAGTGAGTGTGTGTGTGTGTGTGTGTGTGTGTGTGTGTGTGTGTGTCTATCCATATTCCACAGAGCTCTGGAGGTTGATTCTCTTCAGTGGGCTCCGGGGATTGAACTCAGATCATCAGGCTTGGCAGCGAGCACCTTTACCTGCTGAGTCATCTCACTGGCCCCAATAATGGAATTTGAAAGAAAACAATTTGCCATTCACTTTAGTGCATTTGGACTCCCCTGCTCCCTTTGATACTTAAACTGGACAGTGTTTCAGAAACCTAACTTTTAAAACATAATTCATCTACAGTGAGGTCATCCGCAATCAGATGTCAATATATCAACTGCAATATTTTTAATTATTTAAGTTTATGATAGAGTAACTCTGCAATTAATCCCATTTTCCTAAGGCTTTGTGTAGAACACACAGAAATGTATCAAGTTCACCACCAACAGAGACAATGCTTATTAATAAGTTACTTTATTTCATATATTCGACATCCCTCCTTAGGCCTATGAGTTGGGGAGGAATAAAATATGAGGAGACTCTTGTTTCTCTCAGTTATAGTTGGTTTGGACAACAAACCTCTGAGAAGTTCAAAGGTTTAGGAAATAGAAAAAGGAAAGATGAAAACTTACGAAGAATAAGAGATGGATAAGTAGGGCTGGAGAGATGGCTCAGCAGTTAAGAGCAGTGGCTGCTCGTCCAGAGGACCTGGGTTCAGTTCCCAGCACCCACGTGGCAGCTCACAACTGTCTCAGACCCTGTAACAGGGGGTCTGACACCCAACACAGATATAAATGCCTTCAAATCACCAATGTACATTAAAAATGGGGAAATAGAACAAAAGAAGATAATGTGAGAAACAGAAGCAAACGGCAGTTTGTATCTAGTAGGACAGACTTAGAGAAAAGGAGGCTGAGTGCACTTCAGCTCAAATCAAATTCTGGTTCGCAGCGTTCCAACTAGAAAGTGTATTAGAGATCAGCACGGCGCTCTGACCGTGTGATTATTGAAATAGAATGGCACCTGAAGAGGCCTCAGCTTGTCACATCTTCCTTTCCTCCTACACAGCCTTATTCATTAAATGGCTGAATGTTTGGGAATAAATATCATTCCTATTTTTAAGATCCAAATGACAGATAATTAATGAACTGTACTGATAATTACAGGATTTTAATATTTATAGGCATCTGCCACTTTACATTTTAGGATAGTCTAACCATATGTGCTGCTCCATTTTAATAGCAGTAATTAAACTTTATGAACGTATACTGTGAAGATGTAACTCTGAGCTGTTGGCTTGACGATCGGGAGCTGTTCTCGTTAATAAGCTTTCTATTTTTCTTTTATTCAGTTTTTGGAATGGCATCTATTTTTATTACTTTTTTTTTTATCGGTACAAAACACCATAACCAAGGCAACTTATAGAAGGAAGAGTTTATTCGGGCTTACGGTTCCAGAGGGTTAGAGTCCACTCTGGCAAGGAAATGTGACAGTAGATGTGGCTGCTGGAGCGGCAGCTGGGGCCTCACATTTGAACTGCAAGCATGAGGCAGAGAGAATGCGCTCAAAATGGTGTGAGTCTTAGGACTTTCCAAGCCTACTTCCAGTGACATACTTCCTCCAAGAAGGCCACATCTACCAAGACTTCCCAAACACTGCCATCAGACGGGGACTTACTGTTCAGATGCCCAACACTAGGTAGGACATCTCATTCAAACTAAAACATAGTCTCATCGTTTTCTTAGGTTGGGCTCAAACGCTCAACCCTCTAGCCTCATTCTTCTCCTCAGAGTAGGTTGGATTATAGACAAGCACTGCTACACCCAGCAAGTCTTCCGTGTGTAGTTGTTTAGTTTAGTTTAGTTTTGTAACATGGTTGTACCATGTAGTTCAGACCTGGAATTTACCATGTAGCCCCAGGCTGGCCTTGAACATTCGATTTACCTGCCTCAGCCTTCTGAGTGCTTATACTACAGGTGTGTACCCCCAAGTCTGACAAAGGTTATAAACTTATTCTAGAATCTTATTCCTTGTTAAGCTTTTCTTGTACACTTTTCAAGTCTCTCAAACTCTGCGTTAAGACTCCAGCACTGACCACAAAGCTCTACTTGGTAGTATCTATGCAACATCATCTATTAATAACAATTATTAATACTAAGATTAAAGGTATAGAAGAGTGGTTCTCAACCTCCCTAATGTCGTGACCTTTTAATATAGTTCCTCATGTTGTGGTGATTCATATTTTACATTATTTAATATGGGAAGTGTATCAATACTTTTTATTTCAGGACAGAATTTCTCTGTGTAGTCCCTGGCTGTCCTGGAACTTGTTCTGTAGACCAGGATGGCCTTAAACTCAGGGATCTATCTGCCTCTGTCCCCCAAGTGCTGGGATTAAAGGCATGCACCACCACTGTCTGGTGTAAATGTTTGTTTTATTTTGTGTGTGTGTCTGAGTGTATGTATCTGTGCCATGTGCATGTCCAAGCCTACAGAGGTGAGTCAGAAGAGGTCATTAGATTCCCTGCAACAGGAGTTAGAGATGGTTGTGAGCGGCCATGTAGGTGCTGGGACTTGAACCTGGGTCCTCTGCAAGAGCAATAAGTGCTCTTAACCTCTAAGCCATCCCCTCTAACCCCTGTATCTCTACTTTCCTAATGATTATTTTCCTAGTCCTTACGAAGGTTTTAGTTTTATAGGAGGTAACTCTGCAGGACACAGCTCACAGGCCGAGACATGCCTTTCTGGTTCTTATCTTTCTTTTATCACCAGGTGCAGCCCCCAAACTGATTATTGTATGGTTGTCTTTCTCGTCTTGAAACCTGTCTTAAATATCACCACAGATTGGATATGACTTTCTGAATCCAGATTGGATCTGAATCACTCCTTAAGGCAATAAAAATACTAGACACATTAAAAAAAGTTTTTAGCAAGAATGACAATTCCCCCAAATACTCTGGAGAAGCCTGCTCCTTGATATAGGCTGGGGGAAAGAATATTCAATTAATTAAGAGACTGGAAACAGTCAAGGGTCAGATCATATATAAAAGGGAATCCTAACCATAACTGTAGCCCTAGCTCAGGAAGCTAGCTGGCCGCAGGACAAACAGGAATTCAACTGGTATATCTGCTAACAATTCAGGTTGTTAAACAATAGCCTCTCTAGCAAGTGGCCCAGATGGATAGAAGTTAATTAATAAATTATAGTGTCCTTAATTTTAAACCCTGCTTCCAACCTAGCACCAACAAAACAGTCAACTATACACCCTTAAGCAGTCTCCTAGGGGGCCCCATTTTCCTTAGCCTGTCTATAGCTCCCCATGCCAAAAGCCTCCAAGCAAGGCATACCGAAAGCTTTCTCCTTTCTAACTACAAACCTTTTACTTTAGCTTTCTGCTTGGAGTCTCTCCCCAGATCAAGCCAACAGCAGTGGCTCCTGCCTACAGCAGCCTTGGAATAAATGGCTTTGTTTGTCCCATGTAGTTGGTCACTATTAGTTTCTATTCAGTCAATATATTAAGCACATACCGAGTGCCTTCTGCAGATATCCATTCTGTCCAGGAGAAGACCTGGCTCCGTGGATCCGACCATCTAGTTGGAAAGCTAATATGGCGACACAAACCATTCTTTAAGTAACTGTATAAGACAATGAGGCTGATTATTTCAAAGCAAGACTGGTTTTGCGGCACCAGGGACTGGTTTAGCATCTATACCATGAAAAGATATTGACTTATTTAAACAGAGATGGAAGTCTGTTGTTTCACGCAGGCGGGATGTCCAGTTTGAGTCTGGCCTGAAAGAAGGCTTCCCAGCAGTATTCTCTTCTCCCTAGTGTTTCCTCAATGTTGACCCCTCCTCAGGACCCAGGTCCCTGCACTCTGGGTTTCTCATACCGATCGCAAGATGCTCCAGAGGGAGGTGAATAAAATCTTAACGTCTCTGGAGTATATAAGTCAATAAGGAGTCAAGGTCCTTTTCCCCCACAAACCTCATCGAGGGTCTGCTTTTTGCACTTTTGCTCGCAGTCTAGTTAAATCCTTAACCCTGAGCTCTTAACCTGAGCTCTTGTTTAATTATGGGGCCAGTGAGATGGAAAATAGTATTTAGCTCGACAGAACAGACTCATTCTCGCAGGCAGTGAGGCCCAGTACCACATACGCACTGGAAGTAGGCTGGAGAAAAAGTAATTTGTAACGGGCATTGGGAATAATGTTTCCAGAACCACAGAATGTGGAGACTGGACAAAAAAACAAAACCAAAAACACATCTTCAAACATCTTGTGTATTCATTACACTATTTACCTATTTATATTTACATTGTTTATATTCATTTGTGCAATAAGATATTCTGAACTGTTCCTCCTTGAGCCATTGTGCTGTGCTTTGGGGATTCAGGCATAGACGATGACACCATTCTCCAGAGAAGAACTCATAATAGTAAAGCCGAAAGACGCAAATAAGCACCCAAATTCTGTAGAGGCACGCAGAGGCTCATATGGGAGCCACAGACACGGCATCCTTCTAGAGAAAGAAAGAAAGAAAGATGGAAAGGAGAGGTGAAGATAAAGAGAATTTTTCAAAAAGGTGGTATGCACTTGAGCTGAGTTGGTAAGAGTTGTCAAGAGTCTGCCAAAGGGGAGATCAACGGCAGTCAAGTGGGGGTGGGGGTAGCGGGAGTTGGGAGGAGGGGGCGGAGGAGTCTTCAGATACAGAAAACTGAGAATCCTTTGCCTGCTCGGGGAACTCTAAGAGATCTCATGACTACAGTTTGACAGAGAAGAGATTTTAGAATCTGGAATATAAGCAAAAATTTGATTATGAAAGGTCATGTATAACTAGTTAAGAAGGCTGGGTTTGGGGCTGGAGAGATGGCTTAGTGGTTAAGAGCACTGGCTGCTCTTCCAGAGGAGGGGGTTCAGTTCCCAGCACCCACATTGGGTTCCCAACTGCCTGTAACTCCAGCTCCAAGCTATCCAACTCTTCTGAGTTCTATGGGCACCAGGCGTGTGTGTGGTGCACAGACGTACATGCCGACAAAACACTTCTACACATTAAATAAATATGTAAAGTATAAAAAAGAAGAGGACTGGATTTTGTTGTGAGGGCAAAGGGAGCCATTCAAGGATTCTAAACAGATTTATGTTTTAGAAAAACCACTCTGTGGGCTGAGCAGATGGTTCACTGGGTAAGAGCGCTTGGCATGTACATGGGGACCTGAATTCAGCACCCATGTGAAAACCATAACACGGTAGCACACACATGTAACCCCAGCACTGGGGACAGAGACAGCGATACAAAAGTATCTAAGACAAAGAGGGAACATGAGGTGCTTTGGGTGTGTCTAGTGTTTATCAAACCATCCCAGATACTGTGGCTTATTTGGACCAGTGGGGTATAGTTGTTCTACCTAGGACTAGCTATGGTTTCTTGACTGAGGCTGGAAGATCCACCTATAAGAAGACACCCTTGTGTTGCTGATAAGTTACTACTGGCTGGAGCTGACTAAAGGGATAAAATAAAGACCAAATCACTACCATGTCTAACTTATGGAGAATTGTCATTACATAGCCTCAGATCTTTAGCATGTACAGATACCCAAACCATCATCTTGAACTCTTAAACTCCCTTTTGCAGCCCTTGACCCTATAGTATGAAGGGTCACTACAGCAGGAAGCATTTGGTCCTTACCTGGAGACTTAGCTCTTTGCATAGAATCTGGAACCAACTGGAGTCCTGGAAGGTAGAAAGACAGAATCCTAACCTGATATCAGAAGCTTTACATTTAAAGACCTTTTTGTTTATCTATCCATCCATCCATCCAACAAATACACCTAACTTTATTTTGCCTGGTAGTATATTTGGTAAGGCTTTGTGGTACTGAAGTTTAATTTCATTTAGTAACAATGCTTGCCATAAACCTCATGACCTAGGACTGCCTCAAGCCTAACTTGTATCCAGCCATTTACTTTCAAATTTCCTGAGACTTTTTCCTCTGCAAATATTTGCGTTCCTCTGAAACACCAAATCCTACTGGTTCAAACCTGGGCTTTCAGCCCTGTTCCTTCGGCGCACAGGGTCTTAGGTATAGACCTGACTTCAGCGTCCTTGTGGATGGTGTAACCTGTGAATTCCTGAACACATACCATTTTTGAACTTGGAGTCCCTGCCCAGTTCTCTCTGTGTCTTGCCATTCTGGCAGCTTCCTGTATCTGTCTGGCAGATATTACTCTACTTCCCAGCTTCTCGTGGTTTGGCTTGTTTCCTTGGCTAATCCCAGAGTCACATATGTTTGGGCCATGGATACTTCCAGTCAACACTGTTTCCTGCCTTTCCACATAAGGAAGCTATCTAGTCCTTATGTGGGGCCAAGAAGACGAGGGGAGGTGCATAAACAGAGTTTCCAGCTCTCGAGGCATGTGGCTTATAGAGAAAGAGCCAGATGACCTCCCCACCCCGCCACAGTGAAGGGTGGAAAACCAAGACAGTGAGATTCAATGAGAGGCTCCTCACCTGCTCTTGGGAACAAGCATCGTCTCGCTGGCTGTGATGACTAACCTGGAGCTTGTTTTCATCTTTCCTTGCTCTGGCTTCTTAAGTGTGTGTTCTCCTTTCAATCTGGAATGGGTCTTCAGTTTCTAGTTTATTGTCAAACACAGATGAGAGCGTCCTGAGCTAACTGTGAATGCGTTCTGTATTGACTAGGTTAGCTTACTCCGGAGTTCACAGATCGAGGGTTTGAGCTGAGACAGTGTATGAGTGGCGACCGTGACCAGAAGGGTCACACTTAAGACAGCCGTAGCAAACCGGACGTGACAAACCTACGGGCGGCAAGAGACCAAAATGTGAAGACACACCCTTTGGCCTAGGAATGTGAAGGGAGGCCTGGGCAAGAAGCAATAGTTCTTGAAAGACACTGAGAACGGAGAATGTACTTGAACCCCCACTTCACGGCGTGTGCCTTGAGGAGTGTTCTGCGTAAGCCGTAGAAACAAGCTGTGACTTCACATGTTATTTGGCTTAAATACGTGTGTGGGGGGTGGGGTGGTTGGGTGTGTGCAGTATTTATCTGTGCATCTATTATGTAGAGCCTAGAGCCTCACACATAGCAGATGTGTTAGTCATCTTTTAACCACTGTGACAAAAAGTCTGAGAAAAACAATAAAGAATGATTTATTTTAGCTCATGGTTTCACTTGCTTCCATTGTTCCTGAGCTGCTGTAAGGCACAGCCTCATGGTGGTGATGGTGTTTATCCTATGGTAAACAGGAAAAGAAGAGGGAAAGGGGGGACAGATATCGTCCCCAAGGTCATGCCCTGTGACCCGCTTCCTCCAACCGGGCTCCACTTTCATAGTTTCTATCAGCTCTCTTCAGTGGTTGATTAAATTATAGACTCATCAAAACCAGGAGTGGGAGAGCGTGTCTGTAATCCCAACACTCAGGAGGGAGAGGCAAGAGGATCACAAGTTCAAGGTCATTCTAAGCTACATATCAACTTGAGATGCATGAGACTGTGCCTTAAACAAACAACAACCCAACCATGACCCTATCAGTGGACTAATCCATCGATGAGATCAGGTTCCTCAGGACCAACCACTCCCCAAAGCCTACTATTAGTTACATGGATTTTAGCTTTAGGGGGACATTTTGGATGTAAACCATAACACCAGGCAAGTGCTCTTATCATTGGGCCTACCCCACCCCAATATTTATGTATCTTAATGTGTATTCTCTGTTTGCCAATGTACTCTGAAGTCTCATGAAAGTAGACAGTCATATTTATATCTCAGTATTCAGACCAATGGTCTTCGTAAGTGTTTCTTTTTATCATGCGAAGGGAAGGGCACCAAGAAGAGTTGATGTGGTAAGATATGAACTCTGGGTTTTGATAGGAAAAGATCAGGACCTTATGGCTTAGGTTTGGGTTCTAGATGAAAACTTGGAACTGCTACACTGAAGGCTCTGGAGCCGTAGAAGTGGTCCTCGGTGCCTTGTTAAAATGCAGTGGCTTCCCATCTTCCGAAGATTCTGGAGTAAGACAGCACCTTACAGGAAAGTATTCGGCCTCCTTAGGATCTGCCAGCATGTGCACTGATTACAAAACCCAGAAACAGGGTCAAATGCCAATGCAAGTCAAAGGAGGAGGAGCTGGCAACAAGCAGCTCAGACTGTGGCTAACACACTTTGGCTGCAACTGGTGAGTTTGTTTGATTGATCATCAGCAGCCTTGGAGCAAAGTGCTGGAGTGTAAGAGTGGAAGGAGACTGGCTTAGCTCCCTGAGGAGTCCCAGGAGGAGGGTCTAGCACACTGCTTGTATAACTTCACAACTCAGAAAACTGTAGTGGATTTCATACAGTGAAGTAAAGCTAGAGCTTTCAGGGCTTCTGAGAAAAGAACAAAAGGTTCAGAGAAATAGAGAAGTTAGCACAAGTCTCTTCTGTGAGGGCAGCCGACTGTGTGTCTTTAGGAAGGAGATAAGGATGAAGGTACCAGTGTCAGTGTACTGTCTTCTTAGGTCAAATCTGACATGAGATCATCTTGTAGAACTGGTTTATTTAACAGCACCAAGGATAAGAGAATCACAAAACGTCAGAGACCAGAGGTCCAGAGAGGTGACTCAAGGGTGACGAGCACTGGTTCTCTTCCAAAGGGCTGGGGTTCAAATCACAGCACCCACATTGGGTGGCTCACAACTGCTGGTAACTCCACCGCTGGGAGATCCAACACCCTCTTCTGGCCTCCATAAGGCACGTCTGCATATGTGTGTGCATATGTTCTCACTCACATACATACATACATGCATACATATAATACTTAATTGGTGTCCTTGATGATATCTTACACTGAGTCCTTGAGTCCTGTCAATTCCAGAAACATCCATCCACTAATCCTGCCCCCTCCAGGTCCAGGTGTCATTGCCTTGGTTCTAGAATACATAACATGTAAATTGATCACACTAGTTAGCCAGCAGAGACCTGCCTTCAGTTTTGTGATCAACAATTTCTTGAATCCTAGAATAGTACTTATCATGTCGGAAAGGCCACCTGGGTTAGCAGGATGCTCGGTGAGTAAAGGCACTGGTGGCCAAGACTGACACCTGAGTTCTATCCTGGAGCTCACGTGGTGAAAGGAAAGAAACAACTCTGGCAAGTTATCCTCTGAACTCCACATTTTCGTGGTGGCTTGTGCACGCGTGAGCGCGCACGCACACACGCACACACACACACACACACACACACACACACACACACACATTAAAAAAAAAAGAATTAAACAAATCAAAAAGAGCCATATGGTTGCTCTTAACATAATTTCCTTTTGACTGATAGAGCCGAGATTAGTGACACTCTTCAGAATTTATGTAGTTCAAAGATGGGCTCCTCAGAGTCCCATCTGATTTACCACTGTAATTTAGCCCCTGTAAAATGGAAATGAATATGAATGAATCGTGCCACACGGCAGTGGACAGACAGTCACAATGCAGTCATGTCATACCCAGTTTGAGTTGCTGTTTTGGCTCTGATTAACCCAGACCTGGCATGTGGTAGGTAGCAGTGATCTGGAGACTACCTTCTCCCCACCCCCATCAGGAAGGAGAACCCATTAGGGAGTGACCTAAAGGACACTCTGACACCCTAGTACAATCTCCTCACACGCCAGTGTATTGCTAATATGTACCATGCTCTCGGGATGCCAGGAACCATTTTATGGCTTGTCAGGCAAATCTGTATGCTATGGAACATAATTCTTGAGAATATGATGAGTACTTTGGCTAAAGTGTGTGCTCACTGCTCTGTTGGATGCTAAGCCAGCACTCATGTCAAGTCAAAGCTGCGAGACAGAGAATTTGGACTTGAGATCTAGCAAGTGTATTTCCGCTGGCGGTGAGTCCCTGCCAATCACAGAAGGGTCATTATGGACTTCATCAAAGTTGTCTAAAGATTGAAATTTTGCATGGCCATCTTTTCTCTAAGTTACTGGCATTCCTCAGCTTAGAAAAGCAGGCCCCACCCATTGTCATTCTCACACAGGGAACGAATGGTGTAGAGCTCCATTATGTTGACATATTCCGTATTTCCATCCAACTCTCATGGGGAGCCAAAGGTATCTTTTGTCCATCCACTTGCCCCATAACGAACACAGCGGAAGTGTTAGATTTGAGGCGCATCTTTTCTATTTCCTTGCAGGGTAAGGCATCAAATCCAAGGCCTTCTGCCAGATGGGCAGGGATTCTACCACCGAGCCACAGCCCCAGTCCTGGGTGCATCCCTTTGGAATCATATCTCTCTTCTGGTTCCTCTGCTCTCCTATCAGCTTTGATGCCTCTGGTCCTAAAGACCATACAGCGTCCCAAATAGTCTTTAATGAAACAAGAAAATGTTTGCTTTATATAATATGGCTCTTCAGGGATAAAATAAAAAGCCATAGAGTCTTTTTCTTGGGATGTGCTGAGTATACACAAGGAGTGGATTCTCACCCTATGACTCAGCTCTCCTGTCCTACAAAGAAGAGGAAGCTCTGCCGGCGGGAGAACACGGAATTCACTGCTCGCTCTCACTTCATTACTGATCTGGTGTGATGTTCAGTGCCTTCGGATTCAGGCATTTTGCCAAAAAATTGTTGCTTTCTCCTCACCAGCATATAATGTTAGCCGTGAACTTCAGGACTGGCTTTATGCTTCTTTTAAAGTACCATTCTAATTATTATTGTTGTGTTATGATGTGCACATGTGGGCTTTCATGCCACAGTACATGTATGGCAGTCAGAGAGCGACTCTGTGGAGTCAGTTCTCTTCTCCCATCTTTACGTGGGTTCAGTTCAGGAGCTCTAACTCAGGTCACCAGGCTCACGCAGTGAGTGGCTTTACCCTCGGGTCTACCTCGAAGACCCTGGCTTTGTGTTTTATTTTGCGTGCTTGTTTTGCTTTTCCGGTTGTTGTTTGTCTAAGCAAGATTCCTGTAAATTCATACTGTCTTTAAAAAAAGGTTTATTCTTTTTTTTTTTTCTAATCAGTCTGAGTGTTTGGCCTGCTTGGATCCATGCACGCTGAACACATGCCTGGTGCCCTCGGAAGCCAGGAGAGGCTGCCAGATCCTCTGGAACTTGAGTTCCAAGCCTTCATAAACCCTCACAAGTGCTGGGGATCAAACCTGGGTCTTTTGGAAGAGCAAGTGCTTTTAACCACTGACCTGTCTCTCCAGCCCTGATTTTTTTAGTGATCGTAACCTTGACCCTGGTACTGATAGTCCTCCTTCCTTGTTTTCCACAAGACGATTGATTTTCTACTTGGAAAATAGTACTTAGTTTTTACCCTCAAAAAACTTCCTGATGGGTCACCTAGTTTGTATGAAAATGATGCAGACACCTGCCAGGCAGTGGTGGCAGCACATGCCTTTAATCCCAGCACTCTGGAGGCAAAGGCACATGGGTCCCTGTGAGTTCGAGGCCAGCCTGGTCTACAGAACGAGCTCCGGGATAGGCAGAGGTACAACAGAGAAACCCTGTCTCGAAAAACAAAACAAAACAAAACAAAAAGAAGATGCAGACACTTGGATGGCTTTGTGCCATTATGTGACAAAATTTTGACCCAGATAATACAACTGGAGAAAAATGACAGGACCACTTGTCGGATGAAACCTAATTTTCAGATAGTCACCATCATCCTACGTCCTCTCCTCACTTTCCTTCCCCCGCTCGGGTGAAGTCATCACCATCACAGATTCGCCTGTCCCGGCATGCAAGAATTCACAATCCGCACCTGTGCTAGAGTCTTGTTGATTACCTACACGAGGGTGCTGTTCTGACTGCAATACCAATGGTGTGTTTTCATGCTCCAACCCACTTTTGTGAAATGAAGTTAAAATGTAATCCAAGAAGAAAAATTAAAAAGCACATGTAATAAACACTACCATGTACATTAATTGGAAGCACATAAGCCAAAAAAATTAGTATACCGTATTTACTGGATTAACACCCATCGAAACCATCAACATAGCTTCTAGGTACATGCAACCTTGAAAGCTAATTAATTTTAGGCATTTCTGTGAAAATCTTAGGAGTTTTTTTTTTTCATTTTCAAATTTGTGCCCTGTAGATATGCAAGTTAGCTATCTGCTGAAGCTGCCTGAAGCCTGGCGGGTTTCTACAAGCGACCTGTGGTCTAAATGAAAGGCTGTCCTCTAGTTTAGGTCACTTCCACAAGTTATAAAGGTTGAGCACCTTTAGTCCAAAAATTCAAAATTGGACATGCTCCAAAATCTGAAATATTTTGAGCTCCAACATGATGCCCCAGGTGGAAAATTCTACCCTAAGAAACTTCCTTCCTAAATACAGTGGCTAAAAATACTGTACAGAATTATCCTCTGGATCAAAAAGTGAATGGGAAACATAAATTAATTTGAGTTTTATACTTTCTTTTCATTCTCCAAACATCTCATTATATATACCCAATGTTCCCAAGTTAAAAAAAAGTCCCAAATATGAACTTCTTTCATTACCAAATATTTCAGGTAAGGGATATTCACATAGTATAAATATTTACCTAGAATTTTTAGAAGTTTTTCTTAGTTTTTTTTAATGATTAAGTTCTATGATTTTATTTTAACACATTATTCAAAGATATCACTTCTCCAAAATGAAAACAATCAGTATTATTTTTTAAATAATTATTTTCTTCATTTATCTAAATGCCAGCTTTATCACACACACTTTCATCTGTGTCTACAGCACATTTTCAGAGGATACCTTAGAGCAGCACTTGATCTTGTCAGTTCTACTTCCTGTCTTTTGCCTCCATTTTCAAAATTTCATTGGCTCTTCTTCCCCAAGGCATGCTAATGAGAGAGACATTTACTAGCTTTGACACTCAAGACTTTGGAACATATAAGAAGTGTTGTGGAAGTTTATTTTTAGTTATATATAAAATAATTGTTTTGTGCACTATTGGGTGAAGGGCTGTCCTAGGTCTTGGTGTTCTGTATTGTCTGCAGGTGTTGGATTTATGTGGGGCTTGTTCAATTGCTTATGATCTGCACGTGCTATCAGTAGACCACCTAAGGAGTTCTGAAAGAATAAAAACACCTGAGTGCAGACAGTAGTGGTTCCACTGTCACGAGGCGCTTGCCATGACAGTGATTCCCTCTGCTGAGGTCTGGCAGAGTTTGCATGTATGAGAATGGCTCCATGTCTCCTTGCTGAGCCCCCACAGCAACAAGCAACTACAGATGGCACGTGCAATGTGGGGTATGATGTCACGCCAAATAATCCAATGTAGAGACAAGGAAGAAGAGAAATCAACTCCAGACCTCCACAGACTCTGGTGAAGTACGCTCAGGGCAGTTCCTAGAGGACAGAAATCACATATTTGCAAAAATAATGAGTAGAAATTTCCTGAAGGAAGAAGGGAGAGAGAGAAATGAAATAAGCCTCTATGAACAGAAAAGGCTGTAAAATTAATAAATAAATGAGAAAGAAAGCTCTGAGGTGAGAGTCACAGAATGGAGGCCCTTAGAGATAAAGAATTCAGCTGGGAGCAGGAAAAAGAAAGGTTCTTAGTGCTTTTCCTGATCATGGAGTTGACACTCTCTCCCGCCACTGGTAGTAGTGTGCTGTTTCACAAAGTGGGTTTTCTGATAGCTGCGTTGTATGTGTGTGAAGCTCAAAATGTTGTGTTTGAGGTCTATACAGAAGGGTATATGTTTGCCCATAGCAGTGGTGAGAAAGAACGCCAAACTATCAGAATGTTTCAACCTGAGATTCTTCCCACTGGCCAGGACCCCCTGCTATGGTGATGAGAGCTCCATCCCATGAGGGAACCCTTACTGCAGACAAAGTGACAGGCTTTTTTTCCAGCACACCAGACTATCTTAAAATCTGGAAAGTGTTTCCTAAGAATCAGCACACAGAAACTGTCTTCTGGAATTGGCCAAGGTATTATCTCATGCTGGTAGTTGAACTTGGTACTGTAAGAGTCACCCAGCTGGTGCTGGTTTTGCAGGCATGAAGGGGTCTTTGGAGAGCAGCTGAGGCTTGGCACTGTAAGAGGCCAGGGGACGCCATTAGTGAATGTGTAGCCAAAATAGCAGGCTCAGATTAAAGGGGTTGTGAAGAAAAGTTGAGGCTTGGCACCATGAAAAGAGACCAGGAGAGGCTATGGGTAGCCTGGTTGCCATAAGGGACTCCAGCAGTTTTTGAGATGCCAGTACCGTGGGATGACCACCAAGAACAGCAGCAGCAGTGCAGTGGAGCCAGTCGGAGCCTGGAGGACAAGCTGTGTGTGCTGCAGAGGGCAGAGCCAGAGAAGTGACCAAGCCCTTTGGAGGAGCCCAGAAGATTGTGAGTGAATTCCAGATAACTGGACATTGGTAATGTTTTTCTACCGTTCAAAGACATTGTGAAAAGCTTGATAGATGTTTGATATCATTTGGTCATATGCATTTGAAGTCTCATAATTGCTCCTCTTATAAATGGTTTTGCTGGTATAGTGTTAAATTGAGTTGTAAAGGTAAAGCAATTTTTTTTAAATACAGAAAGTGGGAAATGTTGTGGAAGATTATTTTTAGTCATATATAAAATAATTGTTTTATGCACTGTTGGGTGAGGGGCTACCCTAGTCTTGGCGTTTTGTATTGTCTGCAGGTGTTGGATTCATGTGGGGCTTGTTCGATTGCTTATGATCTGCACGTGCTATCAGTAGACCACCTAAGGAGTTTTGAATCAATGAAACACCTGAGCGCAGACACTGGGGGTTCCACTGTCACAAGGCACTTGCCATGACAGTGATTCCCTCTGCTGAGGCCTGGCAGAGTTTGCATGTATGAGAACGGCTCCATGTCTCCTTGCTGAGCCCACACAGCAGCAAACGACTACAAAGAAGCACTTCACAAATATGGATATAGTTTCTTCTAGTAGTTGTACTCTTATTCCTATTAATAGCTCTATATTTTCTCTCTTCTTTTCATAGTATTGGGGATCAGACTTACGCATGTGAGGCACCGGCTTTACCCCCACCCCCTGCAGTTATAACTAAGTAGAAAACCCTTTGTCGTTATTGACACCTCAGGCTTTTGCAGCATTACCAACAGGAAAACATGTAAGAACATATAGTGACTAAGTCTTCCTATTCCGATGCTGCAATGAGGAGGCTGTCACCAATTAATGCAACAGGCCACAGTTTTCCTCCAATGGGGATGTTGGGATGCTTACATTATCTAAAGACCAAAGCCAGTTGTGGTGGTTTGAATGAAAATGTCCCCCATAGGGAGTAGCACTATTAGGGGGTGTGGCCTTGTTGGAGTAGGTGTGGCTTTATTGGAGGAAGTGTGTCACTGGAGAGTGGGCTTTGAGGTTTCAGAAGCTCAAGCCAGGTCCAGAGCTGCAGCTTGCTGATCCTTCTACAGCACCGTGTACTTCTGCATGCTACTGTGCTTCCCACCATGGCGGTAATGGACTAAACCTCTGAGCTGTAAGCCACGCCCAATGAAATGTTTTCTTTTGTAAGAGTTGCCGGGGTCATGGTGTCTCTTCACAGCAATAGAACCCTAACTAAGACGCCAGTGTAATTTGGATTCCATCTTTAGATCTCTAGTGTTGTTGGTTGAAAAGTAAAATTTAAGTTGGCCCTTCAGTTTCTGTGTCTATGATTCTAAGCCAGAGTGTTTCTCATATGCCACGTTGCTTCTGAATTAACTAAGCCAGAAGGTTCAGCTTGGGTACCAGGAGGGCAGAACATTCAAGTAGCCTCTTACTTAACAAAACTAAGCAAAGCATGCTCAGACCCTCCTGTGGGCCTTGCTAAAAGTTTGCATACTCCACATATAGGTCTTCAGAGCAAACATCTTTGGATCCAGATGGCTTGCAAAGCATCTTGTAATTAAGTATCTAGAGCTAGGGACCTATCGGTATCCTGGTATTGTTAGTTAAATATGGATGACCTCCAGGGTCAGGATTCACTAGATGAAAACAGAGTGAGTACTATGGTTTGTAAGTTTGCCAGCTCGGGTTCTTCTCTGGACTCCAAGAGATTTTTAAAAAATGTTTTATTATATCTGTAATTAGCCTCGGTGAAGAAAGACTCCTGTGCTCCTACACAGTGATGCATTGATGCTTTCATTATAAACAACTACCCATGACCCTTGGTGCCCAACTGTAAACAATGATACTGACTAGCCTCATTAGGCAACTAGCAGATGGCTTATAAAGTCCTCATTGGAGTTTCAATCCATTTGTGGCTTGCAGCATATAAACGTTCATCTTTAAATGGTTTAAAATATGTAGGAAGGGGTCTGCGTTCTGTTTTCATTAGCATCAGTGCACTCTGATGTTAACAAGGAAAATGTCTTTGATAAACTTTTGTTTACCGACTCTACTTGAACTGACTTTCAGATTGTCTTCTGACTTCCCGCCAACTGAGCTGTTGTACCTCCTCTTTCGTCATCTGCCTTCTGCATGTATTTATTTGAATGCCTGTATTTACTGAATGTATTTAATGAAAGCATTAGCTGCCATGATGAATACACCCTGCTAAAGGCTCAATAGATATTTGCTGAAACTAAAGCTTAGTTTCATTTTAGAGACTGCAGCTGTCCAGCTAAGTGGTACTTACTGAAGGCCATCCACAAGGCAAAGAACCATATAGTGTCTGTCTAAAAACACAAAATGGTAGACATCTGAGAAAGTATACTGTACCAGTTTAAGACTTTTCACAATAAAGTCTGAGTAAGCCTGGTAGAACGATAACAGCGAATGTAATTGATTGTTTCCTTTTAAAAATTATTATTATTATTATTATTATTATTATTATTATTATTATTTAATTATGAGTGTATGTGTGTGCCTGTGTGAGAGGATGTACACTAGTGAAGGTGTCCCCTGGAGGCCAGAAGAGGGCATCAGATCCCTTTGGAATGTAGTCTCACGTGGCTATGAGTCACCCCATGAAGGTACTGAGAAACAAACTCAGGTTCTCTGCAGGCCCATCTCTCTAGTCCCAGTTGAGCATTTCTGCGTGCAAGATTTTGTTACCTCACTTAGTTGTTTTGCTTTGAGGCAGGATCTGGCTATGTGCAGCTCATGCTGACCTCTAACTCACGACCTTCTTGCCTCGGCTTCCCAAGTGCTGAGATGACAAGCCTGCACCACCACATCTGATTTTTTTAAATGAGAAGATGGAAATCTAGATTAAAAAAAAAAAAAAAAGTCTTAAACTTTTTGAATGTCACCACCTAATGGAAACTTTAGAAACTGCTGAGTGTGTGAGATCCGAATTCAGCACACCTCAGCCAGTCTTGTCCAAAGAACCACAGAACAAAGACTAGAGACTGGAGAAAGCGACAGGAGACTCCAGCCAGCAGGGTTAAAGCTACCTGGTGCAGCTCGGTGTCTAGACTCCATCAATGACATTACTTTGTAAGTTTAACGTGGTCTGACTAGCTTGGGTTCCTCTGCTGGGCGGCCGGCTGGAGAGAGTTTTGCCTGGCTCCGAATCTATCACAACTCCCTGTAAAGAGGATTCATCTGAGTTGATTACTTACAACAAAACAACAAAAAACACTGAATAATGAGGGTAAGTTGTAAGATTTCCATTTGCAGAAACCAAGGTCCCTAAATTATCCACACAGTTGTCTCTCCGAATGTACACACCAGTGCTCTAAATGTCCTTGGAAATTCAAACGATCTTTTTTTTTTTCCATCCCTATAAAGCTTCTACCAGTGTCTAGGAGCTGTCCTACTATGCTGTGGTCTTATGAGACAAGGCTTGACCTTGACAGGCTTTATCAATTACTGAAGTTTGGTTAAGTTTGAAGGCGGGCTCTGAGTCCCTCCCTATGTGGCTGATCTCAGTCTCAGCTGAGGTCAGGCCGGCCTGGGGTCCTCTTCTCGGTGCTGCACTCACGCTGTTGCTGCGGGTCTGGAATGCAGTCTAGATGGTGAAAAGATGCATAGGAAGAAGAGCCTGAAAGGTCCCATGAGCATGAGCTTTACATGGTTTGTTCTCTTCTGCTGGTGCTGTGCTAGGAGGCCGTGGAAAGTCTGGAAGGTTCCATCTAGCTGAAGGAAGTAAGTCTTTGGGGGGCAGTCCTTAGGGTCGTTTTACTTCTGTCGTTTTCCCAGTCTGGGGTCTCTAGTTCCCAATCCTTTGCTCGCACATACACTTCTACCACTAGGAACCTGAGATGCTCTTGTCAGAAACTGGAAGGCAGAATACTTGAAAGGAATTGAGAGGAACTAAGCCTCTGAGGTGCTCCTTGCCTGCTTGTGAACAGGCTCTGTGATGCGGGAACCCAGCAGTCACATGCGTGGTAGGGCTGTGAACACTCTGTGTTCATCCTGTGAACAACAGACAAAAGGACCCAGCACTAGTCTTCCTCTCCATCCTGCCTCCTCCCACCAGCCTCCATTTCTCTGTGATCACCCCAGTCCGGGTCTCCTGCTCAGCTGGAGGTTCTCATAGTGCCTCCTTCAGGAGAGGATGGCCCAACAAGCAGGTTCCATTAGCTGTCTGGCCTTTTAGGGTGTGAATTAACCAGGAACACATCAAGACCTAAGCCCAGCTGGTAGGGAGACGTTCACTTGTAAAAATACAATATTGTCTCCTAGCTTGCTGTGTAACTGAATTCTGAAGCCTGCTTTCTAGCCCCTCCTGCTACTGTGACAGATCCCTAACTTGGAATTGATTCCTAACTTGTAACAGATTCCCACTGTGCCCCCCCTTTTTTTTTTAACCCTCTAGCTCTAAAAAGAGTCAGGAAAGATAGAATTCTTCACCACTCTTACAGGTGGCCTTCAAAGAGAGAAAGAGAGAAAGAATGAACTACTCACTGTCCCTTTTGGTTCTCCTTATCTGTCTGAAGCTTGGAGAATAGGAGCTCACAGGGAACTGAAGTATCAGCTCTTAAACCATCCCACCAACTGTCAAATGCCAACTGGCTACTGCTTCCTTTATAGCCTAAGCTGTTCCCAGAAGTCCAAGCTGTATCCAATCATAAGGAAGGCTGCACAGGACAGAAAGGCAAAGAATACTGCTACATTGCTGTCTCAACCTGACTCTGTACTGTATCCTCCCTGCCCCTCCCTGTGTGTGTGTGATTGCACCTCTCTCTCTCTCTGTCTCTCTGTCTCTGTCTCTCTCTCTGTCTCTGTCTCTGTGTGTGTGTGTGTGTGTGTGTGTGTGTGTGTGTGTGTGTGATTGCAGCCAAATGTCAATCAAATTATATCAACCAAAGGGGAAAAGGCCAAATGTATATGTCACACTGAAAACAAAATTGTGTTTCTTGTGCAAAAGAACGAGTGCCTATTTTATACCAAGTCACTTCTAAAAAAGCCATGCTTGGCTCTCCAGGAACTGGAAGACCACCTAGTCCTTCAAGGTCTAGCGCTTTGACTTGCCAGCAGATTGCTGTGAGTGGGCAAGGGTGGGGGTGGGGCATGCTGGGGGACTAATGGCTGGAGCTGGAGAGAAAGCAAGAAGTCTTTGTATTCAGTTTTCACTCCCTCGAAACCCACTGCCCTGTGGGAACTGTACATAATTGATGATATTACTATGCAACAGTAGGATCACTGAGATCTGCTAATATTGATGAATGCTTTTTCATTTTTATTGCACTTTTCAAGTATGCCAAAAACATTAAAAGTTCATAAAAGAAAATAACTTGGCTCCATCATGTGTGATCACATACCTGCAAATGAGTCCGTGGTACCACAAGCTTACCAGCCATCTGCGCTTATGGGGACAGTCTCATTTGTCACTATCTGTGGTCCCAGGTGTCTGGACGTTCCAGATAAACTTGGGTTTGGATATTAGCCTTTACCAGAAGCAACACAGTTCTGGGAGACAAAATCGTACTTGATTCCAGAAATATTTTGGAAAAAAGAAGTAGTCATTTGTAGATAAGGCGCTTACATGGTCAGCAATGAGTATTTATTACGCCAAGCAATATGGATAGGCCCCTTAAGCTTAAAATTTATCCCTTAAATGGGAGCTAGCTTAGAGCCATCTGCTAAGACCAAGGCTTTTCCAAACCCATAGCTCCTGCTTCTGTAGACAACAGTGTAGAGTTTCCCCCCTCAAAACAGGCAGGGCACAAATACTTTTATACCTATACATTTGAGAGAGAGATAGACTCTAGACCCTTACTAAAAGATTGTAGATAGTCCCTCCCCTGGGTTGTGAGGAAAAACCCACCTCTGGACAGCGATGGAAGCCCAGACTCCCTTGAATGCTCAGCAGCACCCCCTCCCCCCCGCACCCGCCTGGGCAGTGACTGGTTCTAGGCAGAAGGGAAGTAGATGAGCGTCACTTCTGAACTGAAGCTGCCCGCGGAACAGGTTACATCAGTGGTTGTAAGCAGCCTTGTTTAGTTACATGGAGGACCCATATTGGACTGTGTGTGACCCGGAAACGAACCTCGTGGTGCAGAACCGCCAAGAGTTCAGGGTTTGTCATCCTCGAATGTCAATCATTGCTTTCATACACTGCATACAACAAAGACTGTTTGTCTTTATCTAGGGTGAGAACAAAGCCACAAATCAATACACATCATGGCGCTAGTTTGCACAAGAGTACACGCTAGACTTGGGCACTTTCTCTGGGCAGGGGTGGGGGAGGGCATGTTCTCTAGGAGGGACTCTCATTCACTATTCACTGTTCCCAGGGAAGACTGGCAACACACATTCTGAAGGCTCATGACAACGCAGTTCAAGAATATCTGTCATTCACCACTCACACTGTGGAGGAAGCATTGGCCCTGACGCCGGAAGCTCAAATTAGCTTTTGATATTTAACGTCAACAAATCCTGTCCATTTTTTCTTATTTTAAGCCACTCTGATTTTCTTATTTTAAGCATGTATGAAAGTGCATTTTATATTTCCTGGGAGATGAATATCTTGGAAACGCGTTGCCTTGAAATTATGTTATGCTTTTTTTTTATTTTTACATACTAGGTAAAGTCACCATCAGGTCCTATTCCTTCCAGCCTCGACCTTCCCAAACACCCTCATGCTTTACACTATCCCCATCAATGGGCTAAATTATAAAGAAAACTACCCCTTACTTTAAAGTAGATAGAGGTAGATAGGTGGGTGGACCAGGGAAAATAAGCCATCTTTGAAATTTCACCCGAGAGGCAAAGTTGGTTTACGTTTCTTTAAAGTAGAGCCTAATGCAGCTCATCCTGGTGGAGGGGGGGGTTTCTATCTCGTGGGTATCCTTACCGTGGAACTGTAAATAAGGAATAATGAAAATTGATCGGAGAAGGAAAGTACAGAGAAGAGAGTGATTGATGAATCCAGATTCTCTCAAGTGCAAAGGAAATGCAGAGAGTTGTAAAGTTTAAGCACGTGTGTAACTTTTTATTTTGCCCCGATGCATGATTATGTGTGCTAGCTCGTGATATGTAACATTTCACACCATTACATCCATTTGTAAATTAGATTTCAATCCAATGTGTTTCTAGGAAGGGAAGTAAATGGTGTTAAAAAAATACAAGGCAGGGGCTGGAGAGATGGCTCAGTGGTTAAGAGCGCCGGCTGCTCTTCCAGAGGACCCGGGTTCAATTCCCAGCACCCACCTGGTAGCTCACAGCTGTCTGTGACTCCAGTTCCAGGAGATCCGACGCCCTCCCACAGACATGCATGCAGGCAAAACACCAATGCACATAAAATAAAAGTTAATAATATTAAAAAATGAATACAAAGCAGATCTCATAAAGCAGAGTGTTGTATTTTCTCCTCTGTCACCCTTGCCTCTTCCTTCTCCCCATCCTCCTCCCCCTTCTAGAGACAGGGACACATGTAGCCAAGACTGGCTTTGAACTTGCAGTGTAGCTGGAGATAACCTTGAGCTTCTTATCCTCCTGCCTCCTCTAGTGCTGGGATCCTAGGTGAACACCATATCTAGTTGTATGCGATGCAGGGTATCAAATCCAGGGCTTCATGCACCTAGGCAAGCACTCTACCGACGGCATCCCTAGTCCCAGGATATTACACTTCAGATCGAAGCCAAAGAGAGACACAAAGACAAACTAAGGGCTTGCTAAGCACGTATTATGACAAGTGTGTGTGCTGTAATACACATGTCATCACAGTCCTCTTTCCAATCCTCAGGAGAGGAATGGTTCCCATCTTCTAGCTGAGTGCACCAAGTCTTGAGAGAGTGTGAACATTTCCTAAATGTAGCCAGCTGGTCTTCCTAGGAAGAGTGTAGTTTACACGCAGACCTGGCATATTCCAGCCCAGAGTCAGCGTGCCTGTCCATCCTGCCAGACTGTCTGTAGACAGACAGCATGACATACACCCATCCAGCAGTCACAGATACTCTAAGCACCTTGGCGGGGAAAACATTGTCCACGGCGGGGCTAGAACAGATTCTTGGAAAGATGCAGAAATCTTACCACTGTTATGAAGTACTAATATAGAGCCAAAATAGAGATATCCAGTATGCTGGTAGTGCTGAAATTTCAGGGGAGGTGGGATTGTGGGAAAGGCCTAAGAGGTTTCCTTCTAGTAATAACTTTTTTTTTTAAAGGCTGAACATTGTTGGGAAAAGGGAAAAAGAAATTCCTGACTCACCCATTTAGTGAATTGGCCAACCCACTGTTGGTGTGGGTCCATAATAGGGGGCCGACCTGAGGCCCCTGGTACCACCCGTACTCTCTGGATGTGGAAGTCCAGAGAAGGCACAGACTACATCTACTAAGTAGAAACTATCGCTAGGTCTCCACCCCACCTTCGGCTCTCTAACTCCTCAGCATTCCCTGGTAGATTTGTCTCACGTACAGGAATGGCAAAAAGCCTTCAAGAAAATGAACAGTTCAGGTCCTCCAGCTTACACAAAAGGGGCACTGTCTAGAACTAGGACTCAGAGATTCTCCATCCTTCCAGTTCATGGAGCCTATTGGACTAGGTCACGGGCAGTGCGCTCCCGCTGCTTGGGTGACATCTTTTCAGAAATCAAAATGAATTCTTCCAGTAATGTGGCATTTAAGGTTTTACAACGGAACTCAGGAGTTCCAGCCCATGACTCCTATAGGGGTCAGTGATGATGGCTGAAATGATTTTCTTTTTCTGTTACTTCCCTATTCTTGGGAGAACACAAACAAGGCAGAAGTCTTTGGGAATTATGGTCTCATTTAGTCATCATTTAAAAGTTGCATCAGCTAGAGTACCTAGGAACTATTAAATAAAAAATAATTGTAGCAAATTCCAAGGAAGAGAGGTCGACAGGGCTGAACCTTCCCTGCATACTGAGCAGGCGCAACATCGTTTTGATGAACTCTTGTCTTCATCTTGGAGAAGGAAAAGATTGTTAAGATTGTAAATGCGGGACAAAAAAAAAAAAAACGCTGTTAATTGAAGGAAGAAAACTGTACATTTAGGTCACTCACCGACGTGCTTGGAAAAAAAAAAACGGCCCCCGTGACCATAAATAATTGGATTTCTTACAGGGGGCACACAATGCTTCAGATAACTCCTTTCCTTTTTATCTGGAGTTTTGATACCTAGTAGGAGGGAGTGGGGGAGAAACACTTCACAGGAGAAGGAGGGAGATAAAAGGGAGAGATCTGACAGTCGCCATGATTGACCGAGCTGTATCATTTTCCTCGGTTAGGAGTCACTAGCGTGTCAGGTCACCCCCAGGGTCGGGGGCAAGAGGAGAAGTTTACACAGCCATGGAGGGTAGCTTGCTGGCTGGAGGCGTACATCAAAGTGCAACAGCCAACATGAGAAGAAGATCTGTTCAGGAACAGAGATCAAGACCGCAGTGACTTCCTTGCAATGGTCCGTCACGATCGTAGGAACGTTTCAGATCCCAACATCAACTCCTTCCTGGCTTTCGGGAAGGAGCAACGTACTTTAGTGATAAACCTGTCTCTTTAGAAGAAAGCGCTTCTTTGTAGCCTGACAATTCTCTCATGCCTTCTATGTAGCAACTCTAAATTCTGTGAGAGATCTCTGTTTTCACTGCGATCAAATATACACAGCATAACAACCACCACCTTAATGATATTTAAGTATACTGTTTGATGGCATTAAGTATGTTTTCTTAGATGTCAGGCTTGGTGGTACAGGGCTGTAATCTGACCTGTTGAGAGGCTGAGACTAGAGGAGTGCTGTGAGTTCAAGGCCAGCCTAAGCAACATAATACAAACAAGCCAACAAAGAAAGTATATACACTTAGCTGTGAAACTATCTCCACCATTCATTTTCAGAACTTTCATCATCCCCCCAGAAATATTAGCTCCTAATTCCCACACCCCACACTCCTCCATTCCTGGGAACCACTGTTCCACTTAGAGCCCATGAAGTTGATTATTTCCAGGCATGTGTTTGTTGCCCAGGTTGGCCTTGAACTGTAGCTCAGACATACCTTGCACTTGTGATTCTGTTGCCCTCAGCATCCTGAGGAGCTGGGCTTCTAGGCACGACTGATCTTTCTCTGATAATAGCCACCCAATGGATATGAAGTGGTGTTTCCTTATAATATTCCTTGTTCTCCTAACAGTTAACAATGTTGAGTATCTTTTCATGTGCATGGGTTGCTTTTTTCTTCTCCCCCAGATGATTCTATGTTTTGATGCACAAATTTTTATGTTCAATTTGTCGGCTCTTCTCTCTGGTTATCTATGCTTTCGTGTTATATACAAGACAGCATTGCCCAAATCAAGCCATGAAGATTTTGATGTACTTTTAAAAAACATTTATTTATTATTTTGTTTTTGCATGTGTGTGTGTGTAATGGTTTTTTTGCTTGTTTGCTTTTGCCTGTATGTATGTCTGCATACCACATATGTGCCTGATGCTCAGAGAGGCAAGAAGAGGGCAGCAGATCCCTAGGAGCTGGAGATATGGAGCTGGTAGGTGTTGGGAATTGAATCAGAGTCCTTTGGAATAGCAGCCAATGCTCTACTAAGAGCTGATTTATCGCTCCAGCTCCTGGTTTTTGTTTGTTTTGTTTTTCTCTTCACTGAGTGTTATAAGTAATTTATGTCTGTGATTCATTTCAAGTTAATTTTTGTTAAAAGTCTAACCTCCCTCTTCTGAATGTAGACATCCACTTTTCCTAGTACCTTTCCTGAAAACCATCTTTTCTTCATTCCACTGTCTTGGTACCCTTGTCCAAAAGTCATCTGACGATAAATGTAAGCACTTACTTTTGGGCTTTCTACTCAATTCCATTGGCCAATCATTACGTCTGTGTGTTGGACCCACACTTTTGTTGTTCTTGCCTTTTTTTAGATGGATTCTCTGGGAATCCAGGCTAGCTTTGAACTCACTTTAGAGCCGAGAATGACCTTGAATTCTGATCCTCATACTTCCTTCTGCCCATCAGATCTGGATGACAGGTGTATGTTACAGTGGCAGATTTGTGCAACGGTAGGGACTGAAGCCAGACCGTGAGCGTGCGATACGCCCACTCTCCTGTCTGAGTAGCATCTCTAGCTCTAGCCATCAGAGCCACACTTCTGATCGCTTTATCTTTGGATTAAGCTCTAAAGTTAAGGCATATCCTCTGGCTTTGTTCTTCTTTTCTAACATTGCTTCAGTGATTTGCGATCCTTTGAGCCTCTATGTCAGTGGTTTTAACCCTCCTAATGCTGCAGCCCTTTAATACAGATCTTTATGTTGTGATGACCGCCAACCACAAAATTATTTTCGTTGCTACTTCATGACTTTAATTTTGCTGTTGAGTAGTGTCTCAGTTCCTAAGACCACTGGGGAAGGATGTGGGCCAATGGTCAAGGCCCACGGGTTGAGAACTATTGCTCTACATGACTAGAATGAACTTCTCTACAAAATAGTGGAATTTCATTGGGATTGTGTTCAAGTTACATACTTTTCACAAAATCGACATATTAATAATATTAAGGCCTCTAATTCATACGCTTTTTATTTTTGTCTGTTTAAACATCTTTCAGGAATGTTTCATCGTTTTCATTTTATAAATCCTTCATCTCCTTGGCCAGTTCCTGAGTATTTTGTTTTGGTTGCTGATATTTTGTGCTTTTGTAATTTCCCTTCCAGACTACTCATTGTCAACATATGCAAATGCAACTGATCTTTATGTGTTGTATATTTTGCTACTTTGGTGGATTTTTTAAAAGGATGTATTTATTTTTATGTGTATGATGTTTTGCCTTGTGTGTATGTATGTGTACTGAATGTGTGCCTCGTAACCAGGGAGGCCAGAAGAAAGTACTTGGTCCCCTGGAGCTGGAGTTAAAGATAAATTGTCATGTGGGTGCTGGGAACCTGACTGTGTCCTCTACAAGAACAACAAAAACTTTTAGCCTCTGAGCCATTCTCCAGTCCTGGTGGATTTATATCTTAATTCTACCATTCTGTGTGAGTAGAATCTGTAGGGTTTTCTTCATATGAGCTCATGTCATCTGCAAGCAAAGACAGTGTCATTTTCTTTCTAATCTGGTTGTCATTTGTTTAGTTATGTTTATCTGTTTGTACTTGTGTAGCGTATGTGTGCATGCTCTTGTGGAGGACACTGTAGACGAAGATTCACACCAGATGTACACGTTGGTTCAGAGCAAAGGCTTTTATTCTTTAATTTTTTTTCTTTTTTGGTTTTTCGAGACAGGGATTCTCTGTTGTAACTCTGGCTGTCCTGGAACTCATCGCCTGCCTCTACCTCCTGAGTGCTGGGATTAAAGGCGTGTGCCACCACCACCTGGCGGCTTTTATTCTTTGGCCTAATTAAATCACCAGTTCTATGTCCTTGAGCACTGGAGTGTTTTCATAAGCCTAGAACTGGAAGGCTTTAGCCTCCAAACAATCTAGAATTTAAGCCTCCACTGCTGACTGAGCCACTCTGACTAGCTCCCTCCGAATTCAGAGTTTTCGGACTGCTCCATCCTGCCTGCTGTAACTGACTCTGCTCCTTCTGAGCTCAACCTTACATATCATGAGTGGGGCGTGTCCTAACTCTGAAGCACTCTGCTAACTCTTCCTCTGACTAGTCACTTTGTCTACCATTCCCTCACTGACTCCTGAGCTTTGCTTCCTCTGTCTGCTTCTGGAAGATTCTGTTTTCCTTAGGGTATAAAGGCGTGAACCATCTCTGTCTCCTAAATATTTGATTAAAGGTGTGTCTACATTCCATCCAGAGCACACAGGTCTCTGAATGTAGACCCCTGGAATGTAGACAGACCCTAGCTTTCATACAGGGCTATTCCTCTATAGGCCACAGGTTAATCTCAGCTGTTATTGTTCAAGTTATCACCCACTTTGCATTTTAAGACAGTGTCTCTCTATCCTGGAACTCAGCAGGTGGACTGGGCTGGTTGGCCAATAAGCCCCGAACAGCTGTCTGTCTCTACCTCCCATGGCTGGGATTACAAGTATGTCACTATATCTAGCTTTTTTTTTTTTGTAACATAGGTTCTGAGGATTAAGCTCCTCAGCCTCATTTGTTTTTCTTGAATAATTATTCTAATTAGAGTTTTTAGTCTTATGTGGACTAGACATGTCAAAAGCAGAGATCATTCCTGATCATTGAGATAACATTTTTTAGTTTTCCACTATTGATGTCCACTGTGGGTTTTCATAATTGGCTACTGTTACTTTGAGGTTCTTTCCTTCTCCTTCAAGCTTGTTGGGCTTTTCATCATAAAACATGCTCTAGTCTGTGAAATGCTTTCCTACATCAATTGAGATGACTGTGCCTTTTTCCCCCCTGTTAGGTGGTGTCTCATATTGTTCAGTGCTTATATACAGAATTCCCTTGAAGGAATAAACCTTCCACTTAGTCGTAACATTTATTCTTTTCACCGTGCTGCTGAACTCAGCTGGCAGTGTTCGTTGAGAAGTTTTGCATCAATATTTATAGGCGATTGTTAGTCTGCAGTTATTATTTTTTTTAAAGTGTCATTGTCTGGCTTTGGTATCACGGTGATGTTAGCCTCATAGAATGAAACACAGCATGTACTTTCCTTTATAGTACTTTGGGAACTGTTTGAAAAGAATTAGTGTTAATTCTGTAAATATGTGGTAGCATTCACCAGGAAAGCCATTAGGTCCAGGACATTTTCTTCGCTGGGAGAGTTTTGATGGCTGATCCAGCTTGCTTATGTTTGTTTAGATTTTCTATGTCTATGTGATTTAGTTTGGGTTGGATTTGAGCCTCTAGGAACCTCATCTAAGCTGTTTAAATTGTCACTGTACTCCTGTTCACCATCCTCCCTCACAATCGCATCTGCACCGTGTCTGTAGGCATGTCTTGGTTTCCACATTTCTTTTTGGTTATTTGAGCCTTCTTAATTTTTTTTTCCACATTTTTATTTATTTTTTATCTTGTGTGAATGGATAGTTTGTCTGCATGCATGTCTATGTACCATGTGCATGTGATGCCCAAGGAGGCCAGAAGAGGGTCTTAGATCCCCTGGGACTGGAGTTACAGATGGTTGTTAGCCACCATGTGGGTGCTTGGAACAGAGCCCAGGTCCTCTGGTTGAGAGTCAGGCTCTTAACCTCTGAGTCATCTCTCCAGCCCTCTTTGAGTCATCTTTCTTTTTGTCTTAGGACATCTAACCAATTGATAATTAAAAATAAAGAATAATAAACCCCTGATCTACTCAGGATGTTTTATCTGACTTTCTGGGTGTTGATCTTCTTTGAGTAGAACTCCAGCTCCTTGTTTTCTATCACAAAGCACCTGCTCTACCACCTTCCCTGGGTCTTGGTGCAATGGGGACAAGAAGCTTGCCAGTTGGCCACCTAGAGTTCCTCCTACACACTGGCAGGCTGTGTGACAGGTATTGTCCTCGCTTCCCTAGGATGTTAGAATCAACACTGACCTGTAAAGTCTCATTGCAGACATCAATGAGCAGTGTGTCTGCTGTAATGCTTTACTGATGATCTACCATTTCTATAGGCCAAGGATAGCAAACTGATGAGCAGAGGAAGTCTTTTACATACAGTTCAAATGCACAGTGACTCCTGTGATGTGTTTATGTTCACACACTGATGTTACTATGTATGTTGTGTCGGTCATTGTTGTCAACTTGACAGGACTTGGATCATATCAGAGACAAGCTTTTGGGCATGTCTGTGAGGGTGTTTTTTTTAAATTGAGTTAACTGAAGTTGGAAGACTCACCATGATATAGACAGTAGTGTTCCTTGGCTAGAGTTTTAAACTGAATAAAAAGGAGACTATGAGCTGAGTACCAGCACTAATATCGCTCTCTCTGTCTCTCTCTCTCTGCTTCCTAACTATAAATGTAATGTACCCAGATGCCTCAATGATGGATTTGCTCTTGAACTGTGAGCCCAAATATGCCCTTCTTTGTGTGACTTGTTCCTGTCAGGTGTTTTGTTGCAACAATGAAAATAGTAACGAATGCATATGTCCAACCTCTTCACAGTCACGTGTACCGACAGTTAAGCCGGTTGTAAACAGAGAGTAAATATAAATCATGTCAGATCTGTATGTTACAGACATGTTCTGGTGAAATCCTTACCCATCTGAAGGGCCTGCCCTTGTTTATCTGAACCAAATGTCCACCTGAACATTTTCTAATACTGTCCTTTCTGAGAGGAAATCCCATCTCCCTCCTGACAGAAGAACGGGGTCAGCTCTCTAGTGCACCCCATGACTGTTCCTCATTTGCTGGGAATAATTGATGAACAGTACTTTTTTAATTTGGAGAGGAGAGGTTGATCTGACTTTTAAAAAGGTTAATTACAAATAAGGAAAGGCCCACTTCTGCTATCTTTTCCATTTTTTAAATATATATTCCTTATTTATTACACTATACTCTTCCTTTTATGTTTGGTCAATTTTTTTTAAGTGAAGCTCTTAAACTCATTTCTTGTTTCCTGCTGCAGGAAATAATGCTCTCATTTTCTTTGTGGGCAGTGCTGGGGATTTCATTTTACATCCTGTAGTTACAATGCTCTAATTTGCATTTACAGCAGCTTAACCTCAGCAGTGCACAAAACACAGTTCCTTTCACAACTGTTTCCACTCTTTCTAGCTGCAGCACCACAAAACATCTTTATCCACCATGTACCCCAAACAGACCAATAACTCATCCACATGTACGAGTCTCCTAAATTATGGACAAAACGAAATACAGAGTAAGACTGTAGAGTTATAATTATGCTGCATTCTATAGTTGTCCATGGATTTACATTTATTGAGATCCTTATTCCTTCCTGTGGCTTTGGATCTTCTGATTTCTCCCTCAGTACTTCTAGGTTAGGGCTAGTTCCGATGCATGAACTCATTTTTGCTCATTGTTAAGAAAGGACACTCATAATTGTGTCTTTTTTCCATTTATTCATTTTGAGCCTGTCTGCATCTGTGTATGATGTACGTGAGCGTTCTTGCCATGCTAGGTAAGTGGAGGTCAGAGGACACCTTGCAAGAGTCATTTCTCTACTTCTACCCAGTGGATTCTGGGATCAAATTAAGTTTGTTAGACTTAGTGGCAAGTGACTTAACTTGTGGAACCAACTTGCTGGCTCTCGTTGGGTTTTTAATTTCTTTAAAAGAAACTTATTTTATTTTATTTATTCTTAATTTTCTTTATTTTTGAGACCTACATGTATACAATGAAATGTGATCACATCTACTGCACATTTCCCAATTCTAACTCTCCCTATGTCCTCCTTTGCCCCCTCAACTTTATGTCTTTTTATTCTTTTATTTTTGAAAACCCATTAAGTCCAGTTAGTGCCAACCATCTAGTGCATGGGGCCATTCACTGGAGCCTCGAGAATCTACCAGTGGCCACATCCTCAAAAAGGAATAACTCTCTCTCCCACAAGCAACTGTCCATTGCCAACAGCTTCTCAGTAAAGGGTGAGGCCCAGAGATCAGGTCTCTATCTGTGCTAGGATTTTGGTTGGCTTGGTCTTGTGTAGTTCTTGTGCAGGCAATGCAGAGGAATATTTGATCTTTTAATCTATCAACATGGCTGCTCTAGGGTAGAATGAATATTAGTACATATCTTTAATCCCAGTATTCAGAAGATAGTGGTAGCACAGGCCTTTAATTCTCAAGAGCAGCAGAGACTGGAAGCAGAGCTCAGAAGGAGTCAGTGTCAGACAGGAAGTGACCTTTGAGATGAGTCAGAGTGAAGGGCAGGCAGAATAATAATATGCCTAACTCTCAGGATAGAAAAGCAGGCTCTCAGCTCAGAGAGAAGGAGACGCCACAGAGAGTATACAGAGGATAAGAGTCTGAGGCAATATGAAGCAGCCTGAAGCAGTCTGAGAAGTCTGAGGAATCTGAGACAGAGACACAGAGGTAGTTCAACAGAAGTCAGTATCAGATGTGAAGAAAGAGTCTGAAGCCAAGCAGAGCAGTTCAGTCAGAGAAGTTGTAAGAGTCAGCCAGAGTCAGAAGAGTTCAGTCAGAAACAGTCAGTCAGCTCAGAAGGCCAGTTTGAACCAGCAGCTTGGAGAGGAGTTTGAGTTTAGTACAGCTCTGAGTTTAGAAGAAGCTAGTCAGAGTGGCTCAATCAGCAGTAAGTCTCAGAAGTTTAAATGTTCTAGACTGTATGGAGGCTGAAACCTTCCAGTTCTAGGTTTAGGGTTAGATTGTACAGAGGCTGAAACACTCCAGGGTTCCAGGACTAGAACTGGTGATTGAATTAAACAAAAGAATAAACTACCTTTTGCCCTGAATCAATGGCTACAAGGCAACCCTGTGGCTGTGGATTCATGATTGAGACAGCCAGGTCGTGTCTAGTAGACAGTATTTCATAGTACTTCCTATCTGGGCCCTGTGGCTTGAATTCTTTCCATATTCTCTTCCAAAATGTTCCCTGAGCCATGGTAGCAGTGGAGTTAATATAGATGTCCTGTTTAGGGCTAAGCACTCATCATTAGACTCTCTTATTCTCAGTACTTTGACCAAGTACACGTCTGCATATTGACTGCTGCCTACTGTGAAAAGAAGCTTCTCTGACCAAGGCTGAGGGCAGTCAAAGTCCATAGTCATAAACATGAATAGTTAAAAGGCAATTTGACAGTATGGCCACTTAGCAAAATAAAAAATAGCAGGTTCTACCCTAGAGCCTAGGACCTCCCCAGCCATCGGCTTTTGATGACTAGCATTAGAGTAGTACTAAACATGAAATTCCCTCTTGTGGAAAATAGCTACCCCATAAAAGTTGTGCCACCATTGCACCAGCGGGCACATCTTGCCTGACAAGCCACTATTGCAGCATGCAGGTTCCATTGCTGAGTAAGACCACTGATATCTTCTCTCCCCTAAGCAGCCTGCCTACTGTCTTCCAGCACTATAGAGTCTACCCAGCATGGAGGGAGATTCCCAGCCAGTCTGAGATTGAGTTTTCTAAGTCCTGTAATGGAAGTGTGTGTGTCTTCTGCGATGGGGTCTTACCTCATTAGGTTTTTTTTTAAGGGAAGCTTCTGTTGATGCCCCCTCCCAGTGGGCCATGCTTCCTGTTTCTTTGTTTACTTTGTGATTTTATTAACTGAAAATCGTACATTTGAATCTAACAGTAAGGTGATTCTTCTTTTAAAAAGTATTTATTTAACTTTTTGTGTATGAGTGTGTGCCCGAGAACATATGTAAGTACACATATGTACAGAAGCCCATGGACCTCAGAAGGGGGCATCAGATCCTCTGGAACTGGAGTTAGACAGTTGTGGGCTGCCACGTGGGGGCTGGGAATTGAGCCCAGGTCCTCTGGAAGAGCAGCCAGTACCCTTAACCACTGAGCCATCTCTCTACCCCAGGAGAATTTTAAAATCATAGTCTCATCTTTATCCAGATTTTACTTTTTAAAAATTATCTGTACTTTGTGTTTTTTAGTGAGACAGGCTCTTACCATGTAGTTGTGTCTGGAACTTGCTGTGTAGAGCAGACTGGCCTCAGACTCACAGAGATACTCTGCCTAGTCTAAATGCTTGTGCCGCCATGCCCAGCAGGACTTGCATTTTGTTGTTATTGTCTTTATTGTGATCCATCTCTGGGACAAAGATTGGCCTAAGGTGCACCTTCACGTGGGCATGCGTGGTCATTTTGTATTTTTCCCATAAATTCAGTTGTTTTTGAATGTGATAATGTGTTTAATATCTGGACTACAAAGGAGGAAAAGAGAGAAGCGGTGGGGGCCGAGGGCTGAGGTGGTGGCTTCTGGAAGTCACTTCACTTAGACGTGAAGGGGTTTGCAGCCACATGGAACAGGACAGCAATGGCCACATCTTTCCATTTGCACCACTGTGATCAGATGAAGAGCCAGTGGCTATAGCACACATATAGTTGGGGAACTGGGTCCCTTGGTTCCTACACATTGTGCAGCTGCCTGCCTCAGGATTGGAGGTGAGAGATAGGTGGCTGCTACCATGCTAAGAGGTAAGAGACACTGACCAAAATTACTTACAGTTAACCACCACTCAGGCTTCACCCTGGAAACTGCAAGCCTTCAACAGACTCCTGAGTTCCAAAGTGGTTATGTTACCAACTGTGATCTGCGGGTGTTGTCTAGGAGGGAAGACACATTCCTAGAGATTTTCTCCTTTGCCTTCTTCTCTTTCACTGCTTTAAAAAAAGGAGTGACATTACAATTCAGTGTGTGTGTGTCTGTCTGTCTGTCTGTCTGTCAATTCAGCTGTTGATAGATATACCATTTTCACATTTTGGCAATTGTGAATAACATTGCTGTGCAAAGTTGTATATGAATTTTAGAAATTTTATCTGTATCTGTAGAAACTTTATATGTTTTTTTACATATCAGTTTTTTATATATCATTTTTGTATGTGTATATTTGTGTGTGTGTGTGTGTGTGTGTGTGTGTGCATGAGTGCACATGTACACATTCACACAGATGTGTTTGTTCATTCAATTTTTGAGACAGGAACTCTTTGTAGCCCTGGCTGGCCTGGAACTCACAATGTAGCTCAGATTGGTTACATAGCTCATGGAAATCCTCCTGTCTCAGTCTCATTAGTGGTGGAATTCTAGGCTTACGCTGCTTTCTTATTAGACATCACATAATGTTTCCCCCTTCGGTGCTAGGAAGCAAGCTCCAAGATTAATGCATGTAAAGCAAGCAGTTTACCAATTAAGCTGTATCTTCATCCCTGAAAACATTTTCTGCAAGGTAAATTATTCTATTGACAGATATTATGAAATTGATTATACTTTTTACAATGACACTGATCACCAATTCTCGACTCTAAACAGTGGATCTCTACATAATTAGCAGGTGAGATATAACCCAGTGGACATTATTGCCTGTGAGACACTATTTCAGTAAAAAAATGTTTGTAGCTTTCAATGTTAAACCAAAGACAGATGGAGAGTAGATGCCATAACCTGAGTAGTCACTGAATGGGTTTGCATACACATGACAGAACGAGACTTCTGCTTTTATTCCTTACCATCCAATGTCTTGAGTCTCCAGAGCCAGGAGTCCAAGAAAATGTTAGAGACTTGGTTCTAATCATGATCGTGTCCAAGATTTACTGAATGACCTTGAGAGTGCCCTTCAGCCTCCAAGAGCCCACGCTCCCTAAGGATGTATGAGTTAAATCTTTTCTAAATCACCTTTGAGCTTTACGGTTCTGTGACTTAACAGCTGCTTTAGTTGTCACACATTCATGACTCCAAACTCTGGCTCCAACCACTCAAGAAGTCTGTAATGGGTCCTCACTTTTTTTTTTTTCCCTCTAGTCACTGGAACTTCCCAGTTAATGATAGAATTTCTGTTACAGCAACACTGGCTTTCTGCAGCTCTGCCCGCTTGCCCAGGAGACGTGAGTGTTTCTTGTGGTTTTGCCCATCTAACCATTATGGAGTCTGAAAGGCGTCATCAGAAATAGGATACTGGGGAACTCCTTAAGGTGCAGTGGATTCAGAGTGTGTTTACCATAGCCCTAGGCAGATACCACTTTCCCTGCAGTTAAAATTAAATTACGAGTGGAAAATAAGACTCCTCCTGTGCATGTGCATTTCATTTGCATAGAGTCACAGGTTACTGTCCCCTCAAAAGCTACTGTGACATAAATATGATTTTCCAAGTTGTTATGAAAAAAGTAATTTGAATATTGGGCCTGCAGTTCCAAGTTCAAACTAGTTGCTTATTATAATTCATGTTATAATAGTTCTTGAAGGTTGGCCAGAGCGTCTAAGGGCCATTGGGAAAACCAGCTGATGAGAGCTGTTGATTTGCAAGAAAGAAAAACAACTCTAAGGTTAAAGTGCACTTTCTAATTAGTTAAAATCAAGGCCAGGCTTGAAGTGGAGAGGGCCAATGTCGAATGTGATATTCCAGTCTCCGGTTCTGTCATGGATTCCTTTGCTCAAGTGGTTGGCACATATTTGTGTTCTGTTTCAAATGTTGCTTATTTAATTGTGACACAGTATATGCAACAGATAGGCCAGCAAGATGGCTCAGCAGGTAAAGGTGCTTACTCCCAAATTTGATCACCTGAGTTCGATTCCCCAGGAACCCACCTGGTGGAAGGAGAGAGCTGAGTCCTGCAAGCTGTACTCTGACCTCCATGAGCATGCTGTAGGAAACACAAATAGTCTAAAAACCAACTATGTATGATTTTAAGACAAATGTCTCAATGTATCTGTTACTCAAGTGAAAGACAGAACATAACAAGTGTCTCCAACGGCTCTGTGTGCTGACTTCTGTCCTGTTTTTTAGTAGTTTCGTGTTACTCTAGCACACAAAGGAAAGATAATGTTACTTGTTTCAGAGAGATGTTAACAGGATGACAGGCTAAGGAGTGAAGGACTGGGGGAGGGGAGGAAGGAGCGAAAGAGGAGAAAGAGAGAAGAGGGGGTGAAAGATAAGGGACAGAAGAAGAAAGAAAGGAGGAAGGAGAGAGAAGAGAGAGGAGGGGGAGGAAAGGAGAGGACGGGAGGAGAGAGGAGAGAGAGAAAGAGAGAGAGAGAGGGAGGGAGAGAGAGAATTGAATTAAATAACTTACTGCAAGATTTTTCAGCCTGGAGGAACTAGAAGTTGATAAGCTGTCTTGAAAATTCTTCAGAGTCCTAAACATATAGGTTAATAGTGTATAGGGCTCAGAGGTGCGGGCCTGTAATTCTAGTTACTGGGAAGGTTGGAGCAGGAGGATCACAAGTTGAGTGTTTGTCTTGCCTTATAAATTGAGTTCAAGACCATTCTTAGAAATTTAGTGAGACAGGTCTCAAAAATAAAAGTAAAACTAAAACTAAACTAACAAATAGAAAAAAACAGTGCTAGAGATGTAGGTGAGTGGAAGGGTCCTTGTCCAGCGTGTGTAAGGACCTAGATCCAATCCTCAGAAACACACACACATACACACACATGGAGTTTTCCAAGATCTTATCTCAAAGTGAGGGTATGACACTCTTGATATACATAATATGTATGTATATGTATATGTCTCTGTGTGTGTGTGTCTGTGTGTATCTGTGTGTGTGTGTGTGTCTGTGTATGTGTGTCTGTGTGTCTGTGTGTGTGTGTATCTGTGTCTGTGTGTGTGTATGTGTGTATCTGTGTGTGTGTCTGCATCTGTGTGTGTGTGTCTGTGTTTGTGTGTCTCTGTATCTGTGTCTGTGTGTATCTGTGTGTGTGTGTGTGTGTGTCTGTATCTGTGTGTGTGCCTGTGTGTCTCTTTGTGTATCTGTATCTGTGTGTGTGTGTGTGTGTGTGTGTGTGTGCATATCTGGGTGTGTGTCTGCATCTGTGTGTGTGTGTCTGTCTCTGTGGGTATCTGTGTCTGTGTCTGTGTGTATGTGTATGTGTGTGTGTGTATCTGGGTGTGTGTCTGCCTCTGTGTGTGTGTGTCTGTGTCTCTGTGTGTGTGTGTGTGTGTATCTGTATCTGTGTGTGGGTGTGTGTTGAGAATTTCATACATGAGCACTGTATTTACTGTATTTGGATCACCCCCAGCCCACTTCCCCCCTTGAACTCCTCCTGTGTTCCCTCCTCCCGTTCCAATTCATGATCTCTTCTTTAATTACTATTGTTGCATCTCTCTCTCTATGTGTGTATGTATTTATAAATATAACCTGCTGAGTCCCTTTGGTATTGCTTATATGTATATGTGTTCGTTCATTTTTAGCCAAATTTAGTAACTCTCTTTGAGTCTCCAGTTCTAGAACACAGCAGATACATTGTTATACAAAGACTCATGGGCCGAGATGCTCCTGGGTGAGCATCTGCTTAGGATAAAAGAACTGGGGAGCAACTTCAGTTACAAAATTCTTCAGGTGCTGGGCAGTGGTGGCACATGCTTTTAATCCCAGTGTTCTGGGAGGAAGGGGCAGGCAGATTCCTGTGAGTTCGAGGCCAGCCTGGTCTACAGAGTGAGTTCCAGGACAGCCAGAGTTGCAAGAGAGAAGCCCTGTCTTGAAATAAAACAAAATCTTCAGGAGGATGAAGAGATGGCTCATTAATTAAAAGTGCTTGTTGCTCTTGCACAGCACCTGCGTTCAGTTCCCAGCACTGACATGGTGGCTCATGGTGGATCATTTATAACTCCGGTTCCAGGGGATCCAATACCCCCTTTTGGCCTCTTTGAACACCAGGTGTACATGTTCTGTACATACATGCTTGCAAGCAAAATACATTAAATAAAATAAATCAGTATTAAAAATTTCCTGGTCTCTAAGAGTTTTTTGTTTTTTTTTTTTTCCTTTTTGGTTTTTTGAGACAGGGTTTCTCTGTTGTAACTCTGGCTGCTGTCCTGGAACTAACTTGGTAGACCAAGCTGGCCCTGAACTCACAGAGATCCACCTGCCTCTGCCTCCTGCCCAAGTGTAGGGATTAAAGGCGAGCACCACCACCGCCTGACTTCTTTTAGTTCTTAAAATGAAAACCAATCAAACATTAAGATGCACGACTTTACCAATTCACTTACTGTGGAAATTAGATTACATCTGGTGCTTAGCCAGAATATATGTAAAATATGTCTGAAGGATGCAATGCTACTTACCTTTACTGCACCTATATATTTTAGTTAGAGGGGGGAAAATGGATTTATTGAATGGTTACACAGAAGAGAATATTATTCAGTTATTCCTTGCCAGGCTTCTTCATTCACGGCTTTTCTGAAGAAAATTGTCAATTCAAAATTTTCCTTATAGGTCTCAGAGGCTGGTAACTTATTGGATACAGAAAATGTCTTGTTTTCAACTTATATGCGTGTGAAAAATCACCCCTTAAAAAGCCTCAAGTGTGATATAATGCACAGCTTATGCAACAGCTACCGGTAGATAGAACTGTATTTACAGAGAGCCACAGATATATATCCTTGAGCTTCTCCACACATCTCCAAAAATTTTTCTTACGAGGCCCGTTCCCAGGACGTTTTGTTGAGACTAAAGGAAAGACGACTATCTGGCCCTCGGTGACACGCCTCATTATTTATGAGTTGCGGTTCAAAACTTAGTTTAAAAATCAAGACGTGCCTTCTCATTTGAGTGTTAGAAAAGACTCCAAGGCACTGAATATGGATGACTTTTTGGATATTTGGGAACTGGGTTTGTAGATTATTGCCTGAAATGGGTAAACTGAGAATTTGGGTTTTGATTTTCCTTCATAACTTTGACGTTGTTGGTGCTCCGGATGGTTGATGGAATTCTACTGTCTACAATAATGAAGTCATGATTCAAGGTTACTGTTTGTTTAGGGCACACGGGAAGGGAGGCGAGAGGATCGGATGCTGGGTTTGCGATTTGCAGCCACTAAGCTCTGCTAGGATACTATAGGATCAGGCATTCATTTATGTAAAATCGTGCGTTGGCGAGAGCTAATCCCTCTCTAATGTCACCTTATTTCACAGAATATTAATACCAGGAAATTCAGTTGCATGCGGCTTTATGTTTGATTCTGACTAGATAAGCTTTTTTTTGTCCATAAACAAATAACAAGGATTTCAAGGTGGTAATGTAATTTCAGCGATCCTAGAGACTTTATAGGCGTGAGAATACATATTCAAAAGCACCCACCCTTCTGCTAGTACCTTAAAAAAATATTCCTCCATAAGAATACCTGATTGCTTCAAAAATGCTTCTGGATACTTGCCAAATGCTGGTGGGATGTTTTTCTTTTCTTTCTCCTCCACCCCAGATAGAGTTTCTCTGTTGTAACTCTGGCTGTCCTGGAACTCACTCTGTAGACCAGGCTGGCCTTGAACTCATAGAGTACCTTTGCCTCCCAAGTGCTGGGATTAAAGGTGTGCATTGCCACTGCCCAGCAGGGATGCCTTTCTTATGTGGGGATCCACTTTCTTATGATAGAGAAGGTACCGTTAGAGTTTCCTGATGATGTTCTGGAAACTTTAGAATTAGTCATGGTAGGGGTTTTGTCCTCTCCTGATTTGTTGGTTTTTTGAATAATTATTTCTTGTGTTTTCATGGGTTTGGTTAACTTCCTTGGATGGAAGTTTTCCTTCTAGTGCTATCTGTGGAGCTGGATTTGTAACTAGATAGCTCTTAAATTTGGCTTTAGCTAAGAGTGTCTTACATTCTTCATCTATTGTCAGCCTTGTGTCCACAGACCAAATCTGCACATGGATATACAGAAGTAAATATTAAACAGTAAAGAAAAAAAAAATAAAAGTAATCTGGAGTATAGGCTTATTAGTCTGAGCTTTCTCTGTCCACAGTGCTTAGAAGTACATTAGGGTTCAGCTCTCTTTTTTGAATTTTGGAATCTCACACAAACACAATAATACTTGGGAATGGGGATCAAATATAAATGCAAAGCTAATTGATGTTTTGTAAATAATCTATACAGAGAGCCTGGGAGCAGTTTTACATATTTTTGAAAAATAATTTTGTACACAAAACAAAAGTTTGTATATGCTGAGCCATCAGAAAGGTAAGGTGTCCCAGCACCATTAGAAGTGGTCCCAGCACCCATGAGACAGTCTGGGGTCATTTTCTACCATTGTCATATTTTCCACACGTGTGTAGGTGGGTCAGGTAGCATGTATCTATGTGTTTGCCTGGTGTGTGTGTGCATGTGTGTGTGTATGCGGTATACATATGTGCCTGGGGAGGCTAGAGGTTGACATAAAAGCATCTTCCATGGCCAGCCACTGTCACCTTACGTTTTGAGACAAGGTCTCTCACTGAGCCTGGAATGTGATTTGCTAGGTTAGCCAGACAATGAGCTCCAAAAACTCATCTGTTTCTGCCCCACCCCTCCTTTAGTTCTGGGTTTATAGATGCATGATTTCGATGTGGGTGCTGGGGATTTGAACTCAGGTCCTCATGTTTACATGACAGGCATTTTGTAACTGAATGATTTTCTCAGACACTATATTTTCAACATCTTAAAGTCACAGGGCAGAGAATAGGCAAAATTCATGGGTTGTCTCTCAGTCATGTACATAACTTTTTTTAAAAAAATATTTTTGTTTTATGTACATTGGCATTTTGCCTGGATGTGTGTCTGTGTGAGGGTGTCAGATTCCCTGGGACTGGAATTACAGACAGCTGTCAGCTGCCATGTGGATGCTGGGAATTGATCCTGAGTCCCATGGAAGAGGGCTCAGTTCTCTTAACTGCTGAGTCATCTCTCCAGCATTGTGTAGGTGTCTTTTTTTTCCTATCCCCCCACCTATCTTGGTTTCCCATCCTGCTGCTGTGATATAATGCCCTGACAAAAAGCAACCTGCGGCAAATACTTTCTGAGGCATGTGCTTTTGTGGATGAGGGAACTCTTGATCATAGGCTTTTCACCGCAAACGGATGTGCATCTTCAGAAGGGTTTCGCCCTCAGGACACCTGCCCTACCATCCCAGCAGAGCACAGACCGTTTGACTTCGGTGGTGTCCATCTCTTTAACAATCACAGCTGCTTTTCCAGCTCCAACCTGAATGGCCTCCTATCTTGAGATTTCCTGTGCCAAACAAATGAATCCGTTATCTTTAAATCCATCTTCACTCAGGTTCTCAGGACACAGACAGAATGAAGCCATATTCTTGGCCCAAGTACCACACCGAATGGTCCCTAGCCCGGTTCCTAGTACTGTCCTCGTTCACCTCTGAAGTCTTGTTACCTGGGCTTTCCACTGTCCGAGTTTCTTCGGTATTCTTGTCCTCTTAAGCTCCCGCGAGAATGGCCCACAAAGCTCTGCTTCCTGCACGCCGTGCCTTTCCTAACCCGAAGTTCCAAATTCTTTCATATTCCAGCCACAGAACCGTTTCTATGGCCTAAGAACCACATAGGTTCATCACAGCAATGGCCCTACTTCCTGGTAATACTTTCTGTCTCAGCTTCTTTTCTTATTGCTGCATTGATGATGATGATGATGATGATGATGATGATGATGATGATGAACAACTCAAGGGAGAACGATTATTTTGCTTATAATTCATAGTATAGTTCACCATGGTGGCGAAACTAAGGCAGCAGGAGACTGAAGCAGCTGGTCCCATTACACGGTCAGGAGACAGAGAGGGAGCAGCACAGCTACTGCATCTTCTCCATTCACACTGTCCAGGATCTCTGCCTGCAATTAAGACAGGTCTTCCCGCCAGGCAGTGGTGGCGCATGCCTTCAATCCTAGCACTCGGGAGGCAGAGGCAGGTGGATCTCTGTGAGTTCGAGGTCAGTCTGGTTTACAGAGTGACAGCCACAGTTACGAGAGAAACCCTGTCTCGGAAACAAAAGCAAGACAAAACAAAACAAAAAAAGTTCTTCCCGCGTCAATTAACATAATCGGCACAATCCTCTACCGTTCCGCTCAGAGGCCTGTCGCTCAGGCAACTCTAGACTGTGTCAAGTTGACAGTGGCCATTCGTCATACCACCCTCCATAGAATGCTGCACAGGGGATTCTGGGAAGGCACAGAAAAGATATATCACAGTCAAAGGGGTCAGGGAGGCGCTTTTCCTCCTTGAAGATGCTGAATGAACCCTGTCTTCGGTCACATGCATTTGAATGTTACTTCTATGAGGTCAGGCCTAGCATTTCTCATTGGTGGTGTTGTGCCAACGTTTTAAAATTTCTTTCACCCAGTATTTTTTTTTTCCTAAAGTGGGGATATTTAGTTTGTATTAACTTAAAATGTTTTGTTTTTTTTTTTAAGAAAAAAAAAAAAAAAGCAAAACCTCAGCCTGTCTTCTTAGTGGGAAGATACCTCCTAGCTGTTGATCTGTAGGGGAAGAGCTCACAGGGAATCCTGACGGGGAACTGTTAACTTGGTAGGTGTATACAACGCTGGAAAAGATCAGTATGTGGAGCCTGGCTGAGTGCCCTCCAGATGAGATTCTCCTGCCAAAGTGCTGCTTCAAATCTCCATGGCTTCTTAGGTGAACTTCCCTAGTAACTGGTGAGTACTGGGAGCTGCACGCAGGGAGGATTTATCATCTCGAAGTACACAATGGAGAAGATGACAGAGAGCAGAAAAGCAGCTTTCCTTTGCAACTCTAGTTCAGAGCTGTGAATCAAATAAGACAGCAGTTGTTTTCCATGCGTGTCTCAGATCAGGGTACGTGTTCTGCCTCTGCAGGGACTTGCTCACACTCCGTGCAGAGAGACTCTAACCACCTTCAATCCATGGCGTCCTAGACCCTCACTGTTGCTGCTGTCTTAGCTGACAAGGATTGCAGAAAGACCAACGCAAGGTCAGAGAGTCTCTCTGGTAAGAGAAGGGAACACTTTACCCATCGCGGCTTTGCTCACTTCTCTGGCAAGAGCTGAGACACTTGCACACAAGTTTCCAGGAGAAAGCGCAATGTCCATTTCTCATCATCCTTTGAGAGGGTCTCTGCACTGCATCTTGATTCTACGCCTGGAAGATCTTTACAGCTTGTGGGCTCTTGAGTTGAAGAAGAGTCTGAGAAGTGATCCTACATTTATAGTAACACACTGATACACATGCCCATCTTCTCACACACACACACACACACACACACGGAGGGGGAGGGAGGGAGAGAGAGAAAACATGCCTATGGAACCCTAAGCAGCAGTTTTTAAGAAATGCATTACAAAGTATTTAAGAGTAAAATTGTCACGATATCTACAATAAATTTCATGAATAACTCAGGAGCTCATTTACATTACACAAATTAGTGAGGATTTTGAATATTTTAGGATTACAACCATTGAGACAGTCAGTTTTTAAAAGTTATTTGTGTGCACGTGTGTGTGCACATGCGTTTGTGCACTGTGCATGTGTGCCAGAACACACAACTGATGCTCAGAGGACAGCTTTCAGGAGTCCGTTCTTTCCTTCTACTGTGTGGGTTCCAGGGATTGAACTTAGCTGTCAGGTTACCCACTGAGTCATCTTTCTGACTGTGGCTTCAATCTTAAATGACCCCCAAAGGCCCATATGGACAAGGCTTTGTTGCCAGCATGGCAATATTGGGAGGTAGAAGACCTTTAAGAAGTGGGCCTGGAAGGAGGTCCTTAGATTATTAGGGATATGACCTCAGGAGCATCGTAGGATTCTGGGCTTCTCTTCCCCTGTTTGGTGTCCTTGCCTAGATGTGAACGGTCCTGCTTTTCAATGTGCTCCTGTCACATAAGCACCTGGCACGAAGCACAGGGCCAGCCTATCATGGGCTGGAATCTCTAAAACTGAGCTTTCCCCTTTAGCTGTTGACCTCTAGAATATCTGTTACAGTAAACACAGTGGTTTGAATGAGAAATGTCCTTCATGGGCTCTGTCCTCGGTGGTGATGGGTGATGGGAAGTGATGGGATCTTTAGGAAGTGGAGGCTTGCTGGAGGAAGTACATCATTGGGAGCAGGCTTTGAGAGTTTATAACTTTGCCTCACTTCCTGTTCTCTCTGTGTGCTTCCTGTGTGCAGATGAAATGTGATCAGCTGGCTCCCTGCTCCTGCTGCCATGCCATGGCTTCCTCACCTATTACGGACTCTAACCCCCTGGAACTGTAAGTCAACACAAACTTTTTCCTTCTAAAGCTGACTAACATGCCCACAAAGGAAACTTTCTATCTTTAATAGTCATCTCCCAATCCTTTGTCCTCTCTAGTTTTAGGTACCGCTAATACGCTTTCTATGTTTAGAGGCCTTCCTGTTTTAGAGATTTCATATGAATTGAAACTTCTGTAGTGCTGCAGAATGAGCCGAGAATCTCAATGCTTATTAAGCAAGTACTGTACCACTGAGTCATGTCTCCATCTAGTATATTTCAAGGTTCATTCATGATATGGCATGTATTCGTATGTCGTTTCTTCTTGGTGGGTAATATATCATTGTAAGGGTGTCCTGCATGTTGTTTCTCCCACTTATTAATTAATGGATATTTGAATTACGTTTACATCTTTACTATTCTGAATAAAACTGATTAACGGTCTTGTTCCAGTTTACGAATGGACGTACTTTGCAGTTGACTGGTTCCATTGTGAAAAGGAGCTGGATTATGTCAAATGTTCTTATGAGAAGATGGTGTCTGAGATTACTTGGGTTTAGTCTTCTTGTATACTGATCTGGCTAGTAACAAATTGTAACTGTTTTGTTTATCTAGGAATGACTTCATTTTCATTGTTGCAAGTTTTGATTGATACAGGATTATTACTCATTTTTTTTTTCTTTAAGCTCTTTGAATATGTCATTCGCCTCCTCATGGCTTCCATTATTGATGAAAACTACTTGTAAATCTTACTGGGATATCCTTTTTGTTGTTGTTGTTTGTTTGTTTCCATAGATCCAAGGGATCCAGTCCCTCTTCTGGCCTCCCCAGGTGCCTACACACCATATGGCTCACACATTGTAGACATATGGGCAAAAACTAAAATAAATAATTTCTAAAGAGCATATAAAATCTGGAGGTTGGAGAGATGGCTCAGCAGTTATGTACTCCTCTAGACTCCTAGGGTACACACACACATGTGGTATATACACATACAGACATACACATTAATAAAAATAAACTTTAAAGAGTTAAAACTGCATACCCAGAGTATAAAACATTGTCAAATATCATAATTGGACTTTACTAATGATCTCACACCAACACAAATCATTGAGAAATACCTCAGTCTAAGATTTGTATTTTCCTTACTCATTTTTTGAACTCTGGGTTGCTTTTCAAATTTGCAAATTACTGCTAAGCACATACTAGCATTAAGTACATTAGCATTCCTCAGAACAAATGTCACAGTGAATACAAAACCTGTCCTCTTACCTAGAGCATATGGTTTTAACAACAACAGTGATAATTTTTCATGTACCAGAGATGAACAGTTTGGCTTGTACTTTTTTTTTTAATGAATTCAATCTGTTCCTGGTCCTAAGCTTGTAGTATGATTCTTTCTTTCTGAATGGCTCTCAAAAATGAAATGACAATCTGTAGACGCTTCTCTTTACCAACAAGGGTACTGAAATTTTGGAAGTCATGGGAACAGATGAAAGTACTTGGTTCTGGGAATGAATCCCAGTATGATGAGCTTCACTGGTGTTTTCTATTGAGCAATTAGCCCTTGCCTGACTGCAAGGGCTTTCCACCAGGTCCTGAAGAAATACGGAAATGAGGGTTTTTAGTTTCTCCAGAAAAACAAATACTTTGCATTTCCAGCCTCTTTAAATTTCAGTATGTTCTCTTGCCAAAAAGAATGATTTTTCACATGTGAAGCTGAGTGTCTGTGCACCTGAGCTGTGAGAGTGTGTGTATGTCTCTGTATTTACAATGTGGTTCTATAACCGCAGAGTAAATGTGAATATGAAGAAAAATGAATTAGGAATGCTTATTATCTTTATGAATTTGATTTATGAAAGATTTAAAAATCTAATTAGTTTCTTCCATCTAACTTTTTTGAAGATTTTATTTAATTATTTGTGTGTGTGTGTGTATTGTGTGTGCAGATGCATTGGTGTGCATTGATGTGCATGAGTGTGTACGCATGCACACACCAGAAGAGGGCAGCAGATGTCCTCCTCTGTGACTCTGCCTGTTCCTTTGAGGCAAGGTCTGTCTAGGCTGATAGCTAGCAAGTCCCAGCAATCCTCCTGCCTCTGCCCACCTTGAAGTTGGGGCTAACAGCATTACCTCTGTTTGTTGTGTGAGTGCTAGGATCCAAACTTTGGTCCTCATGATGTCAGAGCAAGTGCTCTGAACCACTGAGCCATCTTCCCTTGTTTTATCTAATTTTTAATATGTCAGAAGCTATATGGTATAAGGTTGCTTGACAAAATGCTATGAATAGCATAACTCACTGCACACACAAATCTGTAAAAATATTACACATGCACAATAGAAATCACCAGGTGTCCCTTATTTTGGATGATGTCACAGCAAAAGGAAAGCACACATGCAAGTAAAAAAAAAAAAAATGAGGGAAAGAGAGAGACTTGTTCATTTTATAAAATAAGCCAAAATATTGATGGCACAGTTCTTTTTTTGTGGATGCTCTCAGACCCTTCAGAATGTAGCATATTGAGACACCACAGCCATTCTCTATCAATAAAGATGTTTCCAGTGGTGGAACTATATTCATGTGGGCACCTTCTTGTAAGATCCAGCTTTAGCAAAACCACTGTAAGTCGGTGAGGTCAGATCACCGCATCGTTGATGTACGATCACTCTCAATATCTCAGCAGGTTCCTCATGTACCATCATCTCCTAGATCACATTCCCTCTCCCAAACTGTTTCCAGCAAGAACCCTGTTAGCTTGGGTTAGCCAGAATCACTAATGTATCATTAATTTGATCTATAAAATATTTTAAAATCTAATTTGTTTCGTTTAAATTTTTTGAAGATTTTATGTGTGTGTGTGTGTGTGTGTGTGTGTGCACCCACATGTGTATTGGTGTACATGATGTGCAGAGTGATGTTGGTGTCTCTCATGTTGTTCACAGTAATTTCCTACCCAAAGAACCCCTTATAGTTAAGTACTGCCTAGAAATTCCCTCTTGCCTCTATTCGAAGATGAGCTTTCTTTTTCTATTCTACTGCAAGACTCCAGAGCTATGGTCTCTTCACTTGTAGTTCTGAGTAGTGTCTGCCTTAACATGTTCTATCCAATCTTATTAAATATTTTACTTTATTGTTGAATACTACTGCTCGTTTTATTTAGTTTTTAAAGACTTTACATAGAACTGGAGACATGGTTCAGCAGTTAATAGCAGTGTACTGCTCTTCCAGAGGATCTGTGTTTGGGTCCCAACATGCACATTGAACAGTTCACAACTGAGAGGACCAGCGCCCCCTCGTGGTGGTAGCACTGAACTTACCTCTCTGCTTCCTATCAAGTACTCGCTTTCCCAGAAGCCCTGGCTTCCTCATGACATTTAACGAGCCAATCCAGTATTCAGATCCCCTAGACACCACCTATTTGGTTTAAATGGACCTTGTGGCCAGCTTTTGGGTCTCCATTTTGTAAAGTGGCTGACTTCTGCGTGCAGGCTTGCTTTGCAGAATGAATATGCTCTTGTACTTTGTATACGTGGTCTCAGTGGTCTTTTTTGGGTTGATTCTCAGACCCTAACAAGAACCATCTATAATTCCAGCCCAGGAGGATCTTGCACACTCTTCTGCTCTCCACAGGTGCTTGCAATGCTCTCACACAGACTCCCACACATAGTTAAATAATAAAATCAAGCTAAAAAAATTTAAAGGCTATATACTACTATGTAGGCATGGAAAGAACACAGGATTTATTTTTTCTCTTCTTTATTTTTACATGATTTATATTTAATGATTGATATAACCCTGTTCTCGAACCTTCAGTCCATGTGTCTAGTACACTTGTGGAAGGAAAAAAGAGCATGCCAAATAGAACTATTGTTACGTGACTTGGGGGTACAGTCTGTGCCTCAACATGCCAGGTTTGGCTACCTGTCTTCAATAAACCAATTAAAGGAGCAAAACTGAGAGTGCAAAGTATGAAAAGGAGATTTATTTAGTCTGATTACACTGGGGAGAGTGACGAAGAGATGCAGGGACAACCTCCCCCAGTCCACATGAAGGAAGTCTTAGAGAGAAGCTAAGAGGTATGCATTCCTAAGTCGGCAGGTTAAGCTGTGAGTCCCTGCCCACCATTGTCTCCGTTGTGAGTCTCTCCTACAAATTCATCTAAGTTATAAACCTTTCTCCGGAGACAGGTTCCTCCTCTGACTGACCTCAGGGCTCCAACCTTTTTTCCATTAGCAGGAGTTTCCTGGGGAATCTTATTCTTGTTTCTTGAAATCTGTCACCTCTATCAATAGTCTGATAGACAAAAGGAAGGGCACAATTGCCTCTAGAATATATTCATTCCTGCCAGACAGGCTGGTTGTACTGTCTCTTCTGGTTTAAACACTGTTTTCCAGGTAGATGTTCAGGTCTTAAGAGTTTTCTCCCTTCTCCTTTCTTCTAAGTAGGTGTGTTTACTTGTATGCGAGTGTTAGGTCTCAAACCTGGGACAGAATGGGTGAGGTGCCTATTCAACATTTTAAGTGAACCTTGTTGCCGGGTTCTCTCACTATCCTTCAGTGCCTACCTGTTACAGGGCCCTCCTGGCTAACATACCCTACCCTCTCCCCTGAACTTCTCCAGCTCAGAGACTAGGTTTGGCTGCCCTTCCCACAGCTGCTCTTCCTATAGACTCCAGCTATTGTGGTTCTCTGGTCCTTTAACCCTTTTATCCTTTTGGCCTCCTGGTCTCCTGGTCTCCTGGCTCTTCTCCCCTCCCACCTCCCACTCTCCTCACATGGCTCAGTTCAGGGTCATGTTCACTCTGGACTCTCCCAGTTGTCTCCACCTCTGGCTATGCTCCCCCTCCACCATACCTAGGAGCAGACATGTCCTGCTTTTTTATTTCTTTTTGTCATTCAGCTAGCTCTCTCTTATCTGAAAATGGTAGGTACCAAGATCCCCAGTGAGCACATTCAAGACCCCACCCCTCAACCTATAGTCTGTTCTTTTATCCCCAAGGACAGCAGGGCTAAAAGCTGAACAGATCTCAACTCTATATACAGTTTCCCCTAAACATATAGATTGCTGATAAAGTTTAATTTTTAAGTTAGGCACAGCAAGGAGTTAACAGCAATAATATATTAGGATAATTATAACGGTATGCTGTAATAGAAGTTATGTGGATGCGGGGTTTGTTTTTGTTTGTTTTTTCTTTTAAAACATGCATTGCACTTACTATACTTTTCTGAAGATGTTATTGCAGTTGTCAGCTGCTGTGGCGAGCCAGTATGGAAGACACAGGGCATTTTCACATGGGGAAGCCTTGCCAGACCTCAGCAGAGGGACTCACCATCCCGGCCAGCACCATACTCACAGTGGAACCTGAGCATCTGAGCTTAGGTGCCTTTATTCTCTCAGAACTCCTCAGGTATTCTCCTGATAGCACATGTAAGCATTAGCAATAAACAGCCCCCACAGAATCCAACACCTTCAATTACAAAATGCCAAGGCCAATGCATCCGTTTTTCCAACAGTGCACAAAAACAATTATTTTAAACACAACTAAAAATAAACTTCCACAATTCACCTTTTCTGTATAAAAAAATGCTTTACCTTTACAACACAGTTTAATACTATGCCAGCAAAACTATTTATAAGAGAACAATCACGAGAGTTTCTAATGCACGGTACCAAATGAAACTAAACATCAAGATTTTCATAATGTCTTTGGACAGCAGAAAAACATTATCGATGTCCAATTTTCTAGAATTCACTCACAATCTGGGCTCCTCCAAAGGGCATGGATTTGGCTCTGCCCTCTGCAGCACACACAGCTTGTCCTCCAGGTTCTAGCTGGCTCCATGCTACTGCTGCTGGTATTCTTGGTGGTAATCCCATGGTACTGGCTTCTTCAGAATGCTGCTGGGGTCCCTTGCTGCAACTGGGCTGCACTTTCACCAATAGTCTCTCCTGGTCTCTTTTCATGGTGTCAAACCTCAACTTCTTGACATGACTCCTTCAATCTGGGCCTTCAACTACTACTGAGGCTCACCTTCAACAATAGCCTCTCCTGGCCTCTCATAGTGCCAAGCCTCAGTTGCTCTCCATGATCTCTTTATGCCATCAAAACCAGCACCACCTGGGTGACTCTTACAGTACCAAGTTTGGCTGCCAGCATGAGATACAGCCTCAGCTAATTCTGGAAGACAGTTTTTGTTTGCTGATCCTAAGGAAATACTTTCTGGATTTTAAGAATTTTAGGAAATTTTAAGATTTTAAGAATCTGGTTTGCTGGAAAAATAACTAGTCATTGTCTGAAGGAAGGGTTCCCTCGTGGGTGGAGTTCTCATCACCATCAAGCCTGGACTGCTTGTAGTGAGGTTTGCATGGGAAAAAAAAAAAAACAAACTGTTCAGTTTAACTAAGCAGGTTTTTAGCTCTAAGCCATGACTTCCACAACAGCAGGGGGTTCTGGGCCACTGGGAAGAATCTCTGGCTGAAACATTATGACAATTTGGGGTTCTTTTTCATCACTGCTACAGATAAACATACACTCATATACAACATCTTGACCTTCACACACATACAGCATAGCTATCAGAAAACTCAGTTTCTGAAACAGTAAGCTACCACCAGTGGTGGGAGGGAGCATTGGCTCCATGATCGGGTGGGGGGAAAAGCAGTTAGAACCTTGCTTTGTCCTGCTCCCAGCTGAACTCTGTTTTCACCATGAAAATTCATCCAAAATATTTGTCTGAAACATGACTTTCACCTCGGAGCTTCTTTCTCATTTACAACTCTCTCTTATAGAGCTTTCCTTTTGTTAATATCTTAATCTCTGTCCTCTGGGAACTGCTCCAAGCATACTTTACTGGACTCTGCAAGGTTTGGAGTTTCTCTTCTTCTTTGTCTCCACGTTGGATGCAGCTAGCGTGATGTCCTACCCGAAGTTGATGCATCATTTATAGTAGTACGCTGCAGTGGAGGCTCAGCGAAGAAGACAGGGAGGTGCCCTCATAGGTGGAAGCCCTGCCAGATCTCAGCAGAGGGACCCATCATCCCGGCCAGCACCATACTCACAGTGGAACCTGAGCATCTGAGCTCAGGTGCCTTTATTCTCTCAGAACTCCTCAGGTATTCTCCTGATAGCACATGTAGATCGCTAGCAATTAAAAAAAAAAAAACCCAGAAATCCAACACCTGCAGACAATACAAAATGCCAAGGCCGATACATCCGTTTTTCCAACAATGCACAAAAACAATTATTTTAAACACAACTAAAAATAAACTTCCACAACATGTTATAAAAGGGGTTCACACAGTGACTGGGACCTCTGCTCTCCTGGCCCACTCTTAATCTGCTTCTTCTCAGTTTATCTCACTAAAATTCCAGGTAGGCCAAACCCTACAGGCTTACATCCTGGGACAGAACCAGGCCTCTACCTACCCAAGTGCAAGCAACCATCTTAGGATGGGAACCAAATTATCCCCTCAAGCAAAAGTAATTTTCTGGACTTGACTGGCTCCCTACCAGAGCTAATGATCAACCAAGCTACCTAGACTGTTTGATTATGCATCCTTCTTAGCCCTGTGTGTTTTTGTCTTTCCCTTCTTTAGTCCAGGAACTGTTAATACTGAAGATAGGACTTTCAACACCAGTCCCCCTGTTCCTAATCAGTGTAGTCATACTGAATACATTCTTCTCCTACTTCACCAAAGCCTGTCTGCCTCTCTTTTTGCGGTAGTGCATGGCCCAATCTGGTCTGTTGGAACCTGAAGAATCAAAGTCCTAGTGGCCTAGGACTTTGTTAACAGTGTGGGAGTGTGGGTTTTTGTGAGTGCCGAGTTCCTGAGAGAGTGAACGGTACAGAGTCCCTAACCCAAAAAACAGACTCTGGGGAAAGCCTCCATGGTGCAAATTCATGATGGGAGTCTGTTCATTGTGTAGGGAATCAGGTTTTTATGGAGAAAGTAGGGTGGTGCAGAAGGGGAGATCCAATAGCATTGGTCTATATTTACTGGACACTTCAATCAGCCTATCTAAAGCTTGTTAATCAGAGAGGGATGGGTAAAGGTCAGTAAAGGCCCAATGCCAATACGGGTGAACAAGGTTTCTGTAAAGACAGAGGAAGTGGGTACTGTTCTGGCGGGCTTTTCATCTAGTGTACCAAGGGCCCTCCATTTAAAGGCCACGAATGCACGTTCTATGGGCCAAGGTACTCGACCAGTGCAGCACCTCTCTCTCCTGCCATCGTAAATCTGACATGAAGGGAAAGAATCTTGCTTAATGAGATTCACTCCAGGGTGGCCAGAGAAAAGGCATCAGGCCCTTAAGTTCGGCTCTTTTGTAAATCCCATGGGTCGAGAATAAGACCATCACCACAACAGAGCCAAATTTGAAGCAAGCTTTAATTAAATTAATTAAATACTGGCCAGGACTGAGACTAGGACCATTCTGAAGTTCCCTACTCTGTTTCTAAGAAACAGTCGAGTCTGTGGAACAGTTGCTTAAAAAAAGCAGAACCTATAAGGCTACATATTTCCCACCAGGTCCAATCAGGGGAAAGTATATATCCTGACATACTTCCTGTCTGAGTTACGTACTACCTACAAGTGACTAAGTATATCTGGTGCATTTGGATTAACCAAATGGAATCCAGACAGTCCCCACCCAACATTCCAAGGAGGCTATCTGTCTTTGGGCAAGTGGGATTACAGGATTATTATACCTTTCTGTATCTCACATGAACAGCCTCCACCCAGCATTCTAGGAAGTTATCTGTCTTTTTGTTTTATAGATCTGTTAGGCACAGTAATTAAAATCAAAAACATGACTTTTGCTCTTACACTTTGCATTGCCTTCTGAGCCTTTGCTGGTCAATTGTTGATGATGATAATTATCTGCAGTCTGTAAATTGCTGCTGGTGTTAGCTGTTGACACCATGATTCCTGGACTTGTCTCCTCTCTTGGTGGCCAGGGCTGGATAGAGATCCTTGTTCTGCCTCAAGCTGTCTCTCAGCTCTCCCACTCCTGACAGCTGTTGAAGCAGAAAGAAAGTGTGCAGAGTAAGGTCCTTACATCATACCTTATAAAGTTAGCACATGAGAAAAAGAAATCTACAAGGAGGAAGGCTAGGCCTTCCCTTCTTCCACATCTTCCCAGGCCACTACAACCAGCCCATGCTACTGACTCAGCCAGAGGTGCTCCAGAGAATCCAAGAATAACCCTATGGTACAATAGAATTTGAAAATATTCCATCTCTGTGTTGGGAACAGAAAGCCATAAGGGTCAGTTTATGTTTAAACCACATGGCACAGATATGGATGTCTGATATGAGTCAGCTAAAATATGGTTGATGCTGACATCTGGGGACTATGAGTCAGCACAAAATGGCTGGTACTGAAGGTTGGAGGAACCCCAAAGTTAACAGTGATGTAATCTGTTGTGGAATTTCCTATAAATATGGTCTTGAGATGCCTTAATCAGAGCCTGTGCCTAGGCCTTAACCAACCTCCCTGTGTGCTTACCTCCATGTGGCCTGTGTGTTAGTCTATGTGTATGTCTGTGTCCACCTGTGTGCTTGGTTACTTTGCCATGCAGCCTGTGAGCCAGGAGAATAAAGTATGTCTGCTCATGGCTCCTGAAATCTCTTCAATCTCCAGGTCTCCCAGAATCCTCCCTTCTTGGCATCAGAGCATAGACCTCACACACTGGGTAGAGTGTTAAAATACCAATAAGACATGGAATACACGGAACTGATAGGGCATGTGTGGCATAGTCTGCACTACGGAAATAAGCCAGAAAGCTTATGTTAAGTCGGAACAAAACCCAACGTCATTCAACAGGACCACCCTCCCTACTCCAGCCCTCTTCCTCTCTTGAAATGTGACCTTTCTTAGTAAATTCTCTCCCTTTGCTTGCTATCTGCTGTCTCTATCCAATTCTTTGTTTAGGGGGCACAAGAACCTGGGACCCCCTTCAGAGATGCTCCCTGAACCTGGGTCTGAACCAGGTATAACAGTGTGTCTTTGGTTTCCTCTTTGGGGAGGGGGAGGTATAATTTTCACTCTACCCTCCCTAAACTGGGATTCCCTGAGACAAAGACAGACTAACAAGAGAAAAAAACAATTAGAAGTTTACTAACATGTAAATTTCAAGTACACATGACAGAAAAACACAGAGGAACGAATAAATCTCTAGAGTAGATTGCAAAGAAAAGGTTTAATCCTCAGGCTTAAATAGCATCCTTGTCAAAAACAAAGGAAGACCAGTATGTAGAAAGGTCCTGTTTAAAAAAAAAAAAAAAAAGGTTAAGAAATGGACAGGAAGGTACCTCAAACAAAGGTAAGGTTTGCTACACATAGCTCAGCCAAGCTTTCCTTGAGTCTCTGGAGATCTTGTTATCATTTTCTTCCTGCTACAGAGGGGGAGATTGCCTTACAAATGGAAATTTCCTTTATGGATGTACTTTGTTCCTACAAAAGAATAGTTATTCAGAGCTACAGTCTGTGTCAGAAGCATCTCAAGATAACCAGCTCAAAATAATTAATGCACCAGAGAGGCAGATTCTGGGGTGGTGCTTCTCATTTCTATAGTTCTATGTTGAGGTGGTGTGCTCCCAGCCCCTCGCTTCCACCCACCCTTGCTTTCTCCATCCTTCTCTTTCTTCCTTTATCCCTTCTTCTACTTCTTTTTTGTATTAGTCAGCATCCCATTGCTGTGACAAAATGACCGAGGCAAACAATTAAAAAAAAAGATTTGTTTTGACTCATGATTTCAGTCTTTGGTCATTTGGTCCTATTGTTTCTGAGACTATGGTTAGGCAGAAAATCATGGTAGGAAGCATGGGATGGGATAAAGCTGTTCACGTCATTTGTGTGTGTGTGTGTGTGTGTGTGTGTGTGTGTATGTGTATGTGTGGAGAGAGAGAGAGACACAGAGAGAGAGAGAGAGAGAAACACAGAGAGACAAAAAGAGAGCCTTCAGGGACACATCCCCAATGACCTGCTTACTCTAACAAGGTCCCAATTCTGAAAATTTCTATCACTTCCCCAATAGCCCTTTAAACTATGAGTTTATCAGAGGATGGATCCTTTCATTGGGCCAGAGCCCCCATGATCCAATTACTTCCCAAAGCCCCTACCTTTGTACATTGCTGTCTTAGAGACACATCTTTAACATATGGAACTTTAGGGAACATTTAAGATCCAAACCATAGCACCCCCTTCATTCTTTCTCATTATTCAGGGACATTTCTTGAATACCTACTTTGTGCAAGGCAGTTATGAGACACATGAAATCTGTGAATAACATTAAGCTTCCTACTTGTTGAGCCTTAGATTTTAATGAAAAGAGTTAGACCATCAGAAATAAGCAGCAATAAATGTCTAGAAGGTTAGAAACAAAGCAGTTTGAGTAAGATGAGGAGTGGCCAGTGGGGAGAGGGGTCATAATGGCTCATAGTATTAAAAAGAAACAGTTGGACTAGGCAGGGTAGCAAGGTTTTATGGAGCCCAAAATTGGTACAATTTGGGTTCATTCTTTTTAAAATTGAGAATGAAAATCTAAAAAACTGAATATTTATTTAGTAAAAGACTTATGTCATCTGAAGAAAACAGCATTGAACGTTGATTAGAATGAGAAAAGATCACAGTGCTGGAGGTCATGGTTGTTACAGGGCCCCAGACCTTAGTAGGATCTGAGACCTTAACACTGACAACTGACACCATGATGGAAGCCATTCAGGCTGAAATACTCAGTACACAGATAGCATCATCTGCCAAAACTAAAACAAAGTCCTGATCCATCGAACTCCGTACAGTGCTGGGAGAGTCTCAAAATGTACTAGTCTCACTTCTTAGCTTCTGCAGTTCTGCTTCTGGTTAACTGTTCTTGTTAACTGAAGTATGTCAACCCAGAATATGGTTTTTGTGCTTAAAAGCTCACCCTGAGAAAGGCTCAGGGCTACACTGGGATCCCAAATACCCAGTGTAGTCGCCAGCTGGCTAACAAAGACTTTCTAATGGCTTAAACCCATGTCCGAGCAATCTTGTCTGGTGAATGCCCCGCAACAGTGGTTTCCTTCCTTAGATTAAGCGGTTTACTAGAAAATGTCCCTCTGCACATGCTTGGTTCCCTTTCCTGATGCTCTGACGTGATATGGCGCAGCTTGTGGGCCCTTACCAGAAACCAGGCAGACACTGCTACCTCACCCTTGGCCCTCCCTAACTGTGAGGCAGGTAAACTTCTTTATATAAATTATCAGAGCTCAGATATTTTGCTATTATAATAGAAAATAGAATAAAAGTACTCTGCCATGAATAAGATTAATTTTAGTGTAACTTAATTTTTAATAAAATAATTATAAACAGAAGTTGGAACACTTTTCATTTTGTGTTTTAAACAATTACTTAATACAATTCTTTTATGTAATGGTGTATTTATAGAATATTAAAAAGATAAAATCCAGCCACTGTCCCATAGTCCACGGTGCTGAACCATCACCACACACTAACTCGTAATGTTACCTTTTAGTCTTTGAGTACTGATGACTCTTGTCTAACTTTCCCCATATACAAAAAAAAAAAAAAGAGAGAGATTGAGCATCTTATTTATCGTATCCTAGTCTTTAAATGATGTTCCACCAGACTGAGCTAAGTATCCTGTCCTCCATGCTGAAGGAACAGCTTCTTTTCCATGAAAAGCTAACTGAAAATACAAACAACTAGACTATTTCAGCAAGTCTCCTTTTATAAAAATAATTTCATTTTGCTGTTTTTAAAAAAAAAACCCAGACAGGAAGATGTTTTAAAGAGATTCTAATCCTCATGTTTTCATAATTTGATAATTTTATAGCCAAGAATGATTGGAAAGAGGAGGAGGAATTTCTGTGAAGTATTGTTATACAATGAAGCTGCGCACCCTGGGAACACTGGTTTCGCAGGTTCACGGCTATTCCTGCGACTTTCCGCTGTTAGACATGAGAGCACACAGTTCTGCTTTGAGGAAGATGTGGAGAGTCTGCAAAATCTCAGTTGATGTGGTCGCAAATCATTGGCTCGGATGACTCCCGAAAAGATTATCAAACCTGCAGTACTTGTTACATAAACGATGAAAGAGTGCATTCTCTTTAAATCTCCAGCTAGCAACATTTCAAATGAACACAACCTAGACAGCCAGAGTGATGTCAGTACTGTGAAAAGTGGCTATGCTTTTGGAAAAGTAAAAATATGTTGAGAACTTAGAGCAACATCTGCTATTGACAGTTCTACTATAAAGCCATTAGAAAACTCAAGTCAGTATAGCAACTTCCTATAGACCATTTTTGTCAGTTTCGGTCCCCGCTGTACACGCCACTGTCCCCATCCCCGTCTTAGCTGACAGAATCTCGGCTCTGTTTCCCACCCTGGCCGGGGGTGGGGGGGAAGGGGGGTGGGGGGAGAGGAGTTGGGAGTGTGGAAAAAATAGGGGCAGGAAGATGGAGGGGACGGGTGTGGGTTCCATGGATCTGTCGTAGGCCCTGACCACTGCGACTGAGAATCAAACAAGATGCAAAGAAATGTCCCGGGAAGCCTCCATTGGAAGTCACACTCACTTTAATCCAGCAATCTCTTCCCTTTATTGCCCCCCCCAAGAGGGGGAGGAGTCTCGGAACTCCGGGTGGAGGAGTCTTATTTGCATAGTGGGCAGGCACCTGGCCTTGTGGTCATCATAGAGACAAAGACAAAGAGGGAGGTTATCAGGAACAGGGCAGACAAGCACTTGCCAAGTCATTTTCCTTTTTGCTCCTGTGAATACAGGCGATATCTAATATTTAGCTAGGATCTCTCCAGGGCCAAAAGAGGAGGAGCTTGCTCACCTGGTGGGGGTGAGGCGCTTCCTAGCTGCTTCAACTGCTCTTCAGCCTCAGAGGTCCCACACATTTAGTTGTGGCTGTTGTTTTTTGTTTTCTCGAGATGGGTTTCTCTGTTGTAACTCTGGCTATCCCAGAACTCACTTTGTAGACCAGGCTGGCCTTGAACTCACAGAGAGCCTCTGCCTCCTGAGTGCTGGGATTAAAGGAGAGCCCACATTTTGTTGTTTTAATTTAAACAATTTTATTTTTTAAAAATTGTGTGTATTTATACTATACAACACAATGTTTTGATATGTGTATGTTATGGAATGGCTGCATCTAAATATTTACTATGCACTGCCTCACAAGTCTGTCATGTTTGTGTAAGGGTGTGAATACATACAATGTACTCTCAGCATCCTTTATGTATGTAATATACAGATGTTAACTGTAAAAAGGTGTATATCTGTGTTCATGTGTGTGCAAGGCTGTGTGTGTGCACATATATGTGGAGGTCAGAGTACAACCTTGGGAATCAGTCCTCAGGTGCTACCCACCGTTTAATATAAAGGTCTCTTTTTGGCCTGGAACTCACTAGATCACATAGAATGGCTGGCCACAGGGCTCTGTCTATCTACATCTTTCCAGGGCTGGCTTATCAGGATGAACTACCTAATCTGACTTTCCTATCTATCTATCTATCTATCTATCTATCTATCTATCTATCTATCTTTGATTTTTTGAGACAGGGTTTCTCTATGTAGCCCTGGCTGTTCTGGAACTTACTCTGTAGACCAGGCTAGGCTCGAACTCAGATTTGCCTGCCTCTGCCTCCCGAGTGCTGGGATTAAAGGTACGTACCACTACCACCAGCTGACTTTTTATTGTTAAAGTGGTTTTTAGGAACTAAACTTGTGTCTTTGTGCCTGCAAGGCAAGTACTTTATTGACGGAGCCATCTCTTCAGCCCGGTTTTATTTTTAAGGCAGTATCTCACTGTATAGCCCAGCTACCCTCAAACTTGAAATCCTCCTGCTTCACCCTCTCAAGTACTGGGCTTTCATGCATTTACCTCCACACTTGGTTTCGGTAGAACTCTTGAACTGTATAACTGAAATTTTGTGTCCTTCGACCAATGTTTTGTTAACCCTTGTACTCCTGATCTCTGATTACTGCTTCTGGAGGCCATTTAAAAACTTCTTTTTCCTTTCTAACACAATAGATCTTTGATCATCAATGAATGTCTGGTTGTGGCTATCAGTACCATTGCTAAATTTGATACTATAAATTATATGCTAAAAGTTTTTCTTCAACTTAAGTTTTAATATAGAATTCCATTTTATAAATATTTGACGAGCTCATTTTATAAGCCAGGTCATGTGGACCTAGAGATAAAAGAGGAGTTCTGATGCTTGAGAATTTCACAACCCAAGGAGAGGTACAGAGAGGAAGATAAGCCCATGTTATCATCTGGTAGAGTATAATCGATATATAAATTTAGCACCATGTCAGCACACAGACTTACTGAGTAAGGGCAGTCTTCCCAGATGAGATGGTGCTGAGCTGACTCCAAGGGCAGCAGGCAGCAGGTAAACAAGCTGGTGGCCCAGAGGCATTCTAGAGAAAGAAAGCAATGTGTGCAAAGCCGATGAAGTGTGAGGCAGTGGGCAAGACCCAGAGACTCAGTGCAGTTTGCTAAAGTGGCACAATGGATGTGAATGGGAAACTGGCTGTGTAGTGCATTTGAGGGATTTGGGTTTCCCTTAAGAATAACTGGGGACATCAAGAGATCTAAGCAAGGAAAGAAGAGAGTATCATTTGCATATTGAGAACATCATTCGAACAGCAATGTAAAGAGTAGATTCACAGTCTCCCAAAGAGGGAGATATTTTTGGAAAATTACTGAAACTATTGGGCTATCAGCAAAAAAGCAAAGATTTAAAAGCTATTTAGCTTATAGAATCAAAGCACTTATTGAGCAATCAACTTTAGGGAGGTAGGGAAAGAGAGAGGGAGGGAGACAGAGAGACAGAGAGAGACAGAGACAGAGAACAGCAACAACAACAATAAAGTTGTCTCAGAGAATCCCTGAGGGGTGTGTGTGTGTGGGTGCAGTCTAACTGAAATGGCAAGCTCCAGGTTCAATGAGAGATCTTTTCTTAAAAATGAGGTTGGAAAGGCAAATCCAAGAATTTGGTGTTGAGGTAAAGTTCTTTCCTGATGGTCCAGGGAATATGGGAAGAAGAGCACTGAAAGGCTTCTGAGTAGTGGACACATCCAGCGAATAATCCAAGCAGAAATGTCCAATAGACAAAGATGTAGCTGGTTTAAAAGCTCTGATGATTGGTTCAAGGTACATGTTGGAGAGTCATCATTGGTAGCTGATGGCAAAGGAAGTATCCCCAAAGAGAGTACGAGTAAGGCTAAACTCAGGCAGAGACTCCAGGGGAAGGTATTTGAATAACAGTTGGGAGAAAAGCAATTTTGAAAGGAGAATAAAACCCAGGAGCCAGAGAGGCCAGAAGAAAGCCAAAACAAGGTATCACGGGAGCTGGAACAGCAATAGTTTGAAAAATGGAATATAGTTAATAGAAAGAATGGAGAGTTTGTGTCTACTCTACTGTCATTTTACCAATTACGATTTTGCTTTATTCTACATATAACAGCTACTAAACACAAAATACATGTTTAAATAAATACGCATAGCTGCATTTTATGGATATTCCTAGCAATTATGGCTATATAAGGTATATCGTTCCTTTTGTATTCTATGGTAATCCAGAGGCATTCTTTCCAGTTGTACTAGAAGAAAAGCCCTGAACCATATAAAGCAACTGTTTCTGAGATTTCCCTGTGTAGACATGAAATTTTATGTTATAGAAATGAACTCTAATATGTGACTGAATGGGTTCTTCTGAGAGATAATTTATAATGCTATAATATAACTACTTGGTACCCACAAGTTCAGCCATTCAGTTTTTATATTTGTCATAATGTCAGAAATTACCCTGAGGTGTCAAGAGAGTAGCAACACTTTGAATATGATGGAAACCTATTCAGAGTTTCAACACTGTCACATAAACATTAAGCCTAAATAATTGAGTGAGAAAATACATTTAAAAGGTTTGCTCCATGCATTAAGTCCACAGTGTTTTATAATAACCTCAAAAAGGATGTAGAATCTGAATCTCAGGTACTAAAAGTCCTAAAAGGAAAGTCAGTTAAAACTTGGAAACTTCTGTCTTTAGTGTGATGTGTGTATGTGTGTGTGGAGTGTGTGAGTTCTCTGGTTCTCTCCTTCCCTAGAAGATCTAAATTTTATTATAGATAATTTTATTATAGAATATCAGTCATGATTTGAATTGGAGGAAAGTCCAGCAATTTGTTTACAGTTAATGTACTAAAAAAAATAAGTGTAGCTTTCACATTTGGGGAAAAGATGTTAGCTATCATAGACAACCATTCACAAACAATGGGAGGGTTCCCCAGCTTGTTATTTTGAAAAACATCAAAACAACTAAAATTTGAAATGGTTGAAGTACTTTGAATAAGAAATGTCCTCTATAGTCTTGGGAAGTAGAACAGCAGGTCCTCATAAAACTGTTCGGGAGCTTAAGAGGTGCAGTCTGGCTGGAGGAAGTATGTCACTGGGAGCAGGCGCAGGCAGATTAAAAGCTGATGTCATTCCCAGTTCACTCTCTTGGCTTTGGTCGAGGATGTGAGTTCTCGGCTTCCTGCCTCAGTTGCCATGCCTGCCTGATGCTATACTGTTCCCACCATTATGGACTCTAACTCTCTGGAACCATGAGCCAAAATAAACACTTTCTTCTATAAGTTGTCTTGGTGATGGTGTTTTATCACAGTAAAAGAAAACTAACTGGTATAGTAGTAAATGTATACTTTTAACCTACAATCATCATTTGGCATATTTGGTTACATTTGTTTGATCAGTCTATATGGAAATATTGAAGATTTGGGGGAGTAAATCTTAAAGGTGGTACTGTGTACTTCCCATTATCTGCTTGACATATGATTGGTGATGCACAATTTGCTCACTTGACTAAATATCTGACAAAAAGATACTTAATGGAGGAAGAGTTTATTTTGGCTTACAGTTTGAGGGCATAGTTCATCACAGCAGGAAAGGCATGATGCTGAGATACTGGTGCTTAACTGGCTTCTTCTTTCCACCCTTTTAATTCAGTCTCAACTCCAACTCATTGGATAGTACTGCCCACATCCAGGATGGGTATTGTCTTCTTGGTTTAACTTCTTAGAAGTACTCTGACAGGCATGTCCAGAAGTGTGTCTCCTAGGTGATTCCAAATTATAATAAGGATTGGCCATGACAGCTAGTCTGGTTCCTGCCAGATTTCTTTATCATTAGTAAGTAGTCTGTGAGCATGAGAACACAGCTAAGATGAGGATTCAAGAGCTAGTCCATGCTTGGAAGCTGCTTTAGAAACACAGGTTAAAGGGAGCATGTGATGGCCAATCTTAGTTGTCAACTTGACAACATCTAGAATCAACTAAAACTCAAGGTACATCTGTGAGAGACTTTTCTTGATCGGGTCATTTGAGGTGGAAAAACTGTGGTGGTTTAAATGAGATTGACTCCATAGTCTCATATGTTTGTATGCTTAGTCCTCAGTTGATGGACTTTTGGGGAAGGATTAGGAGAAGTGACATTGTTGGAGTAGGTGTGTCAGTAGAGGTGGGCTCTGAGGTTTCAAAAGCTCACACCAGGCTCAGTGTTCCTCTCTCTTCCTGATACATACCTGTGGATCAGGATGTAAAGCTCTCAGTTACTTTTCCAACTCCACACCTGCCAGCATGCTGCTAAGCAGCCATGCTTTCCACCATTATGGTCATGGGCTGACTCTCTGAAACAAGCCCCTCAATTAAATGCTTTCTTTAATAAGAGTTGCCTTAGTAATGGTGTCTCTTCACAGCAATAGAAACCCTAACTAAGATAAAAACTCACCATAAAACTGGATCATTTAAGGTCAGAAGGACCACCCTAATCTGGGTCACACATTCTGGTGGCAGCTTATATAAAATGACATAGAAGAAGAAAGCTTTTGCTTTCTGCCTGCTTCCCTCACTCTCACCGGCAAGTTCGTCTATCCCTCTGGAGAGGCATCCCTTCACTGGTGTTAGAATCTACTTCATCAGGATTCCAATGTATGCTGAAGACCAGCTGAGACATCCATCCTCATGAGCTAAAGGACTATCAGTTTCTAGGGCTTTCCATCAGGAGGCAGCCATTGTTGTACTAGCCAGACCACAGTCTGTAAGTCACTCTAATAAATTTCCTTCACACACACACACACACACACACACACACACACACACACACACACACACAATTTGTTCTATCAGTGCTGTTCCTCTAGAGAACTCTGATTAACACAGAGCTAGATGGGAAGGGATGAAGAAAACATCACAAAGTGTACTGATCTTCGTCCTGCTATGGCCTCTCAAATGCATCTTTGTCCACTGCTCAGGCCTGACATATGGCCCTGCTGCTGTTCTACAGGCCATATTGAAGACAGCTCTAGTAGCAGTTGAGGCAGAGATTCTATCATATACGGGATTGTGCCCCTTACATCCAGATGTTGAGGTTCTAACTCCCAGTGTAACTTAGAGATTGGGTCTCTAAAGAGTAGTCAGGGTTAAATGAGGTCAGAAAGGTAAGATTCAAATCCAATCCCACTGGTGTCTTTATAAAAGGAAAGGTTCTAGGGATGTTGTATTTAAGAAAAGGCTATGTACAGACATGGTAAGGCCACTCATAGTCTGCAGGCCAAAGGCAAGGGGTCTCAGGAGAAGGCAGTTCTGCTGGCACTTTGAACTTGGCTTCTAGCCTCTGTAGGATGCTGCCATAACAACTCTCATAGATCTGTTTTCATTCTTGCATGCTTTGTTCTCCTCTCCTCATCTGTGTCTATATCTTCCTTCCCATCACTCTCCTTGAACTTCAGGAAGAGACATTATACTTCTTAGTTCTAAGTTTTTCTTCCTGTCTGGAAAAACATATGCCATTTGTTACTTTTCTAAAGAGAAACAAAAACAAATGGGCAAACAGAAAACCACACAATTCTTATCTTTTTCTTCTGCCGTCTTCATAATTGCTCTTCCAAAAGTTTTTGTTCCTTTCTGCTAGCAGCATGCAGATGTCTTTCTTGTAAACCCTCAGGACAGAAGGACTGGAGGTAGGTGTGTTTGCACTAAACAGAATACACAGGCAGCCCAGGATTTCACTGTGTAGACCAGTATGCCCTTGAAGTTACTGTGTAGCCCAGGCTAGCCCCAAATTTGTACTCCTCCTGTCTCCATATCCCAAATGCTAGGACTTCAACCATTTGTTGCCATGCCAAGCTTAGTACTAAATCTTTATTTACAATTGTAGACTATAATAAAGCAAATTTCTATAGAAAAAGAAAGATAAAACATAGGTCTTTCCTTTTTAAAATTGGAGTTAGACAAAAGATAAGTTTCTTCTTCTTAGAATTGGAGTTAACAGACAGAATTAATCTGTCTAATTCTCTAAGCAGGTGTTTAGTAAGCATGTATAATATCTGAACTTGTACTTACGTAATAAACAGCTCAAAGGCAGCACTGGCCTATGGAGTACACAGCAGGGATTATGGGAGCTAACTATTTCCTTTATTTCTTTCTTTGGGGTTCCCATCACCTCATTTAGAGTCTGCTGCATTTCTCCCAGATTTCCCCTCTCTTTATTCTGTCCCTCTGCCTTCCTGATGGCCTTCATGTTTCCTGATGGCTTTTATGTTTTTGTTTTCCTGCACAGTCAAGATCATATCAAAGTCAGTTATTCATTGATCCAGTCTTAGGAAGACCCGAGGACCATGTAAGAGCATGCTCCCATTTCTCAGATTTCTCTGAGGGGAGCACCCACCTAATAGATGACACTTGCTGGGATTGATGGCCCATGATATTTGACTCTGGCCCCCTCTCGGTTTTCTACAGCTTCTCTCGGCTCCCCTTCACATCAGTTTGTATGGAGGCAGTCAGCCTAGCAGTGTGGGAAAAGAACCCGCAATAACCCAGTTCTGGATCCAGCAGCTTCTTCACTCTGTAGTGGAAAATGGGAGAGCAGAGAGATTGGTGGGGATTCCTGGAATGGAATCACCACATGGACAATGGCAGAGACACAAGATCCACTTCATTTGCTGGAATAAACCTTCTCCAGGGAAGGGACTGTGCAAAGAATATGTTTAGCTTTTTGCCCAGTAGTAAACAAAGATTGAAAGACAATAATCTTTATGGGCTGGCATGTTGAGAGTGTATGGCCAAAGCCAAAGAGAATAGCCAGTGCTCACGGTCTTCCATCATTTACTTAGATAATCATCTTTACCCTGCCTGTCACCTACCTTGTTGGGATGTTGTGTTAGGATGAAAGCCCATTTGTCCAGTAGAATCATGAATTTGAAAGCGAGGACTGAGCCACTCAGTCGCGCGAATCTGGCACAGTTCTGGATACCGACATGGAGCTGGTGGATGTCTGTTTATCTTCAGGTAAATGTGATGAAGGGAGCCAGGGGCTGCAGTGTTAAAATTATGGGTCACAGATTCTAATCTAGAGACGAAACATGGAGAAAGGAAAAGGCGAGAGGAGGCTCAGAAATGAAGCATTCTTACAATAAAGGTGAAATGTCGTAGCAGTATCTGATCAAGTGGTGTTGACACCGAGAGTTTGTGGTTAAGAGTCATCTGTGTACAGTCATTTAGAAGGGTGGCAATAGCAAAGTAGGGAAAGGAAAAGGTTAATTGTTGGCTCTCAGGGGAGCCAAGCAACTGATTGGCTGGAGGGTTGGGTGTGTGCCATTTGGATAGACATAGAAACTATCAAGATACAGGTTGAGACTGGGTGTGAAGGAATGAGGGAGAGTGCTGGGGAGCAGTCGGGGGGAGAAAGCGGCATTGGTAGAGGCTGTGAAGCTCAGGGGCGAGGCCTAGAATGTGGCAGTGTCCTTCTCTGTGTGAGCTCCAGGTCAGGCTGAGGCTAGATAAGTAAGGAACTGGTGTGAGCAGGCAGAAAAGGCTGAGAACCGGGGGAGAGGTTGCCTGTTGCCTGTGAGAGTGGATTTCAGAGGATAGTTAGCATTAAATACTAGTGATGTTCCTGCTTTCCATGTTTTTAATTGATTCGATGGTAGATATTTGTCAAAAATTCAAAAATTGAGAACTATAAGAATATATGGCTGGCACATGCCTTTAATCTCAACAGTCAGGAGGCAGAGGCAGGTGGATCTCTGTGAGTTCAAGGCCAGCCTGGTCTGGTCTACAGAGTGAGTTCCAGGACAGCCAGAGTTACAATAGAGAAACCCTGTCTCAAAAAAATCAAAAAACTAAAAAGCAAAAACAAAAACAAGAAAAAGAAAAAACTAAAATAAAATATAGAGAAGCCAAGTGTAGTGTTGCATGTCTTATTCCCAGCACTGGGGAGGCAGAGGCAGGCAGACCTCTGAGTTCAAGGCCAGTCTCTTCTATATAGCAAGTTCCAGGCCAGCCAAGGTTACACAGTGAGACTCTGTCTCAAGAAGAAAAAGAGGAGGAAGAAGAAGGGGAGGAGGATGCAGAAGATAATAAAAGTAATAAATACATAACTGACCCTTGGTGAAGACTTTTAACTATTTTGTGCTTCCTTCCATTCTTCTCCTCTTTACACATATGGAACTGTGATACATATTTTGCCATTAAATTGACATCATAGTACATGCATAATTTTGTACCCCGTGGTGGTTAATATCCATTACCTATTCAGTAGGCTTTAGAATCAACCTAGAAACACAACGCTGGTTGTATCTGCCCATAAGGATGTTTCCAAATATTTTTAACAGACCCGGGAAGTGTCAAGTGGGCAGCATCGTCCGCTAGGTTGGGGCTCAAAGCGGAATAAGAAGGAGAAGTGAGTGAGGCACCAATATCCACGTTCCTCAGCTCTCCTCACACTCCTGCCCCATGCCTTACACCCATGATAGACTCCACCCTCCCACTAGGAGCTAGAAACCCTTCCTTCTTTAAACAGCTTTTGCATCAGCAGTGAGGAAAACATATGTCGCAAGACATAATACAGCAGGATGGTTAATACATGGATTCTGAAGGTGATCCAAGTTCAAATTTTGACGTGCCATTGATCCTAGTCGAGATTCTTAAGTCTCTAATTCATGTTGCACATTTGTAAAGTGAGAAATGAGAGAACTAATTATGCTGTCAGATACAACATGAGGACTAAATGAGGCCATGCATATACAGTGACTTATTGCAATGTGTGGCTCATAGCACTTTACAGATTACAATGTATTCTTGAACACAATAAAGATAATTCTCATATTAAGTATTTGCAAAAGGCAGAATCTTCCTGATTTCTCGGGATCTTTCGTATTGAAGCACTCTATCCCCATCCCCATCCCCACCCTCCACCCCCGTTTTGAGACAGGATCTCACTACATAGCATTGACCAGCCTGGAACTCAGAAAGATCTGCCTGCTTCTGCCTCCCAAGTGCTGGCACTAAAAGTGTGCACAACAATGCCTGGCCTGTATCCACCCCATTCTGACGGCAGCCAAAGGTAGAAGTTATGTCATCATTCCAGAAAGGAAGGCTCCACAGTCAATATACCTGGGCTGGGTTTCTGGCTCCATTGCTTATCCATGTGCTCTGGGGTGAGTAACTTAGCTTCTATAACCTCAATTTCTAATCTGAGAAATGTGGATGACAACAGCCCTTCTGAGCCTTGTGACAGCTAATTGCCATTACATGTGAAGTGCTCAGTCAAGTTAATGATAATGATGATGGCTCCAAGTCATGAAAGTATTTCTGATGTGTGTCTGCTACAGCACCCTAGTTTTACAGTTTCTAGACAGGGAGATTATCTAAAAGTATAGTTTACCAGGAAACGAAGAAGTCTGACTGTTCAATAGACAAAGTGTATTTTAAAATTCTGAGAGGTACAAGTAAAATAAAACTTTTATAATCAATTTGCATTCTGGCTATATTTTAGCATCAACTTGACATAAACTAGAATCGTTTGGGAAGACTCAGTTGAAGAACTGCCTCCATCAAATTGGCCTGTGGCCGTGTCTGTGACAGACTGTCTTGATTGATGGTTGATGAAAGAGGGCTCAGCCCACTATGGGCAGCGCCAGCCCTAGGCAGTAGGTCTGGAGTGTCTGAGGAAGCCAGCTGAGCATGAGTCAAAGAGTGAGTCAGTACTTAGCATTCCTCCACGGTTTCTGCTTCCGTTCCTGCCCCAGTTTCTCTCGGTGATGGGCTGTGACTGAAAGTGAAACCCGAAATAATAATCCCAAGTTGCTGTTGGTTATGGCATCTAGCACAGCAACAGATAGAAACTAGGGCAACTCGTACTTCATTTGTTTTTTAAGAATGTTAGATGATGGAAAGATAAGCCACTTTCTTGAAAAGCCCATGTAACTTGCTGTATAAAGAGACTCCACAACAAGCAGCCTTCTGGTTTCCGAGTCACACCTAGAGTATTCACTCTGCCAGAAATAGGAAGCTTCCGTGGGTCTGATGATCTGTCACTGGATGTCAGTTTAGGATGTATTCATCATAAGCATCGAAGGGACACACTCATTTTTTTTTCTGGCTTCGGGCCTTAGTACTAAAAGTAGGACTTAGCATACGTTTTCATGTGATTACTAAACTTACTGTTTTCTTCAGACATAATCTTTTGTTTGATGACTCAAACAACAAAGAATTCAACACAATACGCATTATTGTCAGAGAAGACCCTGGTACATTTTCATCTATTATCACAGTTGATGATACAAGTCTCAATTTTAAAAATGTTACCCAAATTCTTTTGAGATTTCTTCAGTTCATCACTTGCTCCATGAAATATATACATATGTATGTTTTTTGAGAGAGGGTTTATGTGTTGTAGCTCTGGCTGTCATGGAACTCATTCTGTAGATCAGGCTGGCCTCGAACTTGCAGAGATGTGCCTGCATCTGCTTTCCGAGTGCTGGGATTAAAGATGTGTGCCACCACCACCTGGCTGGTTATATTAATATCAAACTTCATAATATTGCATAGAAGTCAGAAGTCTACATTGGGAAAACAACTATAATGAAATCAGGTTCCTGGTGTTGTTAGGAACAGGGCTAGAATGGGACCCTCGGCTTCTCCTTTGTCAATGTCCCCCACTCTGAGGCATCCAAAGCAGGTCAGCTAGCAAACTTCAAAGATGCCACCCACTTCTGGAGTAAGATTTCTACCAAACATTGACTTTGAAATTCTACAGGACAAAACCTGGGCCAAGAGTCTACAGATCCCTGGGAAGTGTATGAATGTAAGACAGAGAACTTACTAGATTCCCTAAAGAAGCCATGCCTTTTCATATGTTCATCGTTTTCATGGTTACCAGCAGAATCTCCAGGGGTCTGTAGCCAAGAAGTGTCATGGAAGCCACAATCAGACATCCAAGGCTTCCAGCCTTCTAGTGTTTACTTCGATAAAGGATGAAGGCTAATCTTGAAATCCCACAGAAGTTCAGCTCCATTAGTAGTAGTTAAAATGTTGTCACAAGATATTCCTAGTCTGCAGGAATGTGGAGACGGGAACATCTAATGCTTGGTTTCATAGGAGCATGGTAGGCTTTATATTCTCCTTGCGTATGGGTATAGCCTTGTATTTGGTCCACAACATTGGATAAATGTTATTGCTATAATTCATATCATGCCTGTAGGAGTGTCCAATAGACATGTACAGTCAATCGTAGTGGCGCTTACGCCTCCGTGTGTGTGAGGAACTCGTGGGGAGCCCACAAAAGCTTCCAGCTCACGAGTCCCATCCAGGTCAACCTCGGATCTCTGGACGTGGGACTTTGTCCCCAGCATGTGACATCGTGCTCCTGACAGCAGCCAGTAGTCTACACCCGGAGACAACACAGTGCAAGATGCTATTGTTTTCACTTCAGGAATCTCTCTTCTTTCCAAAGCTAACATAAGTGTGATTTTAAATTTATCATTTTAAAAAAAACACATGCTGAAAAATACCCAGCATTTTGAATTTTTGAAATTCAATGAATTAGTCATGTGGGGGCCCACTGCGTCACCACCATCGAAGTCAGCAAAGAGCACTCAGCCAGCCCTTGAGGAGGCAGTTCACCCCGCACCTTCTCAACGAAGAGTGCACACTCTTTTCCCTGAAGATCCAGTTTTGTCTGCCTTTGAATTTTCTATAAATGGAATCACGCTATTATTTTGATCTTTATAGGGTCAATTTGTAGACTTCATAACAGTCATTTTAGCGGAGTTTCTTTCTCTGTGCTGAGGGTTGATTTCAGCGGCTTTTGTGTGCTAGACAAGCACTGGACCAACTGAGCTCAACCCTCAACCTCAGGAATAAGTAATAGAATGAATTGCTAATTGGGTATGGAAGACCTGTGGAGACACGAAGAGACCCATGAAAGCATTACGAAGATAGCGAGTTTAGAATACAATTATCACCTAGAAGCATGATAGAAACCTAGGAAAAAGGTGGACTTGTTAACATTGGAAAGATCAAGAGGAGAGATGCTGTGGAGGCGAAGGTCAGACCTCTGATAAGATACAGTGATGCTATTTCTCTGACGGAGGGGAAACTGAGAACTAGTAACCGCTGATGCTATGAGAAGGTGTGGTCCTTCCTCTTCCTCGCTTGTGGTCTCTCTAGTAGTGTTTGCTGTTGGTAGAAACCTGCAGAGAGAAAGAGAGTTGTAGGGAGGCAGAAAAATGCAGAGTGCAGAATGGAAGGGTGTGCTGGAAGCTGAGGAATTGATCACCTGGCTCAGTTTCCTTTGGTCAACATAGTACCTGTAATGTTTACGCTCACTGCATGGATCAGTAATGCATTTGTTTCTATTGCTACATAATAGTGTGCTGTATTAATATAGCCATCTTTTGTTTAGCTTTCAAAAAGATTTTATTTTTAACTGTGCGGGTATGTGTGTATGTGTGGGTCTGTACACAGAAGTGTACGATATGCGCATAGAGACCAAAAAGGGTGTCAAATCCCCCGGAGCCAGAATTGCAGGTGATCGTGAGCCACCCACCATGAGTACTGGGGACTGGATTCAGGTCCTCTGCAAGGGCAGCATGCACTCTGGACTCATCTCCCCAACTCTTGTTTACAGTTTTATTGTTGATGGATGCTTGTGGATTATTTTCTATTTTCACTATTATGAATAATAATGAGAGTAGATATTTTTAAGCACGTTTCCTGGCATGCATGTGCACATGTTTATGTGAATATTTGCCTGGAAATGAAACTGCTGGGTCATAGGGCATGCAAATACTCAATTTACAAGATGAGGCAAAACAGCTGTTCAGAATGGCTCTCACAGGGAACGCTCTCACCGGTGACACAGAGTGGTCGGCATGACTCACTCGGGTCAACCCTTCCTACTGTCAGTCCTCTGATTTTAGTAAACCTATTATTAGAATAATTAAATGGTCAATAATATCTTAATAAATGTTAATTATATGATTGCATTTATTTTCTTTCTTTTTAAAATACTTTCTCTAATTTTTGTTTAGATTTACTTATTTATTTTATGTGAATGGGTGTTTTGCTTGCATGTATGTCTGTGTACCACGTGCATGCCCGGTTCCTGTGGAGGCCAGAAGAAGGGTTTGGATCTTCTGACATTGGAGTCACAGATGGTTATGAACCACCCTCTGGGTGCTGGGAATTGAACTGGGTCCTCTGGAAGAGCAGCCAGTGCTCTTAACCACTGAGCCTTTTCTCCAGCCCTCTGATTGTATTTCTAATTTTCATTTCCTTGGTGATTAATAATACAGAGTATAATATATATTCCATGTACTATTTCATATCACCTTTTGTAAAGTCTCTGTTAAAATATCCTGTATGTGTTTTTGTTGTTGTTGTTAGACTATCTCTTATCAATTTGGAAGACTTCTTTGTTGATACCGCATGTAAGTCCTTTATCAATTATCTAATATGCCTTTTCTTTGCTCTATTATGCCTTCCCTCACTTTTTAAATAAAGAACAGAAATACTTTTTTAAAATATTTATTATTATCATATTGTGTGGGAGTGTGTTTGCACGTCATGCCACATATATGGGGGTTAGGAGACATCTTTGTGCATCAGTGCTCTCTCCTAACTTTACCTGGGTTCTGGGTTTGCCCAGGTGTCCTGGCTCATATGGAGAGTATCTTCTAACTCCCTGAGTCATCCTGTTGGCCCAGGAACAAACATTCTTAATTTTAATGAAGTACAATGTATCATTCCCCTTAAATACTTAAAACATTTTTGTTTTCACAAAATATTTTCCTAAGACATAATTATGAAGACATTTTCTTCAGCTGCTTTAAAAAAGTCTGTGCTGTCCAGTGCAACAGCCACCGCCCGCCCGTACAGGGTGATTTAGGTCGAAAGTAAATTCACGAGCCCTATGCAATGAGCATCTAAGTGCGTTAGGTAGTGTAGAACTAATTTGAGAACATTCCCACCGCCTCAGAAAGCTCTGCCTTCTACACTGCCTAGAAGTTTTACCACTCACTTTTCCCATTGGCTCCGCAATCTGCCTGGATCTAATTTCTGTGGCTGTGCTTGGTAGTACTCAGGCTTTAACTTTTTCCATATGGTCCTCTAATTAACCCAGCGCTGTTTGCTCCTTTGCCCCCACTGTTCGGCAGAACTAACTAGTAATTTATGAAGTCTCCATTTAAAGTGCGCCCGTTGATGTGTGCTCTCTCCTGCCCCATTAGTCCATTTCTCTACCCTGGTGCCATTAAGTACCAAGTGGGCCTTATTAGCGTCCCTTTAGACCTCTTGATATTCCGTAGCACAACCCCTCACACCTTGTCCTCCTTCAGCTGTGCCTGGGCTCCTCTTAGGCGTTTCCACTTCCAAGGGCATTTTAATTTTATTGTTATTTTTTCTTTGACATAATACTTTCATTAATTACATGATTCATCATTACTTTTTAATGTTCAAGCAATTTCAAACTCACAGAAAAGTTTCAAGTATAGAACAAAAACTGTTGTTTTCTCTGCCTTTTGGGAGTAGGCTGTACCCATCACTCTCGGACACTCTAATGCATTTTCTACCAAGGACACTGTTACGTACAGACATCCAAATCAGGAATTCAGCCCCGGCATCTGACTGTCATCTAGCCTTTGGACCAAGCTAAAGCCTCGCCAGTTGTCCCAAGGACTGGGCTGGAGACTACACATTACCTGTGGCATGTACCTCTTTGCTCTTTATCAGTCACGAGCAGCTCCTTGGTTGTTCCCTGAATGCTGTGTTCTTGACTCTGTATGAAGACTACAGCCCAGTTGTTCTGTCAATGGCCCAGCAATACAGATCTATCCCTGTTGGATTATTTCTAGATCCAGGTTATCCATTCTTGGTAGAAATACCACAGAACTAATGAGGGCTCTTGCATCCTCTCACACGGCTCAGGATTTCAATTTTTGCCATGATCAGTCATATTAACATTGAACACTTGATTGGCAGGTGGTGTCTGCCAGCTGTCTGACTGTAATGTCAACCCTCAACTTTGAACTAGATGGTTTTGGGATGGTGTTCTGGGATTATGTAAATGTCCTCTGTCTATAACATACTTTTATAACAGTTTCTAATGAAAGCTTCCCATTTTACTCAATGGGGTGTATTCCATTACTATTGTTATTTATTTTGATTTTTGTGCTTAGAAACACATGTGTTTCTGCAATTGCATGTGTGCAGGTGCACCTGGAAGCTAGAGGCCAACCTTGGGTGTCTTTCCTCAGGAGTTATCTACCTTGCTCTTGAGAGAAGGTCTCTAATCAGGAACCTGGAGCTCCCCAGTGGACTAGGCCAACTAGCCAGGGAGCTCCAGGGTCCTCTGACTCCACCTCCCCTGGCTGGGATTACAAGACTGTTCCACCACGCCTGGTTTTGTGCATGAGTCCCGGGGATCTAACCTAGTTTCTTATGCTTGCATTGCAAACAATTATCTATCTGACTGAGCTCTCTCTCCAGATGTCTTGTGGTGTTTAAATCACCCTTCAACTGGTGACCACAGAACTAGAGGTATAATGGAGATATTGTATTGAGAATACAATACCTTGTGAGGTTTACCACTGGGAAAGATTTGGGAATAGAGAGCAATAGTGGTATGTGGCACGTCCTGGACATTAGTTGAGCTAACTCCTATGTTCATTTATGCATATAGAAAACTGTGAGTCCGTATGAATTTCCAGTTCACTAAAGAAGGTCCAGTCTAGTGTCCCCTCTACATATTTGTAACTCTCTTCTCTGACAGTGAGAAACTGAGCTTTCATTGTCCTTAGGTAATTATGCAAGAGGAAAGGCAGGAAAAAGGGGAGTGGGGGAGAGAAATCCGTTTATCAAAGTCAGTAAATGTCCCATTAGGCTTCTGATTGGTATTGCACTAATTCTAACTTTCAGCTGAGAAAGAACATTGCAGAATCTTCCAGCCCTTCAATATAGTATAAATTCCTTCAATTATTTCAAATCCTTTTAAACTGCCCTAGAAATGGTTTTGGTTTTCTGTACATCTATATTGACATCTACATCAATAATTCTCTCTATCTTTAGGTATATATAGAAATAAGATATAGATACAGATAGATATATATGCTTTTAGTTTATGACTGGTTTTACTAATACTCTCTCCCATTTTAGTCAGTAGAGTATATATATGTATAAAATATATATATAATATATAATATATCATTTATCTTGACTTTTGTGCTTGAATGCATGTGTGTGTGTGTGTGTGTGTGTTGTATGAACACCTGTATGTGCATGTGTGTGTGTCCACATGTAGAAGACATAGGTCAACATTAGGTGTCTTCTCCAGTTTTTCTCACCTTAATTTTCTTTTCAAAAATGATTATTTTATTTTATGTGTACGAGTCTTTTGCTTGTATATATGTATGTGTATCATGTGTGTTCCTGGTGCCTGATAAGGCCAGAAGAAGCTATTGGATCCTCTGGAGCTAGAGTTATGGACAGTTGTGAGCTGCCAGCTGAATGCTGAAAATAGAACCCAGGTCCTTGGCAAGAACAGCAAGTGCTCTCAGTGACTGAGCAACCTCCAGCCATTATTAATTTTTGAGATATGGTCTTTTACTGAACTAAAGGCTCACAAATTTGGTTGGACTGGCTGGCCAACAAATCCCCAGGAATCCTCCTGCTTCCTCAGTACTGGGATTACAGGTGATAATTGCCCGACCTGACATTTTACATGGCTGCAGGGGATTTGAACTCAGATTCTCATGCTTGCAGAGCAAGAATTTCTATCCATCAAGCCATGTTCTCAGCCCCCCGCCTTTAAAAAACGCTTTTAACATTGGAATTTCTTAATACAATGACCAAATATGGACCAATAGTCTTTTTAAATTTTCATTTTTAGATTTATTTATTTTCTTTTCTTTTGTATGAAGTTTTGCTTGCATGGATGTCTGAGCAGTCTGTGTGTGCCTGGTGCCTGAGGGGGTCAGAAGAGGGCATAACATCCCATGCAACTTGAGTTGTGGATGGTTGTGAGAATTGAACCCAGGTCTTCCACAAGAACAGCGAGTGCTCTGGACATCTGAGTTATCTCTCCAGCCCTGGATCAATAGTCTTAAAGAAGTTCATTAGAAAACAACTCGGCTTACAGAAAAACTCATGGGTACACACAAATGCATAAAGCATTCTTGAAGATGATTTGCCCGGCTGGAGGAGGACTCCTGCCTTCTTGACCCTGAAGCCATGGTTCCATCTGGAGGGATGGTTCCGTGACCCCGTTAAGAATCTCTGCAAATCCTTCTTTTTGAAAGATGAGAAAAGTAAGACTTTGTGGGAAAGCAATAGAACTCCTTGAAGCACTGTTTCTATGTGTTAAAGGACCAGGATATAGAATTAGAAGAAGCCCTTTTTATAGCAATTCACCCCATAACCTCTTCCTCCCTTCCTGGTTCACTCTCTTCTTTGAGCTTTATCTATACTAACTTCTTCCAGAAATGCTCTCGGCAGTATGTCCTATCACTTGTAAATTCTTCCTGAACCTATTGACATCTGGCAATAATGCAATCCCCAAGGCTGCAGTGACTCCACAAGCAAAGCTTTGGTGGGACCACCTGGTGCCCCCTTTCTTTCTCTTTGAGCATCCTATTCACCCATCACCTTGCACACTGTTTGGGTTATAGATAGCAGATCTCATCACTGATGAGGTTATTTCAAGAGTTCCCTGTCTGCCCGCTGGTCTGGACTCTCTCTCGCTCCCTCGTTCCCACCCCATCCAATGCAATCCCCTCACTGGCTGGACAATGAGCAGGACCTCGGGAAAGGGATGTGGGTCTGGATCAAATGGCCAGAGATCAGGTCGGGTGCTGAGAGCCAGACAGGATAATTAATTTACCTTGGGACTTCCATTCAGGGATGATCAAAGTCACTTTATTTCGAGGGCATAGGTGAATATATCGAGGGTTGCAGGGGTGGGGAAACAGGTAGCCAATCTGGCAATCACCTGTTCAGAGCGGGCTAGGGTACAGACACAGTGACATGTAGGAGGGAAGGGGCCCGCAGCTTTCTTCTGCTTTGATAGCAGGAGCTGTTAGCGCCCTCAACCGGCCATGCGAGGTTTTGACCCTTTTCCATGGTACCGCAGTCTCCCTTCTGTCCAGTGTCCAGAGCTTCCGCTCCCTACTTTGGGAGTATGAGTGGATGACGGGAGAAAGCATGGCGCACGCAGCGCTGACTGGGTTCTACACTCAGGTGTCTTAGTGGCACCTGACAGATCCCACTCCCTAATCAGAGCTTTGGGTTTTCCATAGACTTTCACATACAGACTAGACTTTGTTTTTTAATGTCTTAGAAAATGGAATGTTGCAGGGCTTGGGGGTACAGCTCAATTAGTAGAGTGTTTGCCTAGGGTTCTTGAAGCCCTGAGTTTGGTCTCTAGCGCCTCATAAGCCAAGCATGATGTTCTACACTTTTAGTCCCAGCACTTGAGAGAGGCAGAATGATCAGAACATCAAGGTCATCGATTACGTAGTGAGGTAAACACTAGCCTGGGATATTTGAGAACTCAAATAAAAAAAAAATGAATAAAATAAAAAAAGATGGAATGTTGTCTGTCATGGTGTTTCACACCTGAAACTCTAAGACTTGAAGATCTTAGGCAGAATCATTGCTGTGTGTCTCCAAATAGTCTAAGCAACATAGCGAGTGTCAGGCCAGCTTGGGCCATAGAGTGAGGTCTTGTGTTAAAAAGAATACTATGAAACAAACAAACAACAATGAAAACAAAACCAGAAGAAGAAAGAAAATCTTGAGTCTCTATCCCACCCATTGCTCACGCCAGCAACGTGGGAGTCCTTCCGTCCATCTCTTTATCTTTCTCCACCTGGTCCAAACCAGCATGTCCTGTCTTGCTGGGCATCTGTAACAGCCTTACAGCTGGTCTCCTTCTCTTCTGTCTTCCTACAGGGCTGAGTTCTCTTTCAGAAGTGTACACCAGCTTGCGGCCCTCTCAAGTTTCCACTCCTTCCTTCCCAGGGTTCCCTACTCTAATCAGAATACTCAAACCTCAATGCGATGGCCGGAGTCTGGCTCCCTCTTCGAGTCTGTCTTCACACCTTTCTGGATATTTTACTTTGTGCGTGCCAGAAATCATGTTCTCTTCAGCCTCAGCGCCCCAGATGGAACTCTCCCCTATTTCACTCCCAGCTCTTTCTACAAGTCACGATGCTGTATGAATTGCTGGCCTGTTAAGTGTATCCGTCCCCTGCTCTCTTAGTTACTTTTCTATTTCTGTAATTAGAGACGGTGACCAAGGTAACTTATAAACGAAAAAGTTTATTGGGGCCGTACAGTTTCAGGGGCTTAGAGTCCATGGCGGGGAACATGACGGCAGGAGGCGAGACATGTTGCTGGAGCAGTAGCTGAGAGCTCACGTGTTGGTCTACAGGCATGAAGCAGCGAGAACTACCTGGAAATGGCATGGGCTTTAGAAACCTCCAACTCTGCTTCTAGTGACACACCTCCTCCAACAAGGCCACTCCTCCTAATCCTTCCCAAACAGTTCGGTGGAACCGGGGACCAAGCATTCAAATAGATGATCCTATGGGGGCTATTCTCATTTAAGCCACCACAACTGTTTACGGAACCCAGTCTGTCTGCTTTATTTATTCACGCATGCCCCAGATGGGCAGACAATAGATGCTTACTATGTATTTGTAGAATGTTATTTAGAAAAAACTTGTAATTCCTCCAGCAATCTGCCCATCTCCACTCAAGTACGAACACTCCTCTAGGTGTGTGGATGCGGGGGAATCACGTTCTTTTTCCACAGTCAAATCTAGATCTGGGGACTTTGGGCAATCAGAGAAAAGGCTAGAGATTCAGTAGAAAACAAGTCTCAAGCTTTAAAAGTCAAAACCTTGGCTTGAACAACGAACAGGGAAGATAAACCAAAAGTAAATTAGTATGTTATTTTCTGTCAAAACAAAGCAAAAAAACCTCAAGTGGGGCAAGAGCTTTATGTCAAGGGAGAAGTTGAGAAACGGAGGGGCTGGAAGCAATTGTGCTGTGTATGTTCTTTGTGTTTATTTCCAGGTAAACATGGGATGCTGCTGCTCACTTCCTGTTTGGGACAAGAAGAAAGAACCGGGAGCTAGATTGCTGTGCTTAGAGCTAGCTTAGAGCTAGCGTGGTGGCCATATAGCAGCAGAGTGCAGGAGCTGCTTCCTAGCGTTGAACTGAGAGGGTCTGAGCCATTGACCAGCAGGACTAGACTAAAAGGGACATCCACCTTCCGATAGGTTGGAAGGAGGGACGTTCCAGATGGTTGGGTATCCATTCCATGTTAGTGTGTTTGATGTCCCCAACCAGAGAGGCAAAGCAGTACCTGTGTGTGTGTGTGTGTGTGTGTCTTCCTGGATAGAAAGTGTAGGGAGAGGGTGGCACTTAACCAACTAATTTCAAACCCAAAATGACAGAGTGTACTTTTTTTTTTTTTAGATTGCTCAAAAACTCTAAGGAGAAGTTAATGTAAGCTCTGGAAAAACAAGAAAACTTACTTTCTCGTCTGCTCACCTGGGTTTTGTGGCTTACAGTGCTGCTCAGACTGCAAATGAACAAATGCCTGACACGTTAGAAAGCGGGAGCCCTGGCTTCCTGGAGGTCCAGCTCTGACAAGTAACTCCTGCTACATGGATTTTCCTACTGCTAAAGGTGATTGGAAGGACACCTGCGAGGGTTTTTGTATATATGCTCCCATGAATTTCTAATACGTTCACCATATGGCGTCAAGCCTTCCATCTGCTTCAGAAACGCCACAGTCTTCCTCCACAGTGATTTTCCTGCAACCACTGGACAGTTTTTTTAATGGCTTCTCTCTTTCCTTTCTGTTGTTGACTGGCTTTCCTTATAGAGATCCTCCTTTTTTTATTCTTTTCTTCCCCTTTTGGCTTTTTGAGACAGAGTCCCATGTAATTCATATAGCCTCAAACTCTATATACAGCTATGGATGACCTTGAACTCCTGCTCCTCCTGCGTCCACCTCTCGGGCGCTTATAGGTACTGTTATTTTACATGTATTATTATATTGCACATATATGTATATGATATGGGTGGGTATGTGCGTGCCACAACGCATGTGTTGGGGTCAGGGGCAACTTTATATAGCCAGTTCTTTCCTTTCACGTTTATGTGGGTCTCAGTAATAGAACTCACATCGTCAAGCTTGCATAACAAACACCTTTAACCCACTGAGCTGTCTCAGCAATCCAAGGATGATAAACATGATTAAGTCTGGGCCTTTTGTTTTGTTTTCTATTTACAAAAAAATAATGAGTGTGGATGGCAGGAGCCGATCCGTCGCACCCGTGGTATGGCCTCAGGCGGACTGGTCGGACTGTCTCTATGCTGCTGCTGTCACACAATGGTCAGACTGAGTGATTTATAAGTAAAAGTTCATTTGGCTCATGGTTGTGAAAGCTGGGGACTTCAAGATTGGATGATGCATGTGGTGAGGTTATTGCCAGTAGTGAGGCCTCCACAGAATCCCAAGGGAGCTCAGGGAATTTCATGGTAAGACAGGAAGCTGGCAAACTTGGGTCTCTTCCCCATTTCGTACGGTTACTAATATCCTACACTCATGGTCTCATCTAATGGAGATTTCATTAACTCCCTTAAGGCCCCACCTCCAAACACCACTGACAGAATTTTGAGGACTGAATTTTGTTTGTTTGTTTCTTTTTTTAGTGCTGGGGATCAAATCTGGGTTTTATGCATGTTAGGGAAGTGCTTGATTGCTGAACAATATCTCAGACTTCTGATTCTGAGGCACAGTTTCATTAAGTTGCCCAGGCTGTCCTTGAATCAACTTCCTCAACAGCTGAGATACAGGGCTGTGCCACCAGGCCCCGTTTGAGGATTAAATTCAACACGAATTTTGGAGAGAACAAATACCAGACCAAAGCAGTAGCTGAGGCCATCACTTACAGGCTTCGGGGCTCAAATTTGCTTTGCTTGCCATAGGACTTTAGCAAACTAAGGCTCATGGGCAGCAAGCCACTGTGTTTGTGGGATACCCTATTCCTTGTTTTCATCAGCCCTGGAGTTCAGTATCCTGTCTACTGTGAGGGCCTGGAAGATGACTCAGGGAGTAAGAGCACTTGCTCTGCCAGCATGACCTGAATTTGAACCCCTATCACCCATGTAAAAAGCTGGGGATGGCTCTGTGTACCTATAACCCTGGGAACAGAAAAGGCAGGTGGATCCTGAGAGCTCCCTGGCCAGTCTAGTCCCCTTAGAGATGCTGTATCAAAACAGTAAGGTAAAGAGCAACAGAGAAAGATATTTTATATCCTGCTATGGCCTCTGCATGCACTTGCATGGGCACCCACCCACAGACACACACACACACACACACACACACACACACACACACCAAGATGAATTAAAGATAGCAATATTTGAGGCAAGTGGACATCATACGGAACTCACACTTCAGTATTCATGAATCGGTTCCACTGGACACACCACTGTCTTTTGTTTTACCTTTACTGCTTTTACAGGACAGTAGCGGGACTGTAGAAACGCCTGGCATTTATATGGCGATAACACCTGTTACTTCCTGTGACTTCTCCCTGGCCCTCCACCTGCAGTTTGTCAACTCTTGCCTTAAGGTGGGAGTCTGTGGGTGCTGGAAATGACTCCCACAACAGGGTTGTAGGGTGGTGAGGATTAAATGAACACTAGAAATAGAGTGTAGGACTCAGCCTGGAATGAACCAGCACTTCTCTTGAACCTTATCTCTTTTCCTAAAACAGTTTTGGAGCACAGCAGAGAGAGACGACGCTAAATGTGCCTTATGGTCTACCGAGGATTGCCGTGCACTGATGAGCTGCCCAGTGATGTTCAGGGATCCCATCAAACCCAGATCCTTCCATATTTATTTGGACAAGTCTCTGATACACAGTACAGAGCAGCTGAGTTTGATAACTGATGGCTGGCCACACCATCCTTGGAAACACCCGAGTTTATTCATCAATGGTTCCCACGGATCCAGGAGATGAAAAAGACAGGGAGAAGTGTGTCCCCTTGGCTCCCAAGGACAACTAGAATTCGGAATCCTCTCCTGAAGTGAGTCCCATGCCCGGGATCATTCTGTGTTCATCTGGCCACTAGAGAGCACTTTGAGACTAGCAAAGCCTGGGTTTGTGCCCAGGCCTCTGTTTGAACCCTGCTGTCTTTGTGATAGGGGTGGTGGCGGTGGGGGTGGGGGGGGTGCATTTCCTCGCTGCCCTGCGCCATCTAGCTACCAGCAGTGGCTCGCAAATGGCCATCAAGGCTGATGGATGCATTTTGTGAAGCTTAGTGACCTGTGGCAGTGATAATGAAGTATTCTGATGCTCAGATACGTTTTATTCTGTCACTGTGGTTTTCTGCCTCTGGTGACATCACCTAATTTGTACTGCTTTACAGCGTCTTTGGAAGGCAAGCATTTTCACCAGGGTCCCAGTTTCCTTATTGCTCCTATTCTTTTCTGTCAGATTGAATTTCTCTCAAAGAGAAAATATTGCTCGCTATTGATTCCAGCGCACGAGATAATTTCAGGTTCGCACTCGGCAGTTCAGCCACAGCCCTGTTTAAAATCTCGAAGAGGTTTTCCAAGGAAGGCTAAGAGGCACAGTTCAAAAGAACAGTTCTTAAATGTGTTTAAAAGACCCTTGGCTACATTTTCTGATGGTTTCATCAGCAGTTTGCACTGATACACTTTCCATTGTTATCACAACTGAACCATATCATAGGGAGTTGTACCAGCAAGACCATCAAGTTTTCTCAAAAAGCTATAAAGCTTTGATGTTTTCTGGCCTATTTCTTACTGTGCTCTTAAAAATGTTTAGCTTCTGCTGAGCCAAATGTGTACTTGCAAAGGCAAGCGCAGTGAAAAACTCTTCAAGCATCCCGAGTACTGCTGTAATATCCAGACATGCAGTGGGAGGATGAACCTCTGCTAGGAGGAGGCGAGGGGGGAGTCCTTTGTGCTACGCGTCGGGAATGACTAACACCAACCTCCAGCTGGGCTTTGGCCCATCGGCGCCGGGGTCTAGCTGTGGACACAGATGAAGAATCTGCTTTGCTGACCACTGCTTACGAGCATGTCCCAAAGTTATTCCATCATGGCGTTAGCGTTTCCATCAAAGAGAAATCAAAGACGCCAGTTCTAGCCAAGAGTCCTCCACAGATGGAGGCATTTAGAAGGATAGATTTTTTTTTTTTAAGGGAGTTTCTTTGATGGTAAAAAAAAAAAAAAAAAAAAAATCCTAAATAATTTTTCCATCTTTTGAATGACACTTGACTCTCAAGAAAAGAATATTTCTGCATGTGAAATGTCAGCTCTGTCTAATAATAACCCACTTAAAATATGCCACAAAAATCACTAATAGAATTTCCCACCATTTTATAAAATGAAATTTGTTCCTCTGTATGGGTGCCTGGTTCATAGAAGCTTCTAGAATGGCAGCTACTGCAAACACAGTGGATTTCTTCAAATGAAAACCATGCTCTGAGATGCAAGCTTGCTATCCCACCTGTTATCAACATGTGCCATTTGCGCTGTGATAGGAGACTAGCAAGGTGGTGAATAGGCAAATAGGCAATCAACAAAGACTTTCAAGAAAGTCACGCCTCCAGGTTTCAGCTAAAGCCACGGATGTGAAAACATCAAGGGAGTGGGAACTAAGATAACGCGTTATTCCATTATTCTGCAGATATTCTTGGTTTCAGCAGCCAGACTTAATTTTTCGCTATCAGTCTCTAAGCCAGACACAGCTACTTTCTTCTCCTATCCTGCAGGGTGGCCTGTTGCATATTCTTATTTCTTTATTTTATGGGATGTTTTCAGTGTGAGTGACAAGATAGTAGTCATGTATCTAAAGGTAATGTGAGCTCCGGCATTTCAACAAGGATGGAATGAGACAGCAGGAAGCAGGAAGATAGCACATGAGTGCGTGTGCACCTGCGCACCCGCTCATATGTGCGTGAGTATGTTCATGCATTCATGCATGATCTCTGTGGTTCTCAGGAGCCGTGGCTGGGTTGAACACTTACGGGAGTTTCCTCTTTAGAGAATGCAGAGATGACATGTGTAGCTCCTCATCTGGGTTTTTATTCCAGAAACAAATACAGGTTTCTGCCTGAGTGGTGCATGAGTTCAGTAGGACAACTCTTTCTTTCAGTTATGTTTATTTGTCCTTTTTCTTCCGAGACAGAGTCTTTCTGTGTAACCTAGGCTGCTTTTAAATGAACTAAATAGCACAGGCTGGCTTTGAACTCAGGATCCTCCTGCCTCAGCCTCTTGAAATTATAGGCATGTGTCATCACAGTTACATTGTGAACGATTCCATATGTCTGCTCAGGCTCTTATTGTTTATTTTGTACATATACTTTCCCCTCAAAGAAGCTGGCCTATGAATTGGTTAGGATGCTAAGGAGAAGCCAAAATGAATGGAGCAGGGTTAGCCTTGTGCTCACAGCCTACTGTGTAGATAGGCTTTGTTTTTAAGGCAGAAGATGTCCCCATGCCTCCAAGTCATCCTGGTCTGTTTGAGGACAGCTCTTTCCTTGTGGTCTTACGTTGTTACTTAATGATTAATATTGCAAGCTCATTCCATGGTTTTCTCTTAGGCAAAGAGAGAGGGGAAAGGCTGATTTGACTTCCTGTTCCTTGACGTCTTCATGGCGTGCCTTCCATAGGGGTGTTTTCAGTGAAGGGCTGTGGTTTGATTCATAGATTCTAAGAGAGTGTGGCGGGGAGAAATCTCACCAGGCCAGTTGTGTGAATTGGAGCAAGTCAAGCAATCTTCTGGGGCCACTATTTCCTCATCCGTAAAAAGAAGGGGCTGGACTCAATGATTGCTAAGGTCACTTCCAGCTCTGTAAATTCTATGCTTTTAAAAGATGCTCAGCTCCTGAAAGGAGAACATCTTCGGTTTCCGGACAATGGAGCCTAGGGTGTATTTATGTTTGACCTCCTACCACATTCTGACTTTCTCCTCTAATGAATCCGGGTTTATTCTTCACTGAAATGGCTCAGCTCCAGGAGCCCTTGGTGTGATTCTAACACTGCGTCGATATCGATTTATCTTGCAGGATAGTGGTTACTGTAACCACCAAACTATTAAATTTCACTCGTTTTCGTAGGGATGATTCCACAAGTGCCTTTCCAGAGACTTTGGTTGATGTTTAACTCTCTCTCACACCCAGAGCTCATTTGAAGGCAGCGTTACTAGGATCATAGCATCTTAAAAAGCCTCGCAGCTGACAGCTTTTTACCTTCCATGATCTTAGAGTTGTCTGTCAAGCACTGCAGCAGTCAAAGGTGGTCACAGATCGAGCCTGGCCTTCGTTGGCTATGTTCTCCCTCCACTCCTGTGTCAAAGCTTAGCAATTCTTACTGTAAACAGTCCCAACAATTATTCAAATACAACAAGCTTTCTTTGTCATTTTGTCTGAGTCTTTTCACCTGTAAATCCCACAGGTTGAAAATAAGACCATCACCACAATTTTGAGCCAAATTTGATGCAAGCTTTAATTAAATTAATTAAATACTAGCTAGGAAGATGAACTCTGTCCAGGATCATTCCGAGGTTCCCTACTCCGGGGTTTCCAAGAAATGATGCCGAGTCACTTGGTACCACTAATGCTTATAAAGATGCTTATAAGGGGAGAATCCATAAGGCTACATGCTTCCCCCCAGGTCCAATCAGGAGCAAGCATATATCCTAATGTACTTCCTGTCCAGGTTATCTCCTGCCTACTAGTGAGTAAGTGTATCTGGTGCATTTGAATTAACCAAATGGAATCTGCACAGCCCCCACCCAACATTCCAGGAGGTTATCTGTCCTTGGGCAAGTGGGATTATAAGATGATGTCTTTCTGTATCTCTCATGAACAGCTCCACCCAGCACTCCAGGACTATAAAACTCTTTGTTTTATAGATCTCTTAGGCACAGTGATTAAAATTAAAAACATAACTTTTGCTCTCACCTCCCCCAGCCCCACCATGGCATTAGTTACCTATCATTATCAGGGCAGGATCACAAATGTCCCTGTCGTCATACACCTCTCTAGGGAGCTACGACACTAAAATATTGATTTGAATCCTGCCCTTTTACCCCAGTGAGGTCTCCAGTGACTTAAGGAAAGAAACACTGTGGCAAGAGGCTCTGCTAGCCGTTAACTTCTAAATAAAATTTAACAGGGCTTTCCTTTATAATAGTTCTTAGGCAATCGCCTAGCTATTCCAGCTAAAACACACACTACAACCTAAGTGGTGACTGCAATGTTGATAAAGAAATCTACATCCAGAACTATAATGCCTTTCTTGTCTATTACCCTTCAGGAGAGTCCGTGGTGACCCCAGAGCAGAGGGTGTGTTTAATGAGATCGTTAATATTTCTATAAAAGCAGCAATCTGATAAATTCTCTTCAGGTAGGCACTTCCACAGACCCAGCTGAAGTGACTGTTCCACATGAAGCATTATCTTTTCTTGTACAACACTGAAAGCTTACATGCTGCTTGACAAATCTGAATTTTAAAAAGTGGAATGATTGGCACTCCGTAACTTACACAGAAGTATAAAGTGGTACAAGAAAATTGCCCATTTCTTTTCGATTTACATTTTATGTATTTTTTTTTCTCTTAAGAAGTGATAAGACATGTAATTTCCATCAGTTTCAACCAGTTATGTATGAAAGAGGCTACAAGTTCAGGTCTGTAGAGGAAAAGCAAGCCACAGGGAGAATCACATAACCCAAGAAGGCAGACAGCCTTCATTGCTGCTTTCAGTGCTAGGCTATAAATGGCTGATTTGGGGCTAAGAGCTCATCCTCAGAGTTGGGTCTTTGTTGTCTTGAAAACAATTCTGTTTGCCCTTTGTTGTTTGACCCACCAGCTCCAAAGTCTCACCTGCGAAATGTCCCTCCCAGTACCAGAGGCCTCTCTATTAAACTCAGAAAAAGGGAGCAGATAGAGGGAATAACTAAAGCTTCCAAAGGTTTCCTTTGTGTGTTGGAAACGCCAAATTATTTGGCATCAAGCAATCTTTTCTACTGATTTATTTAGTCAGCCAATATCTACTGATCAATGTATTTACTGATACACACACACACACACACACACACACACACAAAGAGAGAGAGAGAGAGAGAACAAGGAGAATGCTTAAACATTGTTGGAAATGAAAGCCTATGTTAAATTTTACTTAGAAGTTAATGGCTAGTATAGTCTCTTTGCCACATTGGTCTTTTCTTTAAGTCACTGGAGATCTCAGTAGGGTATTTATCCCATATATATATATATATACATGTATATATATGTCTATATATACATGTATATATGTATATATATATGTACACACACACATATATATATATCTGAGAGCAATACACCAGCACTTTACATATTCCAAGTTAGTTAACCTTTCACCATTGGCCTTCCTTATAGTTATGAAATAACAAAGACAATTGGCAACTTTAATCTCATAACAAAAAAATCAATTTAAGAGTCCTGACTTTTATTTCTGATAGGAATATTCTGTCATGGCAGTCTGTAGTTTGTGTACTTCTCATTGAACATACAATAGATCTCCTGCTTGAAAATACATATTAAATATACATATATATACACAAATAAATATATATTAAATATAAATATATATAATTATATACTTTTGTGATCATATACTGCAATTAATTTTCTATATTATCATCAACCTTTTGTCATATAGGAGATAATACAACCTTTCCTTATTTAAGGTTTAAGCAATCTATTCTAGTTTGGATTGCAGCATGGAAACATACAATAACTGATCCTTTGAAAAGCAGTAACACTGGTACTTCTATCCACAGCTAACGGGTTATAAAAAGAAACACAACTATGGAACCAGGAGTACTTATGTGATTAGACGCCTGTGCTCCCAGTACTGGTATGTTCAAGGTCATCTTAGCTACATAGTAAATTACAGGCCAGCCTGGGTACCTAAGACCCTTTCTCTAAAGAAATAGATAGACGGTTGGATAGAGAGGTTAGGTAGTGGGTAGGTAGGTAGGTAGATAGACCAACAGACTCAAGTGTAGACAAGCCTATCCCAGTAGGCTACTTAGAAACAGCATTTATATGTTAACTGGGCTAGCAGTAGGGCTCATTAATTCTTCATTTACTGGGTAGGAATAAAGACTAGTTGGTTTATTGTGATTTTTGCAGCACTAGCATATAGTAGAAATTATTTTTAAAAACTGATTAAAAACATATTGTTAATTTAACAGAAGCTCCAAGTAAGTATTTTTTGAAAGTCACTAGGGTACTGGTGAAGTAATTCAGAGTCTGGCCTGACTAAAGCCATGTGTCCTTCCTCTCATAACAAACTCGATGCACATACTGGCTACTTTCCATTCTCTCAGCCTCTGTTTCTTTGGATAAAATCACAGAATTTTCCTTCTTGGTGAATACAAGAGGTAGGAGAATTCTTAGGTGGTATCTTGGTAGGGCAATATCTGTGAATGCCATCCAAGTCCCTTCCAGATTAGCCTCAGGAGAATTTAACCTTGACTGGACCTGTTAATCTGAACCTCCAGTTCTGAGCTACTGAAATGCATTCTAAGTAACTTATAGACACAGATAACCCAGAGTTCCATAAGCACGGGAGTAAACCAAAGTGGACAACAGCCCTTGCAAACATGCTAATAACTGTCTGTCCCTTGTGACATCCGCTCGACTTACCTAGGGAGGCGAAATCGAGATATGGCTGCAAGCATAGCAAACCCTTGAATCTGTGGTAGGTAAAGCAGGAGTCTCAGTTATAAGCCAAAATGCAAGGTATTAGCGAGAGATTTAACACTTATAGTCACACTTGGAGTTACAAGGCGTTAATGAGCAAGACATAGGAAGGCATGCATTTTTTTTCTCACTTGGCTGTCTGGTTTGACTCTTGGTGCAGAAAATTTGAAACCTCCAGTGGCGGAACCAGGAATCGGGAGAGTGTCCTGTGTTATGAGTGATGCCATCTTTAAGATGAGGAGCTTTCAGTGGAATGCAGGAACACTGAGGGTGCACTGTTTCCAGCAAGCAGGATCCTGGATTGATTGCAGAGAGGAGCGTGCGAGCTGACCAAAATGGAGAATGATGAGAAGTAACTAAATTATGTATGACAGTCTTTACAGGGCAGAAGAAGGAAGAAAGCTTAATGATGTTGTGGCTGGAGGACCAGCAGCAATGGGTGATGTATTAGTGATAGGTTGGTAAGAAGAGAAATGAATCCAACAAGACCCAAGGAGTATAGATGAGGGTGACAGAGACCCAGCAGCGGGTGGGGGAGAGAAACCACCCGATCAGGACATAATGAATTTTAGTGACAATAAGATAGTCAACTAAAGTTAATGTGATATTAAAAATCATCACTTTAATCTATGTGGCTTTTACAAGCCTGAGTTTCATCAAGGCCCAAAAAAATAATAATAAAAATCTATAGTTAACAATGAAATATTTTCCCTCCTTCCTTCCTGGCATCCACCAAGAACAGTACATAATTTAATTATGGAATCTACAGGCTGGACCGTGGAGATGAAGAATGATGTGTCTGCACCAGTGAGAAATTAGGTAGAACCAACTGTTTATTCTCATCCTTCTTCCTCTGTGAGGCTAAATTAATACAGTTAACAAGCTTTTGTTTGGATTAGCAGTTGAGACTGGGGACGTGCAGATCAGAACTCATGATTAGAATAATAGCTTTTATTTATTTAGTACGGAGTGTGGGTAAGACAGACAGGGACACTTGTCATTCAGTCATTCTGTGCTTCAACAAATGTTCCACCAGCTTTAGGGATCAAACATTTGAGTCCAGTAAACGATGTTGAAGGAAATCAGCTGTAGTTCCTTGGAACACATGACCTCTACAAAGTTTACAGAGGACTGTCCAGCATATGTGCACCTTCACTGGAGAAGGCTTTTGGCTTGCATCTCAGGGTCTTTCACAGGACTGGAGTAGAAACTAAACCTGGGCAACCAAAAAGCCAATGCAAATGAAGCTTCCAGGCATGAGGCCTCCGGGCACAGATGCACTCCACACACCCTCTCGTTTGAAGTGGACACCACCGCTGGCTAGAAGGTGGCTAGGGCAAAGCCCCGGGGGCTTACTATAGAGGCCCAGACCAGGTCCATTTTATCCCTTGTCCCTTAAAGGCACGCAGGGAGACTGCAGCAGACCCACGTCCGCAGCACCGACCGGTGGCCGCGGCAGCCGGGTCGGAACCGCGCCATAGCGCGCGCCGCGCTCGTCCCCGCCTCCCCTTCAGCCGAGCGCCCGCCCCGCCTCTCTCCCGGCTTCCCGCGCGGTGGCGGCAGCGGCAGCGGCGGCAGGGGGCTGACGGTACGAGCGTGGCCTGGACCCCCCCCCCCTCGGCGGAGCGGACGGCGGGCCCGCGTCCCCCGGCCCTCCCCTCGCGGAGGACCCGGCTCCGGCCGCTCCGGGCCTGCACGGGGGCGGGAGGGCATTCCCCGGGGCTCTGCTGGCGCTCACGTGGTGGGGAGCACGGGGACCGGAGAGCCCGGAGCGGAGTTGAGGGAGTTGCCGGGACCGTGCGTCCTGTCCTGGCTGAGGCGTAGCTGTTTCGGTGACATCCCAGCCTCAGTTTCCTCGTTCTGAAGCTGCTCGTGGGTGGTGGGTACAGGGCCCCAGGGAGCTTTCAAAAGCAAGCAAGCACAGGGCAGCCCTGGGTGGAAAAAATGTGGCCTCTTTCCTGACTTCCCATCCCCCTCCAAACCTTAGAGCAGGCGGGAAGCCTTTCTTGTCTTCCTGCTGAGCAGGGTTGCTGGGGCCACAGAGTCGTTGGCTAATTGCTTCCTCATACCTACCTGTTCACTGCTACCCATTGCCCTGTACGTGAGCCTAAGCTTAACTTCTGTAATCTGAAGGGGACGTTTGGAAAACTCCCACCTTAAGGTTTCTTGGTGAATTGGGGGTGACCCTGTATGGCCGTCCTTCCCTGGTTTATTTTTGAAAGGATCTTGTTAGCTCAAGTTCTGTGCCTCCTCCCACTCCCTCTCAACCTCTGCCCCATTGTAGAGACCGTATATAGGCATGGCCTTAAAGCCCGTGTCAGAACTTGGTTTTAGTATTAGCATTTTCTCATCCACCCCCACCCCCGTTTGATTCAGTCTTCAGTTGATTAATTGATTTATTTGGAGGAACTAAGGAGAAAGGAAAGGGACAAATCACCTGATTAGTTCCAAAACAGCCTGATTTCAAATGCTACGTATTTATTTATACTTGTGTTTGTTTTAGAATGCACTGGGCTCGCAGGGCAAATTCCCTGAGTACTGAGTCTGTAAGACATGTGACACTAAGTCTACTTTAACCAGAAATGAAGATTGAATACATGCAAGTTTAAACAGTGTCTGGGATCCGTTAGATATTACATATTTCTGTTCCTCCTTCCATGCTGACTGCAGGTTATACGGGAGAGTATAAGGGGTGGGGGGGCAATCCTTTGTAGGCAGTATATAGCAACTTAAATTCTATAGGAAAGCAGGTACTGTATGAATTTCTGGAAATTTAGAATTATAGGTGACAAATCCAGACTTTTTGAACTAATATATTTTTAAATTTTTCCCTTAAGACCAGAAACGGTCTAGAACCCATGTTTTGTGATTTCTGCTTAATAAATACAGCTGTGGTTGCCCAGAGTTTAGGGCTGATACATTTATTTGGGAAGCAGAATGACAGTTGTTCTTCTCCATGTTCAGTGGCTTTTGACTTCTAGACCCAACATGAGTGACATTTCCTGCAAAAAACGGGATGACTATCTGGAGTGGCCCGAGTATTTCATGGCGGTGGCCTTCTTATCTGCACAGAGAAGCAAGGATCCAAGTTCCCAGGTAAATCAGTTTTGAAGGAGAATGTTCAGACAGCTCGCAGAGATGTACACAACAAGGAGGTAAGGGAAACCTTACCTGGAGACCTGGCGGCTGAAAAAATGCAGCGTAAATCTGCTGCCTTTTGTGCAGAGTCCCCATGCCTCTGACTCATTCACTGCCTCCCCGATGGGGCACCAGCTAGCTATTCAGTTACCAAGCCTTTGGGTAATGGTTCTTTCTAGGTTGGAGCCTGCATCGTGAATACAGAAAACAAGATTGTTGGGATCGGGTACAACGGAATGCCAAATGGGTGCAGTGACGACCTGTTGCCCTGGAGGAGGACAGCGGAAAATAAGCTGGATACTAAATATCCTTATGGTAAGGCATCTTCAGATTCCATCCTGCTTCCTGTCGTAGCCTATTGCTTCATTGAAAAAAACGTAGTCTTCCACCTTGTAGTCATCCACAGATGGAAAGGGAGACAGAATTAGAATGAACTACCCTGTCTTCCTGTTTCCCCTCTTTTAAATAGTGTTTTGATTAATTCTTTGATAACTTTATCTCTCTTCTTAAAATTCATGTTTATTTTTAATGTATGTACATGTATGTGTGCCTGCATGAGTTTATATGCACTACATAGATACAAATGACTCCAGAGGCCAGAAGAGGGTGTTGCGTCCCTTATAACTGGAGCTAGAGGCATTCGTGAGCTGCCTGATGTGAGTGCTGAAACCAAACCTGGGTCTTACTACCTGAACGGCAGTAAGCACTCACTGTTAACCGCTGAACCTGCCTCATCTTTTAAATTTCAAAGAGAGCTACTGATGGAAGCATGGTAATTGTTATACCACCTGGACCTCAGGTCCTGGACCATGTTGCCTTTGTGAGTCTGGTGTGTTTCACAGTGGTTTATAACCTGTAGATTCCAAAGCGTGCAATGAAGTCCGCAGCCCTTTGCATGTGTGAGGCGGCTCTGTATGCTGTTTCTTTACTTTGGGAAGCAGGGTAAGTTTGCCACGTGGTGTTTATGCTAACCAAGCATTGCTCTGCCGAGAAACAGGATACATTCAGTCTCTTGGCTTCAGGAGGACATGAGTCAAAGTCATCCCTGAGAAGCTGTTACCAGACTGAGTTGGATATCCAGAGGTGAATGGTGTAGCCTTTCTTCCTGTTGCTTGGCTCTCTAGTTCCACAGTGGTCTGTGTTTAAAACCAAAGGCAGAAGTGTAACAATGGCTCTTTGTTGGCTGTTTATCTTGAAATTAGGAGCGGGTGCTATATCTTTTGTTGTGGCCAAAACTGACAGAAATGACTTATGGGAGGAAAGGTTTATTTGGGCTCTCAATTTCAGAGGGACTTCAGTCCATCATGGCAGGGATGCCATGGCGTTGGAGGTGGTGCTGTCCTTGGCCTTGGAAGTATGAGCTAGTTGGTGTCTGTTCACATCCCGTGGCCCAGAAGCTGACCTCTGAAGACTGTGGGGGAGGTATAACCTTTAAAGGCCCATTCCCAGTGACCCATTTTGCTAGTTACAATTTTCTTAAAAGCTGTACAGTGTTGAAAATAGCTTCCCCAGCTGTGGACCCAGTGCTCAGAACAGAAGCCTGTAGGGGACATTCTAGACTGAAACCGTAACCGATGTTGCCTACAGTCTTTGCCTGTCCATCTCAGCCCCAATGGGAAGAGTCAACTCAGCTTTGCTTTTACTCTCTAGATGGGTAATTTCAGAAGAGTCAAATTTGGTTGCGTATGTCAGTTTCTGACTTTCCGTAATGTTACACGTGGTATATTTATGTCTTAGAAGGAACAGATTAACTTTGTTGTAAGCAAAGTAGATTAAAGTCATCTACATGGGAAGGATTGTGCCTTCCAGAAATCAAGTTCAAGCAAGGCTGATGTAAGACCCGTCTTCTGTTGACTCTTCCCTGGTAGGCTTTCCCTCTGGGTTTTTCTCATGAAGCATTCCATGTCTGCGTTTAGTCTGATTTATGTATTTTTACTAATGTTCTTGGACCTTAATCTTCTTAAGTAAGCCTCATAAGTTTCTTTTTAAATTGCTTACGGGCAAATCCTGGATGTTTGAGTGGAAAAGAAGAAAGGTACCCAGAAGAAGAGAAGGAATTGAGGAGTGAGGGTAGAGACAGCTACAAAGCACGTAGGATTTTCAGGGTATAAAAAACAGTTCCACGATTAAGGGGATTTACTAGTCAGATAGTCTATTTAATTTCACTTCTGGTAGGAGTAGCAGGGGTGCAGACAAGATTGGGAGAGTGTAAAACTGGCTCGGAAGGCTGAGCTATGCAGCTTGTGGTAGCGAGCGATGTGAAGAATGTGCTAGCCTGTTTTAGAAACTCTGTCATCTTGGTTTTGATTCTGTAAGCTTTTGATGGGAAGAAAGAGGGGAAATGATTGGTTGTTTTGAGGTCTATGCAAAAATAATTTTTCACAGTTCTGTCCGACGTCCCATGTGAAAGTGGTGAAAGCGAAACGGGTCGATATGTTAAAGATCTACACTGAAATGTATGACTTACTCCAGTCAATATTTCACTGGCTCGGGACAGTGATGTATTAGTCCTTCCATCGAACTCCGGCCGTAGAGGAGGTGCCAGTCTGTTGTACTCAGACTGGTTGCTAAACAAGCCAGTGGCCAGAGTGCAGCATCGAGGGTCCCCAGTGGTCACTGGGCACTTCTCAAAGTGGGACCTGGGTCTTCTTCAGTCACTGAGAGCCCCAGGTGTGTTTGTAATTGTGCCCTAGATCACACACACACACACACACACACACACACACACACACACTGCGAGCGCCTCCCCACCTTTGCTCTGTAACCTCCAGAGTGGCTGGCTTTGTTCTTAGGCTGTTGTCTTTTGTCCAGGGTGCGGAGAGTACCTTTCAGAGCGGCTTCCCAGGAGGAATTAAACCCACACAGGCATTTGTCCAACCTCACTGATTGTTTTTTATTGAAGAGCTGCTGAGTTTCTGAGCACTGGTTGTCTGTCTACATTATTTTTTATCATCCGTATGATACCTCTAGATTTCAAAGCTCTTTGCCCTCGCTTATCAATTATTCATTTTATGTGTAGCTGTGCTAGAATGTAGACAATTTTCTTTCACGAGAATAAGCTTGTAATTTGATGTACCATAAAAATTGTAGAAGGTATTAAATGGTTTTTAAAAGGCAGTTAGTATTACTACCATCATAATACACGTAACGATGGGCTTTAAGTCTAAATAATGATGACTGTGTGTACACTGTGCACTCATTCTTGCTTTCCAGGGCTTTTCAAGCCACTGAGAAGTGAATTCAGTTCAGATTGCCTGGGATGTGAAAGGAATGCTTGCTGACGTTGGGAGGCATTTTTTTAAACTTCTGTTTTAAGATTACATATTTAAATAAGGTGATACCTGGATGGTGTAATGCTTTTCTTCCCTCGCCTGTATTACTGTTCATCGAGTTTTTTCCACTAGGAGTGATAGATACACAGGACCTTGGAGATTATCAAATAAGCAGGTATGTAAGGACAAGGTCCATAAGGACTCATTTCCGTTGTCACCTTGTTAGGTTGAGGAAGGCGGGATATGGTGATGAGGCAGGCAGCCCACCTTTGGGTGTGTCTTCGAGGGTGGTTCTAGAGAGTACAAACTGAAAGGAGAGGCCTAGCCCGTGGGTGGGTGGCACCTGGACCAGAGGGAAGGGGGAAAAGGAGAAAGCAGACTGAGCTCCGCCTTTTCCCTTTCTCTGCTTCTGATTGGCCATGATGCAAGCCTGCTGCTGGAGCCTCCACAGGTGGGAGCTGGTCCTACCCCCATACCTTTCCAGCATGAGGGGTTCTTCCTCCTGAAAGTTGATTTTGATAGGAATTTTGTCACAATAATGAGATAAGTAACTAATACAAAGATCCTCATTTAAATGGAAAAACTCAAGACCTTTAATGTTGCATGTCATTGGTATGTACATTAATATCTTACTCCTCAGATGGCGTTTACATGTTCTTGGGACGAGTTGGTGACCATGTGAGGTCCTTTGTAGTACTCCATAGTACCCCATGCTTCTGTATCTACAGCCTCTACTTCTACCCCTTTCAAAGTAGCTTCTGTGCTGCATGTAGGGTCTCATCTGCTTCCTGTGCGAGGTCTCTTTTATATATATTTACTGGAGTGGCTTTTGTTTATTTTTGGACAATTTCATACATGTAAATAATATATCTTGATCATATGCACCTCAATTCTTCCCTCCTCCTCCCAGACACCCCAAAATGTCTGCCTCCCTCCTTATTTTTGGTAACCCACTGAGTACAGTTAGTGCTGCTAGTCTGAATGTTGACTGATCTCCTTTGAGCCTGTGCAGATCTTGTTCAGGTAACCACAGTTGCAGTGAGTTCATGAAGTCTAACGGTCGTTCATGTCCAGAAGACACATTTCATAGCACTCCTTCCCATCTTTCATTTCACATCCTCTTCTGAGATACCTCCTGAGCCGTGGAGGGAGCAGGTGTTGATATAGATGTCCCATTTAGGGCTAAGCACCCAGTAGTGACTTACTCTGAGAACTTTGATCAGCTTTGAGCCTTTGCATTAACTGCTGTCCACTGCAGAGAAGTTTCTGTGGCCTGTGATGCCCTCATGGAACTGGTCACGCAGTAGCTATGGGTTGAGGGTGCTTAGACCCCCAGCCCTGGTATGAAGAGCTAGCAGGATCCCTGGCCCCTCCCCTTTGCAGCCTCTGCTCTAATAGACCACGAGCCACAGCAAAACTCCACCCCCTTCAAAAGGCAGGTCATGCGATGGGCAGAATTGCTTACCTAAGCCCCTGCCCAGAATCCCTGTCTTAACCAATGGCCTCTATCCCTGGATACTAGACCCTCCCCTGCCTGTACCCCATAAATGTAACAATCCTTGCATTAAACACAAAAGATATGTTCCTCTAACAGCCTCTCCCAAGAGTCTCTGGTCTCACTCTCATCGGCTCAAGGTTAAGGGTAGCACTAATCTGTATGTATAACAGAAATATTTAGAATATAGTTTGATGACATGCCTATTAGCAAGACAATAGTAGTAGGTTCTCCTTTAGGGTCACCACTTCCCTTACCTTGGGCTTTTGACCAGACTTAAAGTATCAGACATGAATTCTCTTCTGGCCTCAAATAGAATCTAACCTCATCCACTATGGTACCAGTGTCACATCTGGCCTGGCCGGTTGGTATTATAGCATGAGGGGTTTGCTGCTGGGTAATAAAACCATTGATGGCTTTTCTTCCCCAGTGGCCTACATAGACCCTTCTGGCTCTGTGAAAGCTAGTTAGCAGGGAGGAAGCTTTTGGGCCAGTTCCAGTTTGATTTCTCCTTCTGTAACCAAAGGGTGTTGCATCTTTAGCAGTAGGGTTCTTATCATCTAGATCTGGTGGGTGGCTAAAAGCACTGTCAACAGCCTGTGTTGTTTTGGGGGCCTTTGGCAGGGCTGTTTCTACTGTGGCACATTGTTGTGGAATTCAGTTTCTTTGAGATGTTGATAACCTTTTTTTTTTCCCTTTGTTTGCAGTTGAACAGATTATGGCTTAGGTGCAGTTACATCTCAGAGATCAAGCACTTGGGGAGTGGTGGCCTGGCCTAGTGTAAAACTGAAAGCCATTTATGTATGATGTGTTAGCATTTCTTCAAAGGAGTGGACTGCTTCTGTCTCTTGCAGAGTTTATAAGTTGACAGCTTGATTCCAAAGTGATGGTGTTTGGAGGTGGGGCTGGTGGGGAGTGATGAGGCTTTGAGGACTGACTCTCCTGACCTGTCGTCAAGGGCAATTGTGCCCCTATAAGGGGACCCCAGAGAGGGCTGGCTTTCCACCGTTTGAGAATTTCGAGAAGATGGTAGTTTACAAGGACCAAGGCCCTCACTGGAAGTCAGCATGTTGTTGATCTTGGACTTCAAGTCATCAGGACAATAAGAATTAAATATGGTATTTTGTCATAGCAACCCAAAGTCGCTAAGTCAGGGAGCCTGAAAATCATGTACATCTGAGTTTACCAATAATAATGCAGCCTCATTCTCCTTCATTCATTCTGTGAGCTTGGAGTCGTTAGCCTTGATTGACACTTTGTGGGGAGAAGGAAAAGGCAGAATGCTTACAGCGTAATAGAAAGACAGGTTTTTTTTGGGCTGTCTCTCTAGAGAGGCCTTTTTAAAGGGTGTTTTTGTTCTTCCAGCCTTAGGATCAAAACTTCATGAAACTGTTTGATTATAATGAAATTTTAATATGGAAAATGAAAATCCCCCTGCTAAAGAAACCGCTCTTCAGTTCGTTTCTCCCTACCCCTGCACAACCCGGAAGCTAGTGTGATGTCTGCACCAGCCAGTGGCAGGAAGAAGACAGCATTGTTCAAGCGAGCACTTTCCAGATGAGCAACAATTAAAACACCAGGAAGCAGCAAATTTATCTAATTCGCCGTATAAAAAGATTTTTATTTTTGTGAGGAGGAGGTGGGTTGCTAAACTCACGATGAAGTATTCAGCTGACGTTTTTAGTTTCTCGTCATTACGCTGAAGCACATTTCATGGATTTTTATATAATGGAGGTAAAATACTCTTAGTAGTTCAGATACTGCTCATTCCTTGGGTTTTGGTAACAAGCTTGGATGATACAGTTTATAGGTTTCATGGTTGCGGTAGAGTCAGGTACTTAGCCTGGTTAAGCTTCGGGGAATTTTACACAGTGGTTGCTCTGGTCCCATGATGCCCTGTACGTGTAGCCTCACTGTTTACCATTAGTGTGTGAGCATGTCCCTTAGCTCAGCCTTCTTCCATTCATGTCTGTCAGGAAACAGGATTGCAATGCTGGCCATATCACCGTGTCCTATTAGGGACCCTGGTCCAGATGTCCTAGGAGTGGGTGGCACCTTTGCCCTGAATGCATCTGGCAGAAATAGAGTTGTGGACTCCCTCCAGAATCAGTTCTTGTTTCCACAGGAATACTCTAGACAGTCTATGGTGCTGCTGAGTCTGGGGCCATGGCCCAGGGTAAGCACGTGGGCAGGGGTGGGGGGTGGGAGGGGGGAAGCAGGTGCATCTGCATAACCCTGCCACCCTAGTGCTGTGGGTGAAGACAGGATAGCTGGGGCTTGCGAGCCACCAGCCTAGCTCCAGGTTTAGTGCGATGTCTCATTTCAAGGGAATTAAAGCAGAGAGTGATAGAGCAAGACACGCAGTGTCCTCTAGCTGTGCACGCACAGGCATGCATACCCATACGGACATGTGCATAGGCGTGCGCTTGCACACAAAGAGAAGACCTTGCTGGGAAGTAAATGTGGAGAAACCAGGAATTAATTAAGGTGACGGATCCACATGGCAACTTTCACCGCTTTTGCCAGCATGTGGTAAAGCTTCTTTAAATTCTGTATTTAAATTTAATCTTTATTTTTCATATTTAGCATATTGTTAAGCGTGCAGAGATGTCATTTTACTGATGACGTAGCCGTTTGCCTTACCCCCTTGAACACTGACATTTTCCTGACTGTCATGCATGTGATGTATTTCTTTGGCATCCAAAAGGTTAGTCTTGAGAAACTAATTTATCAAGAAGTTAGGAGGCTGATCCTTCTTAAGCTGTGACTTCCTCGCCGCCTGTGAGAGCTCCTAAGTAATTAAGATCAAATTTGTTCTTAACAGTTGAAATCGAATGCCCTCTGGTTTTGTTAGGCAGATCTGTGGATTTGATGACTCGCTGTTTCTCTGTCTGCAGAATTTAATTTTGTTTGTAGCTTCCTGCCATTCTTCTCCTGCCTGGCCATCCAGGAGTTGTGCCTGACATCAGGTCTAATTGGGGAATTTTGTGCAAATAACTGATATAACACTTGTGAAGGAAGGAAATCAAGTAATTATTTTAATGAGTCAATAGGCAGGCGACCATGGTGCGGGAAGGGGCATATTGGAGTCTTCCTCACCATCTACCTATTTACCCAGCTTACGGTGTAATTGTTCATAAGACATATTCAGAAAGGAACAAATAATTTTATTGACATATTTCACTTCTATCAAATAAAGTATGTGATTTTTTTAGGCACACGGTTCATTATATTTGAAGTATCAGTGATCATTTCATTATGAGTATCTAGAAAGGATGGGCAGTAACCAAAAAATCCCCATTCTAAAGAGCAGATGTAGGAAAAGCTAAAATGCTTGTCTTGTGATGAGAAATTGCCAGAAAAAAGCCCATCTTAGAAGCAGGGCTTTGGAAGCCCCCTCACCTAAAAGAAGCTAGAAATATAAACTGAAGGTAATGGTTCTAAAGCTGATGACCGGAAGTGTGTTACTACCTGGAGTCTTATACTCTAGCTCAAAGTAAAAGATTTGCAGAAAATTTAATGTTTTCAAGAGAGTCGGCTAATCACATAACATCCATGCTGCTGTCAGGTCAGTGGACGTATCTTGCCGGGTTGGTTGTTACTGCAGCTCACGGGGTCATGGCTGGGTGAGACTGTAGATGACTTTTCTCCCCACAGGTGCCTTAGGAGCACCTTCCGGCACTGAGAGCTAGCCAGCTGGGATGAAGGCTGGGCAGGACCGGCTTGATTTCTCCACGTCCTGTGACAGTATGTGGTGCCTTTAGCAGTAGTCTTACCATCAAGTTCTGGTGGCTAACCAAGAGCAGTAGCAATAGCCTGCATTATTTTGGGGGTGTGTGTGTGTGAGACTCTGCCTGACCAATGGGGTGAAGGGAGGTAATCTACCTGCACCTGACTCTGGGCTTTTTGTTTGATAATCTGTGGCGCCTGGGGGAAGCATTATGCCCTCCCCACCTCGTCTCTCCTAAATAGGTTAGTAACTATTCAATTCGGACTACCCTACCCCCACCCCCGTGTGTAGTTTATAAACTAGTAGGTTTCCATATGGCTTTTCAAACTTTTTTTGTGGTATCCCTTCCCCCATTGCCTCCTCTGCCGTATCTCTCCATTCCCCTCTCCCCCATTCTTTCCTTTTCTCCCTTCATATCACCTGTGTTCTATCCCCTCTTTACCATCTCCCCCTACCCCGCAGTAGCCTCTTTCCAGTGTCTCAACTTCTACAGGTATCCCCCATATGAGAAAGGACATGTGGCGTGTGTCTCTCTGGGTCTGGGTTACCCCACTACATCACAGATGGATATTTCTGACAATAATAATTACAACCTCCCCCCTCTGTCCCCATGAGACACAGTTTTGCTATGTAGCCAATGCTAGCCTAGAATTTAGGGCAGCTCTCCTGTCTCAGCCTCCTGAGTGCTGGGATTACAGATGTGAACCATTAAGCCTGCCTAAATACAGCTTCTTTACTTGTTTAAATCTTACATCTGTTTAGCCACACAGGGTTCCAGTGTGAGCATCTGGAAGCCACCAGTCTTACATCCCCTTGGGTATTCTGTTTTACGCTGCTTGGGCTGATTCTGACAAGTCATCTCTGAAAGTATTCTGAATTACTAAAATTACGTTTTATTTTGAGGCTTTCAAATTTCTACCGAACATATGTCTTTCAGAGCTTTGTTAAATCTGGTGTATTAAAATAGAATATACGTGTTGTCCTAGTTAGGGTTACTATTGCTGTGATGAAACACCATGACCAAAGCAACTTGGGGAGAAAAGGGTTTATGTATTTGGCTTACACTTCCACATCACCATTCACCATTGGAGGAAGTCAGGACAGGAACTCAAACAGGGCAGGAACCTGAAGGCAGGAGCTGACACAGAGGTCATGGAGAAGTGCTTCTTCCTGGCTTGCTCTCCATGGTTTCTTTCTTATAAACATAGGACTACCAGCCTAACCCTAACCCTAACCCTACCAGTTCTGTAATTTCAAGGAAAAGCACTAATAATGTAACTGATTGCATGTGAGTAGTGTTACTCTGTTTTGTAGCCGTGATTAAAGGGCTTTTTATTCTTTGGCTGATTAAATTACTGGTTCTTAGTCCTGGGGCCCTAGCATTTTGGCCTCCTTACAATCTACTCTTAAAGAAACAAGCCCAGGCCTAGAAGGCTTCAGCCTAAGCCTCTGAGACATACTGCTGACTGAGCCACTCTGACTAGGTCTTTCTGAACTCAGGGCTATTCTGAACTGTACTGTTCAATCTGATCTTCTGAGCCAGCTGACTTTCTGACTGAACTCTTCTAACTCTGCTAACTCTGGCTGATTCTCTGACAGAACTACTCTGCTCTGCTTCAAACTGACTGACTCTTCCCCTCTGATACTGAGTTCTGCTGAGCTGCTTCTGTGTCTCTCCCTGTGCTCTCATTGCTCCATGCTGCCTCAGTCAGCCTCTCTGCTCTTCATACGGTTTCACTGTCTCTTGTCTTGTCCCTGTCTGCCTGCTTCAGACTGCTTGCCTCACTCATACTGCCTGCTGTTTCTGACTGACGATTGCTCTGAGTGCCTTTTATCATGCCATGTGGGTGGGCCCTTACTCTGACTCACTCTGCTAACTCTTTCTCTGATTAGTCACTTTGCCTGTCCATCACTGACTCATCTCAGATGTCACTTCATGTGTGACACTGACTCTTTTGACGTACTTTGCTTCTGTCTTAGGAATTAAAGGTATGGACCACCACTGCCTTCTGAATATTGAGATCAAATGTGTGTACCATCATTCTTAACATTTCTACATTCCATCTGGACCCCACAGGCCTCTAAATTCGATCCCTTTGCATAGACCCCTAGAATACAGACCCTTTCTAGCTTTCACACAGGCCTATTCCTCTACACTGTTTTCTGAGCTCTGAAGGCATTCTCAGTCAAGGCTGCAGAGCTGTTTGTGAGTGACAGGGAGAATGTCATATGTACATATGGATGGATAAGTTGATAGAAACATGCTTCCTCCCTTCTCAACCAGGGCTTAAGCCCGGTATAGTTTTGATTCCCTTTTGTGATGCTGGGGATTGACCCCAGGACCTTGTGCATGCTAGGCAAGTTGAACTCCATTGAACTCCATCTCCAGCTCTGCCATTCCAAGGTAAATATAAATCAATTAGAAACCATGTTCAAGAGTAGGAGAGAGTAGCTGAGGAATGCAGGCTACCCCCTAAATGTGGAGATTAAAAGGCATTAAGTAAGAAAAGGTTGGGAAACGGTGATAGAGGAAAGGATCTGTGTACAAGTGAGAGAGACTATATTTGACTACAGGAGACCTGCTTAGAGTGTGTGGAGAAACGAGGTTAGTCTAAGACCAGATAGGAAGAACTTGAGAAATCTTTTGGTGAATCAAGCAGTGACAGTCTTCATTTGAACGGAGATGCTTGCTGGGCATTGGCAGACGCCAGTGGTAAACGTTGACTTGTTAGTGAGAGCAAGGGCTCGCACACTGGCACCGTGCCATCTGGAGGGCCGATGCCAGCTAATTAGTGGAGGTGTAGACTTTATCTCTGTGGCTCTTTGAAATGATAGATGCCATAGTAAATCTAAAATATTGAATATGATAACTGAGTATGAATTTTTAAATTCTGCAATTAAAAGACGTTGTTGGAATGCCATTAATTCTGAGTTTAGGTGAATAAAGGGAAGCAGAACTCCTTCCCATTTCCCCCTCTGCAAATGAGTTATCACTTCTTAGGAATTAAAATAAATACTAATGAGTCATCTATTCTTTTACCAGATTGGGTTTGTCAGCTAATGATGAGGTTGTCCCCCATCAAATCATCTTGCTCCCTTTTTTGAAACAGAATGCATTTTATTAGTCTTTGGGTTTTTAGGAGAGTGCTTTCCCATGTACTCAGTTACCCACTCCAGGGCCTCTTGCCTGTGCATTGCACGCCTGGAACTCTGCAGTGGTAAACGGAATGCAAGTGCTCTGGTCTGTTTTCACAGTGTTTGCAAATGAACTGTGGAAGAGATAGGCATTAATGAAATGAACCGTAAATATCGACGTCCCTTCCTGAGGGAGGAACTCAAGCTGGGATCTGAAGGCCTGGATAGGGTCTTTCAGGGAAAGATGGGTAGGTTGGTGTTTGGAGATGGTCCCCCAACTCTTATGTTGAAGGCTACCCCTAAAGTGGTGGTATTTGGAATGGAAGGGTTCTTTGTTCAAGAGGGCAGAGCCTTTGGGTTAGGAAGGAGGCTCAGCAGAGGGGCCGGGATGATGGCTCAGGGGGTGAAGTGTTTACTGAACAGCATGAAGACTTGACTTTGGAACCCCAGCACCCACATGAAAGCCAGGTATGGTGGTATAATCCCAGCCTTTGGGGACAGAGACAAGAACATCCGGAGGCTTCTTAACCAACTTTCTAGCTGAATCCACAAATTCCAGGTTAAGGGAGAGACTCAGTCTTAAAAACCAAGTTGCAGAAGTGACTGAGGGCGACATCCCAGTGTCAGCTTCTGGCTTCCATACATATGAACATATATGCATACATGTGAACACATGCATAGGCCACACATACACGCGCGAGCACATGTACACACACACACACACACACACACACACTGACACAAAGGCCAAGTAAAGTTGATCATGTGAGAACACAGGGAGAAGATGCTGTCTATAGTCCTAGAAGGGGACCCTCTGCAGGCACTGATCTGCCAGTGTCTTGATCTTGTATTCTCCAGCATCTAGACTTGTCGGATGATGTGTCTGTTGTTTAGAATTTAGCAGTTTGTTGGAGCAGTCCAATAGACTAAGGCCGGTTGTGTGTGTGTGTGTGTGTGTGTGTGTAATGGGTGTTTAGGGCAAGAGTGGCAACAGGAGCTCCACTGTGAGGCAGTTGCAGTCGAAGGAAAGGGTTTGGAGGCCTGGGGTGCTGGAGCATGGAGGGACAGTTGAATACGCAGTATGGATAATCTGGAGACAGCACCAAGCCAATGGGTTGATACAGAGTTGGAGAGGAAGTCACACCTCCCAGGCAGTTCCAAGCTGCAGCGTATTGGAATGGAACTGCCAGTAGGAGGAGCAAGGTTCGGGGAGGATGAACAGCTGTGGCTATGCCTTGGGGTGGATGGGAGAGATGCAGGTTGGTGACGCCATCCCTCCTGGGTTGGGCTTTTGCACGTCTCCATGGGTGGCGTAGGAAGTGTGTACAGAGGCGGGAGGTGATTCTAACCCATGAGAACTCAGTGCTTGTTGGGTGCAAGAAGAACAGCCAGAGGAGGAATGTGACTGGGGCGGGGTGGGGGCGCAGAGAGCTGTGTTTGAGAAAGAGCCTTCCACCGTGTCCAGGTCCGCCAGGCGCTCTGTAGATCAGGTGTGTCTGAGTTTAACAAGGGGTTGAAGGAAGGATGGAAAGTGGAAGTGCGGGTATTTAGACAGGGATTTGACATGCGTGGCTCTGACTGAGCACAGCCGTAGGACAGCACAGGACTGAGACAGGGTTGTGTAGTTCATGAGACAGGAGATTTTGTTTTTAGTTTCTTGGTTTTTGTTTTGTTTTGTATCGGGCATTTGTTACTTAATAAAACCACCCAACAGAGTGAGAGAAACCAAGAAAAGGAAAAAAGAGGTGAGGTGTTTCAGGACCGGGGCAGGAATAGCCCTGTGTACTGGTTAGCGAGGGGACGCGTGGACACATAGGGCGGAGCGGGCCAGGTGACAGCAGCCACAGAACTCCGGGAGCTGCACAGGGGTGTGAGTTACAGCCGTCCTCAGTCCTCAGGGGTTCACGCCGAAAGAGCTGGGACAGGAGCCAGCTTGAAGGGCTGGGGAAGTGTGCTGAGGGAGCGTGCCTAGGCCTGGGAGCAGATGCTGGAGGTCCGTCAGGAATGTAGGGCAGTGTCGGGAACTGAATGGATTGGAGTTAGGTCAGCCTGCCCCCCGATCATCACCCATGCTGAGGTAGGGCCAGCGTGTTGCCTGAGGCAGGCCTTGTGGAGCCGGGATTAATGAGCTCCAGAGCATGAGTCCTGACTCTTGTTCCAGTGCTTGGTGTGTACTCCCAGTTTACCCTTTAAAATCTGGGAACCCTTGAGGGAAGTTTTTAAGCCTTACTGTGTATATTTACATTACAGACTGTCAGAGGGTGATTGGTGCTCTGTTGTTCCTGGTGCCTTTTCGGTACCTTTTAGGGTTTGCACGTGTATTTCATGGGAACAGTGGGAAGGGAGTTGGCCTGGCTTAGCCATGGATGAAATGCAGTTATTTCTACAGCCTCCTCCTCCTGACCTGATTGTGTGCCCTCAGCACATAGGGAAGCAATGTAATTAGAGTTCTGGGGGCTTTATTATCAATAATGGAAACACCACTGTCAGAAATGTCTTTAGCCCTAAGCACTACCATTGGGGCTAAGTGGCTCCCCTGGGTGCCCTGAGTTGTTACCAGCAGCTCTATTGAGAGGCAGGGAAAGGGGGTAGAGGGTGGGATGGGAACAGCAGAGAGAGGAAAAGAAACTTGTATTCCTGTGACCCAGCTGAAGTGTGCCGCCTAGGGTCACCTTATGTCTGGGCTGTCCTGCGGGGTAGGAGCACTTCAGTTATCACGCCGACCTTGTGCACTGTGCCCTTACTTGACTCTTATCTCTATAAGATTCTGGGGTGGGGGTGGGGGGTTCTCTCCATTTCCCTGGTCAGGAGGCTGAAGCACATATATACTGAAGTTCATCAGTTCCATCTAAGGTTGTGGGTGACGGACAGCAAAGTGGGGCACTGTTTGGGAAGTTTATTTTTAGTTATGTTTGAAAATGTTTTTATGAACTGTGGGGTGAGGGTCTGCCTAGGGCGTTCTATATTGTTTGCAGGTGTTGGATTTATGTGGGGGTTGTTCAATTGCTTATGATCTGCACGTGGTATCACTAGAACACCTAAGGAGTTCTGAAAGAATAAAAACACCTGAGCTGAGATGCTCGTGGTTCCACTGTTGATTGAGTACGGCACTGGCCAGGTTGGTGGTTCCCTCTGCTGAGGTCTGGCAGAGTTTGCATTTATGGGAATGTCTCCTTGTCTTCTTTGGTGAGCCCCAGCAGCAGTGTGCTACTACAAATGGCGTTCCAACATGGGGCACGACATCACACCAGCTAATCCAACGTGGAGACAAGGAAGAAAAAGGAATTCAAGACCTCACAGAATCCAGTAAAGTACGCTAAGAGAAGCTACCAGAGGATAAAGATTAAAGTATTAATTGAAGGCTCCTGAAGGGAGAGGAGAGAGAGAAAGGAAATAAGCCTCTACGAAGAGAAAAGACTGTGAAATCAATAAATAAATGAGAAAGAAAGCTCCAAGGTGATAGCCATTGAATGGAGACTCTTAGAGATAAAGATAAAAGATAATTCCCATTTCCTTGGGAGCAGGGAAATAAATGCAAGGTTTTTACTGCTTTTCCTGATCAGGGAGCCAACGCTCCCTTCCACTGCTGGTGGTAGCGTTTTGTTCACAAAACTGTTGATGGCTTTTTGTGTGTGCGAAGCCCGGGTGGGTCTTGTGTTTGAGATCTGTGGAAGGGGTTGTATGTTTCGCCTTAGAGTTGGTGAGAAAGAAGGCCAAACTGCTAGAATGTTTCAGCCAAAGAGTCTTCCCACTGGCCCAGGGGCCCCTGCTGTGTGGACTCTGAGGCTTAGGGCCAGAAAGCTGCTTAGTTAAACTGAACAGTTTTTTTTTTTGTTGTTGTTGTTGTTAATACAAGCCTGACTACAAGTGGTCTAGTCACTGGTGGTGGTGATGAGAACTCCACCCACAAGGAACGCTTCCTGTAGACAAGGACTAGTTGTTTTTCCTGCAAACCAGACTCTGTCTTAAAATCTGGAAAGTGCTTCCTAAGGGTCAGCACACAGAAACTGTCTTCCAGAACTGGCCGAGGTTTTATATCGTGTTGGCAGCTGAACTTGGTACTGTAAGAATTAACCCAGATGGTAGTTGTTTTGAAGGCATGAAGGGGTCATGGAAAGCAAGTGAGGCTTGGCACTGTAAGAGGCCAGGAAAGGCCATTTGTGAAGGTGCAGCCAAAGTAGCAGATGAAGGCCCAGATTGAAGGGGTCAACATACAGAGTTGAGGCTTGGCACCATGAAGAGAGCCTAGGAGAGGCTATTGGTGAAAATGCAGCCCAGTTGCAGCAAGGGACCCCCAGCAGTTTTTGAGATGCCAGTACCATGGGATAACCACCAAGAACAGCAGCAGCAGTGGAGTGGAGCCAGCCAGAGCCTGGAGGACAAGCTGTGTGTGCTACAGAGGGCAGAGACAGAGACGTGATCCAAGCCCTTTGGAGGAGCCCAGAAGATTGTGAGTGAATTCCAGATAACTGGACATTGATAATGTTTTTCTGCATCTAAAGGTATTGTAAAAAGCTTGATAGATGTTTGATATCATTTGTGTCCTGTGCATTAGAAGCCTCATAATTGTTCCTCTTGTAAATAGCTTTGCTGGTATAGTGTTAAATTGTGTTGTTCAGATAAAAAGCAATTTTTTGATTGGCTTATACAGAAAAGGGGAAATGTTGGGGAAGTTTATTTTTAGTTATGTTTGAAAATGTTTTTATGAACTGTGGGGTGAGGGTCTGCCTAGGGCGTTCTGTATTGTTTGCAGGTGTTGGATTTATGTGGGGGTTGTTCAATTGCTTATGATCTGCACATGCTATCAGTAGAACACCTAAGGAGTTCTGAAAGAATAAAAACACCTGAGCTGAGATGCTCGGGGTTCCACTGTTGAGGATGGTGCTTGTCATCAGGTTCTCTGCTGAGGTCTGACAGGGTTTGAATCTATGAAAATGCCCTCTTGTCTTCTTGGCTGAACCGGCACAGCAGCTAACAACTACAGGGCACCGTAATGAAGTAGGGGAGAAAGGCAGAGCCAACAGTGGGTATGAGAACTGGGGTGTGCTGTTCTAAGAGTGGCCCCAGGAAGCTGCTGCAGCCGCAAACAGGGCTTGGCCCAGTAGTTCATGGGTGCTATGGAAGTGTGTCTTGCTTGCAGCCTGGGGGACTTGGCTACTTTTGAGTGAGTAGCTTGTGCCTTCTTTCCTAAACCTGGATTCCTTCCCATTGCTGTTTTCTAGCAGAGACCTCTTCGGTGGGCACAGGGTGGAAACAGGAAATTGTAGACATTTTTCAGGCCTGGGGCTGAGTTTCTCTGAATTATCGCAGTTCCCTGTTTTCATTTTCATATACAAACTTCACGATCATGTCTCAAGCAGAATTGTGAGTGTCCTTGATGGCAGAAGGCTGTAAGGCTGTATCCCATGGTCTCCTGAGGAGAAAGGTCACTGGGTTACATGGGGCTAGGGGGAAGGAAAGATTAGACTAGAGTCTCCATCCTAAGCACTCGTCCGTTGGTTGGCCAGGCAGAAGTGCTGGCCTCTGTCTCTCTGCTCAGGAAGACCCTGGTACTCATCTCCCAGGATTCCTCACTGTCATGGGGACCTCTGGAAAGTTCTGACTAGTGGTAACAAAGGCTTCCATTAGCATAATAATTTTTTGTTGCAAGGCTTTCTCTTCCATGGTCCTTGAGTGTTCTTGTAACTGTGCACAAGAAGAAGCAGCATATTATCATTTTGAGATCCTGGGGTTTGAAGGCTTCACCTTCCTGTAGTCAAACCCCAGGGTCTAGTAGCCCTGGTTTGAAAGGCATTTATAATCTAGATACATTTTTCTGTAGAAACAATATGACTTAAAGATCCAGTTTCCCATCTGTCTCCGCACAGCATATTTAACCATTGTGTTCTGCATTTTCTCAACCAAGTACATATGTAGTTCTTTTCCTGGAGTGCTTGTAGTGTTTGCTCCATTCTCTGGTATGTTCTGAGCTCTAGGGGACAGGTCTCATGTTTTCCTGTAGCCCTGGCACCTAGTTCAGAGCCAGACCTTATCAAAAATATACTCTTCCTGAGCCGGGTGTGGTGGTACACACCTTTAATCCCAGCACTCTGGAGGAAAAGGCAGGTGAGAGGTCTCTGTGAGTTCAAGGCCAGCCTGGTCTACAAAGTTAGTTCCAGGATAGGTCAGCCAAGGCTGTTACACAGAGAAACCCTGCCTCGAAAAACCAAACATAAAAAAATAAAAACAAGAACAAAAAAAGTTTCTCTTTCTGCTATACCCAGTACCCAGAGATTATGTCTAAGAATCTATGAGTGAAGGACTAAGGCTACGAGAAGGTGACAGGAAGAAAGGGCTGGGGCAGGAATTGGGGGAGAGAGATGGGAACAGGGGCAGCAGGGGGCGAGAGGAATGGGAGGTGGGCTCATAGGGTGAACTTGCCTCACAGAGCCGATATAACGTTAGATCCCTAGTTGTTTCTCCCTTTGTAGAGCCCGTCTATTCTTCAGATCCTTGAAAAACTTTGATAACTAATCAGCCTGCTACTTGCCAGTTATAAAAATCTTGCTATAGGAGAAGAAGACCAGGCACTGGTATGTGGGGTCCCTGTAAGCATCATAGCCAGCAGGGAAACAATCCATGCAAAGTAAAAATGAAACTGGGTCAGCAGAACTTAGCTGGTGCTGGGTCAAAACCTTCTGTGATCTGACGCCAGGCAGTTTATCATAAGCATATTTAAACACAGAACGATTTGGAAAAATTTCCTGATGTAATACAGTCCCCAGTGCACAGGGAGGATTAAGGCGTGACTGCATTGAACTCTTTTGCAAAATACATGTGACCGTGAAGGTGAGTTCTATAGCTTAAAGGCCTAGAATCTGGTGTGATCTCTGACTGAAATAGCATACAGGTCGCATCTTCCCTAAGGATGGGTTCTTTTGGCTGAGAAAGCTAAAGGTCTAAGGAGGGAAAGTCCAGGATAAACATTTTGGGGGGATTTTGGTGAGGTCTGTAGATAGCAAAGGTCACCAAGTAATTAACATTATCGACTCTCATCATCCTGATGGAAACCAGTATTCATTTCCCCTGTTGAGAAGATAGCCTTGCGTGACCCGTGAGCTCTTAATGCCTACACAGTGAGCACTACACAGGTGTGACATCACTTGGGAGCCCATTCTAGAAATGTTGGTTTCAGATTCGAGGGTAGTCCACAAAAAGCGAACCTTTGGGGACAGGCAGTTGTATAAGAAGTGGCCGGTTGTGGAGTTTAACTTAGGAGCCTAGATTGTTGTTAATTATTGACTTGAAGGAGAGGTGCTCGACAGGCTGGCAGTGACTTATGAGGCCTTGTCAGGGCATCTTTCAATAATTAAGAAACAAGTAGCTGAAACTCCATTTTCGTTCTAGACACGTGAAGCGTTTCCTTAAATGGATCTCTTAGCAGCGTGCGCCCTTCCTCTGGGTGGAAGTTTCTGTCAGGCGTCTGCGCGTTAGTGAGTGCAGAGGTAGGCGGTGGCTGTGCTCCTGGAGATGTGCCCAGACTTAGCAACTGACACTCTGGTAGCCCAGGGGTGAACTCACTCAGGTTCTAATCTGGAGAGTAAAGACAAAAAGTGTGGTTATCAGCACGGTGACTCTCACACACTGAATACATTTCAAAGCAAGATTTATTTAGTGGAAAGAAGAAAAGAGACACATCCTGATATACCAGGGGTCTGGTATACACCAGGAACAATCACGTACCCATAATGAAGATGGGGTGAGAGCCCAGGGTCTGTGAATTTCATACAGTTTATAAAGGGAAAAAAACACAAAACAGGTGGTTTCCCAGATTAGCCAAGCTTGGCGGACAGAACAATGAAGCAACTGTCCTTTGTTTCTATTGGCTAGTGAGGGCCCAGGAATATGTTATGTTCCTTGTTACCCAGGTGAGGGATAAAGAACAGTTTATGTTGTGGTTTCCTGTTTTCTTGGTAGTGGGCCCTGTAACTTAAGCCAGGAAATGGAAACCTAGAAAGCCAACTAAGATGGAGTCTGAATCTAAAACTCTTGACAAAAGGCCTCAACAGAAAAGTACAAATCAGCCTTCAGTTGGACTGTCATTTCATATCAGTTATTAATTGTAGGGTAAAGCAAAGAAAAAACTTTTCTTAGATTACAAACAGGATGGATGGATATATATTTTTTTCTCCCCACCCCCCTCCCGGTGATTTTATGGGGCTCCAGTGTTTCTCATCATGGCCCAGCAGGAGTTTTAAGATCACTGGGCGACACTATGACTGCCGGGTTATACGTGTAGCACTTAGAATTTATTTAGCATTATTAAATTTTTTTTTCTATTTTCTTTTTCTACTTTAGTAACTGTAATCGTACTGGTGTCTAAAATAGATATTGTATTAGTCTTAACATCAAATGAGATGGAAGTCAAATCTATAAAATGTTGAGTCTCTTAAATCTAACAAGGACGGAGTACATCCTGCTAATTTGTCAAAGTTCTAGAGAACCGCCTACATGAGACAGTGAGGATTAATCAAGCCCCAGTGAGAGAGAATTTGAAAAATACAGTTTTCTAATTATACAGTCTCTTCTCAGTGGGCCAAGGTTAATGCAGTTCTGAATTCTGACAGTTGGTAATAGGAAAAAAGAAAGAAAAGACCGCAGTGTATGAATTGTCTCAGAGTCACCTGAAATGGCCGTATTCTGATCACTGACTTTATAAGCATCAATCTGGTATTTCCAGCACTTGATTCTTTTTTTTTTTTTTTTTTTTACACGATGTTGGGGATAATTAAAGGGTTTGTGTCACTTTTTGTGCTCATCAGATGTCTATTACTTGGGGATTTCTTTTAGTTCTTGCTTAGCTGTAGATATGATTTCTAGTTAATAATGAGACATTCATCTCTCTCTTTTTTTTTTTTTGACAATATGGATTGCCTTGGGAATAGTTCTTAAGCATTGTACATCTTATACTCTTTGTCCTGTTTTTGCCAGACAGAACCAGTCATGGTTGGTTTTGAGACACAGTCATGCTGTGGGTTTTGCTTTGATTTCAGGCAACACGGTGAAAGCCTTAGTTCTAGAGCAAGGATGAATGTTCCTTAGCTTGTTGTCAAGGGTCTGTACAGTTTTTATTGTGAGAAAAGGTACAGCGAAATGCCAGACACCCCATGTCTTCAAAGGCTTGAGGAAATTGGGGTTAGAGATGTTGATTTCAGGGTTTTACAAATGGGTCTAGTGTGAGGACTTCTGTGAATAGGTGAGTTCTTGAAGTTGGGTACTATAGAGAAAAATCAAAGACCAGGATTAAACCTTGAGAATTGCTCAGAAAGGCCAGAGGTGGAGGAGCGACCACAGAAAGGAGAACACCCAGGGTTTAGGGTCCTTGCAGGCTCCAGAGGATAGAGAGGCCTGTCAGTGGTGCGAGGAACTGCTGCTGACCAGCTCCCCAGTGTTGGCTGCGATTCTGTGAAGCCTGGCACAGGAGAGATACTTACACCCTAGAATGGGTAGCTGCTGTAGACATCAGCAGTCGGGTATAAACATTACCAGCAATCAGAGACCATGGTTTCCACAGAACTCGAATGCAGTTCACTTTTGAACCACGAGTGTGTGGCTTTTAGGAGCAGAACCTACTCTTATAGTGGGATGCATTCTGATTACTTCCCGTATTTATAGCTTCTTACCTTTCATTTAAAAAGAGAAAGAAAAAGCTGGGAGTGTCAGTCAATGGTAGAACTCTTTCCTAGCCTGTACTAGGTATCTTCAATGCCACCACACAAGCAAAACCTGGTTATACTTCATTTAACTGATTTTGTGGTTTGCTGGGTTTGGTACTGCATGACTATAATCTCAGGACTAGGGCTGAAGAAAAGATTGTCATGAGTTCAAGACCAGCTCAGGCTACATAATGAGTGCCAGACTAGCTAGGACTATATAGGGAAACACTGCCTCAGAAAACAAAGCACTGCAGAGAGAGAGAGAGAGAGAGAGAGAGAGAGAGAGAGAGACAGATAGACACAGACAGACAGACAGATACACACACACACACACACACACACACACACACACACACACACACGGAGGGAGGCAGGGAGGGAGGGAGATGACATGAAAGAGAAGAGAGGGGATTAGAGACTGGGACTCAGATCTGGGAGAGGCAAGGCGGAGAGTAGAAAGGCCAGGGAGGGGAATACAGGGAGTGGGTATGAGTGAAGAATGTTCTATGCATGCATGAAAAGGACAGTGAAACCTATTATTCTGTATAATTAATATGCCCTAACCCCCCAAAAAAATAGGATAGAAGAAAACTAGAGGTTATATCTGCATTACAATGAGACGGTTATTTTTAAAATTAGAGTAGCAGTTGTTGAAATGATTTCTTCTTGAAAAGAAAGTTAAAGTGCTGAGCATCTGACCTCTGCTGAATGAATGAAGACTGTGTGCACGTTTAAGGGAGAAGGAACTGGAGCAGTGGGAAGCCACCACTCAGCACTGGGAGGGAGGGAGGGAAGAGCCTTGTTAGTGAGGGCTTGTCCTGGAGAACAGAGGCACAAGCCAGAACATTAGGAAACAGCCAAAAATCGGTGTACTTGAGACTTTTAAAATTGCTTTTACTATTTATTATTGTGGGGGTGGAGGGTTGTACTTGGACTTGTGGCTTTAGTGTCCAAAGCCAGGACAGGATAGGCACAGGCTGGGCATATCGGTTCTAAGAAAGCTACATGGCTTGAAGCAGCCTCAGTTACCTGCCACTGATGCATGCAGATGGCTAAGAAGTAAGCCCCGGCATTCCACTCTGATACACAGTGAGCAGACTGAATGGACGATCATCGGGTTGGTCTGTTGTCCCTCCTTAAGGGCAGTGTGGGACTCTAGACCTGAGGCTCACCTGAGTGGTTCTACACAGATGGATGGAGCATGAGGGAATTTCAGTGACGTAGAGGCTGCAGAAACCCCCGATTGAGACTAAGGTGTTGGGGCCAGAACGCACGAGGGCAGATTTGAGGCCCTGAACCAGAGGGTGTGTGGGGACTCTCAAGGTGGGAGTAAGATGGACAGATGTAGGTGCTTGATAATCTCCATGTTGGGGGTTCTCATGTATTAATTGGATAGGCCTTGGTATGGAGGGGTTCTGGGGAGCAGTGTGTTTGTGGTTTCTGAAGTTAAACGGGTGCAGGACTGAGCAAGAGCAGTTAGAGTCGTCTCTCATCCTCTCTTCAGAGGGCTTGGTTTCTTTTCTGTTGTCATCTTACCTTGAGTGTGTCGTGGTCTGTATCCCACGGTCAAGTGAGCTGGCATATCTCATCCTCCCCTAATACACAGCTTTACATTTTCCATCTTGTGACTTTTGATAAGATAAAGGATGTCTATTTAGATGTCTTATTTCTGTAAACTACCCGTTTCCTGCCATGTCAGATGTTACCCAAGATGATCTGTTCCTTAGGGTGATTTTCACTTAATGAGCCTCAACTTAAAATGATAAACTTTGTTCCAAACTGTCTCAGGTGAGTTAGAAAGGTAGTCCTGCTGCTGTGACAGTTCTTACAGAGGAGGATGCTGTAATGCTGCGTGTAACGGATCGGAGCCTTCGCAGTTCTGAGTGGTAACACCAGCCCCGTCACAGAGCACTTCTTAGATGGGAAAGCCTGGTTTTGATATCTGAATGGAAGAGGACTTTCGCTACTTCCCGAAGTCGCCATCAATAATTGGGATCTGCATTTCCTTCTGTATTCATCCAATAAATATTTAACACCATTGTGTTCCTGGCATGGCATTAGACTCTGGGGGAAGCTACAAAGAACTTAGAGGGCTAGGCTCTGCCCCCAAGGGGGACATAAGGAAAACAATTATACCTAATTGTTTTTAACACTGAGCAGTGTTAATGCTAGCTAGCATCCTGTGTGCTCTTGGTCACCAGGGGACAAGGGGCTGTGAATACCTCTTGAGGTCCACTGGCTGCATGGCCATGTAGCCGCTCCAATCTTTTCTGAGCACTCCTCTCTCCTTGTCTTCCCATGACCCCAGACTTTATCAGGCAGTGAGGCTTGGGGGACCAGACTCAAGGCCCTCTGGCCAGCCATTGCTCTCTGATGGTCTGAGATCTGATGAATGACAGATTGTTTCTTTAGCTCCCTGTATTGCCAGAGACTATTCCTTTTTCACTCATGACCGAGGACACTTGTTCCATGGAACTAATTCCTAGTTTGAGGATGTTAGTACGCACAAACATTTCCTACGAGAGCTCTCGCTTCACTTCCTGGTTGCTCTTTCATGTAAAAGCAGGAGGCTGGTCCTTCATCTTTCTAACCCCGAATAGATTCTCTAAATAGGCCTGACTCAATGAGCAAGTAATGACTGAAATGTCCGGGGCCGTGAGCTTAGGCCTCTGTTCACTGACAGCCCCGCGATGCGAGTGTTGAATGTGGAAATCTAGTGACGAGGTGGAGGCTAGAGGAGATTCTTGAAAGGACCCGTATTTGTTTTCTAGGAGTTATATATGGATCATTGTCAGAGACCCAATCTACTCTACAGATGCTTGCGTTAACATTTGTGTGCATAGTGTATGTTGGGGATCTCAGGGAGTCCCATAAAACAGGGCTTCCCAATTTTGTTAGTACCTTTGAGTCATCTGAGGATTCTCTTAAGTTCCCAAGTCTAGACCACCTCGAGGCATCTGTATGGAACAGATACTGTTTTGAAAGCTTCTCTGGGATAAATGTGGGAGTCATTGTCATAAGGAACATGCAAGACAGTTATAGATTACACCCGGAAAAACTTCAGTAATGATACACAGTGGCCATGTGGAAAGCCTGCTAGGCAAGCCAAGGGATTCCGACTATTTCTGTGCTGTAGTTTTGGTTTTTTGTTGTTTTTTATTTACCCCTGTAGCTAGGGAGTAGCAGCAGCTAGCCAAACGGGACCTGGAAATGGATCGGCTTTGGTAGGTGTGGGACAGAAAGGAGGGTGCTTCCTTTGACCTTGAACTCCGGCTAGAATGCCTGCAATCCTCCTTTGGAATCTTTGGTGCAGTGGATCTTTATGTAGAGAACTTGACTGTTCATTGCCTTTAAGTGGACGTGTGTTGTTAAAATAGATAAATAGCTGGTTATCCAGTGACTTTTTTTCTTGTGGGCTGAGCAGGATGAGCAGATCCCTCAGGATAGAAATTCTCAGCTTCACTTCTTGTTCTTGTGTTCTGATGCCCCCTGCCCTCTCAACAGCCATGCTGAATATCCCTGTGTGTGCAGATCAACACACAAATGAGCCATTTTATGTGGGCAATTCAGTCCCCCAGGGTCTTGTGGAGCAGTGAGGTATTGCTCCGCTTAGGGTGGGTGAAGGTACTTGACCTCAGCGCCTCCTGGCTGCTGTAGGTGCTTACAAACCAAGGCCAGCTGCTGGGACAGCTTCCCTTTCCTGATGATCACCACCCAGACAGACCGCGTGGCTCTCATTTGGTCGTCTCAGTGTTGCTGTTTCTAATCAGTTTATTTTTATTGAGTCTATTCTATGCTATTTCCGAGGTGAGACAGAATTACTTAGTAAAGCTCTCATGAGCTCTTTTTCTTTCACAGTGTGCCATGCCGAGCTGAACGCCATCATGAACAAGAACTCGGCTGATGTGAAGGGCTGTAGTATGTACGTCGCCTTGTTCCCCTGTAATGAATGTGCTAAGCTCATCATCCAGGCAGGTAGGAACCAGGCCTTTCCATTTGTCTCATTTGCATTGGAGCCTGCTCATCAGCAGCCCTGTGCAGGTGTTTGATCTTAAATTGTTATTGTTTAGATCTAAATTAATTGTGTTATCAGCTTTGCAGGATATTTCCCATGTTTTGTGTTTGAATGGTGCCAGGTCTTCTAAGACTAATTGCATCCTCTGTGATTCTTAGCATGTTTTTAATTTAGTTTGCAACTTCTTAAACTCCAAGCTGCCAAAAAACTACACAGGCATTGCATATAATTACTGTCAATTTACCATTCTCTGACATATTGTGCATAGATTAGGGGGGAGGGAGGGAAATGAACTTCTGTCAGAAACAAGGTCAGCTGGGAGTCTGTATATCAAATTTTAATTTGTATCTAATACATGGTAGATATTAGAGGATCGGAGCATATCGTTGCATATAAATATCATGAGACTCAAATGTTACTCTGAGCTTTTTTTTTATTATTATTATTATTAGGTTACATCTGCCATAACCTGTCACGTTGTATTCTGTATATTGCACCTGTTTCTGAACTGTCACATCTAAGAGTGAGCTACACTTTATATCCATAAAGCTCTCCCCTTGAGATTTAAAGATCTAGCATGTTTAGCCAGATGTGTGGGTTGAAGAGAGTTTATCATGAGCCCTGTGGGTGTCAGAGCAGAAGTCGGCTGATAGAGGACCACGGCCACTGAGTGTCCACGCAGCTGCCGTCATCACCCCATTCCTTTGAGGTGCTTCCCTGGCTGGTCACAGGCGAATGAAGAGCTCGGCAGGAGACGCATGCACAGAGCAGGATGTGTGCTCTGTGGTCAGTGGCTTGCCCCTCCTGAAGGGCAGCCATCAGGAGGGGCCCTTGGGGATCCCAGCACTCAGGCACATGCTACCTAGTGCGACTGTGAAGAGATCTGCCCTCCACAGAGCCGGGCTAATGCAGTGGCAGAGCCTTCCTTGTAGGCCTAATGCTGCTGATCTTTGGATTGGCCAACGCCTTCCACTCCCCACATTAGCCTCTTGAGTTGCGCTGCTTTGTGAATAAAGAACACTTGCTTCCCTGCAGTAAAGAAAATTTGTTAATTGGACCGAGGCTTGATTACTTGACATGTTTTCACTTTGCATTTGTATAAAAAAAAAAAATCCATAAAGACTGGAAGGCAGATTAAATACAGTCCCGCTCTGCTGTATTGGAAAGGCACAGATGTGTATTTCGGTAAGTGGACATTGTCTGCAAGCTCACTCGTAAAAGGTAATTAATCACAGGCACAGGGCTCAGTCTCTTCTGCCTGCCTTTTGCATTTCCTGCATGTGCTTATCTTCCACTGTTACCTCTTCAGGTATAAGAGAAGTTATTTTCATGTCGGATAAATACCACCACAGTGAAGAGGCGACGGCCGCTCGGCTCTTGTTTAAGCTGGCTGGGGTTACGTTCAGGTGGGTCTGGGGAACCGGTGTAGAAGTTCACACGGCCGAGCCTGAAGTCTAGTGTCTCCCACGAAGCTTGACTTCCACATGTGGCAGTGCAAAGTCTTTGGAGATAGGACGGAATGAGCCTCTAAAGATTGTTTTAGGTCTGGAGGAACAAGTATCCAGAGACAGTCTGTATAGTGATTATGTTTTGATATTAGTGACTTTCCAGGGCTTACATTAGCTGTGCAAGGAGCAAGAAATTTAAAAATTTGCAAACTTTTGTACTAGTACTCCCGAGTCTGGATAGATGTTGAATATGTAAGCACTCTGGATTAGATCGTTTAGGATGAAAGCGTCTGGCTGGGGTGAGGACCAGGGATTCTTTTCTGAGCAACATTTTGATTCAAGAGCAGGAGTCCTTCCAATTTCTGTGATCGCCTTTGAAGAGGGAAGATTATGTTTTACTTGTAAGTTCCACCATCTTCCTAGGAGTGCCAGGGAATTGTTTTCAGAATGGGACAGTTTGCAAAGTGTTATTCTATTCTATTCTCTGCCATTCTATTTCTGGTCAGCAGCGATAAGACTTGGGTAATGGGCAACTTGACTCATTCGTTCTGTTTTTAGTTAGATATATGGGCTATTTTGTTTGTCTTCTGAGACAGGGTCTCTGTATGAACAGGCTGCCCTGAGCTTGCTCTGTAGCCCAGGCTTCCTCCTGCCTCAGTCTCCCAAGTGACAGCACCCACCATGCCCAGTTGGTAATAGGATTTTTCCATGGTATGTGACTTGAATCACTGTGCCTTTCGTGCCCTAGTTTGGTTTCTGTTGCTTTGATAAAACACTGACTGAAGCCAGCTTGGAGAGGAAAGGCGTTATTTGGCTTATGGGTTACATACAGCCTAGCATCATGGAAGCCAGGGTAGGAAGCCAAGGCAAAACCAGGAAACAGGAACTGGAGCAGAGACCACTGAGGAACGCTGCTTACGTGCCCTCTTACTTACTTGTTTTAAAAAGTCCCCAAGTGTCTTCAAATTTGTATATAAAAATATGGAAGATTTATTATTTGCATTTGTAGAACTGGATTTTAGAAAAAAACTCCCCCTCACTTCAGCGAGTTGTTTTTCTATGTGTCAGATGCAAAAGAAAATGCGCCGTGTCTGCTTTAGAGCAACTCCAACTGGCCGCAGAAACTCCCTGGAAAATAAGATAAATATGATGGGGAGACTGTAATCGGATATCATGTCGCGCTGCTAACTTGTTAGGAATCCTTTGACTCCCGGATGATTCACGAACTCGGGTAGCTGAAGAACACACAAGCGGGGCCACCCCATGCATCGCTGTTTCTCGGTCGTCTCGGCTCCGTGTTCCTCGCAGTGTGGTGCACTATAATTGGCTCCTATAGAGATAAAATACCAAGCGGATCCCAGGATTCCTTTTTCTCTGCACTGGAAATACAGTTGAAGCTGAAATAAACAAATTGCTTTAATGACTCGTTGGATAATTCCTTTACATACTTTGTTTTTTCATGTTTAGGAAATTCACGCCGAAGTACAGCAAGGTTGTCATTGACTTTGATTCAATTAACAGCCAGCCGAGTCAGAAGCCGCAGTGAGTGCCGTCTCGTTAAATCCCCAGAAGGTGAGGACTCCCCTCTTCTGAGAAGCCGCTGGTGCCTTTCATCTTGAAGTTGCACATAACTTTTTAATAGCCAGTGCAGCACAAGTAGACATCTAAAGAATATAAAACCTTGAATCTTCTTTGCTGTCCCTCCCGTCACATGGATCTGCATCTGTTGAAGCTGTTGATTTAGTTTGATTTGGAAACGAAGGGCCTGCCCACGGGGCCAGAGTGAAGGTCTCTCCACCTTTGCCGCCTCTTTGGTGGGGATGTGAGTGGCTCTACTGAAGAGTGTTGTCTCTCAGTCTCTCTCTCTCCTACCAAGTTCCAGCAGCCACTCCTCGATGCTACGTGGGCTAGAAGGACGTGTAAATAATTGCTTGGCGCTCTTAGCAGGGATGAGCAGACATACCGATGTGAACATCTGTCCCAAGTGAAGCATACCCCGTCGTGCCCTAATAGGACCAAAGGAGAGTAGCATGAAAATATTTGCTGCAGAGTTGAGGGGAACTCCCACCCACCTACCTAGAGAAGGTTGAAGATGACACGTGTCCTGGCAGACGATCCGTACAATATCCTCTCGGTTCCGCTTTCCTGCCACACAGCACACACCGTCCCTCTGGGGGGGTGGGGACCTCTGTGGTTCCCACTTCTTGTCCTTGGTTTGTTGGTCACATAACACTGTCAGATTCACCCGAGTAATAAGTGGTCCCTAGAGGAGGCGGCTTATCGCTCCCCCTAGACTAAGCACTGTGTGAGACAGCTGGAGTTGTATGGATGGGTGGTGTGGGCATCCCCACATCCCGTTTCTCCTGTTGTGTGGAAACATGTCACCCCTGCCTCACGGGCCAACATGGTTCATTTCCAAGGGTGCCCTACACCCGAAGAGTACCTTAATTCCTGTCCTGTAAGAGAACTGTGGGAAATTATATCTACCTGGAGGTGTCCATTCCAGGCCCACTGGTGACGGAGGCTTATTTGTGTCTCTGGTGCTGTGCCTTTAGCCACACAGGCAGCCTCCTGATCAGTGTGGTTGGGGAATGCTCCTCTGTGCGCCTTGTTTTTAATTTCATGTAACTTTTATTAACCATGCTTGGTGCCTTTGATAAAAATGATTTCTTTATCTTAAAGATTATTACCTTTTTTAGGGTTCTTATAGTTTTTCATTCGTTTTTATTTTGTCTCTGAGATTTTTGTACTCTGTATTCTGGACATTTTGTAATTTGGCTTTTTACCAACATTATTAAAATTTTATTAAAATCTACCAGCACCAAGACATGTTCAATTTTATATTATTATAATATGCTCAACTCTGTGCTTGTGTTGTTTCTGTATTGTCTGCAAAGCACATTACACAGGTTTCTGCTCAGAATAATCAGAAGTATTATGCCACATTCTTTCCAGGATTTGGGGGAAGGGGTGCTTTTTTCCCCCCTTTTCATTTTACAATGTAGTCTTTTTTTTTTGAGATAGGGTTTCTCTGTCTAATAGCCTCGGCTGTCCTGGAACTCACCTTGTAGTCCCAGATCTGCCTGCTTCTGCCTCCTGAGTGCTGAATTGAAGATGTGCACCACCACACCAAAAGATGACATTGTAGTCTTTTAAAACTGAGGTGCAGGGGGAGGGTGGTGTGTACCTTGCCGAGGTGCACATGTAGAGGTCAGAGAACAACGTGTTGGCTGTCCGTTCTCTCCTTCCACCTTGTTCCGAGGCGTTTGCCTTTTGTCTGCTGCTGCTCTGCATTCTCCAGGCTAGGCAAGATCTTCACACTCATGCAGTCGCATCCAGCTTTGTGTGTGGTGAGTTCGAGGGATTGAACTCAGGCTTGATCAGCAAGTGTTTTTACCAACAGCCATCTTGCTGGCCTGTGGCCCTTCTTTTAAAAAAAAAAAAATTTAATTTTATCATATATACATTGGTATGAAGATGTCAGATCTCCTGGAACTGGAGTTACAGACAGTTATGAGCTGCCCTGTGGATGCTGGGAATTGGCCCTGGATCCTCTGGTAGAACAGCCTGTGCTCTTAACCGCTGAGCCATCTCTCTGACCTCCGGTGCTTCTTTATGGCTAGTTTGCAGTTGTAGCAAAGGCTCTGTTGCCACCCAGTTTCCACGCCTGTCTCTGGTTTGCCCGTCTGATAGGTCTCAGATTCTTCCCTCCCATCATGCTTCAGGCCCCAGCCCTTCCACTCGCCTTACTTTCCATAATCCTCTTTTTTTTTTTCTCTCCTCCATTTTCTTCTCCAAACCCCTTGCCTTTGGTTTGCTCCAGAATATATAAGACAAAGGGAATGTAGAAGAAAGAAATCAGAAAAGAGACAAAGATAAAAAAAGAAGACGTTCTAATTTTCTGTTGCTGCAAGTTATCAATCGTAAGCCTTGTTAGCAAGGACGAATTTCTATGTCAGGTTTGCAGATATGTCTAGGGGCTAATAAGCGTGAGTACGTTTACTTAATTTTGATACTGTGTTGCGTTTTGTCTCAGCTTGTTACATTGAGTTGAGGGGAAAGCCACAGTTTTATTTTCCTCTTAGAAGGAAAGGAGCGGGCCCTGCTGGGTTGTTTGTGGAGTGCTGACGCCATGGTGGGGCACAGCCTCCACCTCTGAACCCTTGCTGGATCTCGATTGCTGGTGCCTGGACTGTAGGTAATTATGTCGTAGTTCTGCCATTCGCTCCAAGAGGAGTGGGGTTGTTCTGTCCAGAGGATTCTGCAGATGTCAGGGCTCCAGCTAATAGAGGCTCGCTTTGAACTGTTGCCTTTGGGAAAAGCGTTCCAGAAGGAGGGTGTTCTGAGCACTCTTTTGCCTCGCAGGCATTACTGAATAATTGTGGTGAAGTGAGACTGTATCTGAGAGCCGCTGTGGCTGCCTGTCATGGCTAATAAACGACAACGAGGAAACCATCTTTCACTGAACCGTTGGCAGAAGAACTACATTAAAAGGCAAAATTTAGAGTGAAATGACAGGAACTGTTTTCCTGACATTTTATACATTTCTCCCTCTTTTTTTTTTTTTTTTTTTTTTTTTTTGCTTAAAGGCTTCCAAAGTCCCACAAGACCTAACAATGAAAATGATCTAACTTATTAGCTGTGTTTTCTAATTACACGTGAAGCAAAATAACACAAGCAAAACCACAAAAATCTAATAAAAACAGACTCATGTGTCCAGTGATCTGAAGTTCTTATGCACCAGGGATAACTGTCTTCTAATGTCCGTATGTACCAAATTAAACATATTTAGGATGAAGCCAAATGCAGAAGTAGGCCTATAATTCCAGCATTTGGGAGGTGGAGGCAGGAGAATGGCAAGTTTAGGTCCACGCTAGGCTACACATGAAGACTGTCTGAAAGAATGTTAAGTCCTGCCCCTCCAGTGGTGATGGCGCACCTTTAATTCCAGTGCATGAGAGGCAGAGGCAGGCGGATCTCTGTGAGTTCGAGGCCAGTCTGGTCTACAGAGTGAGTTCCAGGACAGCCAGAGTTAACAGAGAAACCCTGTCTTAGAAAAAAAAAGAATGGTGATTAGCTGTACAGGTGACTAGCTGCAGAGGTTCAGGCAAAATATCCCCAGGCCCAGGACTGTGGGGCCTGCTGACATTTACAGGAAAAGGTACCACATTAGCCTACATGAGATCTGCTCAAGAATTCTAGCTTGTGCTCTTTCGGACCTAACGATGGAGTGTATGTAGCACCATCTCTTCTGGGAAGTGGATGAATATTCAAATATTTACTGGGTGCTGACCATACGTTGGATTCTCTGATACTGCCATCTTGGCCTCAAACAGATGCTGATGTCCAGATACCAGAATGTGAGATTGGTGAAGCCCAGTTCTGCCGTCTTTATCAAACTGAATAATGGGTGTCGGGCACGTGCGCCCATGCACAGGTGACCTGCTGTTGATACTGCTGCCCCTCAGAGCCATCGCCATAGAAGGCTGGCACTTCTGAAGACTTTAAAAATTCTTGTCTTGGATTAAATTGAGATAAATATCCCCATAGGAAATAGAGAGAAGTCATTTGTTGATCAAGGAAGAAAGACATTATCTGTTCATGACTATGGAAGGGAATTACCTTGTGGAGTCCCAGGATCTTGGGCCTGGAGCTGTAAGTCCTGGAACTTAAGACAAAGGATATATGATTGTCCCTGACTGCATACAGGCAGGAGATATCCAGGTAGGAGACAGAAAATACCCAGGCAGGAAACATGTAGGCGAGAGATGCCCAGGTAGGAAATACATCAGGATGTGTGCTCACCCCTGATGGGGCTTGATGGGAAACATAGCTTCATAGGATCTGCCTTTAAAAACCCCAGCTTCCACTAGCTCGGGGCCATCCTGGAAGAGACCAAGGGGGAACCTCCACATGGTCTTGGCCATCATGGGGGAATCCCAGGGAGAACCTCCACGTGGTCCTGGCCCGCTTCCACCTTTACTGGAGCTGTTACAAGCTTGCTTAAAAAAATACTCAATCGAACTTTGTGGCAATGTTTTTTTTCCCCCTTGACTGATTCGGGATTTACAGAACCTCATACAAAAATGTTGCCCCTACTTTTTGCTCGTCAGCTGCCAAATCTCTACTCTTGAGCACTGTGTCCCCTCTTAAGCCAGGTAGGTCCACCTCTTGTGGACCTCTCATTCCTTTTAAATGAAAAACAACGACAGCAGCAAAACTTGTGGAATATGTGTAGCATGGAGTTTGTCATCCGCATGCTCTTTAAGCCCAGAGGTACTGACCTCAGTTCTGTTGTGTGACCACTGCTCCATCTGCCTCCAGAGTGAAATGAATGGTTTCCAAGCTGCAGCTCCACATCCCCTAGTAACTCCAGCTCCTCCCTGGTCCCTGGTCACCACCACTGTACTTTCTGTATGCATTTGACTATCCCAGATGCCACCCTTTATGTAAATGAGATCACAGAATTTTCTTGTGATGGGTTGTTTTACTTAGCACGATGCCTTCAGGATTCACCTGTGTTGGAGCATCCCTCCTCTGCAGGCTGAAGAACATCCTGTTGTAAACTCGGCACATTTTGTTTATGGATTCATCCACCAGTAGACGCTTAAGTAGGTGGTTGCTCTTTGGGCTGCCGCTCTCTTGTGTTCCCCTTTACCTGTATTGTCTCCCTCAGCCCTGAGCACCTGCTTTCTCCTCTCTCTCTCTCTCTCTCTCTCTCCCTCCCCACCTCCTCCCTTCCCTCCCTCCCTCCTTCCTTCCTTCCCTCCTGCCTTTCTTCTCCTCCCCCGTAAACTCTGCTAAAGACTGTCTTTAAGCCAGCATTTTCCTCATGTTTTGAGACAGAGTTTCATGTAGAAATTGCTCTGTAGCCCAGGCTGGCCTCCAACTCTAAATCCTTCTGCCACAGCTTCCTGAGTGCTAGAGTTATAGGGATGTACCACTACACCTGACTCTTTGTGTGTATGTGTGGGGTATGCATTTATGTGTACATGTGTGCAGTCATGGCTGTCTGCACGTGTGTGTAGAGGCCAAAAGCCAGTGTTAAATGTCTCCCCTTGTCACACTTCATTCTTTGTGTCAGTGGCCCTTGTTGAACCTGGAACTCAGCCATTGCAGCTAGATTGGCAGGCCAGCAAGCCTCTTAGATCCTCCTGTCTCCATTCCCCCACCCTCGCCAGGGGTTGCAGGCATTTCTGAACCATACCTAGCTTCTTAGGTAGGTTGCAGACTCGGGCCCTCATGCGCACATAGCAAGCACTTTCTCCACTAGCCATCTTCCCAACCTGGCTCTTAAACCAGCATTTCTTAGACTCCCAGTGTGCACCCTTTGACCATCTGCACATTTCTGTACATCTCTCAGGACTGAGCTGGGGTCTTGTCTGCTCTATACAACCCTCAGACCTTCCTGTTAGCCGTCTTTTTCCCCTTTGAAACCCCTCCACAGAGACTGCCACCAACAGTCTTCCTGGCAAAGAGCTATGCTCTGTTTGATGCCATTTCTTCCACTGTCCTCAAGTGTTACTGAAACATTCATGTCGTGTTTGCCTCTTTCTGTTCTAACTCCGTGATGAAAGGTACAAGAAAGCCGACTGCCTCTCCTCACCGTGTGTTGCACAGGAGCCGGTGCAGTTTAGTCCGCGCTTTTAATATGTCTATTTAAAAGTTACAAACCCAATCACACTTCAGTTCAGTGAAGCAGCTGTTCAGGAGCCAGCCTCCTGTTTTTTTGTTTGTTTGTTTTTGTTTCTTAATGTTGACTTCTTTGTGAACAGCAGCTTGAGAGAAAAAAAAAAATTGTCATTTAGAATATAAGAGAAATCTCCCTGTTAGCGTCCGAGGTTAATAGGCACATTCATCTTAGAGAGAGAGGGAGATTACTATTTAAATGTCTTCTTTTTAACTTCTGCGTTTGAGTTAAAGTGTTCTTATACATGGTTTTGAATTAAGGATTTGGCAATAATGGATGCTCTTGGCAGAACACCCAGAATGTTTGTGGCGAAACCCGTCCGATTGGAAGCTCCCTTAACCTCTTAGTCTTAAATCACTTCAGAATACTTACTGCCGTGTGGTTCTTTATTTTAACTTTTGTTAATGAAATCTTGACGTTGTTTAAGAATTTAAAGATGCTATTTGGTCCGGGGGTTTTGTTGTTTTGTTTTGTTGTTTTTTTAACAGGGTTTCTGTGTTGAATCTCTGGCTGTCCTGGAACTCACTCTGTAGACTAGTCTAGCCTCGAACTCACAGAGATCCACCTGCCTCTGCCTCCCGAGTGCTGGGATTAAAGGTGTGAGCCACCACTGCCAGGCCATGGTCCAGGTTCTAAGTAGGTGTTTTGTTTTGGACTCACTTCCTCTGTGTAGCACTGTGTGGCCTGATTCTTATTGTTTCTTCTGCCTTTCCGGAATGAGCCAGCATCAGTAATGGGTGCAGCTATACACAGCCAACACCCGACTCCCGGTGGCCTGAACAGTAGAGTACACTTCCTTCCCATACTATGCTGAGCAGCTTTATATGTTTGCCTAGAAGTGGTTCAGCTGTCCAGTGATGTCAAACTTGTTTTTTAGAGTCCGGGTATCTCAGTCACATTAAATACAAAAATATGAGATAGGTGTGTGTGTCTGTGTGTGTATGTGTATCTGTGTGTGTCTCTGTGTGTGCATGTGCAAGCAGATGTAGTAGGTAATTAAGGTTATCATCTCTTGCTTGTCCCTTTGGTCAGGAAAGCCAAGCTTTTCCAGGACCCCTCAGCAAATACTCTCTTCCATCTCATTAGTCACAGCTGGTTTGTCCCTAGCTGCAAGGGAAGCTGAGAGGGCACTCAGCATTCAAACTTCTATCATGGAGTCTGTACGAAGAAGGAGGTGAATAGCAGCTATAAATCATGGTAAGTTGTATAACGGTCTAATTGTATAATTTTTACTCAGCTTCTCTTCGCATCCTCATACTTAGCATATTTGTTGATGAAAAATGATACCTATTTCATAACGTTTTTGTGTATTTTACATTAGCTTTTAACCCCTTTGTGGAAAATCTATGTTTTTTTAGGTCATTGTAAGAATTTTATGCACAGAGAGCCACAGCATATACCCATTTGAGTGTGAGTCACATCACAGCCTTTATTCCCCAGATATTTAGAGTGTATTTTTTAAGAACAGGGATATTTTCATATCTCATCACAATGTATTTATTGACTTTATAAATTTGACCAAATAATTTTCTTTGTAGCACTTCCAAAGCACAATCTCATCTAGGGCTTGGTGTTGCCTTTACATCATGTCTCTTTAGCCTTTAAAGTGGAACATTCCCACGAGGGTGTTGGTTCTTCAGAAAACTGCTTTCTCCTGTCGCCTGATGCTCAAATCCCTTGGAATCAGCAGTTTTCAAACTTTTGGTCTCATGGTCCCCTAACACTCTTAAGAATTATTGAAAATACCAGTGGACTTTTGTTTACATAGATTAGAGCTACTGGTGTATAGTGCATTAAATATTTACACTTTAAGTGTTTTAACTCATTTAAAAACAGCGACAACTCTTTTTTATGCTAACACAAATAGTACGTTTTTATGAAAAAGGACTTGAAGACTCCAGAAAAACCAAAGATGTTTAGTAAAAAGGGTAGCATTGCATTTTTTGTCACTTTTAAAAATGTCTGTGTTGTGTGGCTGTGTCCTCTTGGTTGAAATATTCCCTCTTGGAAGGAGGAGAAAAGCTCATACACCTTACAAGGCAGAGGAAGATCAGGAAATTACAAGATTTATAAGGCCTCACCCTGGTGCTACTACGTAAGCAGTAACAACTGCTAGGGAGTGAGTCTCCAGCTTTGGGGTCACCTGTAAATTGTGTGTGTGTGTTGTGTGTGTTCCAGGGATTTGTGAGTTGGGGTGAGCTTTTCAGTGATGCATCTGCCCTTGAGTCACCCATACTTTGTAAGTAACTCCTCTCCTATGTGCCTATAAGTAACCCCCGATAAACTCATGGGTGTACCCAACTAGACTTAGATGGAATCTCTGCTGTGGTCTGTCATCAGTGTGCCCTATTTGAGGTGAATAGATAGACATTTGCTCATATCTTCCCAGGAAAAGTCACATGACAGTCTGGCTCAATACAAGCCAGTTGGATTTCTAACTGTCGTGCTGTTTGGGCTGAAGTTAATGGTTTGTATACCTAAAGTTCATATCCTATAAACTTGGTCCTTACTGTGATGCTGTGAAGTGGTAGAGCCCCAGGAAGTGTGGCCCAGTGGGAAATGACAAGACTGGGCATCATCCGCCTTGCAAGTGATGAATACTGAACTCAGGAATAGATTGGGTCTCCTGTGACTGAAGTACTCCTTGAGAAAGTAGACTGTTATAAAGCAAGTCTGTCTCTGGAATTCTGTAAGTGGCTGGTTTCCTTTTTCTCCCCATGTTATGTTGGGGTACGTAGGTGCTACTCTGTTTGAACTTTCAAGCTATCATAATTGAGCCGGATAAGCCTCTTCTTTATCAACCATCCAACTTTCAATTATAGTAACACGGTATCGACTAATGCCAGTCACACACTGTCTGTAGTTGGAAAAGTGTGGGTCTTCTTGATACCACACCACAAATGAGTTGGTAGTTTCATACAAATCTGTAACACCAGTGAACATGTCACAGAGCCTTACGTTGAAATCCATTCTATATAATTTAAAATGTTTTCTTCCTGTGCCACAGTACATGTGTGGAAGGCAGAGGACAGCTTGTTGGAGTCAGTTCTCCTGTAGTGTGGGTCCTGGCGATTGAACTCAGTCATCAGGCTTGGCGGTAAGCAGCTTTGTCTATGGAGTCGTCGCAACAACCCTGTAGTTTTAATTGGTGTTTTTCCTATGAATGGCATTGTAATGTGTGCTGATGATTTGGAAAATACTGTTTCTTCAAGTTACATAGATTATTCAAGTATTAGCATGTTTTATTATTCAGTACCCCCTCTCAAACACTTTTGCAAAAATCATTTTGCAAATGAGCTCATTAGATTACAGAAGCTAGTCTAACCTGTGGCCCATCAGAACAGAGTGGCTAGTGTAGCTTGTAGCCCAAACAACCACACAGTGCTTTTCTTGAAGACAGCCTTTGTACTTGGCATCCAGCAGAAGGCCTTTGCGCATGCGTCCCATTTCATCCCAGGGAATGTGCAAAAGCTAATGACCCCTCAGCCGAGATTAGCACCTTAGGGAGATTCTCAAAGACAGCTGGCTTTCTCTATCCCTCCCTCTCTCCCTCTCTTTTTCTCGCTCTTCCTTCCTCTCCTTCTCAGTCAAGAGTCCATCCCACCGTTTTGGTTTCTTGTGTCGATGCACTCACCAGCATTTTCCTTCACCCCTGTTTTTGTTGCATCAGTGCCAATGCCAGCATAGTGAAAAAGGCAAAAACATGGTGCTGGAAATAGTTCTGCGGATGCGGATACCCAGCTGTGCAGTGCAAGGCACCTCGGATGCAGTGTTTCCAGCCTGAAAGGCATGTTGGAAATACCTACTCAGCGTTGACTTTTACTCACCCCTCCCCCCCAATTTAGGCATCTCTGCAGTTTGGATCTTAAAGTTTTTCTACCCATAATGCTATTAGGAAGTAGAGGTGGGGGGGACTCATAGGAGGAAGTTAGGATTTTAGCCTTTTCTTCCTCACTTAGCTTCCTGGTGAGTCAGCTGCTTCCTCTCCTATCAGGAAGTACTGCTAGCTCTCACCAGGAAGTACCACTGCGCTCCCACAGGAAGTACGGCTTTGCCTCAGGACCAGCTTAGCCTGGACTAAAACTATGGAGTAAGTAAGCAAAAGTAAATCTTTCCTCTTTAAAAAAAACAATGTGTGTGTGTGTGTGTGTGTGTGTGTGTGTGTGTGTGTGTGTGTGTGTGTGTGTGATTGTACAGTTGTGCATGCCAGCACATGGAGGTCGGGGGACAATCTCAGATTTGTCCTCACCTTCTACCTTGTTACCCACTCAGTACTCCAGGCTAGCTGGTGCACGGGCTTCCAAGGATTCTCCTGTCTCTGCTCCCCTCTGGCTATCACCAAGGTGGGACTGCAGAGGGAGGCGACTATGTCCTGTCTCCTAGGGATTTGGAGGGTCTGAACTCAGGTGTGGCAAACACTCCATCTGCCAAGCCATCTCCCCAGCCTGCTTTTCTTCTTTTTGGGTTGGTTCTTACAGGTATTGCATTACAGTAATGGAAATCTGGCTAACGTGTTTTATTCTCACCTGTGGTCTGTCTCCTCTATTACAGTGAATACACAGAATGTGATTAATATCGTCACTTTAGCAAAAGGAAAAAAGTAGAGCAACTTGATGTATACCGGGCTGTCGTGGTTTGCTGCGGCTGAACAAATGAAACAGTCTATTACTGATTCACAAATTAGAGTACCGCGGACTCTTCTCGTTAATGCTCCTGCGTTCAGATGTTCATAAGAGGCAGCACAGTAAGTCAAGTTATAGAGTGCGTTTTAAGAGAATGAAATATTCAGCAGTACGGGCAAACAGCTGCAAGGCCGGGCCCTGAGTTAGAAATTAAAACTGAAAGGAGACAACAGTTGTTCTTTCAAAGCCCAGGTGAGGCTGACTGGCCTTTATGGTGAAGCTTTTAATCACTAGTGGCAATCCTGAAAGAAAGGCGCTATGAGAAACTGGCCGATCAACAGTTGAGGAGCGCATGTCTGCGTTGGTGAGCTCAGCTGGTCAGAGTGGGGACTGACGCAGACTGCAGCCCAGGTGTCCCTGCGTGCTGTGGACAGCCGTCCTGTGTCAGCTGCCTTGCAGGGCTTGCTCACTGCTGCCTGGAAGGAGGCCAGGGAGACGCTTAGCCAGGAAGTCAACAAGGGCTCTTTGTGTTTAAAACCAAACAAAATAAAAACAGGTTCTCTAATGTACCACCCCCTGTGATCCCTCTCTAGGAATATCAGACTTAATGATTTAAATTTAATTTGTTAGCCATTTGGTGGTTAGTTAAAAAAAAAAAAAAAACACAACAACAACAAAAAAGTAATGATTTATTAGCATTTTTATAATAAGCAACATCTAGTATCAAATGGATCAGCGACTTAATTTCATAAAATACATCAGAAAAGTATTACTTAGAAGAAACTCCATACTGTGAGCATGTTGCCTGTGTGTTTTGTGACCTTGATTCTTGTGTGTTATTAGAAGAGACAGAAATGGAGAAGGGACAGGCGCACTCAGCCCTTCTGCCGGCACTAGCTTCCAAGAGGGAGGGGTTGGGAGAAGAGTACAACTAGCTCATTTATTTATTTCTACAAATAGCACAGACTAGAAACCACTGGGTCTCCTGCTTTATCCCCACTTTATCCCCAATGGTTGTGGTGGCTGAAGCAGAGGCCCCCCACCCCCCCAGTCACATCCAAGACTGGCAAGATGGGGAAAATATAAAATAGTATATATAAAAAAAATGTCACCTGTGGTCCCAGCACTCCCAATGCTGAGGGGAGAAGACTGTGAGTTCCAGGCCTGCCTGAACTACATAGCGAGACCCTGTCCCAAAAACCCCAAACGAACCAATCACCAGCAAAGACAATCCAGCCCTTCACTGCCTCATCAAAATAGCAATATTCAGTGGCTTGTTTGGCTAAGTAACTATTTATATTTCCAACAGTGAAGAGGATATCTGGAGGTAGAGCATTCAGAAATGCAGCCCCAGTTTTAACAAGGGGTGGGAAGCAACCTGCGACAGGGCGTCCTCCTTCCCGAGACTCATGGTGAATGATGTGTACATGCAGAAAGGACTAATGTGGAATGAACATGTCCTGTCATCAGACCCCTTGGTTAAGCAGCATCTGTCAGAGTCTAACTGAAGAGGAGCAAAATGGACAGTGAGCAGAAGCCCCCAGGTTTTCAGTGAGAATAGCGCAGGCAGGCTCCAAGCTACCTGGGGTCACAGCCTTGTATGTGGGTCTCAAAGCAGGTACTGATCACAAGAGTAAGTCCCATGGCTTCAGGAAAGGATGGGATGCTGCCTTGGCAGCACGGTTTAATTGATTCAAGGATTAGTGTTTTAGCCACTGGTGCTGATGCCAGTGGACTCCAGAACACCGGAGGAGTTTTGGCCCAATTAGGAAGTCAGCTGGAGCCTCCCTTCGCAGGCAGCCATGTTACCTGCTGTCTGATGTTTTGCCAATGCGCTTCAATGCAATCACTCCTCGGCACTGGGATGATGTTTCAATTTAGCCTGCTGCTCAGTCAGGACTCTTCAGAGCCTCATTGTCCCGGAGTGGGCTTCCTGCCTGTTACCTCGCGCCTCCTGCCTCTCCTCTCTTGGACACAGCTGTGACGTTGCTCACCCGCCAAGTGAGTTGTCAGTGTCCCTGGGCTGTGGGTTGGCAGGTTTCCACTTCCAGAGGAGCGCTGGCCAGCTTGCGGGGGAGGATCGCAGGCACTAGAAATGCAAGTCTTGGCATTTAGATTCCAGAGTTCTCTGTAAGTCTGTGTTGAGGGTGGCCAGCATTCCACAGTTGTAATTGGAGAACGATAGAGCTGAGCATCCTGTCCTGAACATATGGACATGCGGTTCAGCCAGGATTAGTGCTGACTGGCTGTAGGAGATCAGTGCTGGGAAGGGCGGGGGAGGAGGGAGAGGGAGAGAGATTTGAGGAATGTTATAATGCCTGGCATTTGTAAACCAGGCCACCTCACACCCATGCTCGTGGCAATATCATTCACAATAGTGAGGGGGCGGAAATCACCCAGGTGTTCCTCCATGGATGGCCAGGTAAACAAACTGTGGCATATGCGTGCAATGGGTATTAATCAGTCTTAAAAAGAAAGAGATCCTACTGTTTGCAGTAACACATCTGGAGAACATGTTAAGTGAAAGGAGCAGTTCCCGAAGGATAAATATTTTCTGATTCCACTTTTAAGAGGTATGTAAAAAAAAGCAGATTCATAGATGCAAAAGGAATGCGGGCTGGAAAGAACAAGAAAACGAGAGTTGTTTAATGGGCAGAGTTCAGTTTTACAAGATAAAAAGAGATTGGCTGGTTCCACACCGATGGAAGTATAGATAGCGCTGCTCAAGTAAATGCATAGGAAGCCTTAGTGAATTTCATGCTACAACTGAAATCAAAACACCAAGCGGCTCCCCTGGCCTCTAGAATGGCTAAGGATCAGCAGTTTGGGTTCAGTTCTGGATTGCCTCACTTGATTTGACCTCTCGACTTGCTGTTTGTCTACCTACCCTCTCATACTGTCAGCGTAAGCTGCTCTAGCAGAACACCACGACTGCAGGCTTTACCAACATGTATCTGTTCACAGTTCTGAAGGCTGGAAAGCCAGAGATCAGGGAGCGGTCATCTTGTTGAAGACTCTCTGGCCAACTCAGAGGTGGCCACTTTCTTGTTCTGTGGACAAGCTCTCTGGTCTGTTGCTGGGACAGTATATCCGCCACTTCTGCATTGCTGTGATGCAGACATCTGTGAGGATGCCCATCTTCTCCCCTGGGCCTTGTGGCAGAAACACAAAGCTCATGGCTGTGCGTAGCACCCAACCCATTTTGAACTCTGTGTTCCTGAGAATCTATGGCAGAGCAGTCTTTCTATTATCACGTAGTGATTGGAGTTTTCAGGCTTGGGATTACTGCTAATGGGAAGCAAATGGGCTAAGAATCTAGAAATCAGCACTTGAGCAGCCAGCACCACTCAGTAAGCGAAGAGGCTATTATACCACTTTCTATGGATAGAGATCATCATTTGTAGAAAGGCGTGCAGAAATCTCGCCAGCCTATGGGAACGCCACCCCTCCAGGACATCCTCCTGCCCTTCCTAGCCAGTGCAGCTAAGCAGCCTCCCAGGTGGGAAGCCTTCCTGCAGGATAGGTTGTCTCCTGGGACCGGCCTTGCCCCCTGGGTGGGAGAAAGTCTTCCTTTTGCCCTTGCTACCTCCTTCCTCTCTGCTATGCAAAGCTCATAGAAGTTTTCAGAACCCAAAGCACAATTCCTGACCTCTCCTCACACCCCCTCGGATTTCTCACCAACCAAAGCCCGGTGACCACGTGGTGACAGATCCGAGATGGGGCAGCTGTAGGCGAAGAGCCCAGAATGGTGGCTTGTGACTCAAGGAGAGGGAAGTGGCTGTACAGAGTGACATTTCCTGGGGTTTTCTGACCCCTGGTCTCTCAGTTAATCTTGCCCTTTCTTCTCAGTGGGGTCGTGCCAGCCATCATACATTTACATGAGGGGCCCTTCCTCCACAGATCACGCCACCCCTTTCCCAGTTGCTAAAAGGCAATTTAATATGCAGAAGCTCCGCTAGACAGCATTAGGTTATGACACGAGAAGCTGGGGAAAAAAAAATCTAAGCCCCAACTCTGCCCTTCAGTTGTCCTCCTGAGAGAGCATGCCATTGTTGGCCAAGGACAGAGCAGGCTGCCTGAGATTCTGGGATTCAGAAAACACGTGAGAAACTGAGGCCACTTCAGCCATTCTCAGAGGTTTGTCAAGACTTGTGTGAGTTCTGCTGTTCAAGTCGGTCCATGGACTCAACATTCCTTCATTCTACAGCAAGTACAGGGACCTTTCCAGACAGGGACCAGAAGAAAAGAGGACATGAACTCTCTGCAGCTTAGCCCCTTCACTCACCGGTGACTACCTCACTTAGCCATTAAATGTCACCGCAGCCCGTTCACGTGGGGGAGAGAATCTACATCTCACAGTGACAAAAAGGTGATGAAATGAAAGAAGTTGTGAAATGACATTTTTTTTTCCAGTAGGTTTGTCATATCTCCTGCATGGAGGAAAATTGCTTTCTGTAAATCTTGGTCCAACAGAACAAAACACCTATTTCTTTCCAGTTGGGGAGACAGCCATTTTCATCGGCATAATGAAGGTATTGTAAGCTGTGACTTTTACAAAGTCGGAGGAAAAGCAATCTGCAATCTTGACAGATATGATCTTTCCAGAATGCACCGTTCGTTTACGGCAGCGAGAGACCTCAATTAATTTATGAGCGAGGACAGCAGGATGTGACCCCATGTGCGTAGTCTAGGTGGAGCTGTCCCTGTCTGAATTTATGTTCTGGTAATTTAAAAAGATTTATATTAAGCTTTTCTTTCATTTGGAGAGTAGATTAAAATTCTAATGGAAACCATTTGTATGCATTTGTTGAATTGAATAGTATTTATGGCTGTGTAAAAAAAAATGCGGCAAAATTCTGCCGATAATAAAGTCAGTGAAGCAAGAATAAGTGTAAAAACAGGAAGGAAACACTCAATAGAAACCATACTGTATTATACAAGCATAATGAAGGGGAGAAGCCGAGCAGAACGGGGCAGGGATTAGGCCCCCGGATGGGATCCTTTTCCTTATTTAGCTTAAGGCTTTTATTGCCCTTTTATGACTTAAAACCAAATTTAAATTTCAAAATAGGCCAGACCGGTCCTTACAGACCCCATGGCCACATTGTCCTTTCCCATCACTCCTGAACTCTTACTGGTATCCGGGACAAACCAGCGAGAAAGAAAACTCAAGCTGCACCTCCCAGAGAATATGCTGATGATGAGAAAAGATGTGTTTAGCAGGAGGTCAGAGGTCAATAAGGAAAGTCAGTCAGCTCCAGGCTAGAACAGGTGAGAAGCAGGTAGCACAGGCACCAGGGCCAGACCTGGGAAGTCAGTACCTGGCCCCCACGTCCATGGCCATGGCTGACTGGTGGCTCCACTGTAGTTGTGTCTGTCACCTCCACAGCAAAGGGCAAGGTGTGTGGCCACAGTCCTGTCATTGGTGGCCTCTCACCAGGTCAAGGAGGAGCGATAACACCAGGTCAGACACCACTGTACGTGACAACAGTGTCTGTTCTGTAGCAACCAGAAAAGGCTCTCTTGTTGTCAAGGTAGACAAGCAGGAGTTGATGTTGAGAACCTAACCTTGTTGGATGAGCAGGCTAGTTTGACATGATGTCAACATGCATCCCAGATGTGGTTTGAATGAAAAATGCCCCTCGAAGTGTCACATGTTTGAATACATGGTCATTAGCTGCTGGAGCTGTTTGGGAAGGTTGCAGAACCTTTAGGATGTGGAACCTAAGTGGAGAAAGGGGGCTGGAGGTGGGCTTTGAGGCTTTGTACCCCAGCCTCAGTTCTGTTTACACTCTTCTGAATGTGAATACAGAATGATCAGCCAATCTCCTGCCCTATCACCATGCTTTCCCTGCCTGTTATTTCTTCCCAACAATGATGGCCAGTATCCTCTGAAACTGTGAGCTAAAATAAGTCCTTTCTCCCTTCAGTTGTGTCTGTCACAGTATTTTATCACAGCAACAGAAAAATAAAATGAGATGTTTTATGTTGGTATAGATGTTGCCAGATGTAGGTCGGTGTAGATTCAGGGCAAAGGCAGTTTATTCTTTGGCTAATTCAATCCCCGGTCCTTACAGGGTTTTAGTCCTCATACAATCTAATCTTCAAGCCTAGAATGTTTCAGCCTCTGAGACTTACTGCTTTCTGACTCACTCTGACTAGCTCCTTCTGAACTCAGAGCTGTACTGAACTCAACTGACTCTTCTGGTTGACTGATTTAACTCGATGTTCTGGTTCAAACTCTTTTTCAAGCTGCTTGTTCAAACTGACCTTCTAAGCTGACTGACTGTTTCTAACTGAACTCTTCTGACTCTGTCTGACTCTCACACTTTTCTGACCGAACTGCTCTGCTCAGCTTCAAACTGTCTCTTTCTCACAAACTCATTTTTCCTGTCTGATACTGACTCCCGCTGAACTGCCTCTGTGTCTTTGCCTCAGATTGCCACAGACTGCCTACCTCTCTGAGCTAAGAACATGCTTTTATATTGTGAGACTTGGACGTGTCCTCACTTTGATTCACTCTGATTCTTCCTCTGATCTGTCACTTTGCCTGCTGTTCATTCTGATTCATCTCAGATGTCACTTCCTGTCTGACACTGACTTCTGAGCTCTGCTTCGTGTCTCTACTTCTACTTGCTTCTGTCTTGGGGATTAAAGGGGTATACTACCACTCCCTTCTGAATACTGGAATTAAAGGTGTGTACTAGCATTCTTTCTATCCTAGAACAGCCATGCTGATGGGTTAAAAGATTAACTGTTCCTCTACAGCTGAGGTTGAGAGTTTTACTTTCACATTTTCTCAGAAATGTAAGGAATCTTACATTTTCTCAGAAAAACCAGACATGATGGCATCTCGCAGTCCGGAGACACCAAATGCGATGGTTGAGCAGCAATAAGTAGAAAGCAAATGGAAAGTTCCATAGAGATCATTGCTGTCCCTGTGCTGCCTGCTTCTCTACACATACAAGTGCATGCATGTTCCTGACCAGAGCTGCACAGATGTCACAGGACATCTTGCAGTAGAAGAGAGCAAAATGCTGTGTTAGCAAATTTTACAGACATGAAACCGTATTGCTACCCACAGAGCCAGTATGGAAAATACGATATATCTCATGAAAATACTGTGTTCTCTTCAAACCCTAAAACACAAAGAGTTTCTGAAGTAACTATCATCTTTATGTTACCCAGAGAATTTACCCCTCCTAGCCTTGGGTCAGGATCTTTACTCTTTTTTCGTTCCTCTTGTGAAATGAGCCTCTCTGGTAATCTCTGGACCTTTGACTCCCGGCAAGTTTTTGGGGTAGTGAACATTTTATACATCTATCTGTGTTGCATGAAACTCGTGTGCTCTGAGCCCCAGAGGGATACCATGTGAGTGAGACAAGGAACTCTGCCCACAGGGGCCAAGGGCCTGAGCAAGGATGCCAATGGCTTTACTGAGTATGCATTCCGCTCTAGGCCTCAGCTGGGTGCTAAGTGACAAGGAACAAATTTTCAGTAACTTCTCTCCTGTGACCTGCTCTTCACCCCCAATATTATAAAACATAGCTTTATGTAATTTAATGAAATTCCCACCATAAGCCAAGCACTAGACATTTTACATATTCTTATCCTTATTAGATTCCCAAATTAATCCTAGCAGGCAAGCGACATCACTGTCATCCCATTCACAGATGGGAAAAGACGCCGTACGGGGATTTGAAACCTTGCCAATTACTCTATAACTGCTGAGTGGGAGACACGGAGTTTGAATTCATATTTGGTTCTAAGACCAGGTCTTGTTCATACAGTCAAGTGTTTATCAACTACTTCATCGAGCACTTACTATACATGTCAGAGTGCAGGCTAGGGTGGGGGGATAATTCATCGCCTTTGCCATGAAGAAATTCACAAGCTGTAGGGAAGATCCACTCATGGATAAAAACTTATCAAATAGAGAGAGAGTGGGATAAAGAGTCACAGTATTGGCCACGATAACTGGATTGGGATAAAGTAGGTACAGCAGGGTTTTCCAGAGAAGAGAAACTTGTACTAGCTGCTGTGAGTCCTTTTGCCAGGACAACTTCATGAGTACTAAGGGTATCGAGGGTGACAAGACTGCACTTGAATGTCACTTTGTCATTGTGGCCTCCTCTGACTCCCTCACGTGATTCTCACCTCCAGAACGTCCCCATGTCCCAATCCCTGGAACCTCTGAATATATGTATTTCACCTTCTATGGAGAAGTGAACATAGCTGATATGATTGGGGACACTGAAATTTGGGAGGAAGACATTCTGGACTATCTAGGTAAGCCTGACATTATCAGACCAGAGTCCTTTTCAGGGGACACAGGGGACCATATAAAAGAAACGATGTTAAACAACTGGCTTTGGAAATGGAGGAAGGAGCCACAATGAGCCTCCAGAAGATGGCAAAGGCCAGGGAGGCCCAAGATAAACCAGTCCCACTGTCATCGAAGTTCAGCCATGCAGGACTTATTTTGGAGTTCTGACCCCCAGAGCTATATGAGAATAAACGTGTGATTTTAGAGCTACTGGGTCTGTGGTGATTTGTTGAAGTTGAAAGAGGAAAACAGTGTGCCCTATGCCTGTGCTCACTTGGGTGTGCTCCAGATCTGACTTCCTCTTTGGAAGTAAGAAGTCCCTGAGACCAGACTTGGTCTATCTTCTTGACTATTGAATCCTTAGGACCTAGGACAGAGCCTGGCTCAGGAATGGCACACCACGAATATTTGTTGAATGAATGAAGACAGACACAGACAAGAGCAATTGTAGGAAGAGGGTTCAGGACATGAGATAAAAAGGCCCCTGGGGTATGAAAGATCTGAAACTCAGGTACACATAGCCATTCTGGGAACTAGGTAGGAGAGTGGAGCAGAGTTGGAGATGCAAGACGAAGTGGGAGCTCTTTTCCTTTATTCTGCAGGTGAGGAGCAGGTTCGTGGGTGTTTTCATAGTGTAGAGACATGAGAATGCTCCCTTATTGCTTTTTAAGGCCCTTAAAAATTCCTTGATCAAGCCAGACCTGGTGGTACATGCCTTTAATCCCAGTGCTCTAGAGGCAAAGGCAGGAAGATCTCTGTGAGTTCCAGGCCAGCCTGGCTGGCCTACACAGCAAGTTCCAAGACAGCCAGGGCTACGTAGAAGGACCTTGGTCTCAAAAAAGACCGACTTGTATGAGGTCCTAATGAAGTGGCTGATAAAATCACTGAGTTGGGAGTATATTGGTAAAAATATTTAGTTTTCCTTTTCATTATTAAAATTTTGGAAAGAGGAAAAGGTTTTTTAAAATGTCAGTGTCATTGCTGGAGTTGACCATTGTTAATATTTATATACTTACTGAAATGGCCCCTTCACCCCTTAATGCAAATTTCCCAATACCATTAAATATTCCCCTAAAATGTAGCATCTGTAGCATCTAGTGACTGCATAGACTCATGCTACACCACCATAACTATGAACCTAATCTGTTCTCTCTAACTCCACATTTATTTTGTGCCCCCAATAATTTTGTTATTTTGAGTAGCAATCATATTACTGGCATAGAGCAGGCTTTCAATCCTTGTTGAGTGAATGAATAGATGAATATTTCAGAGAACATTTTCAGACATAAACCTTTGCATATGAGTCTGTTTCCTTACTGGAAAAAAATTCTTGCAAGTAAATAGTGTTGAGTCTTGGTGCAGTAGTCGAACTGCCTTTGGAAATGATTGGAACAGATACAGTTCACCAGCAGATACACAAGTGCGCAATTCCACTGCATCGATGTTGTCATTATAATTTCGAAAACCCGTATTTGTGCTTTAGAAAAGTTTCTATGGGAACAGAGGAATAGTAGTGAAGGGATCTCTTGAAGTTCAGGCAGATAATGGCAAGAACCCGAACTATAGCAATGGAGTTATCTGAGAAAGGAGACAGATCTAAAAGGTGCATGGGTTATAGATTGTATAGGACTTGAAGGCAAAAGATGAAAGCGAGTGTTAGAAGGATCCTCAGGCTCCTGCCTTAGGTAGAGTATTAGTTAGGATTCTTTGTTGTAAGTGACAAGAGGCCAACACTGACTTAATTAAACAGAGCTTTTTTTGTAAGGATCTGGGACAACTCACAGAGTCAAAGCTAAGGCACTGGGCTCCTGAAAACTGGGACAGCAGCATTTTAAGATGTCAGAGGCAGAAAGGACTGGACAATATCTCTTCAGGACCCCGACCTCTGGGTGTGTCTATTTTTGTATCACCTTACTTGGGGTTCAAATTCCAGGGAGAAGGGTCAGTCTGTTCTACTGCGGGACAAATGTCCATCCTGTGGTTAGAGGCAGGGGAGTACTTCGATTCACAGTCCTACTGAGAAGAGGAAGGGGTCTATACTGTTACTAGAGAAGACCAATTAGATGACTTCCCGAATGTAAAGATGGCCTATGCCTCTCCATAGGGGCAGTAATTATGGTGTCAGGGAACATAATGATGGGGTGTTTTGGATAAGAGGAGTGACCCCAAGCTCACAGATGCTTAAACCCCAGCTTAACAGTTCCTGCCTATATCTCAGCCTATGTTTGGACACAGGGACAATTCCTTTGTATGCAGAAGACAAATGGGAAGAAACAAATTCCCCTTCACATCCACACTGGGCTCCTGACACAGATCCCAATTAGTACTGAGTCACGAGTTTCTAGCATACAGCCTTTACTGAACCCACATGTGGCAGTCATCCAGCTGACTGGTGACATTTTAAAATTGCTTTACCATGTGCCATGTAGTTGTTTCTGGGGAGCAGCTGCTCATCCTGACACAGCCTGGGTTTCCAGTCCTACTTGAATTGAATTGGAGGTATGAGACTGCTTCTCGCTCTTGGGAAAACCTAAGCCTGGATCTTTTTGGAAGCAGATGTGCTAGAGTCTCACAATTACCACCTGGGAGGAAGTGCATGCCAACCAGTGATTTCCCGCTGGCAGGCAGAGGAGAAATAATGTTGAATCATTGAATGTTGAATGTTGAATCATTGAAATGTTGGGACTTATTTGCTGCCACAGCTAATTAAGGACATCCCAAACACTTCTCAATACTTGCTTGATAATGATCTAGAAGAATTACATGGGTGATGGATGAAAACGGCCTCAGAAGATTTCAGAGAAGCATGTTTCCCCCAAACATGAGAAATAACATAATAAATCTACTCCTGGGGCTCTACAAAAACTTGTCCACAAATGTGCACAGCAACATTATATATAACAACCCCTGATGGATACCCAAATAGCCATCAACTAATGAATGGGTTAGGAAAATGTGGCATATCCACAAATACTATTTGACAGTGAAGAGGGACAAAATACTAATGTATACTATACAGTGGATGAACTTTGAAAATATACCAAGTAAAAGAAATCAAAGCAAAACTCCATTTCTATAAAATATTGAAGGCAAGTGAGTCTATAGGAGCGATCAGGATCAGTCAGTCGGTGGTTTGTTGGTTAACTTTTGCCAACTTGACACAAGCTGGGTCATCTGGGAAGAAGGAAACTCAACTGAGGAAATGGCCTGTAGGCAAGTCTGGGGGTATTTTCTTGCTTTAATGATTGGTGTGGAAGGGCGCAGCCCACTGTGGGAAGTGCCGCCCCTGAAGGGGTCATTCTGGGTTATGCGAGGCTTCTGCTCAGATCTGACTCAGTTCCAGTCCTGTCCGAGCTGTTGACTGTCCCTGACGATGGACTTTCGTAAGCTGCCCTAGCCAGAATAAACTCTTTCCTCCCCAAACTGCTTTTGTTTCATGGTGTTTATCACAGGAATAGGAAGCAAACCAGGACAAGCACCGTTCTTAGGATTGTAAAGGAGGAAATCGGAAATCACTCTAATGGATGTGTGTGGTTTCCTTGTGGAGTGATGAAAATTTTCTAAAATTCGTGGTTCCTAACTCTGGGAAATACACTAGAAGCACCGAATAGGGTTTTATTAAGCTATACTCAATAAAGCTTGCTTTCTTTTTTTCCTGCAGAGAGAGAGAAACACAGAGAATAAAACCAAAATAAAATAATGATAAGAAATAACAGAGCCCGACAGATCTTTCCAGCAACTCAGTCTCTCGTAAGACACAGAATATACAAAGCGGCAGGTTCTAAATCAAAATGGAGACATATTTCAGTTCTGCATAAATGCGCCAAGCACCTGTTTCACGCCGAGAGTGAAGACTCTGGTTCCATGGACGACAAAGCTTAACTTCCACATAAAGTAGGAAGATGAAGATTAACAGACAGGTGACTGAGAGCCAATACCAAAAACTGAGCAGCCATACATCCTGTTTGGGAAACCTTGAATAAAGCCATCAAGCCAAAGATGCCTCACAACAAAGTGAAATATCAAGAAAAATGACCTTGTCAGTCTCAGTGAGCCTGAAATGAGATTTGTGTTAGACCGAAGACATTCATAACCTGGTTAGGAACAGTTGAGCTGAGCCCTGTCAAGGGCTGGGGGCAAAACGCCATCTTGAAAAGCCAAGTGTTCACTGCGTGGAGATGGGACCAGGATCTGTGAAAAATTATTACTATTTGAATGAAGAGAGAGAGGGGTGGAGACTAAAGAGCCTTTCAAATGGCTTGAATATTTTCATACTTTGAAAGGACAATAAGAAAACTACATTCATAATGACTAATTGCAAACACATCTTGGGAAGGAGGGACAGCTCAGTGGCTCAGGATACTTGTTGCTAATCCTGGTGACCTCAGCACAGTCCCTGGGAACTCGTGGTAGAAGGAGTCGTAAGTTGCCCTCTGACTTCATGTGTACTGTGGCATGGGCATACATACACAGACACACAATAAAGAAGTAAATATTTAATAAGTAGTTCAAAAATGAAAACATATCTATTGTCAGCCTGGCAAGGTGCATTTAACTGTAATCTCAGCACTAGGAAAGGCTGAGGCAGGAGGATTGTAAGTTTGAAGCCAATCTGGGCCATATTGTGGGTTCCTGACCAGCTTGACCTACATCATGAGTTCACAATTAGCTTGGACTTCATCCAAACAAAAGCACACACACACACACACACACACACACACACACACACACACACACACAAAACCCTGAACAAAACAAACAACCAATCAAAAATGCACTTTATTTGGCAATGTAGAAAAAAAAAAAAACAGAGAAATTTTTGATGCTTTAATTTTGGAGGAATTGGTTTGCTTGCATCCTCCATTGTTAAAGTGTCCGGACATCTGGGCTCCTCCTCTGGCAGCCCAGGCCTCTCTCCTCTCTCCTCTCTCCTCTTCTGGCAGCCCAGGCCAGAAGCCCTGAATTCCAACTCCTCCAATACATTCTGCTATGATGTTCATGAACAGCACCATTCACCTAAGTGACTGATTCTGGACATTAACAGGTGGAAGGTTTCCATACAGAAAGAGCACCAAGCAGCCTCATATAGAACGTCTCCATTGATAAGAGTTAGACAAAGGCATCGGTAGCTTGTTCCTAACAAGCACAGGACTTTATGAGTTCTGTAGGTGTGTGTGCTTTCCTTCAGAAACTATTTCTTACTGTGTTCCTTGAAGAATCTCTCCATTGTATCACGAAGGGAAGAAAAAGTGCAATGCCGGGTGTGCTCTTTAACCCCCCCTGCACTCTGGCAGGGCAGGCATTATTTCATAAATGAGGACACAGAAAAGGTGTTTATTTCCTTTGCCAGGGCTCTTGAAATGACTGAGTGCCAGAGCCTGACTTCCAAGTTCACCATCTTTTCATGGCTCCCCATGGTCTCCTGAGGGGGGGAAAAATGGCTTCCCCTCCCTTCCCCCTCCAGAAACAATGTATTTCCCTTGTCTTCCCAAGGGGGAACATGATAGGAACAACATTACCCACTGTCACTGTGTTTTAGGGGGTAATTCATGCTGCCTGTCACACTGGAATGTTTTGTCTGGGCCAGGCTTCAGAAACTTTAATCTATGGTTTGTTTTCTGGCACCAACTGAGGTTAAGTTGCTGCTGTTTGTCTCTGGCTACCTCAGATGTTGGCCGGGCGGGAGCAGAAAGGAGGCTGTCAGTACGGTGGGACTCTGATGGGATGCAACACTGTGTAGTCCTTTAGAGTGTGTGGGGAACTAAGTTGCTGAGATCTGTTTTTTCTAGGACTTGAGTCTGTGTGAGAAGACAGGACCCCACATGTTAACGTTTGCGGTCAGTCTGATTACTAACAGCAGGACGGGCCATGCTTCTCTTAGACCAGAGTGTAGCTAGCCAGCAGCTGTCTCTGGAAATGTTTTCTGTACCTCCCTGTCTCATGACATCCCTCCAGTGTGGGCAGTTATTTCTCTGCCCTAAGCCACTGCAGACCCCCTATCCTCATAAACAGAAAGTTCACTAGGCGAGAGACGGTGTGTGTGTGTGTGTGTGTGTGTGTGTGTGTGTGCACGCTTGCGCATGTGTGTGTGTGTTGGAGAAGTGATTGAAGAAGATACTCCAGTGCCAACCTTTTGCCACCATATTCGCCCATACACACGTGGCAGAAAAGAAGGAGTGAGAATAGGGCTAGCCTGAGATACATACAGACTCTGTCTGAGAAAAAAGAAAAACTAACAACAGGGGTGAGAGAGATAGCTTAGTTAGGAGGGTACTTGCTCGGCATACACAGAGCCCTGGGGTCAATCTCAGCACCCCATTGCACCCTCATGAACTGTGCATACCAGCATACGAGCATTTTGAGATAGAGACAGGAGGAATAGAAGTCCGAAGGCATTCTCAGCTACACAGTGAGTTCAAGGCCAGCCTAGAATACATGCAATCCTGTCTCAAAAACAAAACAAGCCCTCCCCCAACAGTAGATACACTACATTATCCAGTTCAACAGCTTCTGAATATATATGCACAGGGAATTAAATCAGCACACCACACGGACATCTCTAGGTTCATGAGCATTGTGGCATTATTCAGAATATCTCAGAATGGAATCCACCTCAGTACTCAATAAATGAATGGATAAAGATTATGGTATGGTAAGCATGGTATACTTACTAGAGTATTATTTAGTCATAAACAAGACTGAAGTCCTATTGTTTGAAGTAAAATTGATGAAATTAAAGGACTTTATGTCAAGTGAAGGAAGCCAGACCCTGGAAGACATTTGTTCTTGCTCATATGTGGAACCTGCGTGTACAGATGTGATTGCCAGAGACTGCGAATGGCCTGCATAAGAGCAGAGTGGATTTAGGGGGCTGGATTTACCAGTGCTTGCTCACAGCATGTATGGCTGAAATGGCTCCCTGGGTCTCACTAATACGCATGGTGTAGACACGTCATTCAAGAAATAAAATATTTTTCAAATTATTACTTTTTCCATGTATATATGTATATGATGTGTGTGTGTGTGTGTGTGTGTGTGTGTGTGTGTAACAAGTGTGTGGATGCACATGTGAGTGCATGTCTTTTGAAGCCTGAAGTTGATGTCAGGTGTCTTCTCAGATCACTGTTCACTTTATTGAGGCAGGTTCTCTTGCTGAACCCACTGCTCAGTGATTAGTTATAGTAGCTAGCCACCTTGCTTCTCATGGGCTGGGATGTACAGGAGGGCTGCTACATTTACCGGGAGATGTTGCAATCCTAAAAAAAATTTAGGATAGCATCCTTTTTGTTCCCCCCAATTTTACGCAAGCTAGCATTACCTGGAAAGAGGAACCAATTTAGAAAATTCCTCCATCAGATTGCCTGTATTGCATTTTCTTGATTAATGGTTGATATGGGAGAGCTGATATGCTACTGCCACCCTGGGCTGGTGGTCCTGGAGTAGATAAGAGGTCAAGCCATGGAGAGCAAGCCATCAAGCAGTGTCCCTCCATGGTCTGCTACTCTGCTCAGTTCCTGCCTCCAGTTTCCTGACTTGAGTTTCTGTTAAGCCAGCATATACTTTCCTCCCCCTGTTGTTTTGGTCCTGGTGTTTTATCAGCAATAGAAAAGCAAATTAACACAGGTGAGTGAAAAGACAGTTGTCCTGGCGAGAGTAGGGAAAGCCCTGCGGGAAGTGAGCGTACTTGGTTGCTGAGAACCGGGATCGTGATTATCAAGCCTTAAATGTGTTCCTACTAGAAGGCCTTTATGGGCTTGGGTTTCATCAAAGACATTTGGCATAAACAGAATAACAGGGTCCTTTTTGCATTTACTTCTTCACGCCAATTGTGAGCTAAGCATTTTGATCACCATCTCCATCCCAAGATAGCTATTGAAAATATACTATATACCAAAGACTGAGCTAGCTGCCAGGGAAACAAAGCCAAAGTTCCAGTCTTTTCTTCAGGACCCAGAAAAGGAGACAGAAGGGCCTGGTACCCTGAGACAGTGAGAGGAATTGGGGCATAGAGAGGGGAACCTCAGCTCAGGCTGGTGACAGCATGAGGCCAGGACCCAGAGAAGGCTTCCCAGGCCTCTCTCAGGCCTGAAAGGTATGCATTGCAGAGGAAGGGTAGGCGGGGAGGGGGAGGAAGGCAGATAGGGAAGAGCCCTGCAGTAGAGAAACAGCGTGGGCAAAGATTTAGAGGTTGGGCCTTTTAGTTGTATCGCTTTACTGAAACAAAATACATGAGGGAATGACTGTGGGAGGAAATGTTTATCCTGGCTCGTGGTTTTAGAGGTTCTTAACCCATCCCACTGTGGAAGACATGGCCAAGTTCATGGTTGCTGGGCTTCCTTACAAAAATTCTTCACATCGTGGCAGACAGGAAGGAGAAGGTAGCCTGAACTAGGGACTGGACTACATGAGGATGTGCCCAGGCCAGCCCTCCACTGGGCTCTAAAGCCTCCACAGTTTCTCAAAATAGTCAGGGAACAAACATGAGAAACATGAGCCTGTGTGCTATGTTTCAGATTCAAGCCATAGTAACACCTAATAAATAATGGGCAGGGTGCTTGCCTAGCATGTATGAAATCCCATGTTCCATCTCCAGCATGGCATAAACTACACATGATGGTGCATACCAGTAGTCCAAGCATCTAGGAAGGGGAGGCAGGAGGATTAGAATCTCAAGGTCATTCTCAGCTAAATATAAGTTCAAGGCCAGCTTGAGATATACAAGGCCCATCTTTTAAAAAGTTTTCCCCCCCTACATCAGTCAGTCCAAACAATAGAAAATCAAGTGGGTATTTTAGCTTTGCAGAGAAACATATCTCATCCACATATTAACATTAGTGACTCATCCTGAATTGTGACCCAGATTCCTAGCCTGAGGAAAGGCTGTTGGCTGTGACTCTGCTTCATGAGAAGTGTTTATTGTAGCATTTCCCTAGTTTAAGGCATTTAACAACTGCCAGTTAATTAAGCTTCCGGAGACACCTGAGCTCGAGGTGGACCAATCTTCAGTTCAGAGAGAGGGAAGTCAAAAGTCAACAACACAGCTTGATTCTGCATCACCCTGCCTCGGAGGTCACGAAGACCCGGCTACTGCCTCTGTGTGAGTGACTACAGCTCCTGTACCTTTTTCTGCTCCTTACAGGTTCTGCCTAGCAGAGCTACCAGGTGCTTAGACATCTGCTTTCACGGAGAAAGAGAACGGGGCTCATGGCAGAGAGCTGATGGCCAGCAGGGGCAGCCACGGCCTGGGCCTTTGTTCTTACATTGGCTTGTCTTTTCTGGACTTGGCATAGAAAAATCCAGTGTCCCTCTCCCGCAAGGGGGTACTTTTTCCCAGAAGGAGGGAAAGCTTCTTGGCTTTGGTGTCAGACACAGCTTGTTTTCCTTTTTGGCTACTTTGTGGAGATTAAGCGAGACCCCCCATAGTTAGGGTTAGTTCTTGCCAAATGGACCAGAGTACTCAGGCTTTCTAGGAAAGGCCTGGAGAGAGCTGGTCCACGGCCAGTAATCTAGGAACCTATGTGATCTGAGTGTCTAGCCAAGGACATAAGTACCCTGGGAAGGCTGGGGTTGTTGGACCCCCAAGGCCCAAACCGAACTCCGCATCCCCACAGTCTCACAGACGGGATATCGATGCAAATAGCAAGAGGATTTATTCCAGTGCACGGGGGCCGTCCCTGTTCACAGGAAAAGGCGGCCCAGAAGAACACAAAGTGAGCCTTTTTATGCACAATTTAGACAGTTGCTGGGCACAAACCGAGTTGGTACAAGTCGATTGGTCCCCAAATTGTTTTTCTATTTTGATAGGTTAGGGCCAATTAACCTTCAAACTGATTGGTGCTGGCATATAGCAAGGTTGTGGGCTCCTAGAAAATGTAAACTTTAGGGTCTTAGTCTATGTGGGTGGGGGGAAGACCCTTAGCCCGAGGCCATGGGCTGTCTACGTGGGGAAACTCTTTTAGCCCAAGGCCATCTTATTTGTCTTAGAAAGTGTTTTTCTTACAGAAATTGTTTTTCTTTAACTCTGGGAACTGTTCTGGGTCACATTGCCCCTGACTTGGGCCTATACAATTTTGGTGCTCTTAGAAGCCTGACTAAAGTTGGCTGCTTTGGTCTTTTTCTATACTAGGGACCTGAATCTTAGGCCCAGGGCGAGGGTCCCGACCCCCACAGGGTCAGTGGGAAATGCTGGAGGAATATATACCAGAAGTTGTACGTATGAGCCCCAAGAAGTTCTAAAGCAGCAGCAAGAATGGTGGCTTTTGCCATTTTGTCTGATTGGTTGTTGGCTGGCACGCAGTGTGCATTTTGTCTTCTGGTTTGCGGAGCAGCTGTCTTTTGGATGAGGATGACATTTGAGAACTACGCACTCCGGATGGCTGTGCTCCCGAATGCCGCGGGCAGGACCGTGCTCTACCAGAGCTCAGTTGTGGGCCTGATGGCCAAGTGAGGAGGCATCTTTTCAGGAGCAGATGAATTTTTCTCCATTTGACTTCCAAGTTGCCAGAGCGCAGGTAGGTCTGCCTGCTCAGGACCAGCCTGACTGACATGGGCCACCTGCAGGATTCTAACGTGGCCGCACACAGGCTCCAGGGGGCGGGGAGGAGAGACAGAAGTGATAGGACTGTTACTGCAGATGGCTGGCAGCTCTCCTACCTCTTGCCTGCCCTTGGCTGGTTACTGTGTGCTCTCGCAAATGGTCCTTTATTCACTTCCTCCCCAGGACACAGGCAGGTACAGAAGTAAAACAGGAAGCCTAGTTTCCCACTAGGCTATTCTTTCTGCTAATTTTCAAAGCTTTGACAAGACACCGCCCAGCGCTTGATTCAGAGTAGGTGTTAAGTGAGTACGCATTGAACGGGTTAGTAAATTGAGACAGACGGCATCACGCTGTCAAGGCGCTGGCCTTGGACTCAGTGTCCTGTACCACAAGGGTCACATCTCCTTAATCTGCTCTTGTGAGCCCCTGGCATGCCAGAATAGACATTTTCTATTTTTGTGATAATGATGATGGAGAGTATACTGGTATTCCCTGGTCTAAGGGATAATGAAACAACAGCACTAGAAGAGTCAGCTGTGTGTGTTCATCAGGAAACCTAGGACAGCAAATTTGAAATCAAAGCACTCTGGAAAGTATCTAGCCGCCCTGTGAGGGGAGATGGTGATGATGTGCCACCTTAGCTGACTGGTGGGAAAAAAAAAAATCTCAAACTTGGGGGAACTGGAACACACAAGGTTCTTTCTCAGCCCAATTTATCCTTTTACATAAAAAAGTGAATGAATGTTCCAATAAACCCAGTGAAAAACCCATGAATCAGGAGGTCAGAGGCCCTAGGGAGAACCCACTACTGTTGTTTTGATAAATGGACATGTTGAACTGCCTTCTACATGTGTATGGTTTTACCATAAACAGCACAATCATAGATCAGTGATGCTCTTAGCCTTGGTCAGAGAATTTTCTTCCTGCAGTGGGCAGCGGTTAATGCAGAGATCTATGATTGGTCAAAGCGCTGGGAAACTAGGACATCTGCATGCAACCCCGCCCCCTATGGCTCAGGGAACATTGAGGGAAAGGGCTTGGAAAGAATGTCAGAGCCAGAGGACGGGGAAGCACTGCCGTGAAACGCTGCCTTCGGGACTTGACGCGGCCGGCCGTTGCATTCAGGAACTTACCGTAGTAATGCTTTCTTGCACAAGAGCCAACCAATAAGGTTAGGTAACTTTCTGATAGGCAGCATTAAGTTACAAAGAAAAGGTACAGAGTCTGAAGGTAAGTGTAGGGCAAACAGAAAGATAGGTTTGGGGGCAAGTGAGCAAAGCATCTCCTGACTTCCCAGACTGACCGCTAAGTACCACCTCCGCTAGGCTTAAGTGAGCAACAGGACCATATCGCTCCCCAGCACTGGGGTCCCCATATGTCTCTACAGCAGGTGTTATCTCCTATGCATAGTCGTCTCCTATGTATAGTACACAATATGCAATAGACACAAAATAGTAGCATGGGTTCTGGTCCCTCATGAGCATTTACTATAAACACAATAGTCAAAGAACACTGAGGGAATTCATCATTTATGCCACATACAAGATTGAATGTATCCTGTGGACTAGGGATTGACCTTAGTGGCAGCTCCTCATGGTCAAGCATCAGGTCTTACTCAACTTCAGTGCCAACCTGTTGACTGATCAGTTAAGAGAACAGCATGTTGACCCTACTTGTCAAAGGGGCAGCAACCACTTAAACAGGCAAATTCCAAAGTCTCAGTAGCTTAACACAGAAGCTGTTGATTTCTTTCACGTCACATCAGTGGGATGCCATTAAGATCCAACCGTGTCCAAGCCTCTATCAGGTTCCCTAGTTATGTTGAGTACCAGCTTCCAGCTGGCAGATGGCAGAGAAACCTTGAGTGAGCCACTAAAAAGCCAACAGAATTATAAATTCAGTCCTTTAGTCTTGCCAGAGACATCTCAAATGTGACTTGTGGTCACCAGACAGAGAAGACATAGAAGGTGCAAAAGTTCGTTGGGCAGGATTAGTCCAAAGGACATGCAGTGCATGGGAAGTACGGGGCTAAGGGAGACCCTGGAAGAGTCACAAATTGCTTCCATATTTGCAATGTTCAGGGAAGGTTTGGTGGGTAGGACTGTGGTAGGAGACAGAAACCCATGTGCTGGAAGCAGAAACATGCTATGGCCACAGCTAGCAGAGGACCTTTGAGGACATGAGTGCTGAAAGGGTCTTGAGTTCACAGAGGAAACCATTACCGCTGGAAAACACTCCTGTTGTGAGGAGCAACAGGCTGGCAGGCTTGGTGAAAGGTCATGTGACCTTGGAGCGGGCTTTCATCTAATAGCCCACGTTGGTATTATTATTATTATTATTAAATTTGTTTCCTCCTCCTCCTTGTGCCTTCTTGCCCTTGTCTCCCTCGATGTTGTCCTCTTCCTTCTCCTCCTTTTCCTCCTCCTTCTCCTTTTCTTTTCTCTTCTTCTCCTTCTTTTTCTTTTTTTTCTGTGTTAGGGATCACACTCAGGGCCTCATGAATGCCAGGCAAGTGCCATGCCTCTGCGATGCACCTCCATCCTGGTAACAGTCTGGGCAGAGTGCACTGTGGCATCGTCATTTAGGGACGCTATCAAAACGCTGGTCAGGAGTGGAGCAGTGCAGGAGTAACGGGCTCAGGGTAGCTGCTTGCTTCCTTGACTCCCAAGAAGTGTCTTTCTGAGACACTAGAGGACACAGGGAAGTAAATGTCTCCATATTGGCAGGGCTCAGGTAACCTTGTTAAGTTTGACAAATGTCTGATGAATTATAAGTCATCTTTCAGTAATAACATGAGTAACATGGTTTTAAGGATAGAATACAAGCTATTTAATGCAGATCCAGGTGGGAGACAGCACAGCAGACAAAGCCCCGGGGACTTGGGGGTCTCTGAAGCTGAGTTCCATAGCCAGGGGGGCAGCGTTGACAGAGAGTGAGTGCAGCCGGAATGAACTGGGCAGAACACGGTAGCACCAGGGAGTAACCCTTGGGCTGTACACACACAGCGAGGTCAGGCTCAGTGACAGGACGTCACGCGGAGCTTTTGCTTTCTGAATTTTAAGAGCGGGAAGGTAAAACTGCAGTAAATCAAAAGCAGAAATGAGCAAAGGTTACAAAGGAGCTGAAACTAACTTGTAAAAGGGAAACGTAGGAATCGTGGAACTCCAAGTCTTACTCTCAAGTATACAGAAGCTATGAGAGGATGAGTAAGAGCCCCTTTGCGTCCACAGAGGGCACAGGCACGGAAGTCAGTTTAGATTCCTGATTGAAGGGATGGCTGTGTATGCCACCTCCCTGAAGATTGCTGACGTTTTAATTAATAACATTTTCTACAGAGAGGTTAAGCTGTGGACTAGCCCCAGGCCAGAGCTGGGACTGGCTAGCACAGTGCTTGACAATCAATAGTTTGAGTCTGTAAGTCATCAGATGTTTGCTTTTCATGACCGGCAGCTCACATGAAGCAGGATGCTTCTCCATGCTTGATGTTTCTCACCGTCACCCCTGGTCGTTTGGAGACTCAGGGCCCTTTTTGCAGGCTCTTGGTCTCACAGAGAAAATAACTTAAAATTTTACTCAGAAGTGATTGCAAGGAAAACTTACAGAAGATAAAGAGAAAAATACAAACAAAGCAAAACAAAAATCCACCAAATAAACAGGGCAGGCAAGCCGGAGACTGTGACTACAGTTGGGAGGATGGGAAGAAGAGAAAGGGAATGTTTAGCTTCCTGTGGCAGAGGTCAAGAAAGGGGGCAGGCTCAGTCCTGGTACACTTTGGGCAGGATATCATGCAACAGAGTATCAGAGTATGTAAATTCATATCTCACAAAGGTGATCATGACTCCTCTCGTTTCTTCATCTTGTCCTTGGGTGCGTTGTATTTCTTGTCGTCTTCCAACTTTTGTTGTTAAAACAGTATTTTTCTCCTTTATGCAGATTGACACTCTGATATGGTTGGGTGAGGGAAGCATCCTTGTTTATACGAAAGGGCATTATCAACTACCGTCAAAGCCATGTATAAAAGGACTTACTGACCACCAACCACGATATTTGTGATGGAAAGTATCAACATTGGTACTTGTACAGCCCAACGGGATGTGCATCCTCCCAGCTGGGGAGGCGTCCTCTGTCTACGTCAGAAAGGATGTTACCAATCATTGGTCATACCATTCGTGCCAGAATATGGTGGCATAGTTGTAGCTTTTAGGGGCACTCTGGGGGGTACTCCTAGCTACTGCCTGGAACCTCTGGCCCTGTCCACCCCACTGCTGCCCGGGGGATGAGCCAGAGCGGAATCAAAAGACTGGACTCCAGGAGATGCGTGGACAAGCAAACTCCCTTTGTTTAGGACAAAGGGCACACTTTATACCCCCTATGACCCCTCATCGCCCCCCTATCCCGCTCCCATTCGTCTCTTGAGCACAATCTTGGTGAAATGTCCTTTGCTGGTTGGCTCTCGTGACGTCATCTGTTCCTAGATATCAGCTTTCACATCTGTGTGACCACTGCCCCTGTTTTAAATCCTGGCAGTGGTTCTTAGGGAGGTCTTACTTCCTCCTACACATAGTGGTATTTATTGCCACATCTAGTGCAGATGGTCGTAAGCGATCCTTTTCCATTGCTTTTCTTCCTGCCTAGCATCTCGTGGCATCTTCACTGCTTTATCCTTGGGACAAGCTATAGCTGCCTGGGAACAATGAGAAAGGCATGGCTGGCTCAGTTTTGGTCTTCCTCCTCCGAGAATCCGACTTCAGGGAGCTTGTATTCTTTTTTTTAATTCTACTTTTTTAGAAAGTTTTTTGAGATTATAATTGCATCATTTCACTCTCTTCCTTTTATCTCCCTGCAACCCCTCTCATGTATCCCACTCGATTTACGTATCCCTCTCAAATTCATGGCCTCTTTTTCTTTAATTGTTGTTGTTGTTGGTGGTGGTGGTGTGTGTGTACATTTGTAAATAAATACAAGCTGCTCGGACTATGTAATGTTAACTTATATGTATTTGTTTTCAGAGCTGAGCATTTGGTATTGGATTGGCAATTGGCATGCTCTTCCTTGGGCAAGGCTAGTTCTCCCATTCTCAGGATCCTTCAGTTTCCTGTGGTTCTTTGTGTGTCCTTGAGGCCTCATGACCTTTCCTCTTTCCACTTTAGCATGTCTGTTGGTGTCCACCTTGTTCAGGTCTTGTTTAGGTAGCCGTGCTGATGAGACTTCATGGGTGTAGCTCCTCTGACACTTCTAAAATACACAACCTCCCAGCAAACTGTTCCACTGGATCTTACAGTCTTGTAGCTCCCGCTTCTAAAACAGTCTCTGAGCCGTAGGTGTAGGGATTGTGCGGTAGATGCGTCGGCTGAGACTGCGTTCCGCAGCTCTGCACTTTGATTGGTTGTGATTTTCTGTAATGGTCTCCATTTGTTGCCAAGAGAAATTTCCTTCACGAGGGATGAGAACTGCACTTCTCTGCGGGTATAACATTTAGAATGTAGTTAGAGTTTATGTTGACACAGTAAAGTGCTGGCTGTAGGTTTATCTTCAAGATCCATGACTTCTCTAGCCCCTAGTAATTGGATAGGTTTCCAATACAAGCCATGAGCATGCTTTTCTGGTTGTTGAGAGGGCCTAAAGTCCAATTGGTTACTGCCAAGGCATGCATGCCACTATTGCGCCCTTAGGGTTATTGTGCCATGTTGGTTGTGGTTGTGGTTCATAGACATCATAGCTGAGTAGGACTGTTGGTTACTTTCTTCCTTCGGAAGATTGCGTGGTGACTTTTGGTGCCATGAAAGCTAGTCCTTAGGAAGGTGGCTTTCAGGTCAGACCCAGCTTGGGTCCTCTGGGTCCCGTGTCTGAGCTGTCTAGTGAGTTAAGCAATATTTTCCACCTCTAGGAGACAACCAAGGGCAATCAATAGCACCAACCGATACTGTTTTGGGGAGTTTCTCAAGAACTCTTACCAACAACTCAAAACAGGACTTCTCATGCCTGGTGTTGAAATTTTTGTTAGATGGTCTATGGCTCTTGGCAGCCCAGATTGGAGAAGCTTATATTCTTGGTTCCTCTTCCTTCTTAATCTATTTAGGTGAAGGACTGTGTGATTGTTGGTTCTTTATTAAGAAGCCTTTGGCTCTTGTACCTTGTCTGTCAACAGAGGATGGTATTCTAACTTCCATTTGCCATTCCATTGTTTTTCCTCAAATGTTGCCAAACTCAGCTAAAAGGATGAATGTTAAGGGTGTTGTTTTGTTTTGTGGGGGAGAACTTCCAAGAACCCAGAATCCTGGTTTTAGCAACATCATAACAATCTCTTAATTTTTTTTGTTTTCCAGTATCAGTGCCTGGGAGAGCTTTACAAAATGCAAGTTGGATGAATTATGTCACTTGTGGACTAAAATCCTCTCCTGGTATCCCACCGAGACTGGACCCAGACTAAACTCTCTTAAGATCCTGGATCTGGGCTCTAGCTAGAGAGCTGGGGCTTAGATCAGTCTTCCCTTAGCATTCAGTTTTCCTGATGCTCCAGAAGCCCAGCTTGATGGGGTCCTGGGAATTTGTGGATAGTTTTACACTGTCTGGAAAATTTTTATTGTCATTCATGTCTTTGCTTCCCTTTGCTCTCAGCCAGCCTTCTGATACCTTCCAAATTGGTCTCTACCCATTCTGTTCCATGATCCTTTTGTTATCTTGATAACATACAGTAATATCTGACATCAGCAGGTGTGTTTGTCAGTTTCCTCTTTTATAGTCTGTTCCCTCTACTAAATGGGAGTCTTCCTGGGACAGCAGATGTCATGGCTGGTCACTGAGTGCCACAGTACCCATCTCTGCCTCTCCAGGGCTGGGATCACAAACGCCAAGAAAGACTAGCTAATGGCATTAACTATGATCAGTAACCCTTTATCTCCCTCCCCCGACGTGTGTGTGTGTGTGTGTGTGTGTGGTGCATGTGTATGTGTATGTTTTTGCTTGTGTGTGTGCCTGTGCACCTGGAGATCTGAGGTTGACATCAGGAATCATCCCCCAACTGCTCTTCTACCTTATTCACGGAGGCAGGATCAATCAGTCAAAGCCAGAGCTCACTGATTGGACTAGATAGCCCCACTAGTCAGCTTGCTCTGAGGAACTCCAGTCACTGCCTTCTCAGGCTGGGGTTATAGACTGGCTGCCATGCACACCTGACATTTTTGTAGATACCTGAGAATCGGAACTCCTGCCTTATGCTTGCCCAGCAAGAACTTAACTGGACAGCCATCTTCCAAGCCTTTACACTTTGCAGCTTTGCAGCCCATTCAAAGCCACTGCCATTGGCTCATCCTCAACCTTGCAGTTACTCACAAGCCAACTTTGAATCTCCATCACTTAGTGGCAAGCAACACTGTTTTTTGTTTCTGTTTTTGGTTTTTTTTTTTTTAAATCTAGCCATGGAAAACCAGTGATAGAAATGAGTTACAAGCAGCTTGGAGATTTTTTTCCATTGTACTGCTTGAAAACTGCCTCCTTAATAAAAATAATTCCCTATCTACCAGGGTTTTACTGACCACTGATCATGCCATTTGTCTCACAGAAAGCTGACATACTGATAATCTAATGTTCCAAACGGGGAGCAGATGGCTGCAGAGGGCCACTTCATTCCAGTCCTTTCTGCCTAGCATCCACTATCGGGAGGATCTGGCCGAAGTTGTGCCTTTTTACCCTCAGTGCCTGGCACGGAGTAGTTACTCAGGTAGCGTCTGCAAAGAATAGGGGTGGGATCTGGCAAGGAGAACAAGCTCGTCTATGGGACAAAGCCTGTACCCTACTGGACAGGTGACCTGGCCCTCCCCCCACAACACACACCAAGAAGTGGATGCCTCTCTGCTTATCACATAACCCCTCTTGCTTTCTTCTCTACAGTGGGATGTTTAAGGAGCCCCCCACTCTCTGACTCTGGAGAAACCCGGAGAGCTCTGGGGTCTCCTTGAGGGGGTCTTTCACTGCTTCCCTTCCTTGCATTTGCTTGTTCCTCAGGAAATTCCTGTTTTCCTCCATCTCAGGACTCAGCAGCATCTTCCCTTCTGCCCACCCCCACCCCCCTACTTAGTGCTGCCCCTGAATTATTTAGCTGTAAGTGTTTAGGGACAGAGTTTGGAGGGCAAATGAGATAACAAATGAAGCAGCCTCGGTCTGCGCCATTCCTTCTGCTGCTAGGGATTCGTGAGCTGTTATTTTTCTTGGGCATCTTGACTGTACCAACATAACTAGGAAAACAAATCCCATTCACAAATCAAACCCCCAGCCCTGCTGCTGTTGCTGTGGCCAAACAGGAGAAATCTGAAATGAGAAGATTATAGCTGTAGCTAATGGGGCAGGAACAAAAACACTTGTCCCGGGCTGGCAGTACCACCCTCCTCCATCGCCCTTGGCCGAGTGTATGACTTTAATGTTAAACAGGAAATTGTGAACAAGTAAAGCCACATTTAGAGTCTCCTCCCTTCTGGTTGTCCTGCGACAGGCATGAGCCTTCATGAGTTCTTGGATTGTGGGGGTTTACTGCACCCACTCAGCAGCCTTTGTCTCCTTTGGTACCTTGCCTTGAACCATGCAATAACGTCTCCTTTTTAAAGCACAATACATTTTCCCCTTCCCTATTCTTCTGGGGCTTTTATGACTCACAATTGACAAAGGCCTCACTAATGGAAATGCAAATTTCCTACCTGTCAAAGGCTGAGAATGCTTTTCACAAACACTGGCAGGGCAGGAAGTACATTAGCATGCACATATCAGGGAGAGAGCTGTTTCCCATAAATTTGTGGGATAAAAATGTTTATTTGATGCTGGAATAGAAATAAAATAGTAGCGATTAGATCTCCCATGTAGACACACTATTCCTTGGGAAAGCTAACCTGGTGACTTTTGGTTTCTGCACAAGCATTATTCAGACTCAAGTCACTCTGTTCCTTTTTTACAAAGGGTCTGTCTTGGGGGCCAGATGGGCAGAAAGCTTAGATGCCCTCAACCTCCTTATCTGCTGCTTCTCTTTTGTCAACAGAAAACATACTTCTCATCTCCACGGCAGTAAGAGATAGCGTAATCTGAGCCGAGTATGTTGCTCAGGAACCATATTTCAGTTGTCCTGAAAGACTTGGTCAAATGTGGGAGCGGTTATACGGACTTTCACAGTCACAGGACAAAGGAAATTCATACATCAAAGCGTTTTCCAACTTCATTGGTGGAGACTTGGGGTGGGGTGAGGGGCTATTAGGAGAATATGCAACAGGTCTTAAAGGTTTTTCTGGTGACAGTCTTATCTTTTGGGTTGGTGGAAGGTGTTGTCCCCCTCCACAAATACCACCAGGAGCCCAGTTCTGCTGCAAAAGTAAGGAGCCTTTATTCTGCAAAGCAAACCAGCAGGCTGGGGTCAGGGACCAGGTGAAATGGTCGACTCTGAACAAAGGCTTGGTGGCCTTTTTATAGACAGTAAGAAGAGGTTTCAACATAGGTGAGGTAGCCTGGTTTCTAATTGGGGAACGGAAATGCAGTTTACAAATGTTTAGTTTTGATTGGCTCATGCTCAAGGGACTAACTGTCCACATTCTTAAGCTATATCTGATTAGCCATCAAAGTCAAGGCTTTTGGTTTATGGCCCCTAGGCCCTCTGGCCAGATAAGATCGGGGCCACACCTGCACTGCTTCTTCTCTCTGATTGGTTGCCCTCAGAGTGGGGGTCCTTTCTCAGGTTATCTAAGGCCCATTTGTCAGATACATCTGTCATCCTGGCCCCTATCAGTCAGCCGTTTGGTTCAGGGAAGGGACTCCTGCAGTCTTTCCCAAGGACCAGGGTGAGGGTGGGGCCCTCTTGAGTCCTAAGGGCCCATGCCTTCTCCATGGTAGAAGCCCTTTCCCTCAGAAAGAATTGCCCAGGTCTAATAGAAGGGTTGTCACAGTAGCCTTAGAGACCACTGCAGACAAATTCCTCTATTATGGTGAACTTCGGGCTCCTCCTCCCATTTCCTTGATAACACTAAAAAAGGAAACATTAGAGTTACTACTCTGGAGGCATCTTGGCCAAAAGAATGAGATACCTCTGGCACTGGGTAGACACATGACATTCTAATCTGCTCCCAAAATTAGAACATTACATACTATTGTCTCCTTCCTTAAGAGTTAAACCAGCTGTCAAACACCTGGCTAGGAGACCATCCCCCAGTGAGAGGACCACAAAGGTATCTATCCCCTGGTGATGGGCAAGCCCTGACCTCCTCTCTCAGGCTCCTCAGAAATCCCTGGTAATTCTCTGAAATCCCTGAAGCCAGCTGCTGGCCAATTAAAGCTTTCTGCATGTCTCTCATGCGCCCTACTTTCCTGGCAGGGAAATGAGAACCCCTCACTTCCTTTCCAGATGTAACAAGCCAATCCAATAAGTACCCATGCTCAGGTCCTGACCAACTGGAGAGATCCCCCCAGTGACTGCTGTTTCACTTAAAAACCTCCATACATCCACATTTGGGGCTGCCGTGGTTTTTTTAATTGGTTAGCCCTGGAATGTCAGTATGTATCTATCTTCCTCCTCCTGGTAGCTGAGGAGATCTATGCCTACCCTTTCTGTTGTTTTTCTACCAAACCAAATAGATTGTCTTTAAGTTTCCTTTTGAGTTAATTTCTGTTATTTTATTAATAAAATATGAACCCTCAAAGAAAAAATCCTGAAATTTCCTGGTAATGATGTTACCAGACTTAAGGGCACAGCCTGTGCCCCAATAAGGCAGGTTTAGGCCCCTGGCCTTAAGTCAATTGAAAGAGTGAAATAGTTGTTAGGTCCCCAGAGTAGCTCAAGTAGACACTGAGAGGCATGTATGGCCACACAAAGCAGTTTATTTCTGTGGAACACATTCCAGCGCTTGGGTCAACACATTAAAAAAACATGACAATGTCAGAATGTGGGTGCATAGGATTTTTAAATGAGACAAGCAGTCACTAGGGGGATCACTCCAATTGGTCAGGACCTGAGCATGGGTCCTTACTGGATTGGCTCATGACATCTGGCAGGGAAGTGAGGGGCTTGAGGGAAGTGGGGGTCATGAGAGATTTCAGAAAGTTCTAATTGACCAGCAGCTGGCTTTGGGACTTTCCTAGAATTACTGAGGATTTGGGGCACCTTGGTGATCCTCTCAACAGTGAAAAGGAGAAAAGGGGGGGGTGTATTCAGTGTGACCACATTGGGAAGAGAGACAAGGAGATCCAGCAGCTCCTCAAGTCCATCTTCAGTGTCCAAACTGGAGATTGCGACCTAAGTAGACAGTCAGGGCTATGCATGTCTAGCAGCCCTGGTCAGGTATGGTCCTGCCCACCGGTGCTTCCAGAGTGGTCTAGCAAGTTGTAAATCTTCTCTAGGTGAAAAGGTTCCCCTTTGGCTAGCTCCGGTTTTAGGTTTTCTCTTCTTTCAGCATGAGATTTCAGGGGAATTATCATCTGCCTGTCTTCCTGTTTATCTATCTGGACCTGGCTATCCATTTGTCCTCTTGTCCCTTTGTCTGGACCCAGTTCTGCCCTCTTGTATCTGCAGCTGGGCTCAATTATATTTTCAGTCTCAAGTCTGTGACCTACAGCCTTGTTGTGGAACAGCTAAAGTTATGCTTTAAGTTTTAATTACTGTACCTAAGAGATCTATAAAACAAAAGAGATAATCCTGTAATCCCCACTTGCCCAAGGACAGATAACTTCCTGGAATGATGGGGGCTGTACACATAAGATAACAGGCCTTGTGTTTTTGATTCCCTGAGCAAGCTTGGATAATACATTGATACGGATATGCTAAATCACTTGTAGGCAGGAGATACCCAGAGAGAAAGAACATCAGGATATGTGCTTGCACCTGATTGGACCTGGTGGGAAATACATAGCCTTATGGGTTCTTTTTTTATAAGCCACTGCAAATTGTGACTTGTCATCATTTTGTGGGAACCCCAGAATTATCCTGGCCAGAGTTCATCATACTGGCCAGTATTTAATTAATTTAATTAAAGATTGCTTTAAATCTGGTTCAAAATTGTGGTAGTGGTCTTACTGTCCACCAATGGAATTAGCAGTTGCTGGGTTTGATCTGTAGCTCATCAATACAGAGACTCTGACGTCCCTATCAGTTTCTAAGCATTTGCTCCTCATGCTTCTTTGACCCTCACTGAAGTCCCCTTACCCTTTAACTCTTTGTAATTACTTTGTAGTCTACAAATGTGTGTGTGTGTGTACTTCAATACATATAGGTAGGTAGATAGATAGATAGAAAGATGAATGATAGACAGATAGAAACTTCAATACATAGATAGATAGATAGATAGATAGATAGATAGATATTTACTATGTGATATGTTAATGGGTGATTTGAGAGTTAGTATTTGTAATTAAGATCACAATAATTAATGCCGCAGACTGACCCAGCTGGGTCCCCTAATCCGGGAGAATCAGGAATCTGGTACTCAGGTGGGCAAGGAGTCGGCGAAGTGACAAACAGACACAGACACAAGAAGGTGTTGAATCTGAGTGTAATTTGCAGCGGTGAGCATCAGACTTATATATATTACTAATACAGGGAAACATACTCACACAAGAATGTGAATCGTGCTAAAATACGTCAGGCCTCTTTTGTGAACTGTGTCAAAATATGTACGTCAGGGCTCTTTCAGGGAAATGCGGTTAAAGGATACAATATGTGAAAACAGATCGTACCTTACAATGTGTAAGACAATGTGGTTACTGTTGGCATACAATGTGTTACAGTTGGCATATCCATAAGTATACTGTGGTTAATAATTTTTTAGAAGCCAGTTACTGTACTGGTTTGTAACAGAGGGTACCTATTTTTTGAAACTGAGATCAGGATCAAAGTTAGGAGCTACAGTTTCAGGGGCTTTCGGAGTTTGCTCAGCATTTTCACCTCCATCTTAGGTGGTGGGTGGACACTGGAGAGCATTGCAGCCACGCTCCATAGAATAGAATAAAGAGAAGGAAAATGATAGCTATCAGACCATAGCCAACAATCGTAACTAGGGCACGACAGGAAAATATCTCTCTGTTACTAGGGGCGCCAGCCAGGCTTTCCAAGAGACCAGCTTCCTTGAAGCTTTAGCCTCTATCCACGGAGCAGGAGTTTATCCCTGTCACACGGACTCCACTGGAGTTGGTGAGCATCCCTCTGTATCTAGGGGCACCAGCTGAACTCTCCAGGAGACCAGCTCTTTGAAGCTTTAGCCTCAATCCACGAAGCAGGAGTTTAGGCCTGTCACTCGCACTCCACTGGAGTTGGCGTGGCAAATTAAGTAATTAAGATCTCCTTGGCCAGGACTGCCAAGGAGAGAGGAAGTGTCTGGAAAATTGTTGCCACTGAATCCACCATAAGTTTATTATGTTTATTAGGTCTCAAACTCCAAAAGGCAGTGCATGTGTTCAAAAGTGACAGACTTGGCTCAGCTCAAGCTGGACTATAGAAAGATTTCTGGTGGTTAGATAAAAGCCTACTGTCAGCATTTCTCAGGAACCTGTTTTCTGCCTGCCAAAATGGGCCACTTCCCTTGACTATACTTGTGGCTACATATGGAAGCCCATGCTGGCCTCCAGACTCCTTCAGTCCCTCCTGGCCCTTCTCACCTCCCCCACTCGCCCTGCACTATGCTAGCTCCCGGGTTGCTCCAGGTTAGAGCTCACTCTCTATAATGGCCAGGTTTCCTCCCTGCTCTCTCTTTTTTTTTTTTCTTGCTATTCTCACTATTCTCTTCTCTCTCCATCATTCTCTCCTGAGAGATAGTCCTGGCCATGGCCAGGCCAGTCTGCTTCTTTGTCTCTTTGCTCTGGACTCTTCCAGATGCCTCTGGATGTCTCTCTCTCTTTCTCTCTCTCTCTCTCTGTATCTCTCTCTCATCTAAAACATACACCTCCCCTCTAAATAACAGAGTGGCTATGTTGGTGATTTCTTTATTGCACCCTCTTATGCTGCTATTCAGTTAATTCTGATATTGTGGAAACACACAAATATGTTTGTCTGTGTTGTTGACACAGTGTACTTGTGACAGTAGCCAGTGAGGTGTGGTCCTTGCCTGGGACCTTAGTGATGAGTAGGCCCTGGGGGTGAGTCTTGAGAAGTAGGGTGGCTACCTGTATTGGTTTGGTATGGCAGCCCTAACATCCCAGGGGAGATGGCTCAAGGTGTTTGCTTAGACAAAACAACGTACGAGAAAAGAACAGTACATGATCCCAAAACATGGGCGTGCACTTTTCAGGAGAGAGTAATTAGGTGTCCTTGCAATGGCCATACATGGGACCCTATAACTTTATAATTATACTTCCCAAAGAATGCAATCCACATGATCTAGAGATTAAGCAAAGCTTGAAAATTAAGTAAAAATACATGATCTGGTTTACTCATTTTTTTAAGGAATTCTCTTTTGCCAATGAAACTGTTAAGAGGCTTCACGATTTGTAAAGTGTTGTTCAGATTTAGGGAGGAGAGAGGGATGCTAATGTAAAACTAAAGGTTATGAGCATTCTGGTGTGAAACAAGCATAGCTCATGTTGTTTTTACCGTCCTCATGTTAGGAAAACATACATTGTCATCGGGTGAAATTTTGTCGAATGGATTGTGTTGAAGTTCCCTAACTCTCAGCAGCAGGAAAGGCAAACTCAATCCCAGGGTGAGGGACTCTTTCCTTTCTTTTGTTCTCTTAATGTTTCTTGTCTTTTCATCCTGTTTCAGCACAATAGGAGTTGTCTCAGTTCTGGGTGTCCACGCCACTGAGAGAGATGTGGTTCCAGGCCTTCACCCAGGAAAAGTGGCATCTTGACTCACAAAACAGAAAACAGTTTTCAAGACAAGGCAGTATGGAGCAAAGTTGGAATCTATTAAAATGAAGCTTTTAATACAGATTTAAATGTGGGTGTTAAGCAGCAAAGAATGTGCTAAAGAAAAGGATGCTAGGGGCTGGAGAGATGATTTAGTGGCTAGGAGCACTGGCTGCTCTTCCAGAGGACCCAGGTTCAATTCCCAACACCCACTTGGCAGCTCACAACTGTCTGTAACTCCAGTTTTAGAGGATCTGACACCCTTACACCAATGCACATAATGTAGAAATTAAATAAATTTTAAAAAAGAAAAGGATATTAATGTACCTGCAAGGCAGAGAGGGTGGGGTTAGGCTTCTAGAGAGAGTGTGTGCATGCTACAGCAATAAGATTTTAGCTAACTTGTTTAATGAGAGAACCTTATTGGAGGGTAGTGCTTATTCATGCAGGAAAAAGGCAGGGAATTCCAAATTGGGTTGAGATTTTTCTGGAATAGGGTAAACTCCCCAATTCTGTTTTCATATGAAGTATTTGGACATACCATGGAAGCAGGCAATTTTCAAGGGCAGTGATAGGAGAGTTGCTTGATAATGAAGCAAAAGATAGTTGATGGTCGCATCAGTCAGCCATGTTGGTCGGTTCTGGCCAGTTTTGTGTGTACAGTCTTGCTGTATTTACATTGGCCTGTAGCTACAATGCAGTTTGCTCCCCTTCCCCTTCTCTGTGCTGATCTTGCTTACCTTATTTCAAATAAAAAGAAAAAAAAATCGAGATATGCTCTATGCTCATGCTTTCTGAGAGTTGTGAGGCAGGATCTGCTCAGGCCTCTCTCCTTGGCTTACAGATGGCTGTCTCTTGCTTCTGTAGTTGTAAATTCAGATGTGTATGTAGATGGATTCACCCAGATGTGCTGTTGGTTCTGGGCAAAGGCATTTATTCTTTTGTCTAATTAGATCACCAGTTCTTGCCTGGAGGCCTAGAGCCCGAGAGCAATTTTTTGTCCTCTTTACAACTTAGTCACAATTCTTGAATTGGAAGGCTTCAGCCTTTGTACAATCTAGAACCTTTAAATTGCTAGCCTGGACCTAGAAGACTTCAGCCTTAGCCTTTGAGACCTACTGCTGACTGATCCACTCCGACTAGCTTCTTCTGAATTTTTACTCTTCTGGTTTAATTCATTCTCTGTTCTGGGCTTCTTCTGCCAAGCTCTGCTGCGTCTCTGTATCTCTACTTGAGCTCTCACTGCTCCATCCTGCCTCTGTAACTGACTATGCTGTAACTCACTCTTCAACTAACTCTGTGGCTGCTCCTCAATCAACTACATCTCAACTAACTCTTCAACTCACTTTATAACTGACTCTAACTCCTATATAACTATCCTTAACCGAACTGAGAGCCTGTCTTTTTCTCATGAGAGTTGGGCATGTCCTTACTCTGTGAATCTTTCTCTGATTAGTCACTTTGTCTGCCATTCACTTGACTCATCTCAGACGTCATTTTCTGTGTGATACTGACTCCTGAATTCTGCTTCCTGTGCCTAGTTCCATTGTTTTTTTCTAGGGATTAAAGGCATGGACCACCACTGCCTTCTGAATACTGGAATTAAAGGTGTTTGCTACCACTGTTTTCTGAATACTGGATTAAAGGTATGTCTACATTCTATCCAGACCACATAGGCCTCTGAATGTAGTCCCTGGAATGTAGCCCCTGGTTTCACACAGGGCTATTCTTCTACATGCCTCCATACATCTCATCGCATAACCCTCCTTCCCTTCCTGTTTCTACTCTTGTTTCCCATATTTGTAAGGATACCAGTTGTGGTGGTATAAATGAGAATGGCCCCCATAGGCTATTATGTTTTAATGCTTGGTTCCCAGTTAGTGGAACTGTTTGAGAAGGATTAGGAGTTGTATCACTCGGGGTGGGTTTTGAGGTTCAAAAGCCAATGCCAGACATGTGTGCATGTGTGCATGTGTGTGTGTGTGTGTGTGTGTGTGTGTGTGTCTGTCTGTCTGTCTGAAAGCTCTGCTTTGAGGCAACAAAGGAGATCAAAGTGCAGATAATTCAAGGGAAATGAGAGCAGGTGATTATCACACCCTCAGTGGTCTGTAGGAACTTCTGGGTTTCTTCTCTCTGCTGAAGGAGATCAAAAAGGGGGAATGTGGCTCAATGCTCAATGAAATATTGCAAGCAGATGTGCTGGTCAAGGTATGTTCTCAATCAGCACCCTGGATAAGCCATGTAGCAGATAGCTACAGTATGGCTCAGCAAAGAAGACAAGGAAGCATTTTCAAAGCTGCAAACCCTGCCAGAGCTCAGCAGATAGAACCACCATCATTGCAAGCACCATCCTAGACAGTGGAACCCCGATTGTCTGATCTTGGGGTTTTTTATTGACACAGAAGCTCCTCAGGTGTTCTATTGAAAGCATGTGCAGATCATGAAGAATCAAACATCTTTTACATAAAGCCAACACCTGCAGATAACACAAAATGCCATAGCCTAGGCAACCCTTCCCCCAACAATGCACAAAACAACCATTTCAAAGATAACTGGAATTAAACTTCTTCAATAGGCCAGCATGATGTACTCAAATCCCTGTTAAGCATCTTCTGAGGCAGTACAATTTGTCTGAAATTCATACCTGATTGAAAAAAATTAATGACCTCAATCATGTCTTCACAAAAAAGAAAGGCAATCAACAACCCTGGCCTTGATTCTGGAATATCCTTAGGAAGAGTCACAGCACATCATCATCATTTGGCTGGAAATAGCAGAAAAGCCTTGTCTCATTTATGCAGTCTGGAAGTCCCACATCAAAATGTCAGCAGGGCCAAGTACCTTCTGAAATCTGTAGGATGCTCCTTTTTGCCTCTTCCCAGATTCTAGTAGCTAGCTAACAATCTTCATTCTTTGGTGTGTTCGGTACGTTTTACATTCTTGTAGCAAAATACATGCTAGAAGCAACTTAAGGGAGGAAGGATATATTTTGGCTCATGGTTTTAGAGATCTCAATCCGTTGCGGCATGGGAGCTCAGTAGACTAAACCATCAGCAGGTAAAAGCTCTAAAGGCCCGCCCTAATGACCTGGTTCCACCAGTCAGTCCCATTTCCTAAAGGCTCTGCAGCCTTCTAAAATAGTACCACCAAATGGGGAACAAGCACTTGAAAACTGAGCCTGTGGGGGACATTTTAGACTCACGCTCCAACACTTGGCTTGTAGCTGGCTCTATCACTTTGACCCTTTTTCATATGGCATCCTTTCTGTCTCTGTGTTTAAATGACTCTCTTTTTATAATGATTCAGGGCATGATTTTAAAATGTCTGAGACCAGAGGCTAGAAACTGGTCAGCCACAGGCCAAATTTAGATAATGTTCTATTTTCAGAAGTAAACTCAAATGCTCCAGGTGAACCCACCTACTTCAGTTACTCCAGTCTCCTCTACTCCCTCTCCTTAAACTTTCAGTTACTACCTGAGCTTAGATTTTGAGATTTTAGCGTCTGAAGTTTTGGGGGTGAAGCTTAGTGTTGGAGAACTAGAGTGAGCTTTGGAAGGACTCTAAGGATGTAAAGGGTCTGCTTTCTGCTCCTACCCAAGACATCAGGACCTCCCTGAGAGAGACCAGAGTCCTAAGAGACAGAGTGCAGCTTCTGGAAGGCCCGATGGGTGGTGCAATCAGGGAGGATGCATCAGAAAAGCCCTTGTTACAGGCCTTTCAGTGGGTTTCCACATTCCACAAAGGGCTAAGTAGCTTCTCTAAGATTCCTCATTTGCATAAAAGAAGTACTTTTACATCCCAAGGAGGGCCCTGGGCCCTAGAAAACTAATTAAGAAACAGAAAGATTGCTTGCATGTTTTATTAATTTTTAAAAAAATCTTACAGTAGTTATTTATAATATAGATTGTATTGTATGCAATGCATTTACTGTAGAACATTGAATGTTTATATAACATACACTCATACTTAGGACATAATAATGTGTTGTAAAATTAACTGGAACACCACTAAATAAGTTATTTCATTATTCTCTACAAGAATTTTGAAATTTGTATTTATCAGTGTATATGTGTATGAGTCACGGTGCATGTATGAAGGTCAAAGGACAACTTTGTGCAGTCCATTTTCTCCTTCTGCCTTTTCTTGGGTCCTGGGAATCAAACTCAGGTCATCAGACTTACTTGGCAAGTACTTCAAACCATTTTGCTTAAAGATAATTTAAAGATCTTGCTATCCACAAGATTTTTACTGCAGAAAATTTTGAATAAACAGAAGTAGGCTATATTAGTCAGGGCTCACTGGAGCAACAGTTCTCAACCTGTGGGTCACTACCCCTTTGGAGGTTGAATGACCCTTTCACAGGGATGACCTAAGAGCATCTGCATATCCATTATTTACATTATGATTCATAACAGTAGCAAAATTACAGTTGTGAAGTAGCAATGAAAATAATTTTATGGTTGGGGGTCACCACAACATGAGGAATTGTATTAAAGAGTCGCAGCAATAGGGAGCTTGAGAATTACTGATCTAGAGGAATAAATTCAATAGAATGAAAAGAGGATTTATAAGATTGGCTCATATAGTAAGTCCCTGGGAATCCAACAGTGGTGGTCTACATGCTAAGGAGGCCTAGGACCCTGAAGCTACTTCATCTTTGCAGCTGGGCACCTCAGCAGCCCTAGTCTGGCCCTGAAGGTCTGGGAGATTCCTGGAGAGTCACAGGTCTTCAGTCCATGTTAGAAGGTTGCAGAAGCTGGAGTCCCTGCCTTTCATTTACTGTGTTAGTGAGGGGTGGCAGCACCAACCGTCAGGGCAGCGGCAGGAATAACAAATGCACTAGCCAGAAGGAGACAGAGAGGGAAGGCAGAAAACACTGCTTTCTCCTTGGGCCTCTGTATGTCTGAGCCACCCTTTGGAAAGTGTCAGTGCTCTGAGGGAGGATCTTCTCCCCACTTAATACTTTCTGGAAAGACGCACACACATACACACACATATACAGACACACAGATGCATATACACACACACACAGACACAGACAAACACACACACACAGAGACACACACACACACACATGCATACACACACACACACGCACATACATACACACACAGACACACAGATGCACATACATATACACACAGAGACAAACACACACACAGACACAAACACACACAGATACAGACACACACACACACACATACACAGACACACAGATGCACATACATACACACACAGACACAGACAAACACACACACACAGACACACACAGACACACAGACACACAGACACACACACACACAGACACACAGACACACACACACAGACACACAGACACATACACACATAGACGGACACACACATACATATGCACACATACACAGATGCACACACACACAGACACACACAGACACACAGATACACAGACGCACATACAGACACACACACACAGCACACCACAGTGACACCAGTGCCCTTCTGATCCCTCTCTCTTCATCTGCCTTTCCTGGACCAAGCCAGGCCTGACCAAGGTCTCCCTTACTCAAGCCAGTTCATCTGAGGCATTGATGGACTTTTGGCTTTGGAGAGTCAGAGCATGCTCAGTTTTGGGCTCTGGGCACACAATGCCCCTGGGGTGTGGCTAGAATAAAGATGGAGGAGCTGTCACATGCAGCTCATGGATCTCCAAGGTCTGGATAGCACTGCAGGGGTCCAGCTCAGAGTTAAAGCAAGGAGTGCTCAACGGCATGCAGTTCTTGCTCAGCCAGCCTTCAGACCAGCCAGGAGATCTCGCAAAAGCTTAGTTAGGGCTTTGGCAAAAACAAGAGTTCATTTGAATGATCAGAGACAGGAACGTGTGGTCTCGGGAGGGTTTTCCTGTTGATTGCTTAACGCATGGTGCTTTTAAGAACAGACCTGAACAGATCTGTCCACTTTCTTTGGGAACACCTCCAGCCTCTCTCCTCTTCCTCCAACTCCCCTTCCAGATGGAGTGTTGTACTGAAAGCAAGTCTCTAACTGATTGCTGACAAGTCTACAGTGATTAGCAGGCCAAATGCAAACACACTCTTTGTACCTGGGGCTTGACTAAGGTTCTTGCTTACTGACCTTCCAGAAAGATCTACCAAGAGCTGTGTGAGAGTATTCTGCCTGAAGGATCCAGGACTGTTCAGAATGAATCAAGCAAAGACTCTATTGGATATCTTGTAAGAAACGTCTGGGGAGACATATTCCCAGTACTAGGTAGAAATCCAGTCTCTCCCAAAGATGATAATGTAGGAGCTCCCATTCTTATAACCCATTCAGGTAAGTGACAATATCCATTTCTAGGCAACTCCATCTCTCCAACAGCATTCATTCACACGGGAAAATAGATTCTCACATCCAGTGCCCATGAATGAAGCCTGTGGTGTAGACTAACTAGAATGTGGGACCTCTGCCCCTTGAGGTGACCCTTAAGGCAATCTTGTAAATGCTAGATAGCCTCTCCTGCAAAGTAGACTGGAGTTAAGAGTCTTCCCCGCCCCCCATCCTTACTGAATTGTTGTAATGTAAATTATGTACATTTGAACACCAACAGTAGGATTCATTTTAGTGAATCCAATAAACCTTTTTGAGAGAGCCATCAAACCTACAGAGAAGGAAGGGTGAATTGTGGAGTGTGGTGGATGGGACAGGTGACAAATCTACCAATGTATGCAGGACAGACTGGCGTGAAAATGCTGATTCTGAAGACAGAGAACGGATGTAGCTTCCCCTGAAGAAATCTTCAGAGAAACCTCTGGAACTCATGTCTCGTGTCTCCCTTGGGAGATCTTTCTTCAGTTCCTAGATAAGACTTGCCACCTGGCTCTGTGTATGTGCAAGAGTGGAGTATTGATAACCTAGGCTGAGAAGCCGAATTTGTGTGTCCAGAGTATTCAGTGTACATGTGGTGGAGATCCTAACTTGAGGCAGAGAGAAGGCACGAGCAGGCTCAGGGGATGGTCTTGCAGACCTGTGGTGAGGGTGTGAAAGTTCCTCTGGGAAGAAAGGCCAAGGTCTTAACTCCTTTTACCTTAGAATGTGACCTTGTCCCCAACTGAGGACATTGCAGATCTAATCAAGTTCACATGAGATCATCAGGGTGAGCCTTAATCCAAAAGGACTAGAGTCCTTACAGAAGGGAAAAGGTCCCACAGACATGGGAGGGCTGGGTGAGAGGTACAAAGAGAAGACCGTGTGAGCACTGGACTCATGCTGACACCAGCCAGCAAAGGTAAAGGGCACACCAGAAGTTGTAGGAGGCAAGGAAGCATCCTTCTACGGTTTCCGAGGGCACACCTTGATCTCACCCTCAGTGTCAGAACTGTGACGGAACCAACAGCTACTCACTTTGTGGTGCTCTGTGATGGCAGCCCTTGGAAGTGACTTTTCTCTCCGGGGGCTATGAGAAACCAGGAAGGATTCTGTTCCATTTCACCAATAGACCAGAATCAGCACGGTCTGAGGAGTCAGCCTAGAGCAGCGGTTCTCAACCTGCAGGTCGTGACCCCTTTGGAGGTTGAATGATCCTTTCACAGATGTCGCCTAAGACCACCTGCATATCAGATATTTGCATCATGACTCATATAACGGCAGCAAAATTACAGTTACAAAGTAGACATAAAAATAATTTTATGGTTGGGGGTCACCACAACATGAGGAACTGTGTTACAGGGTCGCAGCGTTAGGAAGGCTGAGAACCACTGTTCTAGAGTATGGCACAGGGGTCAGGTGGACAGCTCCTCTCCATCCCCCAGGAGCCAGGATGCAGGGCCAGAGGGATGGATGGAAAAGAGCAGAAAAATCGATCCCTTTGTGTAGTGTCTCAGAGGGATGATGGAGGGTTCATAGAGGATCCTGAATTGTGACTGCCCTGGGCCAGGCCTCTGAATGAAGGCACCTGGCAGGGGATATGGGTCATTGTGCCATTCCCTCCACGGCTATTCACCAAGTTCAGGGGAGGAAAACAACCTTCCCCTCTCCATGGAGCCTGCAAGGTGAAGCCATCGCTACTCTGCTGTTGCCAGAAAGCTCATATGGACTTAAATATCCTTCAAATCTGTGTTGGGTTCAAACCTTAGGATTCAAAATCCAGGAGAGAAATGATGTCTGGTGAGAATCAGATAAGCCAAGAGCAGGAGAAAAAAACAAACAAGTAATTGATACCTCCAAAGAGACTGAATATATAGACGACAGCCAGGCCCTTTGTGGAAATGGAGCTTAGATGGACACCTGCAGCAACTTGCCCATTGCCGTTAGATCCAAGTCCAGAAGCCAGCCTGGGCGAGTCGGAGTACACCGACTCCTCTAACAGTCAGCCCGAGCCTTGAGGACTTGTCAGTAACTGGCAGGTGCTCTCATTTTGCTTCCAGCTTACAATGGAGTATGGATTCCAGAAAGCCAAACATGCTCCTCTAACTTCCACTAGCCAGCTTGCAATGTCCCTATGCCAACGGCCCCCAGCTGGGGCAGACCAGAAGCCTCTCCTCTGTACTCCTATGCCTGCTTTGGAGTTTGTCCCAGACCAGGCCAGTTCTCTTAGTACAGCCAACTGGGAGTGAGTGGCATGTGCTTGTTGTCATCACACTGGTCTTTGTTTTTATGTTGTGTGTGTGTGTGTGTGTGTGTGTGTGTGTTCATGTACTTGTGTGTAGTCGTGGAATCCACAGGAAAGACACTGGGTGTTTCTCACTGTTACTGGCCATCTTATTCCCTGGAGACAGGGCCTCTTACTGAACCCGTAGCTAGGCTGGCAGTCAGAATCCCCCAGCAGTTGCCTCCACCTTCCATATTGCAGGTGTGCATAGCTTCATCTGGCTTTTTACTTGAGGGCCGGGGATCCAAACTCAGTCCTCGTGCTTATGCAGCAAGTATTCAGACCCACGGAGCCGGCTTCCCAGCCCCGCCCTCTCCTTTCTGATGCTTTTCCCTCTGTGCCGGGGGTAGACGTTGGAGGCTTCATATCAATAGGCATTTCAAGTTTACGAGCTCCACAAGTGGAAGCTTGCCCGCTCCTCCCTCCACTGCATTCCCTTGCTCATGCGTCTATTTTACCAGCCTCTTTCCTTTCTCCCCTTTGCCTTCCTTTTTTATTCTTCCCTCAGCCATTACTTGATTGGAGGCCTAACGGACTGGATGAAGTTCATGGTGGCTAATCTTGATGACCAACGTTGTTGTATGGAAAGATACTGAGGAGCATGGTAATGCATATTTCTGGGTGTGTCTGTGAGGGCAGATCTAGAGTTGATTGGCATATGGGACAGTAGTTTCTATTCTTGAGTGTATTTATCACTTCTGTCGTTGTATGGTGTTTTAGTCAGTGTTCTATTGCTGGGCAGAGACACCATGACCATGGTAACCCTTATAAAGGAAAACATTTAATTGGGGATGGCTTGCAGTTCAGAGGTTTAGTCCATTATGGTCATGGTGGGAAGCATGGCAGCATGCAGCAGACACAGTGCTGAAGAGGGAACTGAGAGTTCTGCATCTGGATCATCAGGCAGCAGGAAGAGAGACTAACATTGGGCTAGGCTTGAGCATTTGAAACCTCAAAGCCCATCCCCAGTGACACACTTCCTCTGACAAGGCCACACCTCTTCGTAGTGCTACTCCCTCTGAGCCTATGGGGGCATTTTCATTCAAAGGACCACACCTGGGGACACCAACCTCAGCTTCTACAGCTTTTAATGTGACTCACACCAGTGAGTCTCTAAGGTGACAGTCTGGGCCTGTATTTTGGTGACTGCTGCTCTGAGGCGCTCAGCTTCCTGAAGTGAGCAGTTACTGCATTTGCTGACTCCAGCATGCAGATGGCCATTGTTAATGCTCCAGCCTGTAACCATATAAGCTAATCTAAGAATCTTTTTTTGGTAATTATGTATATGTTCTTTGTCCTGTTTCTCTAGAGAACCTTAACTAATACAGTTGTTGTCCCTTATAACAGTGTCTCCAGAGACCAGAGCGGGAGATAGGAGCACAGAGTCACAGGCTTTCCTAGGACTGGTGAGCCAACGGCTGGGGGCTTGCTTTGGGTGACCTAATTGGCCTTTGGTATCTCTGATGTCTTTGGTGGTGTGGACATTGATTTTAGTTTGCAACTGTCACTTATGACTAATGTGTCTCTGGTGATGAACACGCTTTGAAGGGGAAAACAAACAGGGCGATTGACTTGTTACTGAAAATTAATTAAAACTAGATTCTAGCAGAGGAAAGGAGAAGAGAGATGTCAGCATAATTTAGAGGCACGGTGAAGGTAAACCACAGAACACTCAATTTCACAGCATGTTCAATCAGCATCATAGAGGAGAATAAACATGTCCTTGTTAGTAATATTCAGACGGAGCTGACTTGGGCTTCCAGTCCTGGCAAAATCAGATTCTCCCAAATTCCTATGATTCCTGCAAAAAATTCAACCAGAATCAGACTTTATACCCTACCAGGGGTTCAGCTTTCTGTTCTTTTCCAGTGGCTCAATGGATACGGAGCTTGCTGTGCAGTTATGAAGACCAGAGTTTGGATATCCAGGACCCACAAATGAAAGGGGGATGTAAAGTAAGGCATGGCGGGCGGTGCATGCCTTTAGTCCCAGCACTTGAGGGACAGAGGCAGGCGACTGTCTGTGAATTTGAGGCCAGCCAGAGTCACGTAGGGAGATCCTGACTAAAAAATAAAAAGAAGCTTGATATGGTAGTATCACACATGTGTAATCTCAGTGTGATTACAGCAAGATAGGAGGCAGAGACCAGAGAATTCCCAAAGCACCCAGGATGGCTACCCTCTCACACACAACGATGCACAAGAGACCAAACCTCAAAATAAGGCAGAAGGCAAGGTTAGGCATCCAAGTTTAGGCATCTGACCTCCACATGTTGACCACAGCACATGTGTGCACTCACACAAATACACTACACACGCACACATACATGTGCATGCACGCACACACACACACACACACACACGCGCACACACACACACACACAATTATTATTATTATTTTTTTAAATAAAAGCCTAGAGCGTCTCGTTCGTCTATGGAGCACAGGTTCTTCCCTACCTGGGATGTCAATGCAGGTTAGTTTTGTTCAACTTCTTTCCCAAAAAAAAGTACTCTCCAGGAAAGCTGAACCAGGAAGGCGTCTGAAACAAGATAAACATTTCTAATTTGGGCTTGTCCTCTTTAGGTGATCTTCCAGAAGTCTCCAAGGCCTTTGATAAATTAGTGCTCTGGCTTTAATTCCGAGAGTGATGGTAAGGGAGATAAAGAGAAACTGCCGAGAGGAGAGGAGTTTGAAAATGCATTGGTTGGCGTCGGCCACAGCTCCCAACCTTCCCCAGTGAGGGTGGGCTCGTTCACCCTATCCTCTGGATGCCATTTGGCTAATCCCGTCGTCATGAGGTGAGGATAATAATAGTATTTACCTCTCATTAAGCGGCCAACTGATAACAGTCAGATGAGGAACTTTGAATTAGGGCCTCCTCTTGTATGATGTGATAAATTCAAGATGTTTCACTTTGTAGCTCGTGCAAATCTAAGCTTCATTCTTATGCTTCAGGAAATAGAAATCGATAATTTGTTTACTTGAAATGTCTCATTCTTGTATTTATGTGGAGGGGTCGGGGGCATTCAGAAGAGTTAGTTCTCTCTCTCTTCGTTTGTTTGCTTGTTTTTGTTTTCTTTGTTTTGTGGTTTTTTTTAAGACAAAGTTTCTCTGTTGGAACTTTGGCTGTCCTGGAACTACTTTGTAGACAAGACTGGGCTCGAACTCACAGAGATCCACCTGCCTCTGCCTCCTGAGTGCGAGGATTAAAGGTGTGTGCCACCACCACCAGAGTTTCTTTCTATTGTGTGGGTCCTGGGGATCCAACTTAGGTTGTCAGGCTTGGTGGCAGACACCTTTATCTGCTGAGCCATCTCTCTGGCCCTATTTTATTTATTTTTTATTTAACCAACAAGCAATTCAAAGCCCACTATTTGCCTGTTTCATGTAGTGAATTGCCTTCTATGGTGCTAAGGGAAAGCAGCAGTCCGGCAGGAGCCAGAGACAACTCCGTAATGTTACCTGTAGAAGTTTTGGGTGTTCTTTTTGGAGACCTCTACACAAGGAAACACAGGTAAAGCTGGGATTCCTGACTTTACTACAGAAAAGATTTTCAGGACAAACTGGGATGGAGCAGACTAAGAGTTTACTAAGAAGAGATTAAGGATAGATTTGAGCACAGGTTAATTAAAGAGAGCTGCTTAACAAAGGAGTGTGCATGCCCAGGAGCATGGGCAGACTCAGAGGGTGGCTGGGGTGAGGCGTGCAGAGCAAGGGAAAAAGCAAATTGGACAAAGGCATCTGTGGTCCTAGGAGCACAGCACCTGGAAACAGAACATCCCAGCCTTTCTCTTCCCACGTGGAGGAATTGCAGCAAGTGGAGTTCAGAGACTGGGGAGAGTCAGAGAGCACAAGGGCTCAGAACAGGGACCCTGGTGTTCGACAGCCTGTGTTCAAAGTCCCGCATCTTCTGAGTAACATTTTCTGTGAACTTGGGTAAGCAGATTAATATCACTAGTCTTGGATCATTTATGAAATGAAGAAAACAATTATGCTTTTTTTTTTTAAAAAACTAAAAATTCAGTGGTTTTCCTCCTCCTCTCCCTTCCCTTCTCCTGTCTCTTCTCCTTAGCTCTATTCTTCCCTCCTCTCCCTTCTCCTTCTGTGGTTTGAATCCAGGACCTTCCATATGCTAGGCAACTGCTTAGCTACTAAGCTAGACTACTTGTGTGAAACTGAGGGCCAGGAACAGACAGAAAACACTCTGCAGAGGCCTGACCATGTGACAGCGCAGTCATCGGCAACTGGTGTTTATTAAGTAGCAACACTGTAACCTTCTCTACTCTCTGGTCCTGGAAGTTGCAGAATTTTAGCAGGGTCTTAGGTGACCATCAGCTGGCCAACTTCAGGCCAGATTTCTGATCCTGTGTTTGTAAAATACTATAGGTGGTGTTTCTTTTCTTGATGGTCTCAGTGAGGGATCACAGTGATGTCTGGGCGAAGATGCTGAGCCTTAGAGCTCTTCCTCCCAGAAGGAACACTGTCCTTGATCTTCAGGCTGTGCTTGAGCCCAGCTTGCAGCTCTCTCATCCCTGGGGGATCCGGGCAGCCAGTATCACTGGCCACATTGCGCACTTGGCCAGTATAGATATCTGTGTAAAGAGGTTAGCTTTGGTGAGCAAGTCACCTTGTGTTTTGGGCACAGGTGACAGTGGGCCATGGGAGCCCCTCTTCCAGGCCACAGATGAGGGTTCCCTGGGGGGAGTGGGGAGTCTTGGCTGAGCGCTTCAGGCTAGGCAGCTGCTGGCCAGCTTGGCTCAGGGGCCAGCCTGCATCACAGGGCTGGATCGGAGTAATGCTAATAAAGTTGAGCTGTCGTTTCCCACAGCGTGTCGCATCTGTCTTCATTGAAGCATGCTCTCAGTAATTTCATTGTGGGGTTTTCCATTAAAAAGTTTGATTAATTCCATAAATATTAAAATAAGACAGATAATTAGAATCCAGGTACTCATTGTTACACAAAAGTGGTAAAGTCTGCACCAAATTATTATTATTAATAATAAGCACTCACACAGCGCTGATAATAAGTGCATAGAAAAAAGTGATTCACAGTCATTGTTATTAATATCCTCCTCCTCCGGGCAGTCTGGGCCAGGAGCTGCGGCTCTCCCCGCGTTCAGGAATCAAGATGGAAGCTCAGCCAGGTAAAATGATCTGCTAAGACAAGATCTGGTCTGGTCCTTGTGAGGAGTAGTGAGGCTGTAGTCTTTGTGTTTAGTTTGAGCTTTGACCCTTGGCAACTTAATCAGCTCTCTCAGCTTCTAGTCTCCGGAGACGATTTCTTCTCTTCTCCCCTGACCAATTTCCTTTCGGTTCAAAAGATGCCTGCGAGCTTTCTCAACGCTCCCTCCCCCTCCACGTCCCCCCTCCCCCACATGACGAGAAAGATGGGGAAAGAGGCCAGGGACGTAGTCCCTTGGGTGTTTGCTTGAGAGCAGAGCTGAATAATAGGTGTCTCCGAGCCTGTATATAAATCATGTAGACAAGTTTAAACTATGAATCATTAAGGTAGAAGGGAGAGCACACAGAATCAATAAACACAAAGCAGGGGGACACTCTCCTTGCACTTAGGCGGAAGCACCGACGTTGTTGCGTTCGGTCATGGTTGCAATTGTCTCACTAATCACTTTATGGTGGGTTCCCTAAGTGGGTGCCTCGGAGAATGAAAAACGCCCTGTTCTTATTTTTAATCAGGGGAACAAGTCAACTATATAGAACACCTTTCCTGTTTTCTTAAAAATGTGCTTGCTGTTTAAAAAAAAAAAAAGTCCCAAACTAAAAAGCCTTCTCAGCAGCCCAGTGGAGAAGTGCTGAGATTCACGGCGTGGGTGTCAGGCCCAAGTCCCTCCCTTACCGTGTGTGGGCCTGGGATGGGATGTTGCTAACTTACTGTCTGAACATGTTTCAAAATCATATCCTACGCAGACCATGAAGGAGTCTGCCCTGAATTTTTAAAACTTCTGGTAATCCTCCCTTAGGTACGATTTGCCTTCTGTTTTGCCTTTGATTTTGACTAAGCTATACTGTGAAAATATTACGTAGAAAATGCTAGAAACATAACTTATAAGATTTATATCATTTTATCACAATATTATAATTGTTATATCGTTGTTGCTTTCTTTTTGGGTCTAATGTAGAAATTAAACTTTATCATAAGTATATCATATAAAGGAAAACCACTGAATCTGTAGATGGGGTTTGGTTGTTCTCAGAGTTTCAGGCAGTCAGTGGGAGTCTTGGTATTTTGATAATAGAAAAGAATTTCTGTATCGAATTAAAACTGTATTTATTTGGATTACTGAGCCTTTTGGTAGTTCCTTAAATTCTGAGCTATAATTTAGGCTGTATGCTAGAGGCATGGGACTAAGTAGAGTCCTGATGGAGGGTTCTTCACTGCCTGGTGCAAAGGGAGAGGCGAGCAGGGAAGGAATTCCACAGGGGATGTGAGCGGCCTCAGTGTGCGAAGGTATTTCCTATTGCAGAAAGGTGTGCATCTACTCAGAGGCCATTGTCAATGGGTAGCTGAGCTTGCATAAGCCTGGCAGAAGATGAATGGGCTGAGGTGGCCCAAAGGTGTTGAAGAACACATTGGGGACCTTGGAAGTTTAGCAAGAAGAACAGTATGCCTGTTCAGACGACTGCTTTGTGGGGTTGGTGACAGAGTACAGGGGATGTTCGCATCTGCTTTCTATCCACGGAAAAGCCTGCATCCAGAAAAGGAGAGCACCATCTTAAGAGGAGGAGGAGAAGCAGTCCCAAGACAGGAGAGGGGTGGGAAGAAAACCCCCAACTGCTCTAAATACGCTCTTGCTTCTTATGGACACTGATCCTGGGAACTGGGGCTGTAACTCAGAGCCCTTGTGGGGGTTCAGTTGCTGGAAAAGGTTGTGAGAGACTTTGGAGACTTGAGATGGGTTCTCTCAAGTTATCTGAACAAGAGGAAAATGAGACACCAGCAACACATGGTGTGAGTCACATGAGAGTACTAGTTGCCTTCGGAGGTCTGTGATAAACAGGAGAGGATTCTGGGATTGAGAGGCTGGCATGGGGTTACCAGAGACAATTCAGAGCAAACAACCCTGCATACTGGGGAGATTATTGGGCTGGAAGATGAGAGCAGCCTGGGAGGTCGTTTCTATTCTGAGTGTGTCCGCCATGCTTAGATTACTAGGCACAGTTTATCAGAAATCAATGGCTCTTTAAAGCAGGTAGGTAGAAAGAGGAGAACGGCTGATGAGGATGGTGGCTGGAGCAAGGTGGACCTGGGCGGAGGATTACATAGACATCTGTAAAAGAGGGATGGAGTGTGTTCCATCCCATTCCCAGTTTTCCATTCCCATTCCTCTGGGCCAGATAAGGATGAGAGGTTGAGAGTCAAAGGCATGCTTGGGACAAATGAAAAGAGATGCATTTAGTCATTGGCAGTGTCCATCACTGGGTGAAGGGACTGTGTAAGACTAAGAGTTTCTTGTCTTTGAGGGCATCCAAGCAAGGGCTTACTGCCCCAGAGTTAACGGCAGAAATATTCTTCTGAAAGTAATGGCAAGAATTTTCAGACCACCACTAGGGGGAGTGCTGGCCCAGTTTTCCTGGGGATAAAGGCACCATGCTCAAAAAAAAAAAAAAAGCAACACACACACACACACACACACACACACACACACACACACACCCCCCCACAAAGAGAAAATGGTGGTTGTGGTATAGGAATAAATGAGGAAGGGGTCCTTGGGGAGCCAATGCATTTGCAGAGCCAGCTGGCAGTAACTGAGGAGTTGGCAATGAAGGCATCTCCAGGAATAACCAGTAGCCTGACAGAGTGGGTAGGTGATTTTCTGTTCGGTCCAACCTTCCACAGCAGTGTTCTCCACTCCAGTGTGAGTACAGTACCTTCAGAGAACACCTAGCGCAAGCTTTGGAATGGTTTGGGTGTCTAGATTTGATCTCAGATACATGCTTCCTATTAAATGCCTTTGCATGATATGAATTTTTCAAGTTTACAACAGGATGAAGTACTTGGCTATCTAGTTGAGAATGCCAAATGTTGGAACTGGGAGCTGTTGTCAGCAGAGTGGGTCCTCCAGTCATTTGCCTCTCTCAGCTCCAAAGCTATTCTCGCCTCTGTGCTCCTGGCTCGGGACTCCAAAAACTGCACATTTCCTCTGCCAGTTGATTTAGTTAGCCAATAGGGAGTGTCAGAAGCCAGAGGAAGGAGGGGAGTCAGAGATGGGACTTCCTGTTTGCTGACTGTTCCTGCCATTGCCACAGCTCCAACGATGGTATTTTGTGCTGTCCTGGTGGCAGTAGCAGTTTTTTTCCGCTTCCATCTGCTCTCGAAGCCAGCCAACAACAACTGGCTGCTCCCCCAGCTCCGTGGCCTGCGCCCTCCGTCCTGAGCAATCCTTTCTCCAGGCTCCAGGCTTTGAATGAAGCCAGCTTGTCCACTACTTCCTTATACTAAGGGCGGAGAGTGCTACTCCATCTTTGGTTTCTTATCTACGTCAGCAACCTCCCATTGCTTAGTGATTAATTCCCTATCTTAAATTCCCCCTGATGAAATAATCATTTTCCTGATGGGACCTGCAAAGGATGGGGGCAGAGGGAGCGCTGACGCTTTGCAGTGGAGTGGATGATATCAGGTCCAATTGTTTGCAGGCCAGGAGGAGATATTTGAGGTTTGTGAAAGGAGGAGGAAGAAGAGAGAGAGGTTCATGTAGACAGACAGGAAGGCGGACTGGCCATTACCACCGTCCCTCACCGGGACAGGACAATACACTTGATGGAACCAATGAGTCGGCACTGGCCTGGCACCGTAACCCAGAGACAATAATTTCATTCTCCGTGAGTTCAAGGGCAGCCAGGGCTACATAGTGAAGCAAAAAGAACATCAACGTTACTTTTACGACTGGGCATTTCTGAATAAAGCTGTTATAAACATCCGTGTCCAGGATTTGGGGTGGTAATACGTTTTCAATTCCTTTTGGAAAATACCAAAGATGGAGTCCACTGGAGCCTTGGTAAGTGTGAGGACCAGTGCCCCCTAGTGGTGGAGAACTGACCACGCCTGTCTGCTTCCTGCTAAAATCCTCACCTTTCCAGAAGCTCCTTGCTTCCTCCAGAGTTATAAGGAGCCAATCCAGTATTCAGGTCCTGACCAATCAGAGAGACCCCTAGCCTCTGCCTGTTTCCTTTAAAAGGCCCAAGGCCTATATCTTGTCCTCGCCAGTTTGTAAAGTGACTGGCAGCTGCATGTAGGATTGCTCTGCAGACTAAAAGTGCTCTTGCTTTTTGCATACATGGTCGTGTGGTCTCAGTCTTGGACCCAACAGAAAGGACGGGCTGAGTTTGACAGGAAACTGCAAACTGTCTCCCAAAGTGTCTGTAAATAAGGGAGTGTCCGTTGTCCCCCTTCCTCGTCAGCCGCTGGTGCTGTCTGTACCAGGAACTGGCATCAGTCTGAATTGAGTAGCTCATTGCTGTTCCTATGGGCAGGCATGTGATGTGAATGCCTTTTCTCATGCTTATTTCTCATTGGATCTGTCTTTTCTGGCAAAGTCCAGTTTTAGTAGGGTTATGCATTTTGGGTGTTTGTTTTGACAGGGTCTCATTCACTATGTAGACCAGGCTGGTCTAGACTCAGAGAGATCCACCCGTTTCTGCCTCTTGAGTATTGAGATTAAAAGTGAGCACCACCACACACAGTCTGGAATGGGTTCCAATTGTCTAAAAATCCTTTACATATTTTACATAATGGTCATCTATCATATCTTTTGAAAGTACTTCCCCACTCAGCTGCTGGCTGTCCATTTTCTTGAACCATTTGGCCCTTCTCATTGTATGTTTGTTTCACTGTGTGTGTGTGTGTGTGTGTGTGTGTGTAACTTATTTAATTTTATTTTATGTGCATTGGTATGAGAGCATCAGATCCCCTGGAGCGGAAGTTACAGACAGTTGTGAGCTGCCATGTGGGTGCTGGGAATTGAACCCTGGTCCTCTGGAAGAGCAGTCAGTGCTCTTAACAGCTGAGCCATTGCTGAGCCATCTCTCCAGGCCCCTTACCTTTGTTTCCTTTCTGCCTTGATTATCACTACAGCACAGGTGAGACTCTTGGCTTGGGATCTGCTTTAGGAGAATGTCACTCAGAGGAAAGGATGAAAGACAATGTTTGTAAGGATCAGGGCTGGATGGGGGAGGCAAAGGCCACTGGAAGTAGGAGCTATTTTAGACAGAGGACAATACAAAAGCTTTGGACTCCCAAGAGATGGAAGAAAGACGATGCCAGAAGTTAGGGGACGTCTGAATGGTGGGGAGGAGGATCTAAGAACAAACTTACTTTGAATTTCTGCTCTGGGATTGGACTTTTCCCTTCTGGATATAAGAGATTTAAAAAGATAATTTTTTTTTGAAGGCCAGATGCAAGATAATTTCTACTTTCCATTTTCTGTGTATACAGGCTAGAATTCTTTTATACTTACTCCTGTAAATGAATGGCACCAGGGAGGGAAGGGGGTTGGTGGCCACTCTCACCACTCTTGGCTACGAGCTAAGTGCTAGGAGAGCAATCCGATTAAGAGTACTTAGTGAGGACGGTGGAAGCTTGGTTCCTGTACAGATGGCAACAAATTGAATTACATTGTCTGGCTTGGTATTCTAAGATACCTCAAATGAGTAGCATAGCAAGGAGAGTTATTAGCATCAAGATTCATAGCTTGCATGTGTGTGTGTGTGTGTGTGTGTGTGTGTGTTTTCAGGTATGTGGAGGTTGAAAGGTCTTGTCTCCCATCTCATTTGAGACAGGGTGTCTTCAGCTAGCTTGTGAGCTTCACAGGACCGTCCCCACTTCCTTCTGCCTGAAGGAGTGCCGAGATTATACATGTTAACACTAGGCATCTGAGTTTTACATGGGTTCTGGGGACTTGAACTCAGTTCCTTGTGCTTGTGTGGTGAGCACTTTTACCATGAAGCCATCTCTTCAGCCCAGCTCTAGTTTTAATGATGGGGAATCTTCCACCCAGGAAACAGAAAGGTCTGTGTCTTCTGGGTAGAACCAGGCACAGCCAAGCTGTCAGACCCAGTCCCCTCCATAGACCCTTACACACGCATGGTGTGTCTGTGCAAGACACATTCTAATTGCCATCATTTAGGTGAATTGATTACCATTTAGGCATAAGTGCCAACAGCACAGTAACGATCCTGCCTATCATTATATATGTGTCAGATGAAGTTGACTGTAAGCTTTATTTGATTACAACAATAAATTCTCTCTGTCTCAGACCTTGGAAATTCAAGCTTCCGCTTCCAAAACTCATCTGTCTGCCATTCCCACCTAGGAAGGGCCCACGGGGGAGTGAGAGATCCCCCTGCCTGCAATTCTTCCTGCTCCATATATAGCCCAGGACAATCTTGTTTCTGAGATCCTTTCCTTTGAGGTGTCCTTGTTATCCAGAAGTGCCAGGCTCCTTGGTCACTTTTTTTTTTTTTTCTGACGTGGGGACAGATAAGGAACTAGGATAATCAAGAATCCCTTACATTCTTTCCTGCAATCCCTGAAGTTGCTTCTCCCCTGTGGTGGGCTCTCAGTGCTTGTCTCCCCCCACTCCACCCCAGGCATGCTGAGGTGTCACTCCCCCTTCAGAAGAGGGCAGTGTGCGTCTGCACAAAGTGTGCTGACTGAAGATGGGATGTGCATGAACTGATTACTCTGAAGCGAGGCACTCCTCTTTTATATTAGAATATTCCATTAATTATGTCAGGGCCTATCACGGTCACATTACAGAGGATACACAAATTGATGCTCTAGAGGCCAGAGTGTCTGCAAGGCACTAGAAGGCTCGATGGAACCTGGAAGGATCAGAGCATCTTAAATGCATCAAAGACCCACCCTTTTGAATCTCTCCATGTGAGCCAGGCCATTTGTAGCCAGCAGCCACATAATGGAAGATTCGGCTTTTGAATTCCCCCTTCTCTGAAGAATGTTACATGTATGGAAGGATGACTGTGACAGGCTGTGGACAGGAAGCAAGGATGTTTTGAGCCTTTGATCTGGTTAGAAGCAAGCTGTTATAAGCACAGAACATCATGGGTTCTGCTGCAGACCCAGCCCATGGGAGAGTGTCTCGGTGGGGTGTGTGTGTGTTGGTTTAATGCATTAAGTTACACACTACTGTCTACTCTGTTACTATTTATTATAGCTACCCAGACAAGCAGCTCCATTACTTAATTATTGGCTATTAGGTAGCTGAAGGCTTCTTTAGTTAGAGAAGCCCCATATAATAAGTGAAGGGCTCCAGCCTGTTTGTTAGCAATGACAGAGCTTTGCAGAATCTCCTAAAGATCTGGGCCCTGAATTCCAGACACAGCCATGATGGAGGTTACCGCTGGGGAGAGACATGGATTGGAGCTCTAGCAGTTTAGAGGGTGCAAAGAACTTGCCTGGAACACCCATCCCTCTAAGGGAAGGCTGTGGTGGGGGGGAGTCTTCTGAAGCCAATGCAGTTGTCATCCCTCTTGGGAAGCTTTGGGCTCTCTTCAGCTTTTCCACTCCACGGCCAAGCCCCAGACCCTGGCTGGAATCAAGCCTGGGCTGAGAAGGGAGGGCATAAAGATGTTTGGACTGTACAGCCTTCCTTTGAGCCTGAGGCAATTCTCGGTGGAACTCAGTCTCATTGACCTAGCTGCTGGCTGTAGGCATGTGTGTGCACGCACGCGCACACACATACACACACACACACACACACACGCACATGTGCACACGCTTGCATACTCACAGACCATTCCAGAGCTTGCTTGTGGTAGCATTGATGACCTCAGGCTTGTGTCTGGACCCACCAGGATGGGCTCCCTTTCGAATAGGGCCTTTGAAGGAAGAAGACAGAGGCAGCCCTGTCTTGTTACTGCCATACAAGGAGTATGCAGCATGCTGGACTCTGCTACTCTGGAGCATTCTTTTGGGACTTGTGGTCATATCAAGTTGGTATTGAGTGTGTGTGTGTGTGTGTGTGTGTGTGTGTAAATCTTTGTGGAAGCCAGAGTGTTGGATATTTCTCCTAAAGTACTGTCCATCTATAATCTTTTGTGTGTATGTGTGTGTGTGTGTGTGTGTGTGTGTGTATGAGAGAGAGAGAGAGAGAGATAGAAAGAGAGAGAGAGAGAGAGAGAGAGAGAGAGAGAGAGAGAGAGAGAGATTCTTTCTGGCCACTGAGCCCCAGGGATCTGCCGGTCTCTGCTTCTCCAGTCCTGGGAACCCTAGTTGGTTTTATGTGGCTTTTGGGGGTTGGATTCAGGTCCTTATGCTTGTATAGCAAGCACTTTACTGAGTGAGCTTCCTCACCGGTTCCAAGGCTATTATGATTGCTGTTGTTGTTTTATGATCACCTGGATCTAGAAGTTTCCAGTGAGGAGGGTGTGAGTGAGTGCACAGTGAAATCAGACTTAGTCTCTTTTGCTGGATTTAAGGAAGTCCCCCATACTCATGTTTACCAGAAAGCTGAGACTGCAGCTGTGGTGACTGCTGACAGGGAACACATACCCAGAGACTGCCTGTGGCAGACTGGAACAGTTTTAAAAGCCCAGGGTGACCAGTTACCCCAATGAAGAAACCCAGGGTGGCAGCGGAGGGTCCTTTCCAGATACAGAACCGAGTGGGAGGAATTGACTTCTCTGAGGACGGCAAAGTCAAAGCAAGCATAGACAAGATATTAAAGAGGGCAGAAGGATTTCCCACCCACGGCAGACAAAGCGAGCACAGGAGTTATTTCCAAGCAAAGCTCTTCCCTAAAAACAAAGACAACATGGTTTTTTTTTTACTCCAAGATTCTCTCCATAATCATCTAAGGGCTGGCTCATTCCTGAGCATGCTCTAAAAGGAAAGACAGTAGACACATTTTGGGCAATGCTCAGCTCCGGGTCAGGGGTGCATCTGTTTAAAAGGTTAAACAGGCGAATGCTCAGGTAACTTCAGAGAGATTTCACTTGAATTGCATTAGCTTTGGAGTTTGCCCGGAAAGATGCTGCCTCACTTAGAAGAGAGCTGCTTCAGAGATACTGGCACTTGAGTGCACAGAGTAATTTCCATTGTCAAAAGCCTCCCCACCCCCACCCCAGTCTGTGACACTGGTTCCCAGTACCAGGAGGACATGCCACACCCTCCCGTCCTTTCCCTGCCCCTTTGCTTCACTGGAGGGTGATGGGAATAGTCACAGCTGGGTTCCAAAGTCACACCCAGAACTGCCATATTTCTCACACACATAAATAAAACTACACAGCACAGCATGCCCAGGTGAACCAGAATTTAAGGTAGACAACAAATACAAAATTTATTTCAGCATAAATACGTTCTAAATATTCTCTGGGACAGACTGATATGAACAGCTTATTCATTGCTGATTTGAAATTCCTATGGCCTGTGTGTCCTGGTTTTATCTGGCAAGTGCAGTTCCCTTTCTCTATCCAGTTTCTCCCTTGGCCATCAGGCCCAGGTCTCACAGAAAGGCTGGTGGAGGTGGTGGCCGGCAGGCTGTTCCAGTTAGGGAGGCTCTAGATCGACTGGCACCCCTCCCTGCTGGCTCCCCGCGCACTGCCAGCAGCCTGCAGACTGAACATCCTCTCCACCAGCTGGATGAGAATCTGGCAGGATTTGAACATACGGGAGAGGCAAGGGGGGTGTCTGTGGCGCCTGCCCGGGGGAGGCCTTCCAGCAGGAGGGATTCGAGTCTATTGCAATCCCTGCTGAGCAGCGCTTGGCATCAGCCTCTGCACTTTGATTCGTTCTATTTTAAACTGTCTTCAATTTCCCTCCTGGGGAAAGGGAGGGGGGAGGTTCAGGAGGCAGTGATGGTGTGCAGTGAATCAGGGGACTCAGGAGCAGTTGGAAAACCCGAAGCCAGTGCGCGGAGTTGTGATGAACTAGAAGGAATAGGAACAGGAAATTGAAGGTAAAAGCCAAGGAATTTTAGGTCTTGTGAGGAAGAAGAGCCAGTAGTCAGTGTGGACAGAGGCAAGGAGAGGTGCAGAGAGACTTCTGCCGAGGAGCTGGGAGATTGCTGCTTCGAGTGCTAGAGGGACTCTGGCCCTGGTGTCCTACTTGGACATGAGGATAAATGCTGACAAAGCAGCCTGGTAATTGAAAGAGTGACAGTCCCGTCTCCCCAAAACTGAGCCCAGAAGGGTAAACAGGGAAGGGACAAATTAAGATGTACAGCAGAGGCTCCAACCCAGCATCATGTCTGCAGTTGGGTAGGAATTCCCAGCAGGAAGACTTGGTTCCCAGTGTGGATCTTTTTCCAGAAACCCTACTGGCCTCAGCAGGGCACCCACTTGCCTCTGGTTCCATTGGTAGCCTCACATAGCCAGGTGTGGATAGGATTTTCTTTAGGATGGAGGCCTGGCATTGCTGTTCTTTTGGTGAGCAAGAGCAGGCACCAGCAAGGATGGTACCCAGAAGCATTCTTCTGGGTTCTGTGAGTGTGGAGTAGTGAACATTGGATCAGACATGGCACCTAAGGCATCAGAGGGAGAGGTTTGGGGAGTGGGTTCTGTGGATGCAGAGGGGTCTGGATCCTGGGACAATTGGAACAGGGTTTCTGGAGAGAAGTTCTTCAGAGTTCTCTTGGACAGAGCATATTGGTTGGTTCATCTGTTCAGTCTTTCACTGCTCATCTACCACTGTAACCCACTCACTGGTTACCTGTTATGGAGGATGTAGATCCTACCAAATGATTTCAAAGGGTGAGTCTGGGATAAATAAGAGAAGTCAGTGGGTGAAGCCCTTGCTGTGTGGGTAGGAGACCCCAGGAGGAAAAGCCTCTGTCTGTGAAGCCACACAATGCTCCATAGAATACTGGGCCAGCTTTTCACAGGTGCCCTTGCCTTCTCTTCTGAAAACAGGAAAGGAGTATAATCTAACGTTCAGGGTTAACATTGTTCACTGGAGATGCAGCGTCTGAATCTTTCCATGTGGTTTATAGCACACACAGTGTGCCTTCACTGAATCCTAAGAGAGCATAGTAGGGCCAACAGATTGACTTGAGCTGAATCCTGGAAACTGGTTGGGTTTCTTAAGGATTTTACTGTTTCAAAACAGGAGCAGGTGGAGAGGGTTTTAGGTATTTGGTCTCCAGCCTTATTTTGTCTTCATGTCAAGTGCAGGAGGCAGTTTAGATTCCGGAGTCAGGTCTGCATGTGTTCAAATCAACTTTGATGTCTGCGAGCCGTGTGTGCATCATTCTCTGTGATTCAGAATCTGTAATGCTAGGACGGAGAGAATGCCTTATCTTTGGTGTAAAGATGCTGAGAAGGACGAGGAGGGTCATCGATGTAAGTGTTTGGAGTACTGGCCGGTACGCAGTAAGGGTCAGTTAATATCACACAGCTCAGTGAAAAACCAGGCACATTTCATCTTGTACCAAGGACACAGCCCACAGCAGATGAGAGATGAGCTTGGACTTGCCCCAGTGCAGGCCACAAGCCTGCACTGCTCTCTCTTCTTGGTCTCACGAGCTGCTGCTGCTTCGCATCCTGGTTGGCAGGATGAAGTGTGTGGAGGCCGATGGGAAGCAGTCACGTCTTTACCATGTACCACCTTCCCAAGGTCAGAGGCCACACATGGAGGGAGGCCAAGGCCAGGTCCAGAGGATGCCCATAGCCAAGGGAATGACAGATGGAGGGGAAGGAGATAGAGGGAGCTGGGGTTCTGGGTGCCAGAGACAAGGAAAATCTCAACTGGGAGGTGTTGATGTAGGGAACTAGATAGCTCTTAGGGGCTTCCAGCTGTACCCCTTTGCTCATTTTTAGAGAAATACGACATTTTAATTTACTGAGTTTAATGAGACAAAGGGGGACCTCCAGCTATTCAAGTTCTGTGGATTCAAGGTAGTTTGTCTCTGCTCTGTGGTGAGGGCAGCCAAAGGAGGAAAGTGTGATGAGGAGAGGGCACAATGGGGGCTGGCAGGTGGACTGGAAAGACTGCCACACCGAGAGTGAGCCCAAAGCCACGGATATCACAGGAGCCGACCGCCTGCTGTGTCTCTACTTCGGAGCTGTTAATTAGCTCTTCAATAATTCAGATAATTTCTACACCACAAATGGTTGCAGCTTTTAAATTGAAAGTTTATTTTTGAAACAAGGGGCCAAGTTTCCAGGGGCATCCTGGATATTTTGCAGAAATGAAGAAGCCACTGTGTCTTCTGTAAGGTTCTTGGAACATGGACATAGGTGGCACACGCTTAACCATAGAGTATACTTCTGGGCCACCTTGCTCAAAGATGCAGTGGGGGATTAGGAGCTGGGCTTGCTTATGATTCAGTTTTGAGTGAGGCCCACACTGGCCATGGTATTATAGAGAGGTACCAATGTGGTAACCCTGGGCAGTGGGAGCAGCAGCTTAGGCAGTGGGAATAATATGTACAAATCCACAAGGACATGAGGAAGGAGGGGTTTCTTCCAAAGTGGGAGACATTCCACGTGGTTGGATTATAGGATGCGTTTAGCACATTGGACCTGGGGATGCCAGAGTAGACAGCTGGAACACGGAGCTTCAGGCTTGGACTTCATGTACGAGGAGATCATGACTATTGCCGTTTCATTTCTCTTTCCTTCTACAGTAGCTGTGGGTCTGGAGTGAATTACTAGCCTGTATGGTGGCAGACAAAGCCTCACAGGAAGACTTGGGACACATTTTTTTTTTTTTTTTTCTGGACGGAAGCCCTGGCAGGACCATCTTTGATCAGCACTACGGAGGACAGGACCCAGATCTGCCTTCAGCCACCGCCTCTTCCCATGAATCCCCATGTATGTGTGCCTACCAAATATACACGTGAGGTTCTGACCCCCGGCCGAGGGTAGAGGAGGCAGGATTTACTCCTTCACCACAGAAGTTTGGCTCTACACAGCATGGGTCAACCCGACGAGGCAACAAGGAGCCACGTAGGAAGCTAGTGACTGTCTTTCCACGGTGCTGCTTTAAGACTTGACATGAAATAACTTAATCTTACAGCAACCACACGGGGCTGGAATCCCCACTCAGCAAAAGAGAAGGAGCCACAGAATGCTAAGTTACGAATTCAAGTAGATGCATCTAGTGATTAGCGGGACCCAGCTGGAGTCTGGCACAGGAACACTCCGGCCTCCACCCTATTCTGTATAGCTTTGCCGGTTTCCCACTCCCTGATCACTGCCGCTCATCTCCCCGAACCCAAATCAGCCTCACCCCCTTGCAGAAGCCTGTCTGATTTCCCCCCCACATTGACGGAGGCCTCTTTGTGTCTGACACCCTAATGGATGTGATATTCCAGAGACCTCCCACCAATCCCAATGTTTTCCACAGCGCCTCTCACCTGTAGGGGGCGCTGCTCACTCCCGAGTTCCATCTGAGCACTTAGGTCTTTGCATAGATTTTATGTGTATTGTAGACAAGACCCACAGCTGGAATCATGAATCGCATGTCTCAAAGGCACTCAGACTCTGGCTTTCTGTGGGATCCTCTCTGGGTTTCTGGTCCTTGTTTCTGAAGTGGGGGTGATGGCAATGGTGTGACGGGACCAGAGGATCCAGGGACCATCTCTGATGTGCAGCCCCTGTCCTGACTCTCTCAAGGCTGCAGCAATGGCAAGAGGCCTTTGTGGTTAGTGATGCCCTCTGTGAAGAACTGGAGGACAGGGACCAGACCAGGGACCTCCCGGGCGACGGATACCTCAGTACAGCTACTTTCCTGATTGTGCTTTCCCACTGTAAAAATAGGAAGGGTCCACCCAGGGCAGGTTTCTTCAATGACAGTAGACAGGAGTGTGACCTCTGCCTGTATCTCAAGCAGTTTCAGGGACAGAGATTGATGGGAAGGAGGGCCAAGGCAGAAGTCTTGACCCACTTTAAACATGGAGAGAACCGAAGAGCAGAGACAGTAGGAGAGGAGGTGTGTCTGTCCCACCTTAGTGAGGGAGAAGTGTGTGTGTGTGTGTGTGTGTGTGTGAGAGAGAGAGAGAGAGAGAGAGAGAGAGACTGTTGGTTTGTTGGTCTATCATTCTCTAGCATTCTGATCTCAGCTCAGGCCTCACACATCCTATTAGAGGATTAACGTTGTCTGGGGCTGCAGCCAGATCCTCCCACGGGTTGCGTGGTGACAGTGGTTGTCAGGGTCACCAGAGGCCCTGCTTCAAGTGCTCTGTTCTTAGCTGGACCATCAGTTTCTCAGTGTGATTCCAGATGCTAATGAGGGTTGGGGAGGCACATGCCATGTACAAGGGGACACAAGAGAGAAGCCGGGCCCAGGGCAGCTCTGCTGGGTTCCTCTCTTTAATTAGTTCCTCCACAGGTTCGTGTGACAGTCCCTGTAGAGGTCCTGCCTCACTTTCCCTAAGAAAAGTCTCCCCTCGGGACTCTCCTGAGACTGGTGCATCCCCAGTGGCCCCAGAGGAGACATGACAGGACTGTGAGGTCACTGTTGTGCCATTGTTACTCCCCAGCCTCACACAGGCTTTGTATTTATCATGTCACCATGAGAAGCACAGTTTGAACACAGTGAGATTCTTACACGTAAAAACCGTCAAGTCCCTTTGCTTCTCCTGACCCTGCATTGTGTGGCCTGGGTGCTGAGTCATCACCTGGGATGTGCATTAGGAAGATCTGTAGGATTTCAGACATTCCAGAACACTGATCAGGGCCAGGTAGAATAGGGATACTTCCCAGACCCATGGGACCTTCTGGCTCAGTACATTCTTGGCTTCTGAGGCTGCCACAAGAAAGGGATACAATTGTGTCCCATCAGGTACAGACCCAAAGAGGCTGGGTTGCTGTACTTTGCTTACTTCCCTCAGCCAATCAGTTTCCTTCTCTTGAATGAGGCAAAGCCGGAGGAGCTGGCTGTGTTCAGCCCTCTGAAGCAGAACGCTATTCCGTATGATTCTTATGTGATTCAAAAATTACCAGCTGTTCACGCCATCTCAGAAGATAAAGATTCGGTGCTAAGGTGGAAGAAGCCAGGGAAAGAAGGCCCTTTGGGAAATACGGAGTGGCCCACTTTAAAGATGGAGAAAACGGATTGAAAAACAAGAGGCTGCCTTCAGTCTGGCAGAACTGAGACTGAATGGGCCTTTTCTGCTCCGGACTGCTCCCAGTTTCACCACCTCTCCAGGGACCTTCTAAAAGTTTGATTAACTAGAGTGCTAATTGGCGGAGGCTGCAGACAGAGCCTGAGCGTGGCAAGGCTCGTGTTTTCTTTGATTTACAAGAGCCAGGCAAGGCTACCTCCACAGCTTAATGAGCAGGAAGTAATTGGGGACCTGTTGCCTTCAAAGATCCCCAAGGCAGAGCCTGCCTCTCTTGTCCTCGCTACTGGGGTAGCATACCACATTCAGGTGTGACGGTGGGTGGGGGGAGTCTGGGAGTAAGAGTGGAGAACCCTAAAGAGTGAAGATTTACCATATGGAGCTCAGAATCCGGAACGATGCCAAGTTTGTACTTAAGAGACAACGGCTTGGGTTTGAGGGTTGGTTCCCAAGCAGCCACCAAGGAGAACCAGCAAAGGAAGGGGCTATATGTGGTTTATGTAGGGACCCACTTATACCTTGGCAGAGGCCAGATGAGGGAAGCAACATGGGGAAAGGCGGCCAGCCATTGCTTCAGCAACCGGTAAAAACAAGGGCTCAAGACCATAATTGATAATTCTAATGCAGGTGCAAAAACTGGCTCCGTGGTGCTCTTGGTGCGTGTGAGTGTATGAATGATTCTGTATGTGGTCTTGCCCTGGGTCTATCTCGCCCAGGCATTCCAGCTCCCAGAGGGACCTTTACTGGTGAACTGGGAAGACGGGAACTGGACATACTTGGCTCATGCAGAAAAGCGTTGTTCCCTCTCCTCCTTCCCATCAGCCCCACCCCCAACCCCCATGGACAGCCTGCCTGGTTGTCAGGGTAAGGCAAGATGCTCAGTTAACCTGGACACCTAGTTAGTGGTCCATTTTTATCTTCTCATGAAGCTGTAGGGTTCCAACACCATCCTATCTTTTTTGACATTTTGACTTCCGCCTGCCATCTTTAATCTCCTTTCTTACCTCAGTGAGAAAGTGGGAAAATGGGGACTGCGTATTTGGGTCCCCAAGTAATGTACATAGGTTCTACCTAGCCAGGGCCGGTTTCTGAAGGTAGATACAGGCTGTCACTTAAAATCAGTGTCTTCTGGCTTCTCTGGGCGGCAACCCAGGAGTAAAAGGTTGAAAGCCCTCCTCCCTCCTTCCCTTCACCCTGGCAATGAGGTCAAGCTGAGGGAGGAAGGGAGTGGCAGAGTCAGGAAGGAGTCTGCTTTTTTTTTTTTTTCCAGGCTGCCTGTCATTCTAGCACTTTCCGTGAGAGCCTAGCTAGGGCAGAAATAAAAATGCCACTCTGAATTTAAATGATCTGTCCTTCTGGGAAAGTCTTCCCAGCGACAGGACTGTTAGCATGGAAAGTAGAAGATAAACAATGTATTTCAGAAACCACTGTTCTGAGGGGGCTGCGGAGCTCAGATAGCCCGCGGATAACTCCTGGGAGGAAGGGCCTTCTTTTGATCTGCCAGGCGAGAGGAACATGGCTTGACAGACTTTCTTACAGGAGTGGGTTTCGCAAGGGCCAGGCCTCAGTGAGGCGGCGCACGAAGCACAAGGAATTGCTTTATGTGTGGAAGTCTGTGGGCAGAGCAGAAGGGGACCAGGGAGGGTCATTTGAATTGGTCCATGCGGAGAGAGGTAGAGGGAGATTCTGGGCCTCCCTTTGGTTTTGTTTTGTTTGTTTCTGGTTCTGGACATTGCCGAAGCTTTAGCAGACTGTCCGTACCCAGGGCGCCCATCGCTAGGGGGCGCAAGAGCCCTTCCTGAAAGCGCCTCGCGGCCACCGTGACCCAGACACAGGGCTCTGCTGAGAGTCACTCCTCTGGGGTGCTACCAGATGTTGGGACAGACTCTCATTCCCAAAGCACCCAGAGTCCCGTAAACCAAGGAGGAAGACAAGAGGGACTGGAGGATCGACTTGTGGTAAGATGGTCTCTCCCTTCCTTACCTCAAGCGAGCTGGGCTGTCCCCACCCTTGTCTGTACTTCAGCGTCGCTTGCATGCGCACACGTCTCAAGCCTGACCTTGGAGATAATGTCACAGTTGAAGTTTGAAACCCGCTTACTTATAACCTTTTGTCAATAAGTTGGGGATGAAAGATTCTACTTCCCTACCCAGCAGTTAAAATCACCTGGTTCATCAACGGGCCAGCATAGTTTTTCCCCTAATGTGGAGAAAAGCACACATAATCTTACTGGTCAGAACCCAGGCAACCCAGGGCCATTTCTGAAAAAGAGGAGTAAGAAAAAGAAAGGGTGTGTGTGTGTGTGTGTGTGTGTGTGTGTGTGTGTGTGTGTGTAAAGACAGGAGGCCTGGGAATGATTTTAAAGAAGCATTTTCTGCAATAGTAGAATAGACTTCCCATTCATTCATCTTGTAGGACACTTTGGGGGAGGGGTGGCTCTTCACTTACACCTTGCTAATCTCTGTGTGACAAGAACCTGAGGTGGGAGAGACGAGTTGGTGAGCTCCCTCAGACTTCCTCTGAGCAGTTTTATTTCCAGCCTTCACTCATGGCAAAGAACCTGTCATTTTACCTCCTTGGGCATTTATTGCCCCCCTCCCCTCCCCTTGATAAAGTTAACTTGCAAAATTTTTAAAGAATTCCTTTCCATCCAGTGGAGCACTTGTGAATCCTGCCAGTTGTGTGCAGTGAGCTGTGTCAGATGGAAGTAGCCACTGTGGGTGGAATTCAGGAAGCCTCTGCACATGTGTAAAAGACGTGATGGCCCTTCCTAATGCAGAGCGAACGAATGCCCGTGGCCCTTCACGATTCACCCTATAAGCAGGGAGACTTCAACCAAGCCACTCTTTTGCCCTAGAAGTCACAATTTATACTTCTAATTTTAATTTTCCTCTGCTTAGATCCCAGAAGGATTTATTAAATTTGCTTTGTGGAGCCTGTTAACTCTAAACTGAATAATGATGTTACTCTACGCTCAGCATCGGTTTGTAATACATTCTCTATACACAGGGCTCTAGGAATCCTGTGTTCCTCCATGACAGAATTTTAAGTTGGTTCCTAAATGAAAAGGTTTACTCAATCTACTTAAAAGTTATTAGTAATTAACTGACATCAAGAGACCATTGCTTGACGAGGTGGTGAATAGCAAATTAGAAGTTGCCAAGGGAGGATATTTATTATGTGGCTTGAATCAGAGTATAGGAAATTCCAACAGTGTAGGAGACCCCGTTTGGTCCTCTGGCTTTAATACTGTGGTTAAGGTAAGTAGGAGTGACATAGAAAACTTCTCATTTTTTCCCCATGGCCTTGGTAGGATGGCAAAGTCAAATGAGTGACCTATGGAAAATCTCTAGTCCTTCTTTTAGAAATGATGGATATTCATTAGCATCGCATGGAATTGCTTCTTTACATCAGTGAGTCAAGAAGCTAGAAATATTGGCAGACAGAAGGAAGCATAAAGCACACATCTTATAACCTATGAAAATAGGGGTGGTGATAGCTCCAAAGCATTCTGGGAATTGTTATCAGAAGACTGCCCAAGGTAGAAAAGACTACTACCTGATGGAGAATCTCTTCTCATTTTGGCCTGAACCCTTTCCACAGTACTTGGACAGCTCACTTAAATTTCCCTGAGTTCCTTCTCTCACCTTCTAGAATTTACCGCATCCTGCGGACTAGAGCACTAGGCTGAGCTCACTTTTCTCCTGGACCATGTGATAGAGTTTGGGTATCTGTGGAAGGGGTAAGATCTTGTTAGGCTGCCTTTCAAGGCTTTCCAGGGGAGGTCTTGCCTCTCTCTGCAGGAACCTGAATGTCATCCCATCTCACCTGGGCTGGGTGGTGGCAGTTCATGGGTGGACTGTGTCTATGAAGTACAGCCAGCTCCGAACACTGCTCGGATGGTTTTTGTCACAGACAGAGCATGCCACGATTCAGTGCGTTCAGGATTCCTCTTCTGGACTCCTTTATTCCAAAAAGCACCTCACGCAGACAGCCTGTTGCCTGCCTGCCAGGTTAGAGAAATGGCTGCGTTTGGGATTAGGTGAGACAGAAGAAGAAACGTGGTAATGAGGGAGAGGAGGCATGGTTAGGGCCTCAAAGACATGATTCTCTCCTCATCATTTCCTTCAAGTGCTTGAGGGTTCATGTGACTATCAGGTAACATGCAATGAATGCGAATACCGATGAGCATTTCACTGTGGGCGTGGCATGTTGAGCATTTCACTGTGGGCGTGGCATGTTGAGCATTTCACTGTGGGCGTGGCATGTTGAGCATTTCACTGTGGGCGTGGCATGTGTGGTACCCAGTTCGTTGTCTAACATTCACTTTCACTAATGTTCCCTGTGTTTGCTCAGACAAGGAAAGCCTCGTAGAGGAAGGGGAGGAATGCACTGTGTTTCTCTGGATTCCTGTGCTTCGAGCATGTTAAGCTCTAATTTGAGAAGAAACTAGACCCCTTTGCCAAGTGGAGTGACCTGATTCCTGTAGCATCCGCACGGTAGCAAGTCGAGGTTGTCACAGTAAAGCAAGCATGGGGGAAGTCTGCCTTTTCACAGTAAAATCAAAGCCCTGGCCTGTCAGCCTAGAATTGCTGAACAGAGCAAACCCTAATCAGTTGGTCTCGATGTAGATTTAGACATCTCCAGGAGGCTGAGAACCTATCAGGCCCAAACTGATTATTCTAATCAAGTGTTTATATTAAACACACTCAATGCCAACATCACAGGAATGAGACCTGCTTTCCAGTTGAAATGGGTGATTTTTTTTTCTTCAATTCTTCTTTACAGTTAGTATTTGGCTTTGTGGAGGTGTAGTTAATGGTTTTTTTTTTTTTAAGTAGGCCAGGGGAAGAGTCCTCTGTGAAGTGTGCTATTCCGAGCTGTCATTTTCATAATAAACACAAAAACAAAACAAAAAGTCAAAACCAGTAATAAGAGCTCTCATCAGTTGGGTTGCAGATGAACCAACATCCCCAGATCTGCCTCCTTCTGCATCGATGCCAAACACAGAGAGCAACTCTGGCTAGTCCAAGATTTGAAAAAATATTTAAACACACACACATTGGGTTGGCTTTTATTGGAATGCCTAGATGCAATCTATAGTCATCAAGTTATGGAAAATTCAGGTCACATATAAAGTTAAGAAGGCAAATGAAAAGAACAATACAAATCAGACAAAAATTTACATCTCAAAATATCATGAAAGCATTTTGACTGGCTTTGCCTAAAATACTTTGAATATCAATTTCTTTTGTTTTTGTAAGCTAATTCTTGTCATTATACAGTCCCCCAACCTCCCCCCCAACTCTTTAGAAAAAGATCTCTTGTTTACATATTCCCCAAGGTCACTATTTCTTGTAAAAGCACGTCCAGACCACAAGCCTTTTTAGAAAGAAATAGGCTCATTATACCTACTAACAAGACACTAATTGGGTTGATTTGACTTCTTCTAAAATAAGCACCAGGAGACTCTCCAAATCTGTCATTTATTGGTGCCTGTGTAAAGACCAGTCCACGTCGAGAAGAGGTTAAAACTGTAATTTCACTTCTGTCATGTGGTACAAGCTTTTCATGGTCAATACAGCAGAGACATTTCTGAGAATTTAGACTCGGAGCCTATTTCACCCAAAAGTACTTACAGCATGCTAAGTACAGTCCTGCAGAAGTCCCATTTAACAGAACTGCAAACACCTAAGTTAACAGTTAGAAAATAAAATGTCAAACAGAGCCATGTTTATGTGGTTTGAAATCTCATAGTTGTCTAAATTTGGGCTTCCTAGTACTTGCCAAAGGATTTCCAGGATAAAAAATATTAATGCTAATCTGTGCTTTCATTCTAATAAAATATCAGCATTCATTAGAAGATTAATTACTTCGGTATGCCCTACCACATACACAGCGACAGGAATAGCACTGAGACTGTAAATTCAGTTGCTATTTCAAAACTTTCCCAGCCAATCTGTTTATTAAACACGCCTACTGTGCAATTTAGAGTATGTGATACATACAAAGCAGTTAGAAAATTATTTTCAATACATCACTTGAACCTTTATGTTTATGACATGTTCACTTGCTATATTTATCACCATTATACATAGAGGAAAACAGTGTGTACTATAGCTCAATGAACTGAGAAATATTTTCTAAAAATATTTTTGTGGCTGAATTTAGTGCTCACGAAAGATTCGTCAGAGCAGCTGGGTTGGCACAGAAGTGCAGATGGTGTTTATGGTGGAACCCCCATACTTGCAGTCAGGGGGCACTGATGTCAGTTTCCTTCCTAGTCCACCCACAACCCCAGGCTACCCCTGGCCAGCACAGGCTACCACTCAAATCAGCCCCATATGATGGTTGGGCTATGTGGGCTTACAGGACCTTCCCTTCCTGTTTTGGTCCCACCTGCTGACCTAAGGGTCCAACTCTCAAGACTCACAGCGTGACCTTGACTGGTTGCTTCCCCCTGGCTCACTATTGCTCGGTTTCTGCTATCTCTCCTAGATATTAAGATACACGTTCATGGTTACCATGACATCAAATCCTTCCCTCCCCACAAATGTTTCCGAGCATCTGATTGTGGTCTCTTTCCTCCATCAGGAAGTGGAGCATCGAGGGACAACAATATAGTATTAAAAACTCCGGTCAATTAAGTCAGCTTGACTTTTCGGGCCCAGAGAGGGTCAGAGAACCCATTCTCCCCTCTGTGTTGTTTTCCATTTGCTCCCCTACCTCTTCCCATCTCCCATTACATTCCACCGGCTTTGGATATCTACTGTGCCTCTTGGTTGGTAGTGACTGAGGACAGTGGTTTGATAAGAAAGAGAAGGAAGAGAAAGGAGTTCTCTGATTAGCCACCCATTTAGGATTGCACGGTCCTATCCATCTAAGCGATAGAAAGTTGCACATTTTTTTTTCAACCTAATACAAAAATATTAACACTTCTGGACATTATAGGCATAAGTTGTTATATCTCTACAATATAATAAGTTATACTGTACAGTTATAACAGATAACAAAAGGTGCAATCCTTTTAAAAAAATCACACAGTTCACATGTTTTTATCATTTTATTTTTAAGTATAAACTTTTTAAACACTTTACATAAATTAACTCCTCTGAGACTAATATTTGATGTACAGTAAATTGTAATTCATATAAAAATCCATAAACAACTTGTCTCACATAATTTACAAAAAAATCAGGGTTTCCTTTGCTTATCAGTGACAAGGATACTATTCGTCAGTTTTTCTCCCTCCCAGGGCAAGCCATGTTAGTAAAATCCATTATTAAATCCCCGCCGAAGCAGACGTCCCTTGTGCCAATGTCCTTTTACAAAGCAGCACAGGAAAGCAATTGGGTTCTATAAACAGTAACTTTGCCCCACATTTTTAAAATGAACAGATCTATATATATATATATATATCACATCCTAAGTAGAGATTACTTCCTGTAAGCAAAGGTCGACAAATCAGTAATATCTGGAAACACTGTACGCATTTTTTTTTCTTTTTTAAAACCTTTGTTAAATACAGTGCCTCGAAGGTACAGAGGGCCATGGCAAAACGTTGCCTTTTTAATGCTTTTTTTTTTTCCTTCTCATACAATCCAGTCCAAATGAGTGCAGCGATATGCGTATGTAAACATATTCTTTAAAGCCGATCACCTTTAAGGTCATTCAGAAAAAGCTGTCCTTGTTTCTGGTTTGTGTTGCGTGCGTGTCTGCGGTGTGTGTGTGTGTGTCTGCAGAGCAGTGTCATTCTGGAAGGCTCTTTGGAGAGAGTCCGGTTCGGATTGTGCTACAGGAGACTCTGCGCAGGGGCGGCCCAGGGGTTACCTCTTGCCGATCTCGCTTTGTCGCAGGAACTGGATGTTGTTGGCGCTGTCGGCCAGCTCGGGGTACTGCTCCACCGACAGTACGTAGTACCCGTCGTAGCCCTGCACCTTGCCGGCGCTCAGCAGCTGCCGCTTCTCGCCCTCCGTCCAGAGGCGTGCGCCCTCCTCGCCGTCGCGCACGCGCTGCTGCTCGCGCGCCCAGGCGCGGGCGAGTGCGCGCTGGCGCGCCTGCTCCAGGATGCGCGCCTTCTCCTCGTCCAGCGTCATGCCGTAGCGCACGTGCAGCGCCAGCGCGCCGAACTGCATCTCCACGTCGGCGAACCTGCGAGTCCTGCCGTTCACCACCGTGGTGGACTGTGACACCGTCACGTTGATGCCGTTCTCCAGCGCCTTGCGGCCGCTCGTCAGCCGCAGCGTGCCCAGGTCGCTCTCGGGCGTGGTGGTCTTGATGAAGTAGTGCGTGTCCTTGCCCTCGATGGTGAAGTGCAGGTTCTCCAGGTAGAAGGCGTTGTTGAGCACCGCCGCCACCTTGATGCAGTCCTCGTTGGCGATGTTGAGCACGTTGGTCTGCACGCGGCCCTGGCTCACGGCCAGCATGACGCCCTTGCCGATGAGCGACTTGACCGTGGCGAACCACAGCCACGACTGCTCGCCGCCCGCCTTGCGTCTGCTCACCTGCACCTCGGCCATCTTCCCCAGGGACAGGAAGGCCTTGGCTTGCCTTGCCACTTGCTGCTGAACTCCAAAAATGGGCTGAAAAGCGAAACACAGGAGGAGGGAGGTTAAAAACATCAGTGTGCAGAACTTCCAGCCCCTGACCAAAAATAAAGCAGGGCACCCCACACTTTAAGCTCTGCATTGGGGGAGGTGGAGCCAAGAGGATCAGGAGATCAAGGCCGTTGTTGGCTGTATAGTAAGTTCACGGTTTTCCTGAGCTATGTGAGATCATGCCCAGAAAACGAAAACCCAAACAAGCATGTGCGTGAGTGCGCTTACACACAGACACTCACAGACACACATAGACACACACACGGAAACAAACCCAACCAACAAGCAAACCAAAGGGGTCTGAGTGGAGATGCAGAAACTTGTATTGAAAACTCCTTGGCTCTGTAGGGATTAGAAGGCCTGCACAAGCCGGGATGGGATAGCATTTCCTTCCCCCATAGTGAGCCTATTAGTCTTTAAAATGTTCAAAGGAGAGTTTATTGGCAGGTGAATGGTTCATTGGGTAAAGGTGCCTACTGCCAAGCCTTACCAAACTGTCCTCTGACTTCTACACATATGTCATTGTATGGAGGCGTATGTGCACACGCAAAATAAAAATGCAATAAAAAAATGTAAAGGACATCTCACATAATTCTGACAGCGTTTTTAGTTTCTAAGGTAGGCAAACTATTCATATATTTTTCACCTCACAATTCCTAGATGCTTTTTTTCTCAAACCACCCGACCTGGAAAAGCGCCATTCTACCAGGCCCACGGCGGCTTTCTCTGGGGACGCTTCAGAGAAAGCAGCAGGCAGAGGGAAAGGCTGAGGTCACCAGGTTCCCATACACTTTGAAATGCCCGAGGTCCCCTGTGACTCCTGTCCTGCTGAACACAGTTTTTAGCTGAGAGTCACTGGTAATCGAAGAACTGAAATGTGCAGGGATGAATGGACTATTTGCCAGCTGGGCACGAGTACTCTGGAAAACAAGTATTTTACGCAGATGTAGAGACAGTGGACCATCTCCAATGGCAAATGCTTGAAACTGGGGTATCCTAACCCAGCCATTTCTTATACCAGCAGATGTTTGTCTGGCCAAATGAAAATATCTGTTTCATTTGCAGAGCTGAAAGAGATCCCCCTCCCCTTCTCTAGGGAGGCTGCCCAGTGTCTTTAACCGTGATTCCCTACATTGTCCTTATGGTGCACTTTTCTTGACAGAGAACTTGAGCCATACTGAAAGGCTGCCTAGGAAAAGAGTTGGCAAGTCCATTTGTATCTCAGACTAAAGTGCTTTCAGACATGTTGTTAAGCCATACAGTTAGGACATGCATGTATGTTCAAATGCATGTATGCATTAGGCAGCTTCAGTGTGTCTTTGTGGCACCCTGGGCAGATATGTCTGCAGTTAGAAACGTTAAAATGAGGACTGGAGAGAAGGCTCATGGTTAAGAGCCCACGGTCCTTGCAGCAGAGCACCTGAGTTTGGTCCCCAGCACCAACATCTGGTGGCTCACAATTGCCTATAGATCCAGTTCCAAGGGGTCCCATGCCCTCTTCCGGACTTGAAATCCAAGGGCACTGGCACTCACTCATGCATATCTCTGAACATGCATACCTAAAAAAAAAAATCTCAAAAAAATGGCTGGGCAGTGGTGATGCGCTCCTTTAATCCCAGCACTTGGGAGGCAGAGGCAGGTGGATCTCTGGTCTACAAAATGAGTTCCAGAACAGCCAGGGCTGTTACACAGTGAAACCCTGTCTCAAAAAACCAAAAGGTAAAAGCAAAAAGAAACAAAAATCTCAAAAAAAGAAGCACTGTTAAAAGGGCTCTGAGAACCTAGAAGCTTGATGGATTTTATTTTTTAATTAATAAAATAAAATAAAAATGTCACCTGAAACAGATTATTTTTATGTTAAGCTTTATCAGAAAAATATATCGACGAGCACTGTATGTGCCATGCATGTACTTGTGTGTTGTAGTCATGATTGCCTTTTTGTATTCACAGAAGTGGTAGGAAATTGCTCAAGGTGGGGATTAACTTTTCTAAGGAACTCTGCACTTTCCTTATCATTAGGGGTAACCCAATTTCTTGATCTCTAATTATTCTTGCTTGGAGCTAGAAGTCCTGGTGTTTTGTTGTGCATTCTTTTCTGAGCTCTGAATGATGGGAATTTAAAGAGCTACTTCCTGACACAGCAGCTTGGACTGTGCAATTTCCCATTCTATTTCTTAGCGTATTTCTCACAACAGGGTCAGGCTCCCTGATCTGTTATTTTCACGGAAATTCTATGAACACCTGGTCATAGACAGAGCCTTACATTTTTATTTTCCTGCAAGCACTGTTGTGGCACTGTTTGTGGGTTGCTAATTTGAAATCTGAATCCCCATTCCCGTTTATTGAATCTCTGCCTTCAGCTCCCAGGTGCCATAAATGCTTTTTCCTGGGGTTCTCTGTAAAAGCCCTACACACATACACACACACACACGCATACACACAGACACATACACACACACACACACACACATGCACACACACATACACACAAACATACAACCCCCAAAATAAAAGAAAACAAATAACCAAAACCAAAAACACACACACACAAAAAACCAAACAAACTTCTGCATTATAATTCCTTTTGGTAGTATATTTCAATGTTTTTATTAGCATCACTAGAAACAGATCTGGCCTGTTTAACAGGCCCTTAACATGCTGAACAGAAGTATAGTGGAACTGTCAGTTTTCCTTCCTCAAAAGTGTGAAAACAAAAAAAAGAAAGGAAAAGGAGAGCAAACTGCTTTCGGTACAGTTTTCACCGGGGTAGCTGGGTGAAGTCTGAAAACAAGACACAAAGCATGCCATTCGCTGCCTTGTCTTCGCTCTGCCTTTTGTTTCTTACCGGCACGTCATCCCATTGCTGGCTCTTCACAAGTTCGTACGACGGTTCTGTTAAATCAAATTTGGGGACAGGGAATCCAGGAATAGCATTGTGCAGATGGAAGCCAAATGTCACCAGCCAGCTGTTAACATCTAGGAGGAGAACACAAAGGTGTGGAGCACTTATTGGGTGCGTTCACGAATTTATATCCTTACCTTAAAAAACAAACAAACAAACCCAATTTCACAAATAATCACCTGAAAAGAAGCCCGTGTTTGCCTTCCTCCCTACCATTTAAAACCTACTGTCTATTTTTAGACATGCAGGCGGTAACCTCAACAGCAGAACTATGGCAAATGCTGCAGAAAATGGAGGGTAGTAGATACTCACTTAGGCAGAGTAGATAAACTGTCAGAAGCGCAGAATTGCATCGTGTGCCAGTAACGGTGATAAAAACCGCGATAGCAACGCACAGCGGCGTGAGAGTTCAAGACTCAGACGCAGAAAACAAATGCAGTTTGTAGTTAGTAAAGGCTGCTCTTAAACAGAAGTTGTGTTGATTGGCCCTCGAGTAATTGCGCAAAGATACCTGGACTTGTATGACAACATCATTTTCTATTAGTGGAGACCCCGAGATTGCGAGTATTAAAACGAACAGTTGACTCTTAATCAAAGATGAATGCTAAAAGCTGGCAACCCTGGCCGAAGGCACTGTTATTCTGATTAGCATCAGCTTTGACTTCAAAGGCTCTCTGTGCACAGGTGGAGACTAACTTTTTGGGGCGAGAACATGGAAACCTTTAAAATGGCATTTTCAAATATTGCCACGTGACTCCCAAAGCCATTAAGCAAAGAATAAGGCTTTTATTCTCTTCTGGAGGTTATGATTTACAGAGCCACTCAGCAGGCTTGCCGCTTTATGAGTACAGTTGGGTGTAGATTATTTTATATATTAAGCACATTGCTGGAAAATTTGAAATTGCATTTCACCTAATATATTTTATGCTGTTCCATCTCTTTTGATGTTTTTCAGAAAAGTGCTTCCGTGGCATTCCCTGCAGTCCACGTTGCTAGGAGAAGATGAATTCCGGAGCTGTGGGCTTTCCACTCTTTCAGTCAGCCCCTGTCAGCACCCCTCAAATAACCAGTGGTAAACTGCCTGTCAGAATGATGGAGAACTGCTTGCTTCCCATTTCCTTCTCTAGGGCACAAACTCTCACCTCATTGCCAGGCTGGCAGGTCCTTTGTCCGGGTGTCACATGGCTACAAAACCAGTGGTATTCTCTGTTAAATGGGGTGGCAGTGTGTGTGTGTGCATGGGGAGAAATCTCCACAGGGTTCCCAGGGGATGCAAAGTGCTACCTTCCTGTGAGAGTGGATACAGGACTAAGGGGGGGGGCTTATGTTTGGGGGGAAATTCTGTCTTCCAAAGGTTGATGTATTGAGGATAGAATTTCTCCTATTCTGAACAATGTGTGCCTACCAGGGTCTTTAGTATTAAAAAGCATTGCCAAGATACCGGGATTTGAATGCGAGTATGTGCCTACTGAGGATACCACAGCGTGTTGCTGAGTCAGGTGCTGGTGAAACTGAAGGGAGGGGCGTGGCTGGCCACGTGGAAGGGAGACAGGAAAAGCTCTGCGCCGTCTGGAAAGGTTGGAAGCAGATGTGGAACGAACAGGAGCAGCGTTTTTGACCCCTGTTCTAAGAAACCAAAGAACATCTCAGTGTGCCTCCAATACTGAAAGGAAGCAGGCGGATGAGCCAGGTCAAAGTAGAAAGACCCCAAAGCTAAACAGCTAGAGAAAACAGAAGGAGCCCTTCCTCCAAGAAGCATACGTGGGACAGAGGTCGAACCATGGCAGTTTAAATCAGGGATGGAAGGCTGGAAGTACGAGAATCTAAAGTTCTTGGGGAAGAGGGTGGAAGACATGTCTGTTCTGTACAGAGGAAATACAGCAGAGGTTGTGAGAGCCTGTGTTTTACCACATGCCTCTGTGGCGGCAGAAGTGCAGTCTGATGCTTTAAATCTTCACTACTAGAAGAGTCACGTGGACTAAACCTTAGTGAGGCCCTCATCCTATGGCCTGGACGGTATTCCATATCAGTGATAAAGTTAGCGTGGACTGTTAGCAGTGTCATCATGTAAGAAGACAGACTTGAGAGGAGGAACCAGGTCCTCTGATTAAGCTTCTGATTGGAGAAATTGTTCCACTGCTGTCCTGAGGGGATGGTGCTGAGGAGGGCGTGAGCCATCCCTCAGGGATGAGACATGGTGCCACACTGTGCTGGGTTTCACATGGATTATTTCCATGTGAAATAATGGGGAAGCCCAACAGTATATGTTTGTGAGGTAGTTACTATTGAATGCAGAATTGCACACAGTCATCTTTTACCCACGAGGCAGACGCTGTCATCCCATTTCACTGGTAAAGCCACAGATCGGATGCTTGGTTCTTGGAGTGCTACTGTTGGGAGGGGGTGGGATCTTTGGGAGGAGAAGGATGTGGGAGGTCTTTAAGTCACTGTGGTGTGCCCTTGAAGGGGATTATGGGATTCTGATCCTGTTTTCTGCCCTCCCTCAAACCCCTACCCGGTAATGTGACTGGCTGGCTCTGCCATGGACTTGGTCCACAATGTGTTGCCTTGCTGCAGGTCGGAAGCACTGAGGCGGGGCAATGGACGCCCAAGCGGCGAGTCCTAATAAGCCGTTTCCTCTTTGTCAGTGATTATCTCGGAGATTGTGTTGTAATGACAGAAAGCGAACCGACACAGCAACTGAGACTCAAAAAAATAATTAGACGATGCAGCCACACCACTGTAAGGATGGAACGAGCTTGGCGTTTCAGTTCTGGGGTTCTGGATTTAGCACTTTTCCTGCTCTCTGCATCTCTTCCCCTTCCCGAGGTGACTGAATTCCATGTCATTTCAGAAACCACGGCCTTGAGCATAGTGAGGGAGAGCAGGGGAGTAACTGTGTCTCATTTTTCCCTTGTGGTTTCTCTATGGACCCTTACAGAAAGGAACACATCCAAAAGGCCGATTCTAGTCACTCTGTGTATTAATCTAATGGTGACAGTAATTTAGCACTTGGAAAGGAAAAAAAAAAAAAAAAAAAAAGCAAGCCACCTTACCTGTGATGTAATCTTTCACATCATGGATTTTGCTTGCAGGGTTGTTATTCCGAAACATATACAGGTTAAAAGGAGCCGGATCCTTTCCAATTCTTTTCCAGATCTCAATGTCCGGTGTTGTCCATCGCCCTGCCAAAATGTCGTAATCTCTCTCTCCAAAGTGGATTAATTTGGTGAGGGGGTCATACAAGCCTCCATGGAATCCAATCACCAGCTGAAAGTCAATATTGGAGTCAAAGTAGATTTCACCGTAGGCAGTGTACTGAATCTGCTTCAGCATGAGCCCATTGCTACTGAAAACAGCCAGCGGTGTCCCTGTGTTATCCGAGGCAATGTAGAACTCGTCCCCACTGCTGATCTCCATGGCGAAAAGATGTCCTTGGAGGTCGTAGTAGAGGGAGGTGATTTCCGAACTCGAATGGTTGTAGACATGGGTAATCCTAGTGGGGTATGTCAGGTCAGCATAAAAAAACTGGAGGTGCTGACCCAGACTGGTTTTGCTAGAAACACGCCTTCCCAGGCCATCATACCGATAGATCACTGTCCAGCCACTGCCTTTACTGTAAACTCGAGTCAGAAGCCCTTTGGAGCTGTATTCAAAGATCTCTGTGCCTCTTTGACGAAGGAAACCATCTTCGTCCAGCCGGTACTGAACATCACCCAGACGGGTGATTCTGTCGCGCAGGTCATAGCGAAGAGGCGTCAAGCGTGCGCTGCTGCTGGGGTTCAGCAGGTGGAGGTTCCCGTTCAGGTCATAGTTGTACCGCCACATGATCTTTTCGTTTAGGTAAACTGTCTGGAGCTGTCCATCAACGTCATATTCATACGCATATTTGGTGGTATTGGCAAAGGGCCCTATTTTAATCTCTCTCTTGGTTACCCGGCCCATATTATCATATTGAATTGTAATCCAGTACATGAGGGACCTGAATATCTCATACTGAATCTCCTTGATGCGGCCATGAGCATCAAAGTGTTTCGTATAAGTCATTACAGCTGTGGAAATGATCTGGTTGATGTCATAGTATATAACTCCAAATTTTCCAAACTGCTCAACTTTGCCAGAAATGTCATCAAACTGGTATAGATCAATGGGCAGTGGAGTTTCGTTGATGACACCCTGCATGCTGGTCACCCGAAAGCTGTTGTCATAGCTATAGTCAAATCTCGCATTTACCATTCCATCCTCACTAAAGCGGAAAATCTGTCTGTCAATCAGGGGGCCAATTTGCCTGTACCTAATGGTGCAAATAAAACCATCACTCTGAAGGTTTACTGTTTTCAGGACTCCTGCTGTTTCATCATAGGTAAAACTGACTCTTGTGCTATCGTATAAAATTTCTGATAGCCTGGTCTGCCTTCTATACTTGAATAAGACCCTCCGACTTGTTCCCAGGAAGGCCGTTTGTAAAAGCAGCCCTTCCTCGTTGTAGTCCGTGATGACGGAAGCATTGCTTTCTGGGGGGTTGTATATGTTGCGGTAGTAGCCAATGGACCGGATGGTCTGCATGGTGTGGCGAGCCACACTGGGCATGGTGATGGCCGATAGGCGGTCCCACATATCGTATTCGAAGATGTACTGCCGCTGGCTATGGAGCAGAAGAACCATGGACTGTAAAGAGAACACAGGCTGTTATCCAGGGTTTGTGGATTGTGCGTGTGGTGGGGGTTGGGGTGGGCACAAAAGCAGATTTAGTGACCACAAACACACAGGAACATTCCGCCTGAGAAAATGGTTTTCATTTTAATTGAGTTATCCTTGACCTTACATGGTGTTAACGATTCCCTGCCTAATTTGCTTGGATGCTTAATTGTGAAGGGCTCTGCAATTAGTGGCTTAAGATTCATAATGTGCTACTTGTCATGATTGTGCTATTCCTTTTCCAGGCATTGCCAGCCAACCAGCAGATTGTCAATGGACTTGCAGAAGTCATAATGCAGGCACGAACTAAGCTGGTTTAAAGACAATATTTCAAGGGGAAAATAGCAGAGGGGAAATGCAATCCTGCCTATAATTAGCAATTATTTAGTAAGGTGGCTTTCCCCCTCATTTGACTGAAGAGCCACTCAAATCAGGTTTTAATTTCCTGTGTATTTGGGGGAGGAACAAAGCCAAAATATTATTTATGAAGAGATATAAAATTAGCCTAAAATGGATAATGTGTACACAAAGCATCAATGTCAACAAACAGGGCTAAATTAGCCACACAGTGAATTAGAGCTGTAAATGCCCTTCAAAGAAATACGGATTTAGAGATGGCGTCTAAACCTGGCATCTGTACAGACAAGTCTATGTTTTGATAATTTCTTTTGCAGATACCAAATCTGAATTGCAATTCAGGTACTCCCTATTAATGGTGGTATTAAATTATAAAGAAGATAAGCATACAAATAAAAATAATCTCAGTTGGGTAGTGGTGGCTCACGCCTTTAATCCCAGCACTCAGGAGGCAGAGGCAGGCAGATCTCTGAGCTCGAGGCCAGCCTGATCTACAGAGTGAGTTCCAGGACAAGCCTACACAAAGAAACCCTGCCTCAGAAAACAAAACAAAAACAAAAACCAAGAAAAAAACAGAACAAGAAAAACAAAAAACCTCCACTCCCTCTGCCCAGGTCACTACAGAAAGAGGGCATCGACTTATTGAGCCAACGGATAGAGGGTCAGCCTCGAGGTCGGCTGAGTGAGGCCCGTCTGTAATGTGGGCCCGGGGTGTCCTTCCTGTGACAAAACTTCCTCTGGGCCGTTAGAAAAAGTGGAATGAGAGTCCAAGAGGGGAACAGGGAGTTGGAGCCCCGGGACTTCCTCCTTCGACTCGGGCATGCAAATGCATAATAATCTCAAGACTCATCCTTTTCATTTCCCAACGTATTAAAAAACATAAGAGACTCTCTTCTCTGGCCATGAGCATGGATGATTTTTATAGGTCGTTATCGTTTGGATCTGAAATGTCCCTCAAAGATCCTAGGTTGATGGCTGGATTACCAGTCTGTGGTACTCCTGGGAGGCAGTGAAACTTTTAAATAGCAGGGCCTCATGGAAGGAAGTGAGGTCATTGGGAACATGCTTTTGAAGGGGACATCAGGACCCTGACTTCTTCCTTGCTCTCTCTTTGCTTCCTGGCCACTGTAAGATGAGCAACTTTCTGCTCCCTGCTATGTTACCTCACCACAGACCCTCTTAACAGTGGAGCCAAGTGATGGTGGACTGAATCCTCTGAAGCAGAGAGCTAAAACCTTTCTATACCATAAAGGTTATCACCTCAGGCATTTTGTTACAGTGACAAAAAGTGGATTAACACATGGCTTGTATTCTTCAGAGGAAGGCTTGAACAACCGTGCTTCATAGCAGTTGGTTTTGCAGGCCTTTAAAGTCATATTTGATGGTAATTGGTGAAGTATTACTTGTCTGGCGATGAACAAGTTTGGGTTTAGTGTACCTATGCTAGTAAGGAAGCAAATATATTCTAGGAGGATTTTAGGAATTTAGGGGATAATAAGGGAAGTTCCATTGGGTTTTCTGATCTTCACATGCACATGAAGATGACTGTGAAAACTACTTTTATCTCTCTGTGGAAGTGGCTATTGCCAACAACGCCCCTTTTGCTTGTCTTTAAACATTTTAAGCCACATTATGATAGGTATTATTTTGTGGGGGATGGGTATTTATATTTCTATTACTAGTCTCTGTAATGTACTTAGTCTAAATGGAAAAAAATGTTCCAGTCTCTTCTCCTCCTGCCTGGAGGAGTTCCCTTGGGGCTGATTGGATTGCAGTACCCATCAGGTAGCAGGTATGTGTACAGGGAGCTCACCCTGTGGTTTCCAAACAACTGCTGAATGGCTAGACTCCAGCCATTCAGTGGTTCTCAATTTTCCTAATGCTGTGATTCCAACCATAAAATTATTTTTGATGCTATTTCAGAACTGTAATTTTGCTACTGTTATGAATCATAACGTGAATATCTGATATGCAGATGGCTTTAGGCTACTCTTGTGAAAGGGTCGTTTGACCACTAAAGGGTTGTGACCCACAGGTTGAGAAGCACTGGGCGTTAGCCAAACAGCGTAATGCTGTGGATGGAGGGTGTTTGTTTTCTAACTGGTCTACTCCATGGTCCAGCGTGAACCTCTTCTAAGGAGAGGAGACAGTCTGGCCAGGCCTGTGAAGGAGAGGGGATGGCTCATGCATGAAGGGTTCTGTAGAGCACCCCTGGAAGAATGGGACTGCTGAGGTGAACACAGCAGGAGTTTGCACAGCCCATGATCGTTCTACACAGCACAGATGCTTCTGCGTATAACTTTTAATGTCCACAGAGCTGGAGGCAGTGAATGTCAGAAGCTGAGGCTGTAACTTGGGCGCTGTGTAATTGGGAGTGCAGTGCTGTAAGACTCGAGGCATCTAAGAACTCAAAACCAAGTCATATTCTGTGGCCAATGCTTGTCTCAAGGGCAGATGCCACAGCTGTGAAATGCTCTTCGGTGGCTTCCGTTACTTAAGAAGTGAATCACAGGAAATAGTCCCGTTCCCCCCCACCGCCTTTCCGCCCTTCCACTCCTCTCAACTCCCAACCTCAGGTTGCATAGCCCAGTTTAGCACTTTCACGCGTGTAGCTCTAAACCTCCATCTGTGGAACTGTGCACAGTTCTGAAGAATGGGAAAGAGCCCAAGTTATGACGCTTATCTCTTACATGCAAATAAAAGAGAGACACCACACAGTATCTGATCATATGGCTTTCTAGGAAAATAGCCTCTTTTTGGTTAATAATGCATAAATAGGCCCTGCATGCTTTTTATGGTTATGTTGAAGCTCTGCCAGGGACAACACAACTGACAGTTTTAACTGTGCTAATGCAAGGCTCTCTCTTAAATGAAAGAGCCAGAGCAGAAATTACTTACAAATGACTTGCAAGCTCTGGGTCTAATTTGTGAATGTTGTCAGCATACAAGCTTGGCAGGTGGATAGTGTTAGTGCTTGTTTGTTTACAGCATAAATCACTTAAAAGGGTCTCAGATAGTAGAACTTAACTAAGGCGAAACTACTTTGCTAATACAGAAATTCATCACCCTGCACCCTTGTGACTGCCACAGCGATACTTAGAATAATAAATGGAACTCAGTCATGTGTTGCTGGTTTTTCTTCTCATAGTGCTCCAAGTGATTGCTGGAAAATGCTAATCATTCCTTCCCCATGTGAACATCAGAACACAGCCATACCTTTTCCAAGTACGTGTAACTCCATGTTTTACCATCAGCAAAGACCCGAGATACAATCCTCCCCTGGCCATCATAATCCACTTTTTCACTAGTAGTTCCTCTCTGGATGCTGGCAATTTGACCTGTGGATGAGTAGGTGACGTTGACAGCCATGAGCTTGCTACTAGGCAACCAGAGAGTCGGGTGCCCAGATGTGTCATAAGCGATCCTCAGTAGAAATTTCCGGTGATCATCATAGATCTTTTCCGTCTTGGTGGTCCGATCAAAGTCAACCGAAAGGAGGTTTCGTCCATTGACCTGTTACCAAACAAGGTGACATGGAATACATCTGATCATTCCAGGGCTAGCCAGTCTTCACCCATCAGAGCTCCCAGCATTGCTTAAACACTGCTTACGGTGATCGATTCTCTTTGTCAGTAAATTAATCTAGTGAATTCTTAGATACAAGTGCAAGGTAAGAGATGAACTGTTCTTTCACAAGGTTTTATTAAGCAGAGAGACAGACTGGCATTTGTTCAAAAACTGTTTCAATTCAATTTTGTAAACTAAAAACAGCAGGGGTGTGTGTGTGTGTGAGAGAGAGAGAGAGAGAGAGAGAGAGGTGGGGGAGAGAGAGAGGTATGTACTTGCTTTAAAGATCTTTCAGTGATAATCACAACACCCTATGTAAATCACTCAAAACTCCTCCCACAAAAGGGCAAAGAAAAAAATAATTACTTAGTGAATTAATCACGGCTACATTAAATAAAACAGTGGTAAACGTGACTCTAACCCTTTGAAGAGCAGTTAAGTAGAAGTTGGAGTGCACATTACTGTAAATTATTAATGAGTTCAACTAGCAGGAGGTTACAAACACGATCATTGCTTTGGGCTCAGTACTGAAAAGTCACAGTTTTTTAGAGTGCTGTTTTCTTTTGCTAACATCTGGGTAACTGGCCCAGATTTTAGAGTTCTTTCCTACCACATGTCATTGTCTGGACATGGTGCTTAATTTATAAACCTAGCACCATATTGTTGCAATCGGTCACTTCGTGGTTGTATGCCATGTCCAGGATCTCTGGTGAAATCTGGCTGTGACTGTCTGTCATGGGAGGCTACCCGAGCCAGCACACTCTACTGCAGTGGAAGTGCGGTGCTAATTAAACTCGACTTTGCAAGTAGGTGACAAGTGTTTGCAGACTGAACTCTGAAGGGCGGGGACCATGCTGTTCAGGACTTTGTCTTCTCTGGAACCTTTGTGGGGATGGTAGCCTATACATGCCAACACTCTCAACAGGTGTTTAGATTGTTAAAAACTAAATGGAGTGCTGGGAGGTGGTGGCTCACGTCTTTCAGCACTCCGGAGGCAGAGACAGGCAAATGTCTGCGAGTTCGAGGCCAGCCTGGTCTCCAGAGTAAGTTTCAGGACAGCCAGAGTTACTACAGAGAAACCTTGTCTCGAAAAACAAAACAAAACAAAGCAAACAAAAAAATTAATGGAGCAACCTTGACAGTGTATGATGACATTTTAACTAGAACTTTTAGAATCATTGAAGGTGATTTTTTTTTTTTTTTTTTTTTATAAATATACACTATGGCTTGGATGTGGTTTATTTTGCCAAAACCTAGGGTGAAGTTTGGTTGCCAATGTAACACTATGAGGAGGTGGAACATTTAACAGGGACTCACGTTCCTCTCAAGAAACTGAAAACAGTTCTCATGGGAATTGACTTGTTTTCCCAAGATCAGGGACTCATAGGCATGTTCACTGTCCCTTCCTAATCGTGGCCATTTGTTCTTCTACTTTCTGTGTTGGGGCTTTTAGCAGAACCCAGGCAGATTATGGTGCCATGTTTTTGGACTTCTAGGATGACTGGCTAAAATTAGTCTCTTTCCTTTACAAACTACCCGGCACCAGGCATTCTATTATAGCAACAGAAATCAAAATAAGACACATATAACATCTCTATAAAAACACAACATAACACACACAATGTTCACAAGTTCACATTGGTAACATTGTATTTACATACTATTGTAGCCTTTTGTTACCATGATCAAAATACGTGAAAGAATAACTTATGGAAGGAAGGACTGATTCTGGTTCAGAGTTCAGGTTCATCCAGTCCATCAAGGGTGGGGAAGAGCGTAGTGGAAAGCGTCAGGAAGCAGAGAGGGAAAGGGTGCCGCATTAGGCTGGCTTTCTCCCCCTCCCCTTTTTATTCAGCCTGTAGGGATGAAGGGTAGGTTTTCCCTCTTCAGTTAATTGTCTCTGGAAACACACAGGTTTCAGCCACTTAGGAGATTCTAATTCCAGTCAGGCCAACAGGATTTGCCAGCACAAATCCGCCCTTTGTCATCTTGGTACCCAAACACATCACTTAAAACCACAATACATGTATGCATAGGTATGTATGTAAATGATACATAAGTACATTTGTGTAAAACTTGTGATAAAGTGAGTTTTTGCATTCTATCGCTGATATTAATTGCATTTCAAGCAGAAATACCCCTTAAGCCTAAACTTTTCTAATTAGCTATTCAGGGGGAGAGGTGTGAAATCCATGGGGAGGTGTGTTGTAAGTCTTAAATAAGTTTTTTGGGAAAATACTTCAAAGAGATGATTTACGAATAATGAAAAAAGGGCAGAGCCCAGTATGGAGATGAGATGACCTCGAATTTTCTCTTCCTTTAGGTAGGGTTTATGTGGAGGAAGAAAACCACCACATTATATCATGGAAGAAATTTGTGCATACCACGGTCTATATGGTGTGTGTATGTGTGTGTTCATTCTGTCCACACACAGAATCCAGGAGTTCCAAACGCTGATGTCCAAGACTGAAAAGACAGGAGCAGCCTGCCATTGGGCGCTGAAACCCTCTGCATCTGTTTTGTCCATCTGTAAATGCAGGCGTTGGACAGGATCCCCAAGGCTTTGTTACTCAGTGATTTTACTGGCTTGTGGACTGGCCAGCTGGAGGTTTCCTGTCCTTCCCTCCTCTGTATCACTTGCCCCCTGCCTAGGTGAATCCTGCCACAGTTTGCAGGATATTTTGGAAAGAAGTCAGAGCTAATATTACAAACGTCTTTTCTCAAGCCTGTGGAAAGGTTTGATATCAAACCAACTCGATGACTGGCAGGGTCAAATGCCTTGACTTTTATATGTATTGTTTTTCGTGTCAGAAGCTTTGGGAGGTCAGCCACATTTCAGCGTGTGGCCCCATATGGGTGAGTGTATGGGCAGCTCAAACTGTACTCGGTGGGTTATTGAAAAAAAAAAAAAAAAGACAAAGTTGGGACAGGGTGGAGGGTGGATCCAAGAGGAGAGGTTGGGGGAGGAGTCCGGGAATGAACGTAACCGAAATAATATTCTACACATGTTTGAAATTCTCAAGTTAATAAAAACATTGCATTAAAAAGGGGGTAAAAAGAGAAGAGGCTTTTGTACAATTCAAATGATTTCAGTAGGCTCTTGGGTTTCTCAAGATTATGTTTTACAAGGACTCCCCACCCCCAACCTCCATGTTTAGCTTTGTCCTCCTTTTTAAAAAGAAGCCATAGGTTGTTCCATCCTGTGAACAATCATGAGCGACTGTGTAGTCTCCACAATACTGCCCACATCACTGCTTCATCTGCTTGCATTCCAGCTTGCATCCATTTCAATCTGTACTTCAATCCTTACTGCCTTCACTAACCCAGCTTCATCTCTGCAGTGTCCCTCTGGCTAGAGTGTCAGAGTTCTGAACTGCATATCTGGCGTGAGCAGTGTCTGGAGAGCGAACGACAAAAAAAAAAAAATGGGTCTGGAACTCAGCTTTGCTCACCTGCAACCTGCTGCTGTCTTCTGGTTTGCTTTATTGGTTTGTGAGGATGGTTATATGACACCAGTCCTCCCTCCTCCAGATAAAAACCAAGCGCCATCACTGTCAACACTGTATGGGTCTCTATACCAGTTATACCACTCTCTGGAGCATCTGGAAGCACTATGAGACTCAATGGGGGATAGATGTTTTAATTTTCCTTCTTACCCAAATACTGTGTGCAGTATCTTTCTTGCATCCTCAAGCAGAAATAATGAGTTTCTACTGGGGATTTTTTTTTCCTCCACATTTCAACACAAACCAAGGTGTGTGGCATGTGTGTGTGTGCGTGTGTGTGTGTGTGTGTGTGTGTGTGTATGTGACAACTGTACCAAACTCCTATATTTGAGCAACTCTCCTGCTTCAGCTTCCCAAGTTGTTGGGACTGCAGGTATGTGCCAATTTGCCTGGCAAGATGTTATACATTCTTAGTGTTCGCTGACACTCAAAATATAAAATTTCAAAAGACACCAACAGACCTGTGTTCTCTGTTGCTTTCAAGCATGCCTTTGTTGGGCACTGAAAATACACTGTAGTGGCCAGAGGTCATGTTCACTGTGAGACCTATTCCTGCTTCTCTAAACATGGGGATTTTAATTTTTCTTTTTATCCAGACAAATATTGTACATAATATCTTTCTTTTATCCTCAAGTCGAAATACTGAGTTTCGCCTAAGCATTCTTTAAGTCTTTTTCTTGTACTTACAAAGCACGTTATCTCACTGGGGATCTTATAAACATTTTAAGTTATAAAAATATCAGTTTAAGGGACATGGCTCAGTCAGTATGGGGCTTGATATATAAGCATGGAGACTTGAATTCAGAATCCCAGTATCCATATGAAAAAAAAAATGCTGGGGGTTGTCATATATGCTTGTAAGTTTAAAATTGGAGAGACAGCGACCTGAGATGGGAGGTTCACTGGGGCTTGCTGGCCAGCCAGTCTGATATATAATTAGCTGCTGGTCATTGTGGTAAGACCTGTCTCAAGAAAATGAGGGGGATGGTTCCCTAAGGTTCACTTCTGGCCTCCACATAAATCCACATGTGTGCCTGCACCCACATAAAGACAAAAAAGAGGTTAAAATGAATACTTAACCTCAAGATGAAAACCTTATTTTTACATACATTGGTGATTTGCATGCATATATACCTGTGTGAGGGTGACAGACACCTTGGAACTGGAGTTACAGACAGTTGTGAGCTGCCGTGTGGGAGCTGGGAATCGAACTTGAGTCCTCCGGAAGAACAGCCAGTGCTCTTATCTGCTGAGCCATCTCTCCAGCCCCAAGATGGAAACCTTTAATCATCTTTCTACCTCTATCAGCTTGGCAGTGAATCCTAGTATTGGGTACAATTAAGGGGCCACTGTCACTGCCTTTGGGATGGACTTTACTCCCCTTAAGCAAGCATGGAAAATCTCCATTTTCAGAGCTATGTCTAGCATGACTGTAATTAATCACAGTGTCCTTTGACAGCGAGAGGGGAACAGTTACAATTTTCCTTCTGGAGTGCTTGAAAATTAAACTCATAATGACCTTAAACAATTTGCCTAAGAAGAAGTTCCAGCACAGTCGGGCTAGGCACGCTCTTCTGAAGTGTCACCGAGGAGGAGGAGGAAAGGGCTGGCTTGTTACCCAGCACACTTGGTGACAACACGAAGAATCCTCAGCGGCCCCGCTGGAGCATCGACTCACACAGATGGCTCTGTGACTCCACACTCACTCGTCACGAGAGCTAAGTAAATGTGTGATCCCATCCCAGGACAGAACACTTGCATTAACAAATCACACAAATGTGATAGGCTGAGTGAGATCCAAATATGCTATCGTTTTTACGTACGCCTTTCAAACACACTTTGGACTCTCAAATCCTGAGTGTTTCCCTTTGAAATGATTCACTAAAACTAGTCCTTTAACATGAATTCTGGCCAGGTGCGAGAAATTCATTTTGCTAGAGGGACAGCTACTCCCAAAGTACAGCATGGATACAGCTTGGGACTATTTATCAACTTTGTTTTTGAGACAGTCTTACTATGTAGCCCAGGATAGCCTTCAACTCATGATTATCTAGCCTTAGCTTCCTAATGCTGGGATTACTGGCCTATGCCACTAAGGGCAACTATTATTACTGTTTTTTAATCTTTGTGTGCGATGTGTGTGTATGTGATTGTGTGAACATGGGCATGCTTATGCCAAGCATGCGTGTGCAACTCAGAGGACAACCACCTCATTTGAGAGGAGGTCTTTGTACTCAAGGCTACCTAGCCCATGTGCACTTGGGGGTTCTCCTGTCTCTACTTCACATCTTGCGGTAGAAGAGCTGACATTACAGATGTGTGTTAACCCGCCAGGCTGTACGAGAGTTCTGGGAATCTGAACGTGAGTCCTCATTCTTGCTTATAAGCTTTACCTTCTGAGAGCCATCCCCCAGCTTCGGGTCCACTTCTGTTTACCAATTCTTATCTGACAATCACAAGCAACTACAATGCATGCATCTGTTTGTGGGTGTGTTTGTGTGCACGCCTCTGCATGCGTGTCTGCCTGCGCAGGTGTGTATTGTTGAAGGCCAAAGAACAGACAGCCCTGGGTGCTGCTCCTCAGGAGCTGTACACTCTTTTTTTTGGACAGGAGCTTGACAATTAGGCTAGGATGCCTGGCCAGCAAGCCTGAGGGATGTACCTGTCTCTGCCTCCCCAGTGCTGGAACTACAAGTGTGCCATTCTGCCTGGCTTTCCAAAACAGTTTACAGGGACTGAACTCAGGTCCTCGTGCTTGCAAGGCAAGTATTTTACTGAGCAAACCAACTCACTCTCATCTATTTTCATTCTTAAGTTCGTCTACTAGCCAGCCAGCCACAGAGTGACCTCCATTCCGCCATGCTTACCCATAAGTCAACCAGGCTCCACGCGTCCATTTCCTACTGCATTTATCCTTCCTGTTTCCAGCGCATTGTCTCATAGGAGATACACTTTCTAGCTTTGAATTTTCCCTTTTCTACTTCCTGCTTCTGCTTTAACTTTTTAATCTATTTTATGTACATGCACTTTGTATAATAACTTGCTACCCATCTATCAATCACCCATCAATTATATCTATTAAATGCAGCGTTGGGTTTGTTTATAGCAGGCGAACATTAGCAAGGCTAGACACTACTCACACAGCCCCTTTCTTTGGATGATATAGATGCAATGAAACGCAGACAATCCATATTGCAAGGCTGCCTTTCCTCATTCTTTCATTCACTGAATAAATATTTGAGCGTCCACCATGTGTCAGGCACGTAGCTAAATTTAAGTCAGAAACTTGAAAATGAAAAGAACCTTCTGCTAGGAAATACTGAGAGGCACAGAGGAGACATTCTAGGTCTCAGGAAGGGGAGGGATACGAAAGGCCCTTCAGACTGCTGCAGGTCACATGTGGTCACAGGCTTCTTGCCCCCTTTCTCTTTTCCCCATCTTGGTGGGCCCCAGATTCAGTTCTCAAACAACCTTTCCCACCAGTACTTCCTCCCTGGAATTTTGCTCCTGGAATCCACAGAGGAGGAATGGAATTAGCAGTCAGAGCTGGCACATCCAGTCTTACCAGTCAGAAACCTTCCCTTGTGATCTTGGCATTGTCTCTGGGAGAGCAACCACACATAGCAGCTGGAGATCTCCTCTCAGTGTGATTGAACAGGCCATGTGAAAGTGTGCTTTTGCTGAAATGTCTTGCTGAGGCCTGTGGTTTGTGCTATTTAGACAGACATCATGTCTACACCTGTGTGCATGACTCCCTTCCTCTCTCTACAGAGGTGGTGTCTCCATTTAGATGTTGTGCAGCAACAGGGACTTCTCTCTCTCTCTCTCTCTCTCTCTCTGACACACACACACACACACACACACACACACACACACAGTAACACATAGTAGCCTGGGCTGGCATGGAACTCAATATAGCCCTGTGTAGCCTGTGTACAAAATATTTCCCTTTGACATTTTCCTTCACAGAAGACAGTTCTCTCCCAGCCATGTTCTGTGTGGGTAAACACATCCAACATTTTGCACATGTGGCTGAGGGACCTCTGGGTTAGGGTCAGGGATATGTCATCATGCTTTTTATGTCCAATTTACTTTCACAGTGGCTCACTGACGCTTGTAATGACTATGTGAAAAGAGAAGGTTCTGTTTGTAACAGCAATATAGAGCCTCTCTAGATTGTAACAGTGCGATATTATCAAGACACTATTATGTAACCGAGTTTCTAATATAGATGTAATGATGGGTAAGCAAACTAAGAGGGTAGAACACAAATGGGCCATAAGATGCACTATTATAAAAAACTGTCACCATTGGGTAGATTCCCAGAAGTGGGAATATGTTACATATGTTTTTGGCTTTTTGAGGAAAGTCTATACTGATTTCCACAGTGGTTGGACAAGAGTATAGTCCTGCCTCAGTTTATAATAATTCCCCTCGTGTCTACATCCTGGGCATTTGTTCTCTTCTTAGCTAGTGTCATTCCCCTTAGGTGAGATGGAACCGCAGTATCGTAATTCTCTGATGGACAGGGTGGTGGTTTGAATGAGAATTGGCCCCCATAGGCTCATATATTTGCATGCTTGGTCCACAGTTAGTGGAACTGTTTGGAAAGGGTTAGGAGACGTGGCCTTGTTGGATGAGGTGTGTCATTGGGGGGTGCGCTTTGAGGTTCATTTCCAGTTAGCTCCCTCTTTCTCCTTCGTGCTTGTGGATCAGGATGCAAGCTCTCAGCTACTGCTCCAGCGCCACGCCTGTCTTCCACCATGTTCCCCGCCATGAATGGGTACTGACTCTATCCCTTTGGAACTGTGCTCCACATTAAGTGCTTTCTCTCATGAGTTGCCTTGGTCCCGGTGTTTTAATCACAGCAACAGAAAACTAAGATAGCTAGTGATGTTGGGAACTTTTTCATGTGTTTATTATTGGCCACGTGTACTTCGTGTTTGCAGAGCTGTCTGCTCATTCCATTGGCCCATTCGCTGCAGCACGATTCACAGTAGCTAAGATACAGAAGTAGCCTGCATGCGTAATACAGGGGATGGATGGACACAGAGTGGAATTTACACGCAGTGGGATTTCATTCTCAGCCATAAAGAAGAAGGCAGTTATGTTGTCTTCAGGAAAAAGGATACAACTGAGATAATCGCATTAAGTGAATCTAGTCAGTTTCAAAAAGAAAAATGTTATGTTTTCTTTCACTTATGTCCCTAGATTTTATATAGATTCATGATTGTACCATCCCACCAAAGTAGAAGCTAAGCTGAGATTAACATGAACAAGGGGTTAACAGGACCGGGAGGGGTGAGAAACAGGAACGGTTGGGGGCAGGGCAGGAGGTATGCTCAAAGCACATTAGATATTTTCATGAAAATGGCCTTTTATTTCCGAGTTTAATAAAATAAATAAAAATTTAAAAATAGTGGAGCTTGAGGTTAGAACCTATTTTTTTTTTTTTTTTAAATTTTAAAATTATGTTATGCTGTCTTTGGTGTTCGGGGTGGAAAAGCCCAAACTGAAGGAAAGTTTTTGTGTCTTTTGATGAAGGCTCCTGTGTGAGACTTGCTGTGACTGTGATGTGTGTGTGTCTGTGTGTGTGTGTATGCATATCTGTGTGCCATTTGCAGTGGCTGAGGATGGAGGGCCCAAGCTGAGACATCAGTGGCAGCTGTAGGTGAGCAAGAGGGCAGCCATTGCTTTCCTATGTTCTGTAAAGAGGGAGGCACTTGGCAATGGACCACGGTCCCAGGAGAAACAGCAAAAAGAAACGCTGAGTGTTTCCTGTCCCTTGCTTTACCTTGACCCCGCCCCTATCTTCCCTCTAGTGACCACTGTGTCTTCCCTCTCGGTCCTCTACCTGACCTAACCTCCCTCCAGCCTCATTTTGTGTCAGCCTGCCAAAACCAATCTGGGGCTGACTGGAGCCAGGCACAGGGATGAGGTGGCTGCATTTAGTCCTGGCTCCAGAGACCATGTATTACAGCCTGCAACACCAGCCCTGTGATTGACTGCAATCAGAATATAACCCACAAGTTGGACATAGTCTGTGTTTGATCCATTGATTCTTTTTAAAATTTCATTTCTATTTCTTGGAAACAGCCAGAAGCAATATTTAGTTGCTGTTTCTCACTCTGAAGAATTGCCAAGGTAAATAATGCTGGCCCCTTAGGATAATAATTTAGCCATTTGGAGTGTGGGGGGAAAGGAGAGGAATTACCATCAAGCTTCATGCTTTGTTCTCGCTTCTTGATTTGAAGTTACTTATTTATTTATTTTTTTCTAGTGGCAAAGGAAGTAATATTGGTGAAAATTATCTACATTTACCTGATAAATTAAAACTCTGTTTTTGCTAATAGAAAGAATGAATCAGGTTCAGTTTCCTGTGGCTGAAGGTGATTTCTTGCAAACAGTGCTTCAGTATTTAATCTACATTGTCTTTACCAAATAGCTACTATAAATCACAGCTTGCCTTCCAGATGCATTTGGCCCGTAATGGAAGGGTGATAAAAAAAAAGCACTCAACAAGTAAATGCGGAGACCATTTTGCAAAGCTCAATTACACCAGCATAATGAGAAATAGCACATTTCTCATAAAAAACCAAAACAATGAAAAGGTGGGGTTTCTGTCAGTCACAAAGAGACGGCATAGAGGTCCTGAGGTTGGGAGTCTTACACCACATCCACATTGCAGTTCAAACATATGGAAGTTGCAAAGAAAGACACCACTTCTCGACGGCTGGCCTGTCTCCTTCAACAGTCATATTTGTGACTTTGAAAACTGCCAACATGTAAACCAATTCTAACTTATCCCCATTTCTGCAGGAAGAAGCTGTCATTCCTAACAGTGGGTGAAGAAAGATTATGGTCCTAAGATGCTTAGGGTAACATTAGCAAAACAAGGCTGGCTCCGCTGATATCTAGAGATTGTGCGTCTGGAAGTGTATTGCATGCAATTTCCAAGTTTCCTAGGGAAGAATTTCCTTTTAATCATTGGAAGGTTTTGATGGCTGGTATGACTTGTGACATACATACACTCAATGTAGACAGATGGGGCTGGTAGGAGGTGAGCCCTGTCCGCGCAGGCAGGCCGTCTACACACAACAGCGCCAGACATCCTCCTCTTCCTCCAGGAATTACTTACCCTGAGCTTTCGGCCGAACACGTTGACTTTGCCTTGGGCTTGTTCTTTTCTGAATCTCCATTCTACCAGATTCTGTCCGTTCTCACCAGGAAGAGTCATGTTCCTTTTGGCTACCGTGGGATTGGCAGTGCCCGCCAGAACATGGGGCTCTGTCTGGTAGTGAGAATCTAGACCACTGGCGTAGATGATCCTAAGGGAGCCGTCATAACCGATCTGGTAACTGTTTCTTAACTGGTCTAAAAAACAAGAAGCAGAAAATGTGAGCCATTCTGTCTATATTAAACGCCTGAGAGCTGTGTATTCAGAACTGATAAATATTTCTAAAACATCGAGGCCCACTTACAAAAACAGAAGGGGTACTTAATGATGTTGTCACGGTCTGGATAGCCAAGTGTCCCTTCAAAAATAGTTTATGTGTTAGAAGCCTGCTCTTTGGTTTGTAGGGTTATTTTTGGAGTTTCTGGCAATTTTAGGTAGTGTGCTTGGCTGAAGCAAGTACATCACTGGTACCTGACACCAACCTACCTATTTTGCTTTCCCTCTCTCCCCCCTTCCCTGTCTGTCTCTCTCTCCTTCCCTCTCCCTCTCCATGCCCTTCCTATACAGCACCCCTTTACCATGTGATCTCACTGCCATAATGTTTGCCTAATCACACAGGCAAGCAAACAAGACTCTAAGCTAAGCAAAGCCTTCCTCTCATTGTCTCTGTCACGTATTTTATCACGGTGGTGCGAAAAGTAATGAGTAAGATGTCCTTCCAGACCTGAACGAAGCAGCTTGGATTTCTGGTATTTCATGCTACCAGAGTTTTGCCTGAATATCAGAGGTGATAATTAGGAGAATTTAAAAGTACCAGTGACTTGAGTCGATGAAATAAGGTTCACCTTCTTTGGGATGTGCAGGAGACTAAGCATGTAGATTTTCAGTAGGCAGGGTGTCCACCTCCGTGATCTTAGAAGAGTCCCCTCCCCTCTGTGCATCCCATTGTCCTTTATCGAGGACACTTGGGGATCAGTGTCTACAGCTTGCATAGTTGAAATATAAAGTGATATTCCCCCATATACTGACTTTTAAGAAAAGGGACCTACCAAATGTTTTATATATATATATATATATATAAAAAAACCCTTTCATATTATAGACCACTGTCTCTGTCTCAGTATAAGATTTTGGAATAATATAGGACCATTTGTAGAAGAGAGAAAACCAAGAAATATTACTTTTAGATGACTGCAGAGGTTTCCTGATGGAAAAGTTTTTAAAAGGGGAAAAAAAAAAAATCAAACAAAGCCATCAACAACAGTCCAAAACAAACTCAAGAAAAGGGAGCTGGAGAAGTTCAATGAAAATTTAGCAATTATTTGCAGGGCAGTGGTGGTGGTGTATGCCTTTAATCCCAGCACTCGGGAGGCAGAGGCAGGCAGATCTCTGAGTTCGAGGCCAGTCTGGTCTACAGTGAGTTCCAGGACAGCCAGAGTTACAACACTTGAAACCTGCCTCCATCCCCACCAAAAAAAAAAAAAAATTAGCAATTATTCCAAGCTGTGACCATGCAATTGTCAATGTCATTGCCAATAACCTTTTGCCATGATTAAGAACTATGGCAGGAGAGTCCATTGTAGGGAGAGTGGATATATTATGAATCTATAGGTGTGGTGAAAGATAAATTCAGATACTATATAAATAGGTTCTTGGGGTGTGGGGTAAAATGGTCAGCATATTTAACTTCAAATACCATATCATAGGGGACTCATAAAGCACTGCACCTCAAGTTACTGAAGTGAGATGGGGGAGACGGGGTGTTCTCAACAACTGTTGTTGGATGACACAAAACTGGTAGGATGACACATATGTAGAGCTAGGGTTAAGCTGTTGTATTAAATAAGAATGGAAACAGACATTTCACATTGTTTTATACACAATGTGATCTGTGTGTGTGTACATGTGAATACATATAATACTGCATGCCGGTGGGGGGGGCTTGATGACGTCACCAGCGTCTCTAAAGATTCCCGCTTTCCCTTCCCTTCATCTGGTTTTACTTAGAACACGAGCTCCTGCATTTGAATTGGGTGCTATTGATACTTGGTCGTTATTCACTTTGAATTAGGCTTTTGCCTTTACCTTGAACCATGGTGTAGAAAGAATCGATTGAGGACAGATTGGAAGTGATGCTGACATCCTCCTCTCGGCTGGATGACTCAATGTCCACGGTGATAGCCTTGTCCATATCCCCGTGTAAGTTTGTAACCACTCCAGTTGGGAAGGTAACATTCGTCAGGCGACCTTCACTGTCGTAGCTGAGTGAGAGAGGCATCAGCGAGGCGTTAACAAGGAAGTGGCAGGCACTTTCTGCCTGTACATTTAAGGCATGGCAGTATTAGCAGCACACATTTGCAGGAGTATTTGCCTTTGTGCATGAGCTATGCCGAGTGAGGGACTTCAAACACGCTTTGAAATAATCAAAAAGCCTGTTTAACATAGAAAAACCTCACCAGTGAGAGCAAGAGTAAACAGAATAGCTCTCCATCTCCGCACTTTATTCTTTGAAGTGTGACCAAAACCCACCTGCACATCTAATTTGCTGTTTCAAAGGGAACATGTTCGCGGATATTAAATTCTTTAGTATTTCTTCATATTTTCCACAAAGTAGATGTAATTCAGTGTTCCATGCTTTTAAAGTTATATCAACTGAGCCCTCTATGACTGTCCAATATGCACATACATATAGCCCCTTCAAACATATTTAAGGTATTACTTTAGCATCTTGAAACATTTTCAACCAATTAATTAGGAAAAAAGCCCCCCCGCCTCCCTCTTCTTTTTGGTTGAGTCAGGGCTGGCACCCAGTAGGCAGACGATCTGTCACCAAACTGTATCCCTAGCCCTAAAGACTTTTAAAATTCCTCAGTGATTGGCACAGTTTATGGCAAATGAGGACTTCAGTGGTAGTGGTGAGGATAACCGCTCTTAAAAAATACTACTTTAAAAAAAAGATTTTTAATTATGTGTGCACGACAGAGTATGTGTGCATGCATATGGGTGCCCACAGAGTACAGAAGAGGGTGCAGGATCCTCCTGGAGCTGGAGTTACAGGTGGTTGTGAGCCTCCTGACGTGGGTGCTGGGTACCGAAGTTGTGTCCTTCAGAAGAGGGGTAAGTATTCCTATCTGCTCAGTCATCTCTGCAGCCCCCAATCTCTCTTGTCTGTACTGCTATTTTAAGAGTGTGTGCTCTCCCAAGTGACTTAACATATTTAGTGAAATGAGATACAGAATTTCCTGATATTTAACAGTTCTTTGATATCTTATTACCTGATTTTTTTTTAGCATGTAAATATAGAAAACATATTTAAATGTTAGGGCACATTTTAAATCCTACCTTCTGGTAACAAAAATGTACTACAGGAACAATATTTGATTAAGAATTGAATTGTTCTCAATTTTCTATTTGTGACAGCATGAGGGAAAAATTTAAAACGATGGCTACATTATCCAAATAAAGAAAACAAATTCTCAATGAAAATTTTTAGAAGCTCCCTTGTAGCAAGCTCTGAAGCAATCAATAATGGAGAACGGATGTTTTTAGAGGAAGACAAAAACTACCAGGGGCGGGCAAACATACATCGTAACACTAGGCATAAACAGAGCAATACGCAATGTGGGGTCGAAGAAGCACACAAATGTTGTCTGCAGTTAGAGGATTCCAGGCAATAAAGATGGAGAAGACAGAGCAGAGATCCACTCAATGCCCGGCTCTGTGTTGACCCATTAACTCAGAGGGGTCAGTGTCTGTGGGATCCTGGGTTTGACTGACGTGGTCTGACAGCCTGCCACGCTGCTCAGCCAGCGGCGGGAATGGGCACTCAGGAGGGAGCGGGGAGAGATGGAGAACAAGACAAACAGATGCCCCATTAAGCGGCATCATTGCTCGGACTCCGAAAAGGCAGCGCAAAAGAAACAAATCAGACATCCTTCCCTCCCTACCAATCCCAGTGCCCCGAGCAGATGAAGGCATCAATGAAAGAAATCCAAAATAGTTTCCTGCTGTCACTGCTTTTCTGAAGATATTATTGATCTCGAAACAAGCATGCACAGCTTCATCCACAGAGGGAAGCGGAGATACAGGAATTATGGGCAAAATCTGTCTCAGGTACAGACTTACATTTCGTATAATTCTTGCAGCACATTGTACTTCTCACAGTTCCCCAGTCCTTTAGAAACTAACATCCTATCGAATGCGCTCATATACAGATCATTCTGCATTGCATTAGCCCTCCCCCAGCTTGTAAATGGAAAAAATGAAAAGATGATGTGGTTAAGTCACTTGTTCAGGCTCTTGTGGCTGAGCTATCACTGGAACTGTTAGGCACCTGACCCCAGGCCCATTATCCTTTCTGCAAATCACAGGGCCTGATTCAAAGTTGAGAAGTGCGTTTTATACACGCGATCCCACTGTCAGCAGCGTGCTGATTCATTCTTGCTGCAGCCGCTGACCTGCCCTTTCGCTGGTTTGTATTTTCCAGCCCCATTCAATCTCAAGCAGAAAACTTCACCTTTCTCCTGTAGAAAGCATTTTGCCAACCTTTGACTCGTTGCTTTCATTGGCTTACCACTCATTCCATTTCCTGCTGGGCAGGCATTTTATATCACAGGAGGCCGAGCACATGGGGATCCAGCCCAGGAAGCTGAGCATTCAGACGGCGACCTGTTAGCCTTTGGTTCTTTGGGAAATAAAAATACAAGTAACCTTTGGAGATGGGTAGTCAGAATGACAGAAGGATACGCTGGCACTCAATGGCTCGGCTTAACAGTCTGGCCCTGGAAGTTCTGAATGTGTGCCTGCCAACAAGTGGCTAAATCGAAGTTAAGGCATTAACCAGACTAAAGTGTGTGAAGAAGGAAGGCCAGGAATAAGTGAGAACCCTCAGGGCATCTTCCTATCTGCTTATCCATCAGTTTCTTGATACTCTTCAATGTACAAGTTAAGGTGCAGGGGTACTGAGAATCCAAAGAGAACACAAAACAGTCACATATGTCAAAGCCTGCCTCCCAACAGTGAGAGCCCCTCAGGTACAAGGCCTCCCCAGAGAGGCCTGTATGTAGGCAGCGATGTCCCTGGCTGGGGGAGCCAATGGGGACCTCACTGAGGTGGCCTCTGTTATCAGGCCTGGATAACAGATAAGAGATTTTCACAGGCAGATCAGGACTGGGTGGGGTAGGGGGTGGGGGGACAGGGACTTGGGAGTTAGTAGGGTCTTAGATATGTGGTGGTTAAGCTGTTATGACTGGGAAAATGGGTAAGTTAGGTGTTGAGCTTTCAGGGGCCGGGAGTCCTCACAGGGTAACTCTCTAGGCAAGTCAGACCCAGAGCTTTCATCATGAGGATGGGTGCTGAGAAAGACTTTCAGGAAAGCTAAACTTGAATAAGGCTGACGTGATGAGCAGCATTGAAGGAGCTTACCATGTGGTGACAGGCCAGGCAGTGAGAGTTCCTAGGCTTGCTGATTACACAAAACACAGGAAAAACATTAGGGATCAACACGGTGTTTTTAAGTAAAGAACCACCTTCTGTCACCCCCACTGTTTCATAAAGAAAGGGTATTTAATCACACTGAAGGCAGAGAGGGCCTAATTTCAGGTCGAGAGATAGTTGGTCCAAAAGGAATAGAATACACCCTGCGACTGAAAACATGTAGTACGGCCTCTTGCTTATCACAAGGGACATGGCTGGTGTTCTTTTGTGTTTATGTTGGATGACGCAGGATAGACATATGATTGGACGAGACATGTATGACCTGATGGTGACGAATGGAGGGACCAGAACAGCAAGGTCTGTTTGTTCCAATTCTACCTGGTCGCCCTAGGTAGGATCTGGAACGAAGGTCTTGTTATTTTAAGGGCAGAGAGGACAGAGAGTTAGTGGTCCCTTAGGTATTATAAGGAGAGGAACCCCAGTTTCTGCAACCCATCTTGGGGAAGAGGAATTCAAGGTTCTATCACATGCTTCTGGGGTGAAGGGAGGAGGAAGGACCACCAGTCAGGACTTCTCTAGTCTTCGGTTCAAAGCACTCCACATACTAAAGCCACGCCTCTGCGTATTGTGTATGAGCCCCACAAAAGCATCATGAAAAGAATTTTCATCATCCCTATTTATTGTTTCTATTCAGTGTAGATCAGCAAAGACTTTTTCACAGATTTGGACCTTTGTCATCAGAAAGGAAAATGAGATGAATGAGAGACTTTAAAATGGCCAGAGGATTCTGGAAGAGGAGTTGAAAGAAAAAAAACAAAACAACTCAATTATCAGAAATAATTTTTAGGTATTTCTAGAAATGGTGGCTAATGCTTCTTTACCAATTAAAAAAAAACCGGAAAAAAAGAGAGAACAATGTACCAGCAGTGACCAACTGGAACACTCAGAGACCTTTCCATATTATCCATACACTGCTGGACATTGTCTCTGCTTATGTGCAACTTTGCAGCTCAGCTTAATGTCTGTGGCTTGGCCTCAGTGCACTAGACCTCTCCAACTCGTATATTAGAGATGTAGCTTTTCTTTTATTAGCCTTTTGAATTTACAATGCAATAGGCTCTAGGGAATTTGAATAGAACATCAACTTCATGTTCACTACTCCGCTCATCTGGCCATAGCCTCATAGCTCCGGATTCATCACACTGAACATTCTTTTCTGCTCCCAGCTGACCTATCTTCACAAAGAACTCTACTTAGAAAGACACTCTCCCTCAGGCTCGTACCGACCTCTTGCTCTTGCACCAACGGGGTACCCTTTTTATGATTATCTATTTGTTTGACTTTAATTTTGATTGCATTTTTGCCTAGACTTGCTACTTTAGATTTTTGTAGAGTATTTTCAAAACTCCTTTTATGTTTCCTAGGCAGCGAGATTATTAGTAAATGCCTCTGAGTCATAGCCTCAGCCATCCCCAGTTCAAAAGTACTCATTCTGAGATGAAGTCTCTCTTCTTCCCATTCACAGACATGAAGGGTCCAACTCTTCATTTTTCCTTCATAATAACTTTCATGGGCTTATTTTTCCATTCCCACAGCTGCCCTAGACTTTGACAACTGGTCTACCTGCCTCTCCCCATGCTTACTAGTAAATCTCTAGAAAGCTATGATTATAATACTCCCATACCTAAACACCTTCAGTAGATTCTGAGTTGAGAGAAACACTGACTAAGTTACACTTTTAACAGCTCTATGTCAACAGACTACCGACACATCAACTTATTCAAATGGAAACATTTTGCAGTTCTCCAAAACTTTCTTTAGAACTTGATTCCAGTGCTCCTATTTAAGATGGATTCTTTAGCTGAATGTTCAAGTAGAGTCATAGACTTTTTTTTTCCCCATCTTCCCAGGGTCTTCAACTTTCATCCTATGCTGTTTCTCAGTAGGTGTAGAGATTTGCTCTTGGACTTGAAGCCCAGCAAGCTTTCCCATGAAAGACTCATGTGCCCTAGGTTTCACTGCCCATCTTGGAATCTAATGGTTTAAATTTCCTTTTACATGAGCCAATGAAAACAGAAACAAGAAAATCCCTGCATTGTTGCCACCCGCTGTGACAGAGCTTTCTCTGTAGTGCTAATTTAAGACAATCTATCCATCACTATGGTAAGTGACAAAAGAACCACCCCATCAGAACTAAAAAAACAAAGGCAGAAGTCATTCTTTGATCCTCATTCTTGATGAAGGACATGTACCCTGATAGCAGAACAAGGCTCCTTTGTACTCGTATGGTAGGCTGATTTGGCATTCTGATGTTACTAATAATATGATTTGTAACACTAAACCCAAGATTTTACATGTAAGTGTTCTTTAACAATGATCCCCGAGACAAATTATTGCTTCTTTGGATTCAATAACAATGTTGCCGATAGGAAATCCTCAAAAATTGGGAAGACATTAGAAAAAAGTATCATGATAACATCATGATAAGCAGAGCAATCAAGTGACTTCAAGATGACAGGGCCTTCTCATATGTACATATTATCAAAGCGACAGGGAAAGAACAAATCAAGAGAGACAAAGGAACGTAGTGTTTTGTTTTTACAAATGAATTTTCTTTCAAGTGCTGAGAAGAGCTTGAGTAAAGGATGCGAATGGAACAAGAGAGGGCAGGCTACACCCATTTAAATTTATTTGCTCGGTTGAGTTCCTTATGAGGTCTCTCTTAAGGGACGGAGTTTGACCTGTGTCTGTTCCATGAAAACTGGAAAGGGCCTCAGTCTGCAGGCTCCTTGTGTTCTCTCTTTCCCCTGAACTCTCCAGAGAGCATGAGTTCAGAGGAAATGGACAAGGGCAGACCTTCCTCTCACACCTCAGGCCCAATCCTTTTGAACATGGAGCACAATGAGAGATGGCCCCAGACATCATTTCCCTTACCTCACCTTTCTTCAAGAAAGGTGGCCCAAATGGCTTTCTTTGCATAGTCATAACCCGGAGAGGGAGAACTGACAGAGCGATAATGTGCAGGCCTTGAGACAGAGGCACCCAGCCATAGAGGTCCTGAATTAGCTCCCTTAGGGGTTCAAAGGATTCTATGTAGTCCCCTTCCATCTTTTAAAGGAACACGGCTGAGGAACATGGACATTTATATAGGTTTTGGAATGTAGACCTGCTAGAGTTCATCAAGAGGAATTTTTGTTTTATAGAACTACACATGCCTTCGTCATCCTGGATGTATCCCACCAGTTCTAGAAATGAGCAGAGGGCAAACTCATCCTCTTTTGTTCTCTTTGTATTCTTGTTCCGTCACACACACACGCACACGCACGCACACACACGCACACGCACGCACACATGTGTACACACACTGTCCAGGAAATGTATCTGCAATAAGGAAAAGGGAAGGATTGGGAGAAAATCCTTTTAAGGAAAGTATTCTATTTAAAAAGAAATTTTCATTTATCACTGTGAGTGGTTCTTGTTACCACCAGCATAATAATGCACAGACTTCTAAGTTCAACAGAGAGGCAGTATGTATCATTGTCCCAGCAAAGGAAATCTGTAACTCTTAATAAATGTTTCTTATGGGTTAAGTATTGACAGAGGCCAAGAGAAACTGGAAGAATGATAGAATCACAGATTTGTTACAGTAAGAAGAAATTTTTTTATTGCTAAGAAGCCTTTCATTTTGTAAATAAAAGTAGTTCTGTGGCTTACCAAACATCACAGTTAGGAATGACAAAATTGGTCCTGGAGTCTAGGTTTTTAGTCTAGACCGGAGCCTTTCCTAGTCAACCAAAGCTGTTTCACAGAAAAGAAAAAGGAAAAAGAAGGAGGGGGAAAGGTAAGGAAGAGGAGGAAGAGGAAGAGGAGGAGGAAGGTTAGTAGAGAATAGAAAAAAATGGCACAGGGAACAGATGACCCATCAGTGTCTTAGAAAACCCAGGTAAGCACCAATGGATGCAAAGACAAAGCAAGCAGTAGTGGGTACACTTGAAATGTAAAAAGTAAGGGAATAATACTAAGACTAACATGCTGTCTGTGAGCTACGCGTGGGAAAGTAAACACTGTTCAGCGTTAGAAGCGAGGAGTGTAAGAGAGAAAAGGGGAGCAGGGCTGGGGAGAGAGTTCAGTTTGCAGAGTGCTCACCACACAAGCACGAGGACTTGAGTTCCATCTCCAGTACAGCAGCTAGGCGGGGAACACTTGTAACCAGTGCTGGAGGAGCAGAGACAGGCAGAACCCTGGGGCTTGCTGGCCAGCCTGGTCTACTTGGGTGAGCTCTAGGCCAATGAGAGGCCCTGTCTCAAAAAATGGAGTGGATGATGCCTCCAGAGGATGACTCTGAAGGTTGCCCTCTGACCTCTGAACCTGCATGCGCATACATGAGCATGTGTGCACACATACGAGCCTGTGTGCACACACATATGAGACAAACACAGAAAGTGATATCACGTACAAGGAGAGGTGAGCTGAGCGTTCCAAAGAATTAGGTCTCAGGAAGGGGGATCCCTGAGTGTTTACCTGGCACTTCCTTTACTTCCACAGGGTACTGGAAGCTCCCCTGCCACTGGTAATCAGATGTCCTACCTACATTCCTTCTCACTGTGACTTAGTGTCACTCCTGACTTAGTTCTCTCAGGAGCTACCACATCACACCCATGTCTCAAGAATTGGTTTCCCCATAAGCTCTAACCAGTATATTTTCCTTCCTTCCTTCCTTTTTTTTTTTTTTTTTTTGGTTTTTCCGAGACAGGGTTTCTCTTTTGTAACTCTGGCTGTCCTGGAACTCACTCTGTAAAACTGGCTGGTCTCTGCCTCCTGAGCCCTGGGATTAAAGGCGTGTGCCGTCACTACCCGGCTTCTCTTCCTTTCTTTTATTATTGTTTTTAAGACCATATCTAGCTAAGTTCCCCAGGATGGTCTTGAACCCATGGTCTTCCTATCTCAGTCTTCCAAGAATAGGGATTAAAGGTGTTCAATACCATACAAATCCTCAGACATAACTTTTTTGATCACATGTAACACAGTACCTGGAGGCTCAAATTCATAACTTTCCAATCTGAGCTCTGCATACTCCTGGTGTCTTCCTACCCGCTTTTCCCACCTATGTTGGGGAAACAGGGAGAGTGCCCAGAGATAGTCCCATCCATTCATTTCCTGATGACCAATCCATTTCAATTTGTGGTTAGTACCTAGTCTGGATTCAATCCATTTCTTCTTCATAATTTTTTCTCCCTTTGCCTTCTACTTTTCTACCTTAAGTTCATGCTTACATGGTCACCAAATGGCTCCCCTGTCTATTCCCCCTAATTGCACCTTTTCTACATAGCATGGAGGACTCTCCAGCCAGTCCAAATCCCCAGCATGCCATCAAAGCCTACTTGCCGCAGAACCACACTCTCAGTGTCCCATGCGTCTTCCATGCTCCAGTCATTTTAAGATGCACGTTCGTGTCTGCCATGCTCAGCCTTACCCAGTCAAGGCTCTGCTCAGGTCTGCCAGGCTCTACCGATTCTCGCTGACATTTATCTGTATCACCAGACACAGTTTAACTGAGATGTATCTCTTGCCTCACTCTCATCTCCAGTCCCCAGTCTGACTTGGAGGAGCATCTTGATTGCCTGCCCCGGCAGCTGAGTCACACTGTCTTAGCACTTACCACATTTACAAGTGTTTACTGACCGGTTCAGAGCCTAGAGGATGCTGAGTTCTCCTATTCTCCAGCACTCACATCAGCTCCTGCCATCATTCACATCGAATGACTAGAGTCGAAATCCAGGAAAAGCAGTGGATAAGTAGGAAACGCTCCTTGACCAAAGAGCATGGACAAAATTCTCACTCTACTGAAGCCTCAGGGGTTTGAAATAATAGAACAGTTTGCTAATCAGTTTGCTGTTGGAATGCAGCATTTCAGAGCTTTCCCTTTTCCTTGAGGAGGCATAACTACTCTTTTAAAACAGTGTTCCAGGGCTGGAGAGATGGCTCAGTGGTTAAGAGCACTGGTAGCTCTTCTAGAGGACCCAGGTTCAATTCCCAGCACTCACACGGCAATTCACAACTGTCTGTAACTCCAGTTCCAGGGGATCTGACACCTCCACACCAATGAACATAAAATAAAATTAAGTAAAATAATAAAAAAAAAAAACCCTCAAATCTAAACAAACCAAACAGAAAAAAAAAAAGAAGTTCCCAGAGGATAGCATAAGACAGGACACACCTGTAGGGGACTGTGGTTGTGGGAATATCTTTGTGAGATATGTCTTAAAATTATCTTAAAAAGAATGCTTTATTAAATCAACAGGATATAAATGAAATGATCTTTCATTGAATAGGCAATGGCAGGTATAGAAGGGAAGAGACACTGCTGGTCGTGACTCCCCTCACTTAACTCTAAACCAGAAATCACAACTGCATATGGTCTCTGTGACGTTCTTTAGGTTTTCAGGTATTCCTCGTAAAGGCCTTTTGGTTTCCATAGGAACAGCAGGATGTATTTAGATTCATGCAGATAGATGCATTAGAGGGCCACGTTGCTTCTCCACACTACAACACCTTGTGAATTTTGATTTTACCACCACAGCCATCTTCTGGTGCGTGTGTGGGGGTAACTTTCTCCCAGTTTCTGCTCATGTGTACTTGCCTTTATAGGAGCTTGGTTCCTTCTCTTTTTGAGTTTGACATTAGGTTGAGGTCTTTCTTCTAGCTGATGCTGGACCAGCATTCACTACATGCTTATCTTAATCAACCATCTACCTCTTATTAAAAGATTACTCTTCAGCCTTTGATTTTTATGTACATTTAAACCGAAAGGCACAAAGTTGGGGGAGAATAACAATTTATATAGGACTTCCTTTCTTAGCATGTACTTAAATGGGGGAGAGAAAACGCAAATCCTTTTTAGGTAGAACTGGAGAGTTATATGTGTTATTTTTAAAAAAATTTACTATTTTTATGTGTGTGCATGAGCGTTCATGCTACGGTACGTGTGTGGGGGTCAGAGGAAAACTCTGTTGAATCAGTTTTCTCCTTCCACCTTTACATGGGCTCCAAGTATCAAACTCAGGTCATCAGACCTGTGTAGGAAACTCCTTTACCCACTGAACCATTTTGCTGGCTTAAAGTGGTATTTTTGTATATCCTGTGTGTGTGTGTGTGTGTGTGTGTGTGTGTGCGTGTCCATTTCAGAGTCACAGGCTGACCAAACTTCAGGATGGACTTGAAATCTAAGAAATCTATTTTGAAATGCATGAGTAAGTGAGTTTATAAGATGCAGTAATGATGATGGATTGGAGGGATACTGTGAGGAAAAAAAAGCACGTGGGTGATGCCTCAGTCATCAATCTCTTTCTTAGGATCTCAGGTCAGAGTGCAGAAGGGAAGGGTAATGTCCTCACTGGGCCCAGACACCCTCCACACTTCGCTGGGAAAGCAGATAGGTGAGTAGCAAGGAAAGAGGACTTCTACACGGACTTTCATTTTACTACCGCAGGAATGAGTTGGAGGCCATGCACCATTCTGGACATTTTTTTGTTTGTCAATCTTTAGCTCTGTGACAATAAAAAGGGAAAGCTATCTTGCACTGTGTAGTTGAGAATCTCTTCTCAAGCCACCATTTAAAGTGGTGAGCGCGTGTCTTGGTCTTTGGGTAAATTATCTGATAATTGCTTTGCAAGGGAAGCTGATGGTGTGCTCGGATGAGGCCGTCAGAGCACCTGTCTAATGTAGACAGCTGGTTTAAAGAGGGAAGTCCGTATTTAGAGGCTGAGTGACTCATTTCTGAGCCATCATAGGGCAATTTGGCATCCTGACGCCATTAATTTTCTGAAGGGATTGCACAAGCAGCGCCCTTGCTCCAAAGGACACATTCTCACGTTACGGCTGACACACCAGACTCTGAAAAGCTGGTTACTGTTTTCGCTTGGATTTTTTTTTCTTTTTGAATAATCTGAGTGACATACGATTTTCTTCCTCTTTCTCCTTTGAGATCTGGACGGAACTTGGTGATTTTTTTTTTTTGGTTTGTTTGTTGTTGTTTGGTTTTTAAAACTAGACTACAGAAAGGAGTTAAAATAAATCAAATATTGATGAAAGTATTGCTTTTATGGTATTCAGGTGGATGTCTGAAATAGCTACTTTATTCAACTGTCTACACAGTTCTTACTGATTTCCTGGGATACACATTTTGGTTTTAAAAAAGTTGAAGCAAAACTATTAGGGAATTAAACAAACCGGCAAACAACGGAAAGCAGTGAGATTATTTCCCCAGGATTTTCAGTGATCTGCCGGTGAGATCTCTCCAAAGTCGGTCCTGAGCTCCTATATGCTTTCTTTCACAAAGGAAGGAAGACACAGGAAGGGAGGCTGAGGGCCATTGTAAGTTGCATATTTGTAAAATGGGACTTAGTTTTTAGTGCAGTTTGAGGACAGAAATAACAACGGCCACGGTTATTCAGATGCTTTTCAAAGGGAGAGGTTATTCTTAATTCTGTCAGGTGGGCGCTAACTGTAACCAGTTCCTATGTCAGACAGGATCAGAGGGACAAGTGTGTAAGATCACAGCAGGACACCACTGTGGGGTGATTTCGGTGTCAACAAGCAAGGACACATGTCTCCTAATTTGGAATAATTACCAGTGAGCTTTCCTACTTTATTTGTGCCTCTGTATACTGTTTTGGATTAGAAAGTGCCCTCAGGGTGCCATAGCTATCATTTGCACCCCTCTCTTCTTTGAGGTCCCTCCCCCACTACTCTCCTAGGGCATCAGAATTGGTGGGGGTGGGTGGGTTGTGGGTCTGTGCCATGGGCACAGAGCTAGGTTCATTATAAAGAAATGGTTCAGAAGCTCATTCTGAAATTGCAAAGCTTGAACGAGGGACGATAAAGCACCCAAATGAGAAACTGGAGACCCATATATACCTACATAAATGGGGAAAAGCTGAAACTCATTTATTTGCTCTGTAAATCTGAATATAGCTCACAAAAGATCACACTCAGCTCCACAAATACACAGCTCCAAATATTCAAAGTCCCAAGACAGGAAAATTGCCACTACCCTGCTGCTGGTGCATGTGCGCATGTCAGCCAGAATTCATAGCTTTCCCCTGACGTTGTCCTCTTCGTCCAGAAGAAGAGCCTCTAGATATGCCCAAACCCTTTGTATTTTATGTGGGCAAGCAAGCAGAGAGCTGTGAAATGCCATTTAGTAGTAAATAATTTATTCCATCGCCCAATTCCATACACCAGATTTGCTTCTGTGTGCATTCAAGTGTAAGAACTACGGTTTCACTTTGAGTATGAGCTTTTTAAATAATACATTTTCTTTTTTAACAGGTGAGATCTTTGTGGTTTCTCTGGAATTATTTTAGCTGAGAAACGATAGTACAGGGCAATTGATTTTAAAGACTAAGACACATTGCAGGGTGTCCATGATGGTGCACGCCTTTAATCCCAGCACTCAGAAGGCAGAGGCAGGCCAGAGCGCCTTTGTCTTCTGAACTAACCTGTGTGAAGGCAGCAATGGTGCATGTCTTCCGGTGGACCAGCTGTCCACCTTCTTCCTCTTGATGATGCAGAGGTCTCCCATTTTGTGACATAGGGCAGGCAGGAAGACCACCAACTCAACTGGGTCTACATCGTGGGCAATTACTGCCAGCTGAGCCTTCTTGTACTTCACCAAGGTGGTGACTGCATTGACCCCTGCTTGAAGGATGGGTGGTTTCTTAGTTGGGGTATCACCCTTTCCAGCAGCTTTCTTCTCAGCACCGGCTAGCAGCCTCTGCTCTGCTTCTTCTCCTGGTTTGTCTCTGGCCCCTGTGGCGGGTGAGCTTAAGCAGCTGGATAGCTATTTGCTGGTCCAGGGCCTGGGTAAACTGGTTAATGGCAGGAAATACTTTGAGCGGCTTCTAGACATTGGCCCTTTGCCTCTGCAGCCTGATGTTGAGTGAGGTCTCTTTTGGGCTGGATGTCCTATCTAATGCAGAAATCCTTAGGCCTTTTCTCACACTGCGGATTCACCTACCATCTTTTTCTTTTTGTTTCTTCACAACAGCAGTGGCCAGGGCCACCCCTTCTTTCCTTTGGGCATCTAGCTCAGCTGGAGGAGAGCCTTCTGTTTAATTTTCATTTGTTCTTTGCCATGCAGGCAAGGAGTCCAGAGCCTGTCACTGTTTGGCAAACGATCTTCCAATGAGCTTATCTCTAACCCCTACTTTTGTGAGACAGAGCCTTGCTATGTAGTTCAAGCTGCCCTTGAACTTCTGGTGTATATCAGATTGGCCTCAAGCTCCCAATCCCTGTACCTCTGTCTCCTAGCTGCTGGGATTATGGCGGAATGCCGACACAATGGGCTGTATACACAGTTCTTCCTGCTCTCGCTCCTCGAAAGCAATATTTCAGAAAAAGTAGGCTACGAATATGAAGTCTTTACTTTTCTCACTCAATTATCTAAGCAACAAGATCAAGTGAGGAAGTTCTTATTTTATAAAGGAAAAGAAACCACGCAAACAAGTGCTATTGGGTAAACATCAAAAGATGGACGAGAAAAATGGGAAATATCGACATTTTCTGTATTAATGATTGGTGCAGGGATCTGAACCATCCCAGAGAGCAAGAGCTCATTTATACAGTAGTTTTTCAAAGACACTTTGGGGAGAGTCAGCTCCAGACCTCACCAGACTCTGCTCAATAAATGAATATTCACCCGACTACAGCACTGGCTTGTGCCTCCAATCTTTCTTCAGGGAGAAGCTACGAGGAGTGCTGTGTGTGCACAGCAACCTTTCCTGAGTTGTGGGAGCTGCGGGGACAACAGCTTGCATTAAAAAAAAAATATTTTCCCATTTTCTTTGTGCTCACACCAGTACTGCAAAATGCTAATGGTATACTAAAGTTTGTACGAACGACAAAAAATAAAATGGAAACAAGTAAGGAAAGTAATCTGAACTCACTCACTCTCATTCTCCTTTAGAATCTCTTTGGCAGGGACTGCGGTAACCATATTTTTACAGTAGGCAAACTGATTGATTCCAGGTCTTCCATCTGGTTCTATTTGATAAAAGCTTTAACTTCAAACCTTTTTTAGCTACCAGGCTAGCTGAGAATCTGGCCATAAACAAATGGGGATTTGGACTGAAAACTGCCCTTTCTTTATGTAAGGTATGTATGCCAAAAGATGATTATACACCGTCTACCAGCTTAAGGGCTGGTGTGGCGAAAGTCACAGAAAACAGGTGTTTCTCAGTTGGGAATGATTTTCGTTTCCTGCTACAATCTCCTTGCGGTTTTGGTAAAACCCTGGCCATTGCCAAACCCATCAAATCCCTTCTTTATGAACTTCCCAAGTGTCTTTCTACGTCTGAATCAGACACACAGTACTACAATAACATGAACTGGGACATCAGTTCACTAAGAACTGCAAAAACAGAAAGGAAGGCCTGAGGCTGGAGCTAGCTCTCTGTGGGTTGTAAGGGAAAAGGGTCCTTGATAAAAACTGCCAAGCTGTCCACATGCACAACGGTTAGAACAGAGGCTGCGGACATGAGGAAGAAAAAGGTTAACATGGCCAGGACTGAGACACTGAGGAAGATGAGGAAGAAGGCCTGCAGTTGGTGTTGAGATAAGCAAGCTATAAGGATGGAGAGGAACAGGACTCTGTGCTGGTAATTGCAGGCTGCCTGGCTCGCTGACTCCCTCGAGGAACACATGTAAGACACCATTGTTCTTTCACATGTCCTTGCTCCCAGTGCAGCTAACTGACAGGCTTCAATTGTAAGCAAGGATGGCTGCTAACAAGAAGAGACCACCCCAGACTACCCCATAGACAAGCAGCTAAATATGAAGCAACCGGAAAAGACGTCTGCTCTATTTTGGTGGCTGGGATAGAGTTAACTCTGCCGTGGAAAAGCTTCAGGCTGATGATGTAAATGTGAGAACAAAGAGAGTTTAGCATGATGAACAGCACTGGAGACACTTGCAAGTTGGAGGGTGGTTAACACTGGCCAAGCGACTGATAGCTAGTAGATAGTCAAGGTCAACACTGGAGTCAGAGATGGACAGAGCTTGGCTTCAACCGCTCCTAACTGGGTAATTCACGATTACATTAACACATGATTATTTCCCTGGCTGGGCCAGAGGGTGGACAAGCACAGAAAATATACTCCCTCCAGTGGCTTGGCCCATGATAGCCCAGAGATGGGCTGAAAAAGGTTTCATCGTTCTACAAGAGAACTCCATCATTGTGTCAGGGACTCAGAGGTTCCACGCTACACTAGAGTGCCCCCAGCAGTTGCTTGTGAAGGTCAGGGTACAGTAAGCAGAAACTGCAGTCAAGGCATCTGGGAGCTGAAGTAGGGGCTAGCTTTGCCCGTGTCTCACCTCCAAGGATCACTGCTCTATGGGAATGTGTGCTGGAGGCCTGCAGGCAAGAGGGCCCTCTACTTTGTGTGCTGGCGTCTTGGAAAAGGGCTTGACGGGTCGTGACCCTTGGAAGAAGTAGACTCTTTCTTAAGTATGTGCAGATGACAACGGCAGCAAAAACCATCTGCCATTCGGACCTGACAATTCTGAGTTCCTTACATTAGCTTACATCAACCGTTAGATATCTTTTCAAAAAAAATACGCTCTTCTTGGAAATTTTTAAATTGTATCTTTGCTAAAAATATGGGGAGGAAGATAAACAATACATTGCTTTCAAAAATTAACAATTTGAGATGAGGCTTTAATTTGAGAGCTCATTTTGGCTTTGAACTCACTGCCATCCAGGATGGCCCCAGAGTCCTGGTCTACAGCCCGCCTCTTCCTCCTCAGTGCTGGAATCACACATGTGTGTTACTGCGTTAAAACCAATCCTTTTGTAATTTTATTAAAAAAGCGACTTTCAGATATGGTTTTGTCTAATATAGTTTAAAAATAGATCTGAGCATATATGTGCATATGTGTGTGTGTGTGTGTGTGTGTGTGTTGGCTATAGTTAAATATTTTTAAATAATTTTCTGAAACAGTTACTTTTTCTGTCATTTATCTAGCTACATCTAATGACCACACAAATGTGATGTGTAATGAGTCTGTTTTGGGGAACACATAACTGTGACTTACTGGGAAAACTTTCCCATTATATTCACCAGACTGGTTTGCCAACCGAACCCCTGATTCCTGATGTTGCTTGAAATTCTCAAAGGCTATTTTTTTTTAAATAGAAAAGTATGTCTTCTTTGTGTACAATCATTCCTTTAAACAACAACAACAACAAAGCAAATTTGTTTAAACTCTACCACATCTACTCCATTGATAGAGTGTGCCCATTTCTCTGATTTTCCAAGCTTGGGTGAATTTGTGGGCCCTCAGTAAACCATCCTGCTGGCCTCCAGTGTGTGTGTCAGTAGTCACCACATGGTGAAAACTGTGCAGTGTCAGTTTCTGGACCAAACAAGGATACGTTCAAAAACGTCCCACAGAGAAGAGCCCGAGTCTTAGCCAGTGCTGGAAACTTAGCTTCTGTTTTCTCTACCTGCTTTCAACTAAAGCGAAACCCTACCCGAAGCACCACTGTTGCTGAGACCGTATAATGAGGAGCAGCTCCCTGCCCAGGCCCATCTGAAGGCTGTGCTTTCTGTGCCTTCTCTTTCTCTTTGGCAACATAGCCTGCTATCACTTTGAAAGGCCTGCAAAGGAAGCGCCTTCCATTAACTTCCAATTTATTCCTTTCCTATTGCGACTCTGAAATGAGGAAAAGGAATGCTAAGAACAGAATTTTAATGTAATTCAATTGCAAAGGTTTGTTCCTCTGACAAAATCCTGCTGCTGGGGAACATTCATTTTATTAAAAGGGAACCTGTCAGAAAAGAAAAGCCATTCCAACTACAGGAGAACTAAGCTTTCTGTGTAGGATCCGTTCCAGAGAAGTTGTACAGAAAACATTTGTGTATTGAATGACTTTTTCTAGCGACTTTTATTGTAACTTTAGAGGTGTGTTCCTGGAGAAAAATACTTCTGCATCAGCATATCATTGTTAACAATCACACTGAGGGACTCAAAATAGTCAACCCAAGGACGAGTTTGCATTTGTCAACATGTCACCTCAGTGCACCTAATTTCCCCTCATGGCTGGTGCAGCCTTAGTCAAGGGGAGAAGCAATCGAAGATGATTTTACACATGCACTCACTGCAAAGTACACACACCATAAAATATACAACAGCTAATTTTCATTTCACTCTCACTGACCTCACAAAATGTGACCGGAGAGCATATCGCCTGGGCCACATCTCCACGCAAATGCCCTGGCTACGTAAGCCCCTAACCTTTCCATATGCTTTCAGATGGCGGCCAACGTCCTGATTTGCATTTGGTCGCAAAGTCCTTTAAAGCATGGTTTATCCTCTTCAAAAACTGATTATGAAACGCTAAGCCCCCTATTTGATAAGAATAACACTTGCAGTATTGAGGTAATCAGCCAAGTTCACTGTAAGTGATTTTCAAAGTTTTTCTTCAATGAAGGCTCCCACTACCGTCAGCTTTATGAACCAGGCAAATCCAAACCCAGAGGGTTTTTATGCCTAAAACTAAAGCTACAGATTGTTCTTTGAAAGGTTTGTTGCTAATCTGCAAAGTGTACTTGGAGCAAAATGTCAGTTCCTAAGGAGAGGTAAATTTACCATGGAGCTAAATGAAATTTAATCTCTGAGGAGTTTCACATGTATGGGTCTCTTCCAAGGCTTTGCATCTAATTTTCTTAATTTTGTCCTTTTTTTTTTTTTTAATCCCAAAAGGGACCTAAAAATTATAGAAACTTTAGGACCCCCAAATATAGTTCCCTCCAGTCCTTAAACATGTATTATTACTATTATTATTACAGACTCTATTATGATATCACTATTTTATAACTCGAGTAAAATTTTCATATACTCACTCAAAAAATGTTGTCCATCCAGTTTCATCGCTTTTGGTGGCTAAAAGCCCACTGTTGCCATGGTAAGTAAACAGAACTAGTTCCAGTCCTTGAGCGGTCATGCTCTTCAGACAGCCGTTGGTGCCTATGGTCAACCATATCACTTGGTTATCCGGAGACACCACCCGGACGGGCATCCGATTCGGATCCCTTCGGATCCGGAGGGTATTGCCACTGCTGTCTGTTACAGCAGTGATATCGTTGTCATTGCTGTAACTAAAATTATACAGGTAGTCACCTGTGACTAAGCTCACGGTATACTGGTGAGTACCGTTGATGTCAAAGATATAAAGCTCTTGATCAGTTGGAGAGGCAACTTCATAAAAGTTCATAGAGTTAAGTAAAGGCTTATTCTTCGACACCGCCCGGATCCGAATATTTCCCAGATCTGCAATGTACAGGGTGCCATCTGGAGAGGCGGCTAGGGAGGATGGGGCATTGAGTTTGGCATCTTTGGCATAGCCGTCTCCGCTCTGATAGCAGTCACAGTTGGCATCATTTTTGCAGTCACACTCTGAAGGTATTCCAGCCACTAAGGAGATCTCCCCGTCTGTTGTGACCTGCCTTATCCGGTTAATTTTCTTTTCATCAGTTTCCGTAATGTAAAGGACCCCGCTGTAGGACACGGCAATGGCGGTAGCGGATTCCAGAGTGGTCTGAACTGCGTGCTTCCCCACGGGGTATTCCACTCCGGGGACCTGGCAGTGCATGGGTCGTCCAGCAGCGATTCGAACTTGACGGTTTTCAGTGATCTGTAAAACTACGTTATTATCCAGGACATAAATGGAGTTATCCATAGGGTTAATGGCAAGGTCAGTGGGCCATTCCAGACGTACCTTAATAGAGGAAGAAATGACCTGGTTAGTCAGTTGCTACACTGCAGTTAATTTGCTTAGAAGAGTAAATTAGACCAAGCAGCGAAACTAGCCTCAATTTGATAAAACTGTTTTAAAATTGTGTAGTTGTTTTTTCAATAGCCATGGTAAAACAAATCTAAAAATTCTGATTGGAGATGAATGTGGGAAAGAACATCTTATTTAAAAGTGCAGTGCATGGAAAGATTTGCTGGTTATGGCCAAACAGCAAATGAACTTCCAGGCAGTGAGTCAACAGATAACCCTGAGATATGAACACATGTGCTACTTGTAGTAGCAATAACAGCTAAAATCCAGGGCTTCCTGGGTTATGAATACATTACTATTCTATTGTGTTTTCAATCAGGCCAATAGTTAAGTTAACTCTAACTATAAGCCCCTTGGGACTAATCATAGTGGTTTCTTTCTTATACTCAAGGAGCCCATGCAATAAAAAGATTAGGGATTTCAGCTGTTTTGTTCTTTCTGGAGTACCTGCATGCTGCTACTTTAGTGGAATTTCATTACACAGACTTAGCATTTCTTAGAACTAACTGTTCTGTATTTCACTGAATTCATCACATTCAGAATTACAGAAGAGTATAACTGTTAGTAGCTCCTGACGTACACTTAAACAGAACAGCTGTATCATAACCACCCCCATGCCTGACAGATGTAGTTTACCATGGTTCCATCACCAGCTACTGACAAACAGCTTGGCTTAATATCTACAGTACCTGGCTGATGTGCATGCTAGTGTCACAGGTTAGAGGTCTGGCTGACGTCAGGTCATTGGAGCCCAGGAGAGTTGATATAATTCCATTTTGATCGACCTTTCTGATCATGGTTCCGTCAACAAAGTATATCAGTCCGTTCTTATCAATCGCCATTCCTTTATTCAAGTGAAGTTAAGTGTTACTATTTTTTAAAATGATTAATTTTGACTAAATCCTTAGGCTCAGTGTCAAACTCAAAACAGCCTTAGTAATAAAATGGGTGGTAGGTAGTTGGTAAGATTGCTGATTGTAAAAACTTAAGAAAACACACATAAATATAATTTAAATACATGTATGTAAATGTATTTGTACATGTGTGCTCCTTATGTAAATAAAGAAACACAACAAATAATCTGAATTTATAAGAATCTATCAAGTGCATGAACTGCACAGGTACCTGTGCAGTATACAAAACAACATTTTCAATCCCACTGTAGGCCATACATTATAGAGACAGATTCAGATTCTGTTAAGAGTCTACTTATAGTCATGACATTCTTCCAACAAAGACAGCTCTGAGCCGAGGTTAGTGTTTAGCTGACCTTGTTACAATGAAATTTGCCACTATGAATAATTCAGTATAGCAAATATTATTTTCCAGCCCCTGGTCACATAATCCTCACCAGTTATAACGAAAACACAAAAGTTTCCAAACCAAAACCCATTGTAATAGACGGCATAATACTTGAGTAAGGAGTCAATCTTGACTTTTTAAACGCTTTTATCACGGAGAATTTTAGCCTGTTACCTCCCCAAATTCCTCATGGCAAGCGGTTTTTCCCATGGCATAGAGACAAAAGTTGAGCAGCTCTGAAATGGGCGAGGGCTAATAGGGTTGCTTAGTGATGTTTTAAAGAGGCCCGAGACTCATTCATGACAAGGAAATTCCAGGACAATGAAGGCATCTGAAGTTTAATAGGACGTGACCTGAATAATATAGAGTGGCTGCTTCAGTCTTTGAAAAGTTGAGGGGGGAAAAAAACCCGAGTATGATGATTTCTGTTTTTAAAAAGCCGAGAACCATATATTTACTGTGAAAATCAACTTAGCTTCTAGCAGTTTTATGCTAAATGGCTTTTAAAACACTAGATGTGAAGCAGCTTTCCAGAACACAGTTGAAGATAAAACATTAGACTCAGCATTAAACGCAATCAGGCACTTGATGGATTTTTCTACCTTTGTAAAAAAAAAAATAAAGCGAAGAAAAGCCTAGATCGGTAATTGCCGGTACCTTTGGGACTCATGAGTGTGGCCTCCACGGCCTTCCCTCCGTCCCCACACCTGGCCTCGTCGAAAGGAAGGCACTGCTCCCCGGTGCCCGCCACCACCTCAGCGTTTTTAGTCAAGTCTTTAGCTCCCGTGAGTGACTTTGGACGGTAAATCCTGCGGGTGTTCGTATCAGAAACGTACAAATCTCCCGTGACTGGATCCGTAGCCAGGTAGTATCTGTGAGCCGGGTTGCTACTGTGGAAGGGTTCATAGGTAAATATTAGGAGAGAAGTACCCTTGCACACCGAGGGGAATGAAAAGTGAAATGAAACACACCAGGAGAAAGCGTCGATAAGCTGGAACCCTGTCAAAGGCTGGACAACGAGCAGGGCGATGACTCAAGGGACTGTGATCTGGGGTAGCGAGTCTCTGAGATGAGATGTGTTTGAGTCTGTGATTTTTATTCTTGGCGGGGGGAGGACTCAACTACTTATTATCAGCCATTATTTTAAATTTAATTAAATTTATTTTATTTTATTTTATTTTATTTTATTTTATTTTATGTGTATGGATGTTTTGCCTGCAGGTAAGTGTGTGTACTATGTGCATGATTGGTGACAAGAGGCCAGAAGAGGGCATCAGATCCCCTGGAGCTGGAGTTACAGACTGTTGGGCACAGTCATGAGGGTCTCAAACTTGGTACTCTGGAAGAACCAGTGCTCCTAACTGCAGAGCCATCTCTCCAGTCCCCACCAATAGCCTTTCTTAAAAACAACTGCCCTTGGAATCAACATGTCCTGAGCCTAAAACAAAGAAGCAAGCACGCTACATTTTTTTGCCCTGACTGACAGATGGAGTTTATTCCTGGGAAAGATCCCTCCTGCACATTCCCCACTGGCTTAACACATGACCGACTCCATTACTATGGTCAGGAGTTATCACTTGGCTTTTGTTATAAAACCACAACAAACAATACCCCCAAAGTGTAGCATCACGTCCGTCCGAGTTACTCTACTACAATCCTGAGAAGCGAATGGGGCTGGTACGATGTCTGTCTGTCCACAACTATGGGGATAGCATGAAACAATCCCTTCAAACACAGATGGCAGTCTCTGAATACTGCATTCTTAAGAATGTGATTTTAGACCCTGTGCAAATATTGTCTCCCGGAAAGGATTAAAAATACTTTAAATGATTTGGTGTTCTAAAGAAGACAGCAAGGATGGAATCCAGTAAATAACATACATCTTTCGATAAGAAGCTTGGTTTTATTCTCCCCTACCCTCTCCATCTTACCCCCCTCTCTCTTCCTTCCATCTCTTCACAGTCAGACACACAAAAAGTTATTCACTTCTTTTCACTTACTTTGTAGGTGAACATCTGTGAGATTGTGTCTCTTAGAAGTGTCAGAGATGCTATATCCATGAAGTCTCACCAACATGGCTGCCTAAACATGACCTGAACAAGGATGACACCAATGGAATGCTAACATAGAAGAGGGAAAGCTCAGAGGCCTGAGATCAGGAGAAATAGTCTTTCCCAGGGAAAGCACACTGGTTGGTTACACACACCACCATCACCACCACCACCACCAAGTATAGAAAAAGAGGCTGTGGATTTGAGAGAGAGCAATGGGGTAATTCATAGGAATTTGAAGGATGGAAAGGGAGGAGGGAAAATGACGTAATTATATTATACTCTCAAAATATAAAACAATTATTAAAAACATGTAGTATAACCCTAACAGAAACATTTTAATTATAATAATGGCACAACAGATTTTTTATTACTAATTCTGTTATACTGTAATCAAACAATTCTTATTCTTTAATTTTTTTTATTTAGTTTTTAGTGTTTGTGTGTGTGGTATATGTGTGTGGTATATGTGTATTGTAGGTTAGAGGTTGATGTTGGGTGTCTTCCTCTATTGTCCTCCTTATTTTTTGAGATAGAGCTCAATGAATCTGCTTGTAAAGTCAGCTAAAATAGCCAGCCAGGGAGGTTCTGGGATCCACCTGCCTCTGCTCCAAATGCTAGAAGTAGAAGCATGTGCAAATGTGTCTAGCTTCCATGTAGGTGCTGGAGGTTTGAACCCAGGTCCTCTTGCTTTCATAGTGAGCAGTCTTACTCAGGGCACTATCTCCAGTCTTATGTTTCTTGTAAGTGGTGAATGTGTGTCTTAATATAAGAGGCTTTTATAGATTACAGTCTCTACTAGTGTTTCTCATGTTAGTAGGGGAGCGTAGCCAACCCTGCAGTCAGTAGGGACCTCTGGAATGTAGGAGGGGCTGTATGGCTGTGAGACTGGAGTCATACCAAGGCCCTAGCCTCTTCAGCTGTACGTCTCCATTCCAGACTTTGATATCTTGGAGGAAGGAGAGTCAGATGAGACCAAGAGGTCTTGAGTACTTGAAGATGTCAGGGATAAATAGTTCTGTTAGGACTCAGAATCAAGTCAGAGAATAAGGACATTTCAGCACTCTGGTTTGTAGCAAATGGCCAATTTGCCATGGTAAATGATATTATGCCATTTCCCTTTGAGAGCAATAGCACGATCGTAAACACATTTCTACCCACAGTCTACAAGCTGGCTTTTCAGATATGCACAGTTACTAACGAAGTCCAGATTCAATCATGTTGGGTTTATTTAAAAGATGTGCCATTGGAGAGATGTCTCTAGTCTTTACTCTCTTACTGACCATACTGCAACTATGAATATTTTTCTGTTTTTTGGTTTGTTATGACTCTTTCCTCTTGTTATTTGTACATCTGTAGGAATGAGGTATGGACCATTTTGCCTGAGTCTGAATCCCAGTTTATCACTTAATAAATGTATAGTGTTGGGCAAGTTAACTAGTGACTCCGATTCTTTAACTATAACGTGACTATAATTATTTATAAAATAAAAGATACTTCCCAGGGTGCTGAGAGGATAACATGACTCAATACATGTATATTTTTAAACATTTTAAAAGTTTTATTCTATTTTTAATTGTGTGTACGTGTGTGTGTATCTCTTGTGGGGATGTGTACAGGAGTGGAGGTGTCTGCAGGGGCCAGAAGATGGTGTTAGATTCCCTGGAGCTGGAGATATGGGTAGTTGAGAGCTGGCACATGGACGCTGGGAACCAAGCTCAAGTCCTATGCTAAGCCGTTTCTCCAGTCCTTTAAAAAATTATGTTTACTGGGGCTGGAGAGATGCTTCAGTGGGTAAGAGGATCATTGCTCTTCTAGAGGTCCCCGGTTCAATTCCAGTACCAGGGGACCTGATGCCCTCTTCTGGCCTCCATGGGCACTGCATGCCTGTGTGGTATATAGACATACCTGCAGGCAAAGGACCCACACACTTAAATAAATAAACAAAATAATTTGGGAGAAATTACATTCATTTGCTGTGTGTGTGCACAAGTGCAAGTCACAGAATGCATGTGGAGGTCAAAGGACAATATGGAAGAGTCAGTGCTATCCCTTAATTACATGAGTTCCAGGGATGGAACTCAGGTTATTTGGGTTTGGTGGCAGGTACCTTTATCCATCTAAGCTGTCTTGATGGCCATCAAGTATAATCTTTAGAATAGAGCAGCCTGGTCCATAAGACATACTCCATAAAAATCAACCATTCTTAATATTTGCTCTTGTCTTGTCTACTGTGACATTTCAGTATGTCTTTCATAATTCTATAAAGTCTGAATTGCTTCCTGAAAATGTTAGGGAAAAAAAGTAGCAGAATGCAAATAGATTCAAATTTGCTTATTTCTGCTGGCATATCAGCAATTTGTAATATATTAAACTATTAGAATAATGTTCAGGCTCATCTTAAGATGTCCACTGACTTGTTTCAAGAGCAATTATAACAAAGTTACATGAACTATGCATTCTTTTTCATTATATCTTTCATTTTGAGAAATCAGATCTTGGAGGTGTCTATCTGAGTGTAGGCAGCCCACTCTCTAGCCACGGGGCATGAGATTTCTTGGTGCAAAACCAATGCACATTCAAGGCATAAGCTGAGCTTTGATTGGCACCAGTGTTATCTTGGACAGTACTGTGAACATGTCCATATGGGGAGTTTGGATCTTCTAGATAAAGTATCTTCTCCCTTCCTTAACATAGGTGCTTCTTTTCCTTTTGAGACAGGGTCTCATCAGTAATCTAGGTTGGTCCTGAACTCATAATGTAGACTAGCCTGGCTTCAAACTCATTATCCACTTGCCTCTACTTCTTCTGTGCTGGATTACAGTGTTCGTCAGTGCCCTGAAGACAAAGACACTTTCAAATCATGCAATTCAGCTTTAAAAAAATCTGATAAGTGATGGGTCTCATTTTGCACACAATTAGATTGTCCAGAACAACCAAATGCTTAAGGGCACATGGTCCAAGAGAGGAGGTACAGTTCTGGCTGACAAAGGACAGCAAGCGTCTCCTTAGACTCTAGCCTCACATGGGTGGGAAACATCTCTACAGAGCTTCTAAAACAGGATAGAAACGATACTATCATTTCAGATTCCAACATGGGTGGGGGAAATTTTACAAGGTCCTACACCTAGACGAAGAGTTACAGGCAATCACTAGCTGAGCGGGGGTGGGTGGGGGGTGGGAGAGTGAGAGGAGCATATATATATATATCACTTTTTTTCCCCAAGGATGGCTCTCTGGTAGGTTATCCAACCCTAAGTGGTCATCCCTAAACACATGTATATGGATGAAGTAGGATTCACACACTCACACACACACACACACAAATAAAGAAGTCACAAATCTGAGGGAGCCATAGGACCGGGAAGCAGAAGGAATAGAAATGATGTAAACACAGCATTCAAGTATGAAATTTAGAATTAAATTAAATTAAATTAAATTAAATAGAAAACGCTTCCCCTCCCCCCAAAGCAAGACAAAAGTGAGTTTGGAAAGATTTAGTTGACAAATGGGTGGCAGGGCAGTTCTGAATCACACACGCAATAGGAGTTTGAAGAGTTCCCCGACAGGGTGCGCTAGAACCTGCTTTCTAGCATCCCAAAGGTCACTGAGGGGCAGTGTGTTGGTACAGAAGGGCGGTAGCCTCACACAAGCTTCTAGGGTGTAATCAGAGGTCATGATGACTGGAACCAGTCTGCAGCTGGCCACAGGGCACAGGGATTTACAAAGGCCATGTTTTGGGGGGAAAAATCTGTGTTCAATAATAGAAACACTGAGCCTTTCTGCTAGACTGACTCTGAGATGCTGCTGCTTCAGAAGGGTTTCCAATGACAATTGTGGCTAATAGCTGCAAGAGCAAGGAAGCGAGCTCAAGCTGACATCTTTCTCATACTGCACCTTGATTCTTAACTCATTCAGCATGGCCTAGATGCCAGTTATCAAGACATCTTCCCCATAGCCTTGTCAATCGGACACGGATCCAGGGGCAGTGCGGGCTGGTTACACTCATTTATTTCTCCATAATTCAGCCGTCTTAAGATGAGAGAAACACTTGCAGAGAACAGCAGAGCACACACGCTATTAATACTTTCATCTTTGCGCTTGGAAACTGTGCCGCAGCTCTTAGTGCACAGAGCATTAGAAGACGCATAACGAATTCTATTTCTGTATAAAGGCAAAGCTGCCTCTTTTATGGAAACCAAAAGGCTATTTAGATGACTGCAAATAGGGGGCCTATGAGATGGTCTTTACATTAAATCAGGAAGAAATGCTGACTCACATTTTGATAGTTTTATATCTAAAAGATATACTCAAACTCATATGACTTGTGATAGAGATTTTCTTTGATCCTTTAATTGGTAATATAAAATTCGCAAAGTTGATACTTTTTAGTCCTATATGTTTAAATGCCCCCTGGCTGGTATTAATTAATTAACATAAGGTTTTTAGTTTGGAATTTAAGGAATTTGAAGAAGGCTGAGGTAAAATTTACTATCTATCAGAGGGGTTTGTTAGCAAAATAATAAACATTAGAGAGGGAGATTTAGAATATCAAGCAGAAACCCATTTTGCCATCATTTTAGTGTTGCCACTTAAGAAAAAAAATGATGACTGAATATAGCTAAATTTAACTAAGGGATTTTATTTTTATAGAATATTTTGGCAGTACTTAATAACTTGGCCTAATAGCGTACTACTTGAACCCTTAAATAACAAGACTGTATCTTCATATTCTTGGCCAATATTTTCATTACGGCTTCCATCAGGATACTTAATGACATTTTATGGTGCATGAGACACAGGAAGAGGACCAGAAGCACTTATTCTGTATTTATTAAATCATCCTCAAATGACAATGTCATTCCTGTTTGCAGAAGTAGATGGATTTCTGTGATTTCCTTTCTTCCTACCACTTGTTCCGGGTTCACTCAACAACTGCCCTGCTACCCAGAAAAGCAAGGCTATACTGAAAGCCAGGCTAGCACGAGGGAAGACATTTCTGACAGTAGTTCCCCTCGCCCCCACCCTCTCCCCCTCCCTCCCTTCCTTTAAAAATTTCCTTCTTGTAATGAGAATTGGAACGAGGGCCTCACACATGCGGGCAAGTGTGCCGGTGCCGAGTTACACTCACACTTTTATCCACTTTTTATTTGGAGAGGGTCTCACTAAGTTCCCCAGGCTGACCTTGAACTTGTGCTATTCCTGACTCAGCCTCCTGAGCATGGGTTCCAGGCTTGTGTCACTGTGTTTAGAATTAATTTTGGTTTTTAAGAAGCTTCATGAGCTCCATGAAAAAGCTCCATAAAAAGCTCTGATGAATTTAAATATGCCGATCTTTGTCAGGTCAATTAGACAGTTGTTAAACACACACAATCGCTAATTTCATTGATGATGGCATTATTATCTGTTTGATGAATGGGGCTCAAAAACCTTGCACATTTTCTAAGTTTTTGTCTTTCTTTTCTCCCCCCACTCATTCTGTAGGCCAGGGCGGCTGTAAACTCGCAGCCATCCAGGTGCCTCAGGCTCCCAAGTGCTGGGATTACAGGAGTGTGCCTCTGACTGAACAGCCTCTCCACAGTCCACTCTGGCCTCTATTGGCTGACTCCCTTCATGGCTAACCCTCCTCTCTCAGGTATGCTGACTCTCACGCTTCAGTGCACAAACTTTCTAAGTGATCTTATCAAGACCCATTAATATTCCTAAAAGGGCACTTTGAACAAGTTGTTCCTGACCCTAAAACACTTCCCACTCTCCGAGTAATTTTTTTCAGCAAGCTCAAGGTAGCCCTCGGCAAGCTGGCCCAAACTGGCTTCAACCTGTGACTCTCATTGTTACCCACACAAATCCCTGTTTCATTTGGGTGGGTCTAACCACTCTTGGAATATCTTGCTTACTTCAACTTAGAACAGTTATTAATTTAGTATATTTATTTACTCTCTATTGTTTTTTCGACCCACGAATGACTTTCTTCTTGCTGTTCTGATCAAGCATATTTTATTTTTAGATCTAGCTCAAATATCAACACTTTTTGGAAACTTCCTTACTATCCTATTATCTCCCAGTTATGTCTTCTCTCAAAGAACAAAGAACCATCTTCATGGTACAGTTGTGTACATGCTGTGTCAAAAGATAATACCGATGATGCTAGTCAGTCACATATATGGCTGGTTTGCTATTGCATGTGAGTTTCTGAGAGCTTTGTCTTCATCAAAGTGCCTGGCACATGGAAACTAATCAGTCAACACTGTTAGTTTTAACACTCATCAGTATCAATACACAACCCAAATAGCATGTCATGCCCGAGTGGCATAGAAAGAAAAAGGTAGAAGCACAAATGTGGTCAGAATGACACACAGAGAAAGCTGAAAGGCACTGAGAGACAGAGACAGAGAGAGAGGTGGGAGGGGATTACAGTGAGTGTCACTGCCAATGTCCTGAGTTAGTTAATATTGACTTCATACTCTATGGCAGTGTGCGCAACAACACAGTTCCAAACCCAGAGAGTTTTTCCAGAGAGGATGGTTGTAAATAACTTGCAAAATGACTGTGAAATAAGTCTAGATTTTTTTTTTTTTTTTTTTTTTTGCATTTCTTGGAAATCTCCCTATAGAACCCCAGCCATGGGGGAACATAAAAATGAGAAGTACAGTGCAAAGAACATATACATGAGGGAGGTTCAAATCTCTGTTCCACGTTTCTTAGTTGTGTATCTTGGGTTGAGAAGCAATGTCATCTAACCTCCATTACCTCGTGTGTAACCGGAGGGATTATTGTGTGGCTGTCTAACAACATACAAGAAGTATCTGGCACAATGCCTGGTATATAATAGGCCAGCTCGTTAAAGGGTAGGCTTTCATAGTTTTTTCTGTATTGCCTGCGGTATTTTCACATGGGGTTTGGTGTGCATACCTGTCTGTCTTTCCTCTTTATTCCACAGCTACTAAGAAAACAAGCAGAAAAGTGTTGATATTCTGTTAGGGGTTCTCAAAGTATGCTCAGTGTTCTGGGGAGACTTAGTGTTAATCTTAACATGTGACTGGGCCATTAGTTGAAAGTATAAGATCAATACAGAATCTTAGGGAAAGGTCCTGGGACCATGCCTGGAACTCCGATCTGCAACAGTTACGCATCTGTCAGCAGGATTCTGCTTTTGGTAGTTGCCAGTCTCTACGACAGTTTCAGTGAGCAACACTGACTTACTCATCTAAGATAGCTGACATAAAATATTGCTGCCTTTTAAATATCTCATCACATTAGATATTTTAATGGCCAAACTAGATTTGGCACGTCTAACCCTTCTTGCTTTTTACTATCTTTTGCTTAAAACATGTCTCTTCTATTTTTTCTATCATTAAAGAAAGGCAGTTACACTCACGTATATCTGATCTTCAATAAAGAAGCCAGAAATACAAACTGGAAAAAAAGACAGCATCTTCAACAAGTGGTGCTGGTCAAACTGGATGTCACAGGTAGAAGAATGCAAATAGATCCATTTTTATCACCCTGCAGAAAACCTAAGCCCAAGTGGATCAAAGACCTCAACATAAAACCAGATACACTGAACCTGACAGAAGAGAAAGTGGGAAATAGCCTTGAATGCACTGGCGCAGGAGATAACTTTCTGAACAGAACAACAATAGTTCAGGCTCTAAGGTCAACACTTAAGAAACGGAACCTCATGAAACTGAAAAGCTTCTGTAAGGCAAAGGACACTGTCAATAAGACAAAACAGCAGCCTATAGAATGGGAAAAGATTTTCTCCAACTCCACTTCTGATAGAGGGTTAATATCTAAAATATATAAAGAACTCAAGAAACTAGACTTCAACAAAACAAACAATCCAATTAAAAATGGGGTACAGATCTAAACAAAGAATTCTCAAATGGCTGAGAAGCACTTAAAGAAATGTTCGACATCCTTAGTCGTAAGGGAAATGCAAATCAAAACTACTCTGAGGTTCCATCTTACACCTGTCAGAATGGCTAAGATCAATAACAGAAGTGACGGCTCATGCTGGCAAGGATGTGGAGCAAAGGGAACACCCCTTCACTGCTGGTGGGAATGCAAACTTGCATAACCATTATGGAAATCAATATGGTGATTCCTCAGGAAATTGGAGCTAACCTATCTCAAGACCTAGCCATTCCACTCCTGGGCAAATATCCAAAAAAAGTTACATCCTACCAGAAGGACACATTCTCAGTATTGTTCATAGCAGAAATTGGAAATAACCTAGATGTCCCTCAATCTAAGAATGGGTAAATAAATTGTGGTACATTTACACTATGGAGTATTACTCAGCTATTAAAAAATGACTACACGAGTTTTGCAGGCAAATGGATGGAACTATAAAAAAATCATTCTGAGCGAGGTAATCCAGACCCAGAAAGATGAACATGGCGAGTACTCTCTTATATGTGGATATTAACTGTTAAGCAAAGGACAAAGGTGCTGCAATCCACAGACCCAGAGAGACTATGCAACAAGGAGGGCCCCAGTGGGGACACAAAGATCTCCCTGGTAAAGGGGAAACGGAACAGACAGTGCAGGTAGGCTAGAGAACGATGGGAATAGGAAGAGAAGTGACCAGATGTGGGGAGAGGGATGGAGGGAGAGAATCTATGGAGAGACAACTGGAATTGGAGGACATTGCGGGGGAGATCTGGAGACCTTAGGTAGTGGAAACTCACTGGAGTCCAAAATGGAGATCTTGGCAAGGACTTCTATCAGTGGGTGACGGGGAGTCTGACCAGGCCTTCTGTAACTGGCAGCTCCCAGTAGAGGGACCCAGACACCATCCCAGCCACAAAATATTAAGACTATATAACCCATCCTCCCACTGGGATAATGGAAGGACAGTACTCCATGCCAAAGGAGAGAATCTATGCCTGATTCTGCAAGGTAGGTCAGGAACTAGAGAATAGATAGCCAAGAGATGATTTCTAATGATATCCTGAGTACCTAGCCCAGTCTTTATCAGACAGGCTTCCTCTGGCAGCTGATGGGAGCAGATGCAGAGGCCCAGAGCCAAATATTGTGCAGAGCTCAGGAAACCCACAGAAGAGGGGGAGGAGGAATTTTGAGGACTGGAGAGGTCGAGGACATTAGGACAACAAGCCCCATGGAGTCAATGGGCCAGCACTCCTGGGGTCCCACTGAGCCTGAAGTGTCAGACGCAGAGCCTACAGGGTCTCCTAGATTAGATATGTCACATGATTTTCTGGCTTGGTGTTCTTGCAGAGAACCTACAGGCTAGAGTGTAAGTGGGGGTTCTCTGATACTTCTGCCTGCCCTTGGGACCCATTTCCTCCAGATGGGTTGCCTAGTCCACCCTTGATGTAGAGATTAGTGACCGGCCTTTGTCCAATCTTGTTGTGAGCTGTTTGAGCAGTAACCCTGGGAGGACTGCTCTCTTCAATGGGGAGAAGAGCCAGTGGGGATGAGGAGGGTAGATTAGGGGGAGAGAGGAGATTGGGGGAGCTGGAAGGAGTGGAAGGAGGGGTGCCAAGATGTATTATGTGAGAGAAGATAAATAAATAAATAAATAAATAAATAAATAAATAAATAAATAAAGGCTGTTAGAGAAAACTATCCTGACAAGGTTTTAATGTGTGTCACTTCTTTAAGCAAGTATACAATAGGAGATGAAAAACTCTGGGGCTGACGGTATTCTATATTTATCTTTAGCTTTGAAGGAAGTCTTTCCCCTCATAATAATGACAACCAATCTAGTAACTCTTTCAATTTAGGAAGATTAGAAGTCACAGGCAGAAATACACTATAGGATTCTCTGAGGGGGGCTCTGCCCGAGTGCAGTATGTTCATATTGATCAGATAAGGTACATAACGTTTCAAAACTTATCATGGTACAATATTTTCAGATTATTTTTCCTACATAGTTCCCCAAACTGAATTAGCCCAATAAAACATGATTTGTTCTGGCTGCTGATCAGACTACACTACCTCTGCAAACTTTGCTGTGTTTCAAGTTTTGTTCTGTTTCATAAGGCTTAGCTTATATAAGTCAGCAGCTGCAGATTAGAATTCTTTATGGCAAGATGTTTTTTTAATGAACCAACTTGAAAATATTTCTAAAATTCGTTCACACAATATATTTTCCAGTAAGTTATGTAATTGTCCAATTAAGCAGTTTTAATTCCTTAGATGTTCTGTGATTCTGAGTTTCCTCTTAAGATGATGTTATTAAAAAACAATTTTAGAGAGTCACATTGGAACATAAAAAGGACATTGGAAAGTATGAAATAACCTTTAAACAAGATGCTTACCTATGTCTAAAATCTTTATTTCTTGGTGGAAGCAGATAAAAGAAAGGTAAAAAAGCAGAGTTAGAAAAGGCTTCTAAAATATAATGAGATCAATATTGAAGTTTTAATTACTTGTATGGAAAATTGAAATTTAAGCTGAAAGAACTCAGGCAATGAACTTTGTAGGCAAAAGCTTATCAAACTACTACCAGATCAGGTTGATTTTGAAAACCACACTTAGCAGAGACAACACCATGCTGTTTTTACTATTTGCAATATGGCTAATGAATGAGTTGACCCAACTGAACATCCAATATTCTGGTTCATTCACTATCACATCTTGATTCCAGAGAAAACATCTTGGGCCTCCATTTCAACCATTGTGAAATAAAAGGTGAATTTCTGTGCTGTGTATTTACTCTAAGGAAAATTAAAGAGATTAAAAAAACTATAGTTTACCTTTTAGTCCACAGAAAAATAACTGGATGAGTAAGATATTTCCTGTATTAGACAACTTTCTACTCTTTTACACATTAATAAAACTACGGATTATTGCCCTTTTATCTTTAGTTAAGAATTGAGTGCTTTTTAGGATAAGTTTGAAACTGTAGGGATGTATGTTTAAATAAATAAGTCAGCACATCATATCCAACTTCATTTTTAAGGGTATGCTGGTCTTTGATTAGAGCCCCCAATAAAGGAAAGACATACCTTAATTCTAAAACACTTGTCACGTTCCCGGAAGGGAATATCCGTCGGACATAGTTGAAATCCCCTACATACAGACTGCCATCGATCCCACAGGCTAGTGCAACTGGTGCCAGCAGCTTGTTCCCATCAGCCTGACCATTGCAACTTGGGCATGAGATGCTGCGCCTCCGACCATTGCCCATGATGCTACTGACCACTGGAGGCTGCTGGGAGATGAACTGATTTTCTCCATTTCCTTTGTAGAGTATTCCTGGAAGAAAGTGCCTTTTTCTTATGATGTAAATGAACAATGAAAGGCAAACACGCCCCCCCACGCCCCCAAATCTCACTATGATGCAGTGTCTTTTCGATTTAGAACTGGAAACAAGTCCTCCACTTACCTACTGTGAGGTAATCACATGATAAACCGCATAGGGTTTATTGAGAAAGTACTGTCTGTTATGAACTGCAAGACTAGTGAGAGGAACAAGAGACTAAGAAGAAGAAATCAAAACCCAAATTCTCAACACCAGTGATTCTCAAGCTTGCTACACACTGGAACAGTCTGGAGCATGGTAAAGAATACTGATGGCTGGCCTTACCCCAAGAGTTTCGGATTTAACTGGTCTGGGTGCAGCCTCGGCGTTCAGATTTTTAAAAACTCTCCAAGTGATCTTAATGTGCAACTGAGTTTGAGAACCATGCTCTCTATAATATTCTTCGGGGAACAGAAAGTTTGCCTAATTGTTAATCAATGTGGAAAATATTACATATCAGCCTGATTAATAAAAATGTACCTTGGGAATATGAGCTTCTTATGCATTTACCATGAGTTTTAAAAAGCTAAATATATTTTGCGGAAACACAATTAGAAAGCATTTATTTATAGGTCTCCTGATAGTAAGCACACAACCTACCATTGAGCTATATACTTGGCCTATGGAGGTCTATTTTTTAACTCTACCATACTGTCTTGCTTCACAATCATCTGATATATATATATCACATCGCGTGTGTGTGCGTGCGTGCGCGCACACACACACACACATATGTATACAGGTGAGTATGTATATGTAATGAAACTGATTGCAGAAGGCCAATTTGTTTTACAAACTGAACTCTGCTTTAAGGCATGAAAGTGTCAATGATTTTACAAAGACAAAAATGCCAGTCTGTTGCTTAATGGCCTTCATTGAAAATGTGAGAACAAAATTCTAAAGGAATATTCAATATTTTCCTAGTAAGAAGCTAGATTTGAGTTGAGACTTAATTTCAGTTCACTTTGCTGTTATCACACGCAGATCAATGGCTTGAGTCTGTTATCCGCTGGCTTGTCAGTTGTTCCTGTCCCATGCATATTTCATGACACTCCTCAGTGTGTTAGTACCTGTATTAACCACTTGCTGCTTTGACTTTAGAGCTGCATATACTGTATTTATTGGGTGTTCTATGCTTCAGAGTAGTTCTCAGGGCTAATGACTGCACTTCTTAGTAGGTAGACTGTTAAAAGAATAATCTTGTGAAAGCACAAACAGAAAACTCGAGAACGTGATTTTTCCTCCACTTTGGGATAATTTAAGTGAAGAAGTGATCAGAATAATTACATTCCCCTTATAGCTCAGTACATTTTAGGTGCATTTTGTGATTACCTTTTTAAATGCCTTGCTATTTGGGTGATGTAATAATCATGGCCAATTTACATAAAGAAATCAGCAATGATAAAACAGGTTTATTCAAATTTAAGGGAAAATAATTTAAATAAGTCTGGATCATAACAAGAGATGAAATGCTTTTTGCCTTGAATATTCAAAGAAGACACGGATGGTACCTAAGATTTCTTCTTTCTGTGATTACATTATTTGACAATTATGGAAGTATCATTTCCTGGGAGAGTTGGTTCTGCAATTTTTATCAGAAGAACCCTATGAGTCAGCCTACTGCTCTGCTGCATCTACTGATTTATGCCATGACTTCGAATGATTGGCCCTTCACCAGTCTCCTCTATTACAGCACAACAGAATGATCAGCATTATGATATCTGTCTCCATGCTCCAGGATGCTCGAACAAACACCTGTCACAACCTACATCTGTGTCTCCTCTTCTGTAATATGTCTATAGCTCATTCACCTTGTCACAGTTACAAGTCTCTTTGTTTATTCAATTAGACACATGTCACCTTGGAAAGTCACTACTTGTCAAACTGCTCTTGGATAAAATTTGAAAGTGCAGTCAGTTCACCATGGGACTTAGGTGACCTCACATCTTAAAGTAACATATTTTACAACACAGAATTTTTGGCAGTTCAGTTTTTAAATTTGACCTGGTAGTTTAGTAAAAACCTCCTATATATTATTCTGGTTTAGAATGTGTGTGTGTGTGTGTGTGTGTGTGTGTGTGTGTGTGTGTGTGTGTATAATGCAACCTCCATGATATCTATATACTTCCTAATCTTTATGACTACTATAATCAAGAGTCTCAACAGTGGTGAGTTACAGGAGTCCTGCTTGGGCTTGATGCCTATACTTTCTCAATTGCTTTATAGTTAGTTCCTTGGAGAAATCCGGTTGCCAACTGGTTATGAATTTTACACTATTTTCATCAGGAGTAAAACACAGCTAGGACAGTGTCCCCCAGGTTTGTTTGTGAAGGACTCACACAGGAATATTGAAATACGTGGAAGATGTGTGAAATATAATTCTGAATAATATAATCAGGAGCAGTTACATGGTTGGCACACGCCTATGTATTTTGAAAGACCACGATTCGGCTTAGTATTACTGACATAACAGATTGAGACTACCACCACTTCAAACAACACCTGTGTTTCAAGGGAAGCTCGGATATAACATATGGAGGGTTCTCCTTGGGTGGGAGTCCCATTTTCTTCTTTCTTCTTCTCCTCCTTCTCCTTCTCCTTCTCCTCCTTCTCCTTCCTCTTCCTCCTCCTCCTCTTCTTCTTCTTCCTCTTCTTCCTCTTCTTCTTTTTTTTTAAGTTTTAAAGTTTTCTAGATAGTGCCAGACTGTCTGTGTAGCCAAGGATGATCTTGAACTTCTGATCTGCCTGCCTTCACCTCTTCCTAAGAACTAGAATTGTAGGTGTATGCCACCAAACCTGCTTTATGGGGTGATGTGGACCAAACTCAGGGGTTTCTGCATGCTAGGCAACCACTCTACCACCTTAGCTACATCCTTGCATTTATAATATATGTGCTGTGTGTGGTGCTTGAAATGGACTCTGTTCCCAAACTTCTGGAATGAAAGCTGATGACCGGGACACATGGGAAAGGGGGAGAGTTAAACACTGCTGTAAAAACAGCAAAGGTATGCGGAGTATTTCTGTTTTGTCGGTATTTCAGAGTGATCCACTCCTCAGCGTCCATTCCTCAATGAAAGGCATCCGCATTTTCATATACTGACTCGGAAAGTATTTTCGAGTCAGTATTAAGACACATCCTCTCCCATACTCTTATTTTTAAGGTCAGAACAAATATCAAAGAAATACCACTCCAAAAAAGTGACCATCAACTATGAACATTTAATTCTGTGATAGTCTTAATTCAACATTCCAAATCTTTCAAAGAGTCAAAATGGGTATTATTCAGCAGACATGGGCATTTCCTCTAGCTATCCACAGGACAGTAGAGACTTCTCAGTATGAGAAGGCTTAAATCAGGTTAGAGTTGGTTACCTTACAGCTCCTCTTTTCTAACAAAGCACTTTTGGTTGCTCTGACATGTGGACAAGCATGTGAGCAGAATGTCAGAATACAGCAGAGGCAACAGAATTCCTTCCCACTGGTGCTATTCTCTAAGCCAGGGAACGATCCAACTGCGTAGGGCATGTGCTCTTGTTCTGTGATGTCCAAAGTATGTTTATCTAGCGAACATTTATTATCATAGTATCAGGTCTGCTACAAGTAGTATTTTAGTTTTTTTTCCTCTCAACTTATTCATTTATATTTTCCCTAATAGTCACAAAAAAGCTACAGTATCTTTTGAGTTTTCTTGTTTTTTTTTTTTTTTTTTTTCCAGTACAGACTAAACATAACTTGAGAAAAAAAAAAAAACAACCCTCAGACACTTGGAAGAGACTACTTGCCTAAGAGTCAAGAATCTACTGGAAATCTCTTGGTAAGGCCACATGGATTTTCTTTATCTTTGCTTAAAATAAGTCATTTTGCCTCCAGTTTTGGTAACCTTTCCTAAAGCCCTTTCACACACACACACACACACAGCTGGGTAGAATTAGGTACTCAGAGGTGAATCTGGGGAGAGGGCACCCACATACACAGAGAGATTTCTCCAAGGTCAACAGTTTGCACTGTAATGGGAAAATCACTGTGACAATGGACATAGGGACGTTTTAAAATTCAGTAAGAGAATTATATAATGCCAAGGCTTTTCTGATCTTCAAATTTTTCAGAGGACATAAAGTTGCTGCAGTGTAAGCAGTGCTAGGGTGGGTAATGTGAACCGTGAGCAAGAGCTTACCGTTCTGAACATCCAGCACGTGATGCTTATCCAACGTCCAGCCGCCCATGTTGGAAGCATCCAACTCATAGCCTTGCAAAATGGCAGTCCTCTTCTCCCACAGAGTCAGGTCCAAACATGACTCATATTCGTACCCCACTGACACTGTAAGCAAAGCACATCACGGCTCATCCTCTCAAACTCTGAGGCAAAGGAAGCTATTTTATGATTTCACAGTTGTGTTCTGAGATAATAGCTCTAGTCGCTGAGTAAGCAGTCTGTTCTTCTGTAAGGAGATTTGACCACACAAAAGTTAGGAACAGCCATCTCCAAAGGGTATTCCATACGGATCTAACAGAAAATAAGCGCGCCTTACCACTGTTACAAGGAGCTCCCAGCACGACAGTGAGTCTGAATTAGGGAACTAGTTGAATAATTCTAACAAGCAAGTTAGCAGCAAATTTTTGTTAGACAAAACCAACTGAAAGTAATACTTGCTATATAAATAATCAGAACTGTTTAGTTTCTAAGAAATTGTGGAAAATATTTACAGTATTTATACATATCAGGAATCAATGGCAAAATTAATAGTAAAACAATACAAATTTACGATTAAAAGACTTTTCAGAGTTTACAATAAACCAAAAATTTAAAATTTTAGAAAAAAGGGAAAATTAGTAACTAGATGATTGGTGAGAACTAATTCAACTCTAAATTAGGTATTAATTTTGGAGAACAAAAAAAAAAATCGATTTTTTTTTTTTTTTTTTAGTAAAATTGAAGATATAAACCCCATGGTTTTCTTCGGTGTTGATGTTCTGACTTGAGACTGAAGCTGTGTTTGACATGTCAAGCTTTGAAGGTTCTGTCTGGTCATTCAGAGATACAAGTGGCCTGACGTTTTCAGATCAGCCTGCCACCAGCCCTCTGGTCAGAGAAGCTGAAATAATTCTTGGATCCAAATTTTGTTTGATATTGTGCTAAACATCATTACGATTAAAACTACCTCGCTGTCACATACAGAAAACATTAAAACGATGACAAAAACCAGCGAGGTCAAGTGATGAAGGAAAGAAATAAATAGGAAAGGACACCACAGGAAAAGAAATAAACAGGGAAACAGCAACAAGGAGAAAGAACACAAAACCTGAAATTCAGAAGACAATTCTAGTCAGAGGTGCTGACAGTCTTTCTTCTCTTCATGTGGGATATATTCCCTTTACCACAGAGGATCTAAAACAGCCAGTCTATGACTATCCCAGATGAACTTACTGCTTATCTAGCCACCTGCCACAGGTTCCTGATAATTCTTTGTAATTCTGACCTTGAACCCACTTTTCAAATGCAGAGGGGATATCCATGAGACTTACCAACTGCTTCAGACAGACCGTAGACTTTCTGATTATATGCATCTGTCTTATCCCAGATAAAAGTGTAGGCCAAGTTTGGTGAGGCAGGAAACCACTTCTGGAAGAGTCTCCCAACCACAGCGACCATCAGATGTACCTTCATGAGGTTAAATGGAATGATGGCCTGGGTCATGGTGATTTTAAGAACCGACTTGTACCCCGCAGCTCTGGAACTCAGGTAGGAAAGCTTCAAATCCGTTCCTGGAATTGTGGTTTCTTCATGCAGGACCTAGGTTTTGAACAAAGCACAAGCTTCTGTCTGAGATCCTGTATGCATAGCTTGAGAAGATACAGTGAACAGAACCCAGCAGACCACTTAAAGTAAGACACAGCTGGGTTACCATTCAAAAATAACATCTAAGCTGTTATCTTATCTGATAGTTATAAACAACTCTGCTACCAGCCTAATGGTCTCCTCCAAAAAGCTTGTCATGTATTCTGAGTTAATGACACTAGTCATACAGTTGCTGGCCCCCTGACCTGCTGGTTTGGTAGCCGCAGTAGATTTTTACCAACCCATCTTCTATTCCAGTCACTCGGAGATGAGAGCTGACATTCGCACAATGGTTAGCTCAGGAGAGGAACATGTCCTTAGCTGGCCCTTTAGAGATTACACCTATGCCTATGGTCTCATTAGCCTACCTGGGTTGCTGTTAGATGTGCACGCCAACAAGGAAGGCAAAGTCATCTGGGCTAAACTGCAGTCGATTCCATACACACTGGGAGGTTCTCAAACTTAATTACATAGCCAACTACAGAACCAGAGATTTTTTGATGACATGGTAAATGAGCTACAGTTTTAAAGTTGTGTGTGTCTTTCCCCCCGAGAATAACTAAAATGTACATATAAGATAATCAAAACATACTTGTGACTTCTGCCTGTAAAAAGTTACCGCTATCCACGGAAGGACTCCTCTATTACACATGAAATGCATTTTTAGCCCTATGTTTAGCTGTCAGCGTGAACAGCACAGTGGACGGTAACAAATTTATGCGGTATGCAAAATTCCTTATGCTCAAATATCACCTAATGATTCTGAAAAGCATGTGTCGTATATAAAAACTTTTAAAGAGTTTTCTGAAGAGATTCTTTCTACTAATGGTATTAGTTTTGTGACTAACAACAGATCTTTAAAGGCTTCCCATGTATACTGTAAAGTGCAAGGCCACCTTTGTTAAGAACTTGTGCCTATCTTACTAACCCATTAAAATGCTTCTTTCTGCAGAAGATGGATACCATGACAGACATTCACAATGGATCAAGCTAAAAGAACAACCAGCCATGGGAGGCCCAAGGCTAGATTCCCCACATAAGGGAAGACTGTGAGAGCCGGAGAGGACCAGGACACTTCGACTATCTACAACAGGGAGCTCGCACCTGTGAAATCAGCAGCAGAGTTGCCGAAACAAGACCTGGAAAATGAGACCATCAACTGACATGCCCATGTGGATGGTGTAATTCCCACAAGGTCCTACCCTAGCTGAAGAGCTACAGGTAATTAATGGCTTCTGAGAGAGGGAGAATCAGTCTTTCCAGGAACGAGCCCTCTGGTGAGTTATCCAATCCCAAGCCGTCAGCCATAAACATACAAACATGAGCAACACTGAACAGACTCATTTGGCTTGTTTATACATACACATGTATAGATATATGTGACACTAATTAAAGAAGAAGTCATTATTTTAGAAGGGGTGGAGAGGCACGGGAGAGGTTGGAGCGGGAGAGGGAAGGGTAGAAATGATGTAAATATAGTACTCACATATGAAATTCTAATAATAAATAAATAAACAAATAAAAAGTAATTCGTGCCTGAAACAGGGTGCTTTCTCTAGAAAGAATCAGATGTCATTCCTAAGCATTAATGTGTTATGTGCGTATGTATATATGTATAGTCATAATATGTATAATTATAATTATATATTAATTATATAACATTATTTTACATAATTAATAATGCTAACTATAATTATATAATCAGAATATGTTAGTATATCAGTATGTATATATACATACATACATATATATGTATACATATATGTATATATACATACTTTATATATATATACTTTATCACTATATATGCTAATTAATCAGTCACAAATGACTGCACTTGGAATAGTGGTTCAATGTTCACCCTGCCTCTCATGCAGCACAATTAGGAATGAAGCACACAGATTTGGCATCTCCCAATTTTAGCCTCTGGAGTAAAACTCCAGCTACTACGGACATGGCTATCAGTCTGAGGAACCAAACACACAGCTGAAGCTGGCTTAGAGCAATGAACTAAACCATCTTCCACTCTGGTCCGAGAAGCAGTGCTGGCACGGAGAGGGAGGTGAGGCAGGGTAACAGATTAGGAAGGCACGGCTCTAACATGTCAGTTCAATACAACGGGGCGTCTTTACTAGACATGCCGACTGGGTTCAGCTGTAGAATCATCCATCGTAAGGGAAACGTTTGTGAACACACCGGACCTTTTTATTTTTATGCTTCCACTCCATCCACTCAAAAACTTCTTAAGCCTTCCCCAAATCCAAGAAAACCATGAGATTTAATACTGGTGGAACGCTTATAAGCTGATACGATGAAGAGTGGACATTCTAAAGGGCACTCATTCTATTGCGATAGGATGAAATGCCAAAGCATTAGTTTGTAAAACAGATTTCCGTGAATCCTGAGGGGCCCAGAAAATATAACTTATTTCCTCTTAATTTATTTTCAAGGTAACTTCCCATATGTTTGATAGGCTTTCTAGTTGCAAGGGAATTAATAGTCACTTCCTGTGACCCGCTAGGAGTTGCTTCTCTATTTCAAAATATCCTGTTATTCTTCGTTTTAATAACCGATTATTGTCCCTGTCATCATTAACCTACTTCCATGGAAAAAATATCTGTAATAAAGTTCATTAAGAGCGCATTTCTCCTATGTAATTTAACCTTACCATGTTATATTTTATTACTAGGAAAGATAAATCCTGCCAAAATGGGAAAATACACCATTAAGCCCACTTGTGCCAGCTGCATCGTCTGTTAGCCCTGTTCTTGACCCTGTCGAACACTCAGAAGCTACATCCTGCCACTGTCTCCCTGTATCTATTCTGCTCCCTAGCCGGCTAGCTCTTGATAGTTACGCACACTTGCAACCGGAGCTCCGGCCAGGTGATAGACATGCAGATAAAGCAAGTGAGAGTCTGTTCATTATTTCTGTCTCCTGCCAGTTACGTATTTTGCGGCTCGAGTTAGCCAGGCCCTTGGTTCCATACTGCCTCAGGAGTTCAAAGTCTCTCCTGGATGGATTTTCTTTGGCCTCTTTCCCCCACCATTTAAATTATCTTCCTGCTTCGATTATTCTTGTTTTACATTTCTTCATTTGTCTTGTGTATGGGAGGGATCGATGGGTGCATGGAGGTCAGAGGCCAATCTGAGGGAGTTGGTTCTCGCCTTCTGCCACTTAGTCCTGCGGATCAAACATCAGCTTTACCCACTGAGCCATCCCACCAGCGCTGTCCTCCAAGTTTTACACATCAGGACTCTTGTTGGCCACAACGCTGCTGCCACTCATTTTTCTCCATGGGAATGCTGCTCTCCTGCCTTATTCTGTCCCCTCACTCTGTAGGGCCCCAATCCCTCAGCGATGCTGCTGCAGGCTCACTCAGGAATTGCCCTCAACCTTGAACTCCCAGCTGTTCATTCAAATGTTTCCTCCACTGACCACAGGGTACACATCTTAGTAATCTTTTAATCCTTGTTGAGTACTTTGTACATCGTAGGCGCTCAGGTAAACTAAATGCTTACCTACCGTGTAAATGAAGAGCAAAAAGACTGCATACATTCACAGACCTGTTGCCTGTCTGAAACACATCACGGTGAGTAAAATTCACTAGACATCTGTCAACCTCTGGACAGCTACTGCTTCTGACTGAGGTTGTTTTAGAACTAAGAAGTTCCAAGTTACAAGGTGGACCCAGAGAAGGAAGTTTCAGATTGCGTAAAGTCACAGTGAAGTTCTCAGAGCACCAGCTCCGAGTTTACTTGGCTGCCTGTTTACAACCTACACATTTCTGGCCAATCTTTTGTCATCTCTGTCTGCCCTTCCCTGATAGCTTATCTTGTCCATGTTTTAAGTGCTTCTGTGTGCTGGACTCCGGGATTTCTACACTTAGTTCCAACCTCTTCCTAGACTCACTCTCTCAAAGCTTCCACTGACACGTCACCTTATCAGAGAGATCTTTTCCAACTACATGATATAAGATTCTCCACCTCTGTTCACTTTACCCTGCTTTATAATTTTAAATACGCCTTATCAGAATTTTACGTATATTAACTGTTTGGTGTTTCTTCTCTCTGTTTTGTAACCTTGTTGAGGTCAGGTACGCTGACTGGTTTATGAGCGGTTCTTTTTTCACAATGACTGCTATAGAACAAGTGTTTCGGACTTGTCTGATGAATGCATAGGACAGAGCTGCTCTGAGTGCTTGCAATTTAAAGACTACGGTATTGTTGTTATTATAATTATTACTATTTATGTAGTATTGAGGATTGAAGCTTGAACCACACATGCTAGGAGAGTTCTTTATTAATGAGCAATGACCCCAGCTCCTTTACTACTTTTTGTTGTATTTTATTTTATTTATTTATTTTAAATAAGTTAATTTATTTTATTTTTTACGTGTGTGTGTGTGTGTGTGTGTGAAGGTGCTCTGGGAGGCAAGAAGGATGGAGTTATAGGTGGCTGTGATCTGCCTGACGTGGGCGCTGGGAACTGAACTCTGGTCCTCGGGCAGAGTGCATTTAGCAGCTGACCATCTCTCTAGCCTCATCTGTTTCTTATTTTGAGACTCAGGGTCTCACTAGGTTGTCCAGGGTGGCTTTTTGAAGGCCAGGAAAGTCCTGAATCTACAATACTCCTACCTTAGCCTCCTGAATGGCTGGAATTACAAGCCTGCACCATTGGCCTGGCTTTGAACCGCATAGTTCAACTTCACATTTTAGCATAAGGCTCATTAGCTTTGTGCCTAAGGTCCTATCTTTAAGCTCTGAAAGTTACTTCTAAACACAGGGTAAGGAAACAATCTATAGATATTTCAATAGAAAAAAATGAATAGTCAAATATGATTATTTCTTTAAAAGTTAGATATCCTAAGCAATACCAATTATTAGACTTTAAAACATGGCAACTAAGTTTCTAAGATATCACCTTTAGAAAGTTCATGTTTCCTGTCAGCAGACACAGTTTCTAAGACATTTTTCTACTCTAGCCCACATGCCACCTGTGAGAGAAGGAGACAGCACTAGAACCCCGCAACCGTTAACAAGTAATCTTTGGCAGCCCGTGACTGGGAAGCGTTCCGTGTGAAGATCCCGGCCGCTGGTCAGCTGTACCTGTGTCTCGGGGATGATGGGGCTGTCTTCGGGGGACGATCTGAAGAAGGTGGATAACGGCGATGACACAATGATGGGGCTCGGCCTCACAAACCCACTGAGGTCACAGCTGGGGATGTCGTTCTCTTCTTTCTTCATGACAAGGGTATCCATCACATAAAAGACATTCCATGGAATCCACACGGTGTGGTACTGAGTGAGGAACGGGGAGCGCTCGAACACCAAAGTCAGAGAAGCGCCGCCATTCGCCACCAAGTCGAACCTGAGAGCAGAGGAGAGGCACTTAGTCGGTGAGCCGCCTCCACGCAGCGACTGACGCTCTCAAGAGGATTCACAACAGAAGAATCTTTCCTCCTAATTTTCATATGAAATATTTTCCAGTCCACACCCTAAGGGAATCACATAGCGAGCACCCACACACCCTTTGTTTCTAGTGACTGATTTATGTATTTGCATCTCCCTAACTTCCTCTCTGTCTTTGGAACCATCTGAGCTTAAGTTACAGACAGCAACAAGTATCACCAATAAATATTTCAACAGGAATCGTCAAAGACAGAAAACATTCTCCGACAAAAACCACAATATTCTATCACGCCTCGGAAAGCGGGATGAACTTTTATAGCATATGAGTACCCGGCTCGCAATCTCTGCCCCTTGCACTGTGCCAGGATTCCAGAGTCTGAGAGCTGCTTTTCTATTAGAAGAGACAATAAAACATGATGGGTGATGGGTGCATGCCCAGCCTTACGCTTAAAGTACTTCAAACACAGACAGTGGGATGCGACTAACTCACATTCCGTCCTGGCGGGTGATAGTATATCCGTATTCCGAGTAGTGTAAAAATGACACGTTGACGCCGATGAGCGGGGTTCCATCGGCGGTGAGAACTTGGCCTCTGATGACAGACGCAAGGCTGTGGGAAAAGTCCAAGAGTCTGAATGAATCTCTGTCTACTCAGGCCAGCATCAGGATGATTTATACATAATTCAGGCTGAAGATGAAATATCACTATTGTACACAATCGAGCATTATTCACAAAAAAGCAGACCTGAAACAGTCCCAAGATAATGTTCCTTTTAATTCAAATTTACTTCTCTAAATCGCTGGTGTTTACCCTGAGTTTTAATACGTTGCAATCTGGTTTTTTTTTTTTTGAGTAAGACTAATAATTTAAGAGACGAATTTTAAAAATTATAAATGATGTTTTTTTCATATGTCATACATACGACAAACTCGAAGAGAAGTATACTTTCCAAATAATTCTGAGGCAATCTGTAAATCTGCTGGGACCACAAAGTACAAGATTTAAGGGAGCAATGAGGAACACGTGTGCAACAACTTCTCAACCGCTGCTGGGTTTCAGGGCATTAACGCTATTCAATGACTGCAGACCCAGGAGTTCTGTGTAAATCATCTTCTTTTGCTCAGCGAGACATGAGACACCTGCTTTCAGTTACTGGTTGATTTTCAAGTCGTTACTGCTCTGTGAAGCACCAGACAGCTTATGCAATCTGACTGCCATGCCATTAGCAGCTCCATTACATTAATTCATAATTTATATTATTTAGTGAGCTCAGCTTAAAAAAAAAGTGCACCTATGTTTTGCCTTTGGGGTCTTTTCATCGTGCCTTTTGAAATGTTTCCAACTGTGCTCACAAAATCAACTAGTTAAATGAAGATTTATTGACTCCTTAACGGAATGTCCTGTTACATCTCTGGTACTGAAATTGACGAAGTATGTGAACTCTGTCAAAAATGCTTGAAATGCGAAATTGGGTGAAGAATTTTGTGAAAAAGGAAAAACTATATATATATATATATATTTTAAAAGCAATTTTCTCAGATACACACTCATCAGCATTTCATAGAAGTGCACAGAACTGTCCTCATGACCCTTATGAATCTATACAAGGAAAGCAAGCATCAACCTCTTATTGAAAGGACTTTCTCCAGGGAGCACGTGGGTGCTATCCGATCCAATCAGGAAACTGATTCGATCATAGAAGGACTTGGCAGCTTGCTGAGATGGTGTCTGTAGACTTTGGCTAATGATATCCTGAGGATCAGGCAAGCCACGACAGTAAGGCTGATTTTGGCAGGAACTCTGCAGGCAGCAATCAGGATCCATGCAGTCAACGAGTCCATCTGCAGAGAGAGTAGCAAACCAGTTAGATGGATTTTCCTTATGCTTTGGTGTAGCGTGACTTGGGTCTACTGGCAAGTTTGTTTCACATTGGTTGATTTGCCTCTCTGATTCTGACAGTGATCTCTAGGAAGCATACTCTCTGAAGCCAGACGAAATACAGATATAATACTTGCATCTGCTTTTACAGAAAGTAAAGAGTGAAGATTGGTTGAAAGTAATCATGGAACATTTATTCGGAGTGAGGAATATGCATTATTGATGAGAACTCCTTGTTAGTAGGAAGGACTCAGGATTAGTGTAAACACAATTATTGAAGCCTGCTATATTTTAGAGAAAGGAACTAAGCACATGTCGAGAACAGGTGGGTACCCATGAACATCAAAGCTCTAAAATTTGGAAAAGTAAAGCAAACTCAAAGTGGGGAAGGGCTAACATAAACAAGCTAACATGAAATGGATGGGATTAGCCAGCCATTCCCCGAAGAAATAGTTTTAAGAGGAGTAAGTATGTTCCAGAGGGAAGAAAGACATTTCTCACACTTAAAGTAGGAATTTGATCTTCTACTTTGCTTTCCCTAAAATGCAGTATTATTTGAAAAAACAAAACAAACAAAAACAACAACAAACCATGGCAAATGTGAATTAGTCATGAAAATAGAAGTTAAATAAAATCAGTCATGAAACAGGGACCGTATTCGTGACAAAGAGGAGCATGGGTATAGTCACCAATGTCTTCTCCAAGAATATCACCCAGGAGTATTTGGTAGCCATAGCCACGTACTGCATGATATATTTCTATTAACAATGTGCTACCCGTAAGTCAGTGGTCTCAGAAGACCTGGGGCAGCTGCCTGCTAATGCTGCATGCTTGCTTATCCAGTGCATTGCCAGTGATACAACACTGTGAGGCACACGATCTGACATTGAGTACATAATATTTAATTGTGATAATAGATGATTATGTTGCTGGCTTATTATTTATTATGTGATAACACTTGCCATCACTTTAGAGTTAGAGTAAAACGAAAAGGTTATTTTAAACGATGTGACATGTTCCGACAACAGAAGCTTCATATATCTCATGGCTACTGTCTTTTATATTAGGAGACCACAGTAAGCGACTCCCTTACACATCTAGGTTTGCGTAAGACACTCAGATGTCTGCGTAGTGATCAAATGGTCTGGCGATGCAGTTCTCAGAGAGCATCTCCACCATGAAGTAAGGCACTAATGTAGTCTGTGAGAGGGATACCAGCAACCATGTGATACGTGAGTGGCTGTCAGTCACAGTGACAACATTGTGACTTAAAACTGGACCTGGCTGGTAATTGTATCTCTTAGAATAGATTAATAAAAAATAGTTTGAAGTTATCAAACACTCTTGGGATAACTGACAGGACAGTTTAAAAACCTTTACATTTAAGAAGCATGTTGTAACGTGACCCTCTGGCATTCAGATAAAAAATTTTAGCTGATGTCTATGTTTTATTTATAAATAAAGATGCTACTTTCAGTTTTTAAAAACTACCCTAATAATTTATTTGCTTTATACCATACTTAGTTTGCCTTTTCATCATCTCATGGCAAACTGAGACAAAGGGAAGTAACACCGCTGATGAGCTGGGAATCAGGCTCAGTGGGTAATGGCACCTGCCACCTGGGTCTATGACCTGAGTTCAATCCCCAAGACCCACATGGTGGAAGGAGAGAACTAACTCCTGCAAGTTGTTCTCTGACCTTCACATGCCTGCTGCAGCACACATATACCCATTTCACACACAAAGTAAGTAAAAATGTACCAAATTCTTAAAAAAAAAAAAAGAAATAGACTAAATTGAATGAAATTTCCAGTCTAGGAGGAGCTCAACAGCAACACAGGAGCAGTAAGCAGCAGGAGATGGAGGGGGTAGGACCCTTCGCCACTCTGTCCATGTGGGAAAGAGTAAAGTGACAGCTGAGCTTACTTCTGCTGCTCCCTCCCTGACCTCTAGATCTTCATGTCAGTATTTTGCTCTTCCAACTCTCACACCAAGTGCACATGCACACCCTCCTTCTTTGGGGTTCTGAAGTCTCAGGGAGCTGGAAGTGTCAGGATGACCTTCACGAACTCCCTGAGGAGACCCTCTGCCTCTCTGTCCCCAGGGTCCCCTGGGCTGAGGCTGTGACCCTGAGACTGCTGCAGCTATCTTCCTGCCACCAGAGGACCTTCCTCGAAATCAATCCGTCTCAGGAAAAGCAGAGTCAAAAGCTTGCGCAAAAACCAACAGGTCATACACAGTGGTCTCCCTGGGGTCGTTCAATAAGCTGCACTCGACCTTCTGGGCATCTCATTTCCAGAAGCTGGCATTCCTTTCTACTTTAAGTCTATTTGGGTTGGATTTTTCTTAATCCCTTGAAACTGGGAAAGAAAAAAAAAAAACCCTGAACTTATCCACAGATAGCAACTAAAATTCTCTTCATTATTTCCTTTGAAGTTTGGGGGAAATGAGTTTAACAAGGGGTACCTGACTAATATTTATGATGTTGGTCTCTTTTTACGTAAGTACTTTAAATGTTTGTAATAATTTCTAACCACATGGAAATGAATGAGTCTGAATTCCTGGCAAGAGATATTATATATTTTTCCGTATAGATGACATTTTTATGTAGATGTTGCATATTCCTAAGGTCATGGGTTGTTGATTATTTGAGGCAGAATGCTTATTTCTTTGATAAAAATCTAAAATCATGTGTTAAGATAATCAAATGAAACTGAGCTTTGGAATTTCATATAAATTTATCAAGATATTTCTTTACTCCTGAAAAAGCCATAAAGATGAAAAATGTCTAAGTATTTCTTGATATTTCTAGCAGAAGAAAGATGAGGCCACGCTGTGGCCTTATTCTTCACAAGGATATATTAGAATAATAACGTAAGAGATAGGCTTTTTTCCCCCTCCGTTTCTCTTGAAATAGAAACACTGTTTTCCAGACCAAGTTCTCTCAAGCAGTATAGATGATTGGCCTATTGCATCAATACCATTTTTTGACTTCAAAAACAAAATAAAACAACCCCTTAAAACCTATTTTATCCAGTAAGTGGTGACTTATGATCATATGTAGAGCTTTTAATGAGGAATCTTCAATATGTGCTCCATGATCTATTTCACTTGGGCACTCTTACTGAGCAGATTCAGAATGGGACTATATATGCTTAAGAAAGTAAGTAAACCCAGCCATTTTATATTCCTGTAGGCTTCCCCTTATAACCACTCCTTCACAAGGGAAAGTACTTTCAAATATCATATTTTGTCTCCGTTAATCTGGTAAATTAAGAGTTAACTGCTCCCTATCCCAATTCTCCCACAGTGTCTTCCCTTAGGCAATATGTGGTATGGCTGCCAAAGAGGAACACTCAGATTCAGCCATTCGTCTTTGTTAGTTTATAAAAAGCAAATGTACATCTGGCATGTAGTCTGCAGGTCATAAAACTGCATGAGATTGACACCTTCTGAACTAATCAGTTGGAAATGCATTTTTACAGGCCTCTCTGCTAACATCCATCAGAGAAAGAATCTCATTTTCAACAGGCAAGATGCAGGGACACACTGTTTGTTATTTTTCTGCAGAGTTTATCAGTAACTTGTCCAAGCAAGTGACGGATGGTTATGAATCCGGCTTCCTATGACTTGAGAAAACATTTTTCATTCTTTGTCTGCACTCATAGCAGTGAGGCCTATCTAGTACAACTAAGTTGATTACCCACTTGCCCAAATGTACACTGTAGCAAAATTGTCTCCGTGGAATAGCTTCTCCAGATCATTGGGATTTCCTTGTAGTCTCAAGAAATGTTACGTTGACTTATATTTAGCCTGGAATAGAAGCCATAACTAATAACATTAATCATAAAAAACCTAAAGATCAGAAAATTTCAAAGCTCATTGAATAGCAACCTTGATTATCAGTCAAGAGCCTTTCACTTGAAGTTGCACTGCAAGGGACACTCTGCTATAAAGTAGACATATAATTCATGCCTTCCTCTACTCGATTCTGAACACTATTGCTTTAGTTATATTCTGTCCATATTTTAGACACATTCTTGTCTTTCCTGAGGCATTTTCATTGGTCTTTAATAGTGGTTAGTAAGCTTATTTTATAGACTTCAAAGTAGTGGGTATTTTAGGTTTTGAGGGCCATGTAACTATGAAACAGCCCCTGCAAAAGAGTTCTGACAAAAGATAAATGGACAAATGCAACCTCATAATGTTTTAATAAAGTTTTATTTACAAATAACAGTCTGTGGCCACAGTGGCCAACCAACGGTCTTGCTTTCTACCCTGTCCTCTTTTTATAACATTTTATATCACTTTATATCATTCTTGACATATTTTTTTTTTCTGTCAGGTTTAATCAGCATACCTTTGGTCAAATTATTAAAACTCAGTCTCCAAGCTTTTTCTTAGATTATTTTGATGTTGGGTTTGTTCCGTTTGCCCAAACTCTCATTTTCTCCTTTAAAGTAGGGCCATCTTAAATTTGTTTGAATTTTTTTTTTAAAATTTTCTAACTGGAAAATAGCTACAGACTTTTCTCTTTTCCTTAACGATAATTAATGTCTATGACCTTTGCTTATCATCCACTACAAGGTCCAAATGCTCCCCAGGCAGTACTGTGGTTGTGAGATTTCATCAGTGTGAGGGTGCGCAGCTCATCAATCTTTCCAGTGGACATTTGGTAACATACACGGGCTCTTTCCACACTACTGAATGGGATCTGACTTTCAGTAGGTCCTTGATCTGTGGGGATCAGTGCTGCATTGGTGTGTCTGGTTCATACTCATGTAATTTCAATGCTCTTTTTAGCCGCATACTGTACAGAGCATCTTCCCTTCTCCAGACTTGTTTCTTTCCCTGCATTTCCAATTTCAATTTCAAATTCAATCTATCTATATTACTTTTCTTTGTAAAAAAACATATGTTTATTATTTATTTATGTGCATGTATCTATGCGTATGTGCACACGCATGTGGGTGCCTACAGTGCCCAGAATTGTGCATTGCATACTCTGAAACTGGAGTTACAGGTGGTTGTGAGCTGCCCAGTGTGGGTTCTGGGGAGCAAACTCTTGTTCTCCAAAAGAGCAGTGTGTTCCGACCATTGGGCAGTCTCTTCAGTTTCAACCTATCTCTCTACATCCAAAGTAGAAGCCTAAAGTCCATTTCATGATTTCTCTCCTCCCTTCCATTTTCTCAAACTCTAGTTCTTTTTTCCACCTTAACCATCACCTGAATGAGCTGAGTTAATCTCTCTCAAACCATCGTTTAGGCCATCTTGGTTTCTGAATGCGTGTGTGCTTGCGTGCGTGTGCTCATTGGCTCAATGAGTAGGTTAGGCTGTCTGGCCAGTGAGCCCCAAAGACTACCTGTGTCTGCCTCCTCAGCACTGGGATGATACACATGCACTACCACATCTGGCTTAAATTTTTTTTAACATGTGCTCCAGAGACCAAACTCAGGTTCTTGATGTTGTAGGCAAGAAAATTTTATCTAAACAAGTCAAAATGATGCTCAGAAGTGCCCATTGGTGTACCTTTATTATTATTTTCCCATCTTCAGACAATATCTAGTCCTTGAGTTCTTGTGTATTTTTCACTTCAGCAGTTACTTAAAAGTGTAACTCATTAACTGAATTAAGAAAGCCATAGAATTATAAAAAATATTAGCAGAAACTATAACACACATGCAAGTCTACGTATAGTCTTAAAAGGCCCTTGTTTAGGAACCATAGCTAGACTTTATGAATATAAAACTAAACCTCATTAAACCTTATTTTGTATTAGTTGACAAAAAAGTCTGTATGACAAGATACCATAAATTGCAAAATCAGAGGATAAGTAAAAATCCTGGGGAAAATATGTTCGACATACCTAGCAAAGAATAAGCTGTCTAGAATAAGAAATTCTAAGAATTCAAAAAGAAATTTGCTAAGCCACTCAATAGAAAAAAAATTGGGAGATAATTAAGCGATTATTTAAAACAATGATCAAGAAACAAGAAACAAAACATAAAAGGCTGAGAAGCAAGTAGAGAGATCATCAATCTGGGCTGGGCATGTACTGAGATTCATGCAGAGGGTCTAGTGTGCAGAGAGCCCTGGTTTTCAACTCTAACACAGCAGGAAAAAATATCCAAGTAGTAATTTGAGATATAAATTAAAACAATAAAATGGAGTAATTTTTCATTAATTAGAAAAAGTTTCTACTTTTCATTTTGTTGAACAGTTTCATTTACGTACAATGATTATGTACAGTGTGGGCGTGGACTAATAACAATCGCACACCAATATAGTATATAGTTTAGTGATTGAAACCTACTTGCAAGGCAATAAGGAAAAGCCTATAAAAATGAAAATTAAAATGCCCTTTTACTCCATAATTTCCCTTCTTAAAATCTATTCTAAAGAAATATGTTTATTTATACACACATACACACAAACTTACCATACAAGATTTACAGACACACACACACACACACACACACACACACACACACACACACACACCCCAACAATTCACCACACATTACTATATACCAGGACAAAATACCAATGAAACCCCAATTGCTATCAGTGTACTAGCTGTCAAATTAATCAGTACGTCCATGTGTATAGCAAAAAGGTTGATGGTAACCCAAATCTCTAACCTAAAGTAGGAACCAACTGTCTTCTGAACTCTTAATCATTTCTCCCAAGTCAATACTCAGCCAGGATAGTACAGTACTCAGAGATTGAGTGCCATTCTGTGTTCTGACATTAGGAATCTGTACGAGGAAGAACTTAGCCATCTTTGATGATTCTGTTTTTAACCTTTTATCCTCTCTTTTACCAAGGCTATTATCTATCATTTTGTTTACTTAGTTTATATTTTTAAATTTGCTTCAGTGGACTCTGTCTGAAATCTGGAGTTACCTGTGAGAAGGGAATTGACATTGATTCCACAGAGCAGAGATTTTTGTCAGGGACCTTATCACGAAGAAAAGACTGCCCTTAGCGTCAAAAGGCCACAGCCACCAGGACACACAACAGCCGTTTGAATCTTAAAAAGACATGGCCACAGGTTTACTTCCTATGAATGCATAGGTGTTAAGAGTGACTAAGGACACATAGCTCCATCTATTCTATTAGCAGTCCCTTGTTCCTGCTCCTTCTGAAGCTCTTGCTCATTGTTTGGACACCTGAGAGCTACTCTGTCTGAAAGACAAAAGGAAAAGGAAGGACCCAGGAAGGCAAGGGTTAACGGTATCTTCTTAGGGAGATCAGGATTTCAAGGCTATAATCAGACAGGGGTGATTGGTCTGATCATATTGGGAAAAGGAAAGTAGTTTGGAGTAGAGGAAAACACTGGTTGAGGAAGGCACTTAGCTACTCCCCTATATGCAGTAGTCTTTTCTAAACATTTATGTATTTCTATCGGTGTATATTCGTTGTACACTGTGATGTGTTTCATAAAGACATTTTTATACAAGTGTATCACATACTTTGACCATATTTTAATCTATCTTTTTCACTTCTGGGTATGGCAAGCCACTTTCCCTTTCTTTTACAAAGGTTGTGTTCTAGCTACACACACACGTGTGTGTGTGTGTGTGTGTGTGTGTGTGTGTATGTATGTAGGGATATATATATATATATGTATATCATATATAAAATACATATATATATATACATATACATATATATATATATATATATATATATATATGTATATATAATTTCTGACTAGGGCCAAATCAACCTCCTAATCTGCTCATGCTCCTTAGTTGCTTAATATGCTGAATCAAGTTACTTAACGGTGTGCTGGGTAATTCAAATTCTGACAACAAATTTAGCTTAGATAATGGCTCTGCAGCACTCCACTCTCCATATGTCCTAGAATTTCTGTTATCACCCTAATTTGAAGCCTTCTGTTCTGTTGTTCTTCTGTTAAAGTATCTTGAATGGATAGATCATATACCTTGATTTGGTTTGTGGTGTGGAAGATACTGTCTCCAACACACAGAGCCTGTGCATTTATCAAAGAGCCTTCTAGCTTGGGCTACCAGGCACCCAGGTTCCCCCTCAGGATATGATGAAGTCAGCTCTGAGAGTGTTCTTTGAAGAACAACAAAATTAGGTTAGGGACAGCCGTGCAAATTGTGTGAGATAAGTAGAGAATTCACAGGAGGTGCTGTATCAGCTCAGATTTTCCCTCAGAGAGAGACGCCAAGAGATCGCAGAGTTTCACGCTAATAAGAATAAACAAAGGGGAATGAGGCCAATTCACAGCTGATAAATTTTTTGAGGAAAAGGAACAACCTCCTTGGCTGATAACAATACTAAAGAGTTGATTAGCCCCTAAATTACTCTGTCTTGTCTCTACAGACTTGGCCCTGAGTCTGGATCCCTCTGAGAGCAAGTGGGACCTCCTCAAAGCAATCTCCGTTTAGAAGACAAAAATCTGAAATGCACAATCAAGGAGAAAGAGTCACTCCCTACTCCCCTGGCACCGGAGACAATGGGGTTGGCACTCATTGGGGGAAAGCAAGAAGTTAGGTTGCCATCTGGACTATGTCTCAGAGAGGATTAATACTGCCATTTCTGTAAGCATGTGATCACGAGGAGTTTGGGCAACAAGGTATTATTAGCTAGGAAAGCTGTGAGGGTTAGAGACTGCTAGAATCCATAAGGGGTTGTGTGTGGGGGTGGGGTGGGGAAAAGGCTTTTATGTAGAATGATTGGCGAGCACCAGTAAAATAGCCAAGTAAATCAATGCTGGGATGATGGCGAAACAGTCTGTGAGAAAGGAGGCCCTCAGGCTTCGTCAGGAAGACCAGACACAAGTGGCTGGTGGTGGAGGGCAAGTGGCTGCAGAGATGCTGGCTCAGGTCCCCGTGCCTAACTCTCCCTGTCTTCCTGGACAACCTTCTGTGACTAGTCAAGACAAGCGCTTCAGGAACAAATGGAAGGGAAAGCAAGTAATGACGGCTGCGCAGTGCTGAGCAATCTGCACACATTTTCACTGAAAACTCTCCAAACCTTTTATTCCTGTTTTGTAGGTGAAGCGATCGAGATGTAAAGAGTTACATGTCGGGTTGAAGGCTACGCGATTACTACATACACAGTGGAGTGAAGATCGGCCTGACTCTAGAATCTGCACTCTCTGGCCAACTCTCCGGTCCAGGAGAGTACCTCCCAGAAGAGCAGATATGGACGACTGGGGAGAGAAACAACTTAAGCCACTGGGTAGGTGATCTCAAGACTCAGACAGCAACTATGCCTGCCACCAAATTCACTCCCAATGGTTCGTCAGAATGAAACAGCCGTCAGGGAAAACTATGCCATCACCAACTCCCACTCTTTATTCTCTGAAATTAAAATACAACAGCACGGGGGATGTGCTCAAAGGGGAGGATAATTATTCCTAGCCGAAGACTTAAATTGGGTGGGATACAGCAATACAGGGGTGTAAAGTTAAGGCTAAAAAGACAGTGAGATTCAGCTGAGAGGGGGATTGTTCTCCGTTGCTGTCTTTCTCTAACCCTCTCCCAATGATGGCTCTCAACAAGAGCTTGAGAAATGCCTGGCATCTTCTGGCTTGTTTAGTTATTAAAACAGCGCTGTGGTGCTCCCAGTGCATAGCACCCTGAGATCACCATTGAGGAGGATGGTCACCCGGGAGTCAGGGAAAGGGATGGAGAACAAACGACAGCATACAGTAGTAGCTTGGGTACTCGTGTTTTCCATGAACGATAATCATCAGGCATTTGTTTCAGGAGAATCAGGAACAGCAACCAACCCATCAGCACTCATACACTTTCAATCAACCTGATCTAGAGGGGTCTGTTTTCTGCTTCTCTTCAGCAGATAACTGGGCAGCGGCTGTATTCATGAACCTAGGCTCTAGCACACATCTGTTCTCCGGACCATTCCGTACCTCCTTCGTTGTCCTTGCTGTCTGTGCAAAGAGTCTCCATGGCTACATCACAGCCCGCTCCTCTCCACCCAGGCTGGCAGACACAATGCCAGCCGTTCTGGTCCAGTGTACATCTCCCATTGCTGTTGCACAACCCGGGGCAACCCTCTGTCAAGACAAGGAAGGAAAACACCAGTGATTTGAGGATTGGAAGGTTTTGCACCTGAAAGAAACAGATACGGGACACTTAGTGGGAACAGGCCTTTATAAACAGCACGAAGACTGTAATTGCACATGGATAAAAACAGCAACATTATCCAAGGATTCTAATTCTTATCCAAGTGGCATCTTTGATTGGCCTGACCCTTGAGACACCACTTACCTGCGTAGGACAGAAATATATGCAACAATCCACTAAATAGCTTCAGGCCAGACAAAATTAACTTGACACCCCTCCCTCCTCCCTCCGGCTTCACAAAGCAACAAGGTATAGTATATGGTTTGGAAAACCATCTCAGGACTCAGAACTCCTCATTTTCCAATTTTTAATCTGTTGCAAACATTGCTGGAAGCTTCGCAGAACACTACTCCTTAAAGCACCTTGTTGCTTTCAAAAAGATTCCCTAAATCCAGGAGCATGAGAGTGGACATGAGTTTATGAATGATGTTAAAGAAAGAACATTAATTTTATCTGGCCTCGGAGTTGCCGAATATTCATGTGAAATTACAGTGTATCAAATAATTGCACAAAGTATAGGTCAGTATTAATGACTATACTTTATGCCAAGAGTACATTCCTTTTCACAGAATAAGCAAAGCCCAGGAAATAGTGAAGCAGCTTCAGCATCTATTCTAACAAACATTAGGATTCAGGCTGCATACGGATGGGACAGGACCGACAGGATTTCCAACTAAATGTAATAGCTGTGCATATTTGATTACTTAGGACGGACAAAATGAAATACCATAAGGACCACAATAAAACATTGATAGACCGAACAAAAACACGGTAGTGACGTGCTTCAAGACAGATAGCGAAGAGTGATATTTTGTGACAATCTCCCTAAGGCTTTTATGCTGTTACCTTTGTATCCTATCTTGTCTGCTTTTATGGGCAAAAAGGGAAAATTGGGGAAATAATTAATTTAATATATCCAAAATCTATAATTGTTTCAGTCTAACATAATTTTTTTTCCCCAAAAAAAAACCAAATTTTGTCACTTCCTACTGATGACATCTGGCATGCAGCCAACATGATCTGCTTATGAAGGATGATGCTCAGGTGGAATCTGCAGTTCCTGTTTATGAGTGTGACATGGTACTGACAGAAGCAAGGATTAAATGCTCTAAACTCCTGCAATGACCTGGCTAGTAATCGAGTTTCTTTGGCTGATTAGTAATCATTTGGTGTAACAGACACGTAATCAAATACTTGCTCTAGCCTTTGGGGTTTGTTACATAGCTCCTCATCATGAGGCTGCCCCATTTGTTTTGGACTGAAGATTTAAGGGAGCAATCTGTTGTAAGATGTTTTAAGTTTGTATTAAAATGATTATTCATGTTTTGGTCTCCGGTGTGGAGCTTGAGAAGAAAGTCAAAGAGACCTTCTGTTTCCTAAGCTCTTACAGTGAACAGATAGAAGACTGTTCGACAGGCTAACAAAATTATACTTATGGATACCATCAGGTCAGGATGAGATTTTGTTGCTTATTTTGTTTTCAGACAGCTACCATCTGTATCTATGGGTTATTCAATACACAAAAGGTAACTTCTCATAGATGTGTTCTTTCGTGGTTTTCATGGAAATAGAAGAATTTAATTGCCCCACTGCCAATGTGCAGAGTTGCTGCTCGCACACAGAATAATGATAGGAAAGCCTGGATATTGCCATGAATATTTTCATATTCTAATGGAAAGCACAAACAAGGAAAATAAAATAGGTAATCTGGGGAAAAGAGGGAGGGATTTTCTCTGCGTACAACATTGTTCCACCTATTTCTACGGTAACTGAAGACATGAGACTCTGCTGTTTTTTGCTGAGCAACATTATCAGTTCTGATGCAATGGCCTGCATGAGATTTTGTAGTTTCATGAGAATAACGAAACATAAATTATGATATTATATATATATATATATATATATAGGCGCATTTAGAAAAAGCCAAAATTTTCTATCTTAGGATAAATGAGATCTTTCTCTCTTTCAACATGTTAGCCAGAATGTTCTTTAGAGTGACAATTCTTATTCTGTGATAAGAGTATTTATGCTCTTTTAATTTATAATTTAAAACTCATTAGCTGAATTACTAACAATGACGATTTTGAAGCGAAATAAAATAAAACAAAAAACAGCAAATGTACTGTGATCTTCAGTTTTGGTTTTAGTGAAAGCTATTGTTTTACATAGCAATGGAATCTGTGAGAACCCAAAATTATAAAAAAAAGATGAGACACAGACATTTAAGTCTCAATACTTTATATCTGAGGCATTTCACATAATGTAAGCCCAAGTTATAATTTACAGAAATATGCATGAAAAAGTCTACTGTTACACCTAGCGCAATCGGATACACAGCTATATAGTTATTTATGCAGATACGTTAACAAAGAGTAGAAGTACAGTACCTTTAACTATCTTATCCAAATAGTGAGCTTGGGAAATTAAAAAGGAAAAAAAAGAACAGACAGACATTTCAGAAGTGTCACATGGAACAAGGAAATTTTCAGAATTCACATGCAAATAGAGTAGCTGCAGCTGACACAGGACTCACATCACACGACAGAGATGCACTCTGAGTCTTCTAAAAATGCACTACGGTCAATTTTAGTCAATGTGGTCAGGACGCCAGAAACTAGCAGCGCTTTAAAGATCAGAGTGCGGGGATGTAACACTTTCCTGCACGGGCTCTTTGGCGCACAAGCCGCTTTTATTCTTGTTAAGACTACAGCTAAGAAGAACTAGTGGAATCAGGTCTTTATGACTAAAGAATGTTGGAAACTCACTGGCTATGAGATCCACAGTAACTGAAGTCCAACAGTTAATAAATAAATAAGCAACAGGGAAGAAAATAAGAATCATCGGACATTTCCATTCGACTTGGCAAAGGCGTGTAAGTCCTGTAGGAATTGCCAGTAGCCTTCGGCTCCGCGCCAGATGGTCAAGCGGCATTACGTATCTAGTCCATTAGAGAACAGGAAAGTCTAAGACGTTGTTTCGTCTCAAGAACCATCTTGAAATAGACTCTCAACAGGTTCACAAGACCAGGCGTATTAGACTGTGTCTCTGGCTGTCCCTGTACCAATTATCTTTCAGAGTCAGAGAGCCTCTCTCCTTTCGCTCATGACAGAGACCTAATATATTCTTAATAAGCCTCAAATCTTCTTGCTTTGTCAAAATTCATACATCTTTAATGATCTAAAATTGCTTTTCAGAGATGCTTATGTTGATTATTTTTCATTACTGACATATGTAAGTGGCGGTAGTACTCTTAACAGAATGATTTAAATTGTAACTTTCACATGAGACACTCAGGTCTGCTGGCTGTGTCATATGGGTAAACAAACCCATAAGTGGTTTTGACACATCTGTACTGTGTATATAAAAGGATTCTTCGCTTTGCCACAGGATTCCATTAGAGGCTTCTGAATTGCCTTTAAAAATAAGCACGTTTATGGCTAATTGACAATACATTACAAGGGAAATTAAGGTGAAAGGAGAAATGGCATTAGGCCCTACTCTGCAGTCATAACTTAGTAAGCACAATTCATCTCTTAAGCATTAAAAGAGAAATGTATTACTGCATCATGACACTGATACGAATTTTTAATAATTCCTCCTAAGTATTATATAATCTGCAAGAGTTCTGTAATAGCTCATTTGACGAGCTGCACATAAACATAACGACATTAATAATCTAGAGTTTCCGATTCAAGCAGGGTAGTATTTTCAAGGGAATTCTTAGTGTATAAAAATTAGTTACACTGATTACAGTTGGCGAGTATATCATGTGCTTTCATATCAGATCTGCTACAGTTAGTGCAAATAAAGAACACAGCTAAATTCTGACATAGATTAGTAGTTTTTAAGGGGGACCGAGTCAATTATGTAAAGCAATGTATTGATTTACAGTAAAGGTAGGGTTGTCATTGGGTCAGGAGGATACCAGAGGAGGAGCTGAAATTAGAAAATGCATATAAAATACATAGTAAATCACAATTAGCACAACACTTTAAATATCAGAAATATTTAACAGAGCATTTATGAAAAACTAAGCCGCTATAAAGATATTCATACTGAGAAGACACCAAGATTTATCATTTCGGTATCATAAGGAGCATATTAAATATCATACAGAACCACTGTGGTATCTTGAGACTAAGAAAGAGATAAATAACCTATATTTTGCTTTGAAGAGTGAATTTCCTGGTAATACTTCAAAAGTCTGGTTCTAAATAATGAAGAACTTGAAAGGAAATGTAGATACATGAGGTTAAAATAATTATGAGAATAACTGCAACAATACAAACACCATCATAGAAGCAAGTACAGGCAACACTCAGAACAATGCAGGCATGTTGTTAGAAGCCATTAGGAAGAATAGTCGTAAAAACAGTACAGTAGAGTTAAAAATTAATATACCTAACAGTTGCAGAGATGCACATTAAGCTGCAGAAAAATTACTTTGAGAGTGAATGTTTTAACTTAAAGTAAAAAAAAGAAAACAAAACCCAAAAAACTAACAACAACAACATACCGACTAGATCTTCTAAGTTTTAGAGTTGTTGCACTGAATGGAACTTTCTTAGAAGTGGGTGCTAGATAGTTACTCCAAAAGCAACTGCTACATTCTAGTCACAAAGTATTTCCCTCAGCATTTAGAGTATTTATCTTTTAAGAGGATCCATGTGGAACACAGTGATCGGTATTTTCTACATTTCTTGCAGGGCGATGATTCTTAAAACTTCTTTTATACTTGAAAGAACTGGGGACAAAGGATTCTGAAAGCCATACATGCTACAAATACAAGTGGTCAAGATAATTCCAGATTCCTCCACGGGCTCTGCCTCCGAAAGCCTTGTAGACTACGAACACTTGGTAGGCATATTAGTGGTTCCAGTTTCAGAATGACCTTAGAACACACAAGGGCACTCTGGTCCCAGTTCTGCTTTCTGAAGATAACAATAAAGGCTTAGTCTATGCTATTAGGCTAAATACTTTATACTATTCATGTATTTAATCTTCATCACCAGCTTAGGATATACGTGTCATTAAGACAGCAAATACGGATGAGAGGAGAGACAGAGGAACAACTGACTGCAGTGTACACAGACATATGGGCCCAGACATAGCTAAGAACCACTGCCATTGATGACTTCTCTTGGGGATCTAGAAATATTTCTTTTCCCAGTAGGAACTACTATTGAAGCAGGATCAGAAATACAATGCAATCATTGCTGATCTAATGATACGAATCTTACATTTAAAAAAAAATTTATTTTATATGCATTGGTGTAAGTGTGTCAGATTCCCAAAACTGGAATTACAGACAGTTGTGAGTTGCCATGTGGGTGCTGGGAATTGAACCCAGGTCCTCTGGAAGAGCAGCCAGTGCTCTTAACTGCTGAGCTATCTCTCCATCCTCCATGATATGAATCTTTACTGAAGCCAAGTAGGGCCATCTTCTTTAAATGCCATCTACGTGGCTTCCTAGAGTAATGGGAAGTGGGTGTATGAGTTAGCTTTGCATTTCTTTGGTAAAAATGCCAGTCAGAAACAATGTAAAGGATTCGATGATTTGTTTTAGCTCTGCCTTTCAGAGGTGCAAGTCCAACGAGGCAGGGAGGGTGTGGAGGGGCAGAGCGGCTTACATCACGGTGGGCCAGGAAGCAGAGAGAGGAAAATGTTGGCGCTCATCTGCATTCCCCTTTTAAAAACCCATTCAAGTCTCCAGTCCACACTGGTGCCACCAGGCAGGTCTTCCTCCCTTAGTTCCGCCATGGACAGGCCCTCACAGTCCTACAGAGAGGTGTGCCTCAATCTCCTAGTGACTCAAAGTCCAGCCAAGTTGGCAATGAAGACTGACCATCGCAGGAGGCCTACTTCAAATGTCAGGAAGCAGATGCCTTTCAAAAGCTGTGATTAATTCCTGGCTTTACCTATCTGTCTTTCAAAGTCCATCAAGACACACAGTCACCCCTGGGACACAGTAAATGAAACAACTGTGCAGGTTTCAAGCCTATGCACTAGAGGTCCTTAGTGTCCTTGGGACACTTGCGGGCAAAGATTGGGAAACTCTGGATGTAAAACGTTTGGCTCATCAAAACAACTTTTAACTATGTAGCCAGTCGATAAGCTTTCAGTATCAGTAAAGCAAAGGGTTGGTCTTGTATCCTTTGCATACACTTCTCTGGGGGTTCTTTTAAAGAAAAATTCCTTCTCTCTCTGAAGTCTCCCCATTGTGTTTGGGGGAAGACACACAGAGGTAGACCCCAAGAATAATGTTCTCCTACTCCCCCCCCCCCCCCCCCCCGTTTAGGGGTTGACTTGGGCTCTAAGGCTCTTTGAAGGGTATACCTACCTGGTCAGAGGTTACATTTAATTCCTAACAAGCTGAGTAGGAAGGTACAATAGCTTTGCAAGTTCAGCTAAGGAGTGTCATGAAAATATACAGCTTTAATGAATTTTATAGATGTATGTGACTTAATGTATAGATATTCCCCATCAGAATTGGGATAACCAATTCTATTGGTTATTCTATTCTAATGTAATCTTGTTATTTGGTCCATATGGTCTTAACATGTGTTAAAGAAAGCAATTAAATACACTTCCTATGAAGGTTTTAGCATGTTCTACGAAGAAGCTATCCATTGGGAAAGAGGAGAAGCGTGGGCATTACCCCATTTATAAATCTTTCTCTGCTCTCCCACCCAGATGTTCCTCGCCCTCCCCCAACCCACTTACTCACACACAGCAGTGTTAACTGTAGCTGCCATTTACAGACTGTTAAGGATATGTGACAACTATGCTAAGCATTTACAATACATTAGCTGATGCATTTCCCCCCTCCTCGGGTTAAGAGGTAGCACCCTCATCTTTCCCACTTTAGGAACGAAGAGACTCAGGCACAGGGCTAACTTGTCTAGGATCACATCGCTGGCAACTGGCAAAGACAAAACTCCAGTCATGTCATCTTACACCAAAGTACACATTTTGGCTAAGTGAGTAATGTTTATAGCTCGGAGGACCCAGAACTGTGTACCTGTGTGAGGCAGAGCATATGGATCTGTTCTGTGACTCGTCAAGGAATTTACTTGAATGAGAACATCTGACAAAGTGGAAATCATTAGTTCAACATTGCAGATGAGAGGAAGTAAGACTGAAGGCAAGCTAATTTGAACTATTAGACCCCAGTATACCTGAGGACCTCACAGCTTTCTGATAGGAACTTCTATTGAAACGTGCAGCATGGAAAACCAGAAGGCCAGCAAGGAAGAATACACATACAATCAAAAGGGATGAAAACAAGTGTTAAAAACAACCAAGAGCAGAAGCAGTTCAGCTGACCTATAAACGCTGCACCGCGAGGACCTGCTCAGCCGTACATCCCGAGAAGGCTGTTCACTTAAAAACGAGGTCAAAGGCGTGCACGAGCCTTCTTTGGGGAGGAGTGTGGATGTTTGAAGGTCTATTTGGAATGATTAATTCCAGACCTGCTTCCCTTTCGCCGTCACACTGAATCTCATAAACACAGAGAGGAAACAAAGGCAACCGTGCTGGTTCCATGTATATTAAGTAGCTCACGAGGGAAAACAGAAACTGTGTGTGCATAGCTGCTGATGTGTGTGGTTAGGAACGATTCCCACTGTTTCTGCTGTCGACAGTGTGCTTGGTTGGGACATATTAAATAGTACAGTATTTTCACGGGACTGCTGAATTGACTCTCAGGTTTAAGTTAGACATAAGCAGATAATCGAGGATCAAGGAGGCTGGAAGTATTCCTCTCTTTAATTACAACAGTCAAATCTTAGGGGCCTGTCTCCGGAAGAGGGTAATTCAGTCAGATGAGTGCATGGTAAAACAAGGACACGCTCCTCACCGTGGCTACAACTGCAAAGTCCTTGGGGTGGAGGACAGATTTTGTATTTAGCATTGTGTGCTTCATAATTTCTATAATACGGATTTTAAAAAATGATTCACATTAGTATCTCATTAAAGTCGTAAGTAAGTATCATTCCTAGATTATTCATGTACCAGTCCTGGTAGGGTGACAGAGAAGCTACCGTCTGCAAATAAGTACATATTAAATCCATTTATTCCAATCAGCAACCGTTTAAATCAGCGTGCAAGTTGCATACCCATCGAGTTGATGTTCCTTAATTGGTACTCACTGCACTGTTTTATTACTGATTACCACACCATAAAGGATTATGATACTGACATAATTTTAAACATCGTAAAACAATTTTATATTCTTAAGAGTTTACTTGGGTCCATTAAAATATGCCTTAAAAAAAAACCCACAGAATTCTTATTCTAAGATTAGGGAAAAACGTTTAAAATATTCTACACCATCTAGGAAAGCCAATGAATTTGAATTTTAGCATCTAGTAAGTGTGAGATGGTGTCATATAGAAGAAAAATAGCTTGTGTGCATATGTGCGCAGTGCGCTTTCTCAGAGACCACTTGCTCTCTAAAACTGACACTCTGACGAAGACCTGCTTCAAATATCTTGAAAGTTTGGGTATTGAATCGATTCTTTCCCCCTCTCTCTTTTTGTTTCAGTTTGGAAATTTGTTGCATGAATTTTCTGGAGGAATATGTGGCTTTGTACTTTACCTACCTAGGTAAAAGATGATGTTTGGTTTGGAATGTTATTTGTAACAAGATAGCCCCAAAGAGTGAAATAATACACTTCCTGATTTAAACCAGGCTAGAATAATTCAGGGCACAGAGAAAGGATGCTTTAGGTCAACTACACTTTGTAAGGCTGGCAGGATTAGAAAGCACCACCATGAGCTATAGGACTTCCTACAGAACAGTATTTGCTACTTCCTTCAGTTTAGAATCATATGGGTTACTGAGGTCTATCTGTTTATAACGGTGGTAACAGAGGGACACTCAGAATGCCTGTACAGATGCATTCATGTTGGCATATGCAGAAAGTGTCCAAAAAGAAGCCCATTGTCTGGCACACACTGTACCGAATGCTGCAATAATCACTGCACATGGCAAGATTCCTTTCACTGGACCATACACAGAATATGTTACCAACACATGTCCCCTTCAGTGTTCAGTCCTTGAGTTTACTGAATGACATAAGAGAAAACACATCTTAGGATTCTGTAGACTTAAAGGGGAGTGGGGAAGCACAGGTATATTTTAGTATTCTGATGCGGGAATGAAACTAACTGGAGAGCACTGCACTGCTAACGTTACTAAAAATATTACATGGGCTGAGGGTGTTGGTCAGTGTAGAGCGCATGTTAAGCATGTACAAGGCCCTCGGTTCAATTCACAGAACACTCTCAAAAATACAGTACTGATGGTTGGGGAGGTAGTTCAGTGGTAGAACCCATGCTTACCACGTGTAAGGCTCTGAGTTCAAGCCGCAGAACATACATATGTGTGTGCTATAAATTTTTCTGACAACAGTTAGATATTTGAGACGTTAGATATTTGACACAGTGCCTGTGTGCTGTTATGGATACTTAATCAGAGAAAAGTGCAGTAATGACCGACTGATCTCTTTAGACCAGGCCATGTGCCACCTATAACCGTGACTTCACTAGTCTTTGCATCTACTTGGGAAATACAACAACTTAATAAAAATTCGGGATGGGCCTTCAGCCCAGCTGCTGAAGTGCTTGCGTAAGATGCATGGAACCCAGTGTTCAGTTGCCTGCATTACATAAACCACGCATGGCGGCGCATGCGCGCAGTCCCAGCACTCACGTGGAGCCAGGAGGCGTCAGCTCCGAGTCACATTCTGTGCCTTACGGAGTTTGAGGCCATCCTGGGAGACACGAGATCCTGCCGCGTTAAACAAATAACACGAAAATGTTGATAAAGAAAAAGTTGTAGAACGTCAATTAGGTGAGGAAACCGCAGTGGGTCTTTCTTCTGCCAGTTTTCTTTTCATCTAGGAAAGCATTAATTAAAAAAAAATTCTAACTGTCCTTTTCACTCACCCCAGATAAACTATGATTTATTTATGAAAATGTAGCAGTAGATACGTAAATCCTTTCAAAGATGACTAAACAGGAATATTGTTTTTCTGCATCTGAGGTGCGAAAGCTAACACATACGAACTTTTTATACCCCCCACCCCAATGAGTGGATACCAGTGACTCATAAAATCTATTCATTTTCTACCAGTAAACTGTTCAGCCTAATAATGTCAGGTGACATAAAAATTGATGTAAGCTTAAATTTTGCAAGAAGATACATAAACTTTTCATCAGTTTCTAATGTCTTTAAATCCTTCCCAGTATAACTTAATGTTCTTTAAGTGATTTTCTTGTTTCTTTTTGTATTTGGTACATTTATTTGACAAATTCTTAAGTTCTGTCAACAGATATCATTCAAATCTTCCTAAAAAACCTTTCAAACTTTCCTGAAAAAAAAATTTATTAAAACATGACATTTTATTACTTAGCTGTCACTGCCTTCATAGTTACTTCATCTGTTTCTATGGCAATTCAGATTTTTTTTTTTTTTTACAACAAATAGTTATTAGTTTAAGTACGGAAGAGCTAATTCTCCTGTATACAAACAGGCATGAGCAACAGAGAATACTTCATCAGGCAGCCAAGCGAGAGCTTCAGCATATGAGCTCGGAAGCAGCTCAAGTGGGTTTGGAATAGGGTTCTCCTGTACACTAGCCACACACCCACAGAGAAGGTCTACAGAGGACCTTCTCTGAGCCTTGGCTTCCTGAAGGAACACCTTCATAGCTTTACCTCACAATACAGCGAATCTATGAAGATCACTTTGCATTCTTTCTCAACCCATGGTGTATAATCAGCAGATACTAGGCATCTTACTCATCTAGTTTATATTTTAAAAAACCCAGACTTACATTTTTAAGAAACCAGAAAGGAGGGGAAAGCTTGATGTTAAGTAAATGAACTCGGGGCTGCTAAGTTTTCAAATGGCATGAAATATTCTCTGGCCTACGGAAGTCAGGATGGGGCCCTCATACTGCGGCTTAATACATATTCCTTCGGTAGGAATATTCTTCATATGAATGAGTTCATTCTCTGGGGGGCAACTCCTTTTATTTTTGGTGTGTCAAGAGCAGGTTTTCTTTTTCCTGTCACTCAAATACTTCTGTTGACTTAGCTATATGATATTAACTACGTAAAACCACACGACTAGTGTGAAATCACTAGTGATTTCATTTCAGGAAGGTAAATTAACATTTTCTAAATGAGTTTGAATGTCCACGTAACTACCCAAATAATTTGCTCAGAAGTCTCTGTTACTTCGGCAGTAACTATAACGGAAACCAAGGTCTTTATTTAAATACATGCCTCTATCCATATATTGTGACTTTGCCGGGGATTTTTCATTCTATTTTCACTATGAAATGAACGGAGCAGATGGAATATACATTGTTAACTTTTATAGCAGACTGCTATAAATTTAAATTTGTGTCTCACCATTTCGGAGTAAAGGAAGTCCATCCTCAGCCAAGACAAGCTTTCAGTAGTGTGGGTGACACGTGCGCTTGACCTTGCATATCTAGACTTTCGCTGTGTGGCTTGCGCTTGCACTGGTCACAGCTCAAAGGACACAGGTTTGGAGTACCAGAAAGAGTTAAAGCATATGAAACTGCCACATAGATTGCTTTCTTTTCACGTTTCATGACAGCTACCTGGTGCCATTTTTCTTTGTGTGCACCAGTGGATGGGGAGTGGATGACTGACTCCCATGCATGAGAACCATTACTGGGAGACACATCTTACAAGCCAAGAGCCGGACTGAATGTGAAAAGCACTATTCTATGCCTCCCTGTTCATGCAGGGACTAATGAATGACTACCTGCTGTCATTAGTTCACAATTAGATCACTTATGTTTAACCACATGCTTTCTATGCACGCATCTATAAATATTAATTTTGGATAGAAAGGGAATCATTCGGCACCATAACAATTAAACAGCTGTAACCTGTCTCATGTGTTAACTGATGGAGCTGCAGGCGAGCTCTATAAGCAGATGGTTTTACCCACCCATGCTTAATGTTAAAGACTTTTTTTTTTTTTTTTTTTTTTTAAAAAGAAGTGTTGACAAATCAGAACAAGTAGGCATAGTTTTAATGCAAATCGGCCAATTTGCAATGTAGATTGCCCTAAAAACTAATTTGGTGTATAGGAAAAAATTAAGCTCGGTTGTTAAAGGAAGACATTATATCACATTTGGAGATAGTAGGTTCCCCACCAACATAATTATTTACTAATTTCATTCAACCAACAGAGTTTAATGGAAAAGCATCTGGCAATGTATTCATATTTAAGGACCTCCTTTGCTCTTTAATTTACCCAAGGCACATGCCTGTTAAATCCCAGAAACGATAGCCATATTTCAGACAGTTGTTTTCCAGCTTCATTAAAGAGGCACTCAAACAGGAGAGGGTCACTGACCCTCTCATGAAGAGCCACAGGTAAAAAAACATGGCTTCAGTCACACCATTATCTGTGAATACTGTAAATACGCAGGAGTAGGGAACCGTTGCTTCTGTATGAACTATCAGCATAGGCAAACTTGTCTTTTAAAATTAGGTAGGTCCCCGTGACCTGTCTAAGGAACATGTGTCTCATGCCTGCTTCTGTTTGCAGTAGATGGTGATTAATAAAGACCCACAAGTGGCCAACGTGCAGATAATAAGAGACTACATAATGCTCAGTCCTAAATGGTGTGTATACACCGTACTCCTTCCTCCCAAGGGTCAGGGATCGTCAAGGAAGAGGGGGTAGAAAGAGTGTAAGAGTCAGAGGTGGTGGGTGACTGCAGAGGAACTGTCTCCTGGACACAGCCGGGCAGCTGCACACATGGGGTCACTATCGTTGCGACCGAGTGCACGAGACCTGTGCAAGCTCAAGCCAGATCAAATCCCAGCGTGGAGACGGGAGACGGGCACGGAGTCTCACCCAGAGCTGTTGGCTGCTGGGCGGGACAGGAACTTCTCTCCAGGGGTGAAACCCCCGGTAAGTCCAGCACACTCTGGTGGAAGAACACACATCTAAGAATTTGGGCGGCACACGCTGATCTCGATGAGTTAAAAAAGATGGACACAAACTTGGGAGGGTAGGGAAGTGGGTTGAATACTACTAAAATGTGTATGAAACTCTCAAAGAGCGAACACATTAAAAAAAAAGTTATATAGATGATAAGTAAAAGCAAAAACAACAAAAAATGAGCAGGCAAAAAAGAAACTGTTTTAGGATGAAAAGAGGTTGTTTTCGACTTGCCCGATTCATGAAATAATAAAGAGGAATTCTGCCACTGAGAAAGCACTGACTCAACACTGTGTGGAGGAGTAAACAGACATTTGTAATTGTAAACCTAATTCTTTCACTCTTACAATAAAGTGAATGTACTCTGTTGTGTGTGCATGGTGAGTGGCATGTGATCTATCTATCTATCTACCTACCTACCTACCTGCCTACCTACCTATCATCCATCCATCCATCTTTGAGTCACGGTCTCGCCTTGAACCTTGTGGGGACTGACTGGCTAGACTGTCAGGACAGCATCCGTGTGTCTCTACCTCCCAGTGCTGGGATCATAGGCGTATCAGTCATGCCTGAGCTTTTCGTACAAGGGGGCTGGGGAATCTCAACTCAGGCCCTCATGCTTGCCCAACAAGCACTTACTCAAAGACCAGTTGTCCCAGCTCCCCAAGATAACTTTTTGTTGACTTCCTTAGGATGGTATCAATCTTACATATAAGAAAAACCACTTAAAATTCATATTAGTACCCCCTTAGCTGCCTGGATGCTAAGCTACCTGAGCCAAGTTCTGGGAAGATGTAGCAACTTTTTAAGCCTTTGCCTTCCTTGCTTCTACTTCGAAATAATTGCACACATTATTCTGCATCTGCTTCCACTTCCAAATGCCATGGACCTTAACTTTTCATGAAAAGGTTTCTGATGAACTTGGCAAAAACCAAAGAGGATATTTTTCATTTTTATTTCTTACTCAACTGTATATCCAGCTAGCTGAGTCTTAAAATGTGCTAGATGGTAGGTTTTGGTGATAATTAAGATCTTAAATGATTCTTAAAGATGCAAATCAATGAGGTGCTCCAAATTGAAAGAGATTCCAGTGTGTTAGCCCATAACCAAATGGCAAGTTTTTAATAAAACAATATGGTATAAAACTGACACATAACTCGGTAAGCTTTTATTTAGTGTTAGGATTTAAGAAACGCTACCCTAAAGCATACCCCTTTGTGTGCTGAATGCTTTGAACCGAGGGTGAACCAAGGTCTCCAGGACCTCCTCCTACCTGCCTCCCCTTTATGGGCTGGGGTAGGGGGTGTCTCAGAAGTTGCTTCACCTATCTAAGGTAACTTCCTTCTGGAGGGGTGGCATGTCATGGACTCCACCAGCATTAAACAGGAGGTTCATTTTCAGGAAAACGAGAGCACAGGTCTGACACTTGGCCAGAGACGCTCTGTCAGAGGCAGCCATTCTAGGAAGTGTTTCTGCACACACTTGATCTGCATTTTTTTTCCTGTGTGTCTCACCCCTCCCATTCCTCTCAACATCTTTCTGCAGCTTTTTATACTTGAGCCATCTGACCCTTTACCCTTCATACTATATGGGGCTAGCAGGCACCTGTATAAGAAGAAATTTATATCTTATTTTCCTGTTAACCTACTGTTAGTTGACTTATATTACAGAAACAAATCATCCTGTTAACCCATCTCTTGCCATCTTATCTATATTAAAGCCTTGAATTAAGTCTTCATGGGGTGGAACGAACGCTCCTTCCTTCCCTCCATCAGAGAGCATCTTTCAAACAACACTTAACAAAATAATTAAATTAACTTAAAGACAAGAAAGTGATTTAAGGAAAAATGGGAAACTTAGACACGGATATGTTTGTATTTAAAAAGTCTGCCGTGGCATATAATATGTTAATTTAAATTAAATTTAAATTAAAACAATCCCTCAAGGGCTTCAAATATAGGTTGGAGGTACAGAACCTGCTTGGAAAGTGTTAAATTCTGAGTTCAAACTCCACCAGCACCCCTCCCCAAATCCTTGGTAATTATGACTTTTTAAGCTGTTTTCCCCAACTTATAATACACCTCCACAGAAAGTCATTAGAGTCCTAACTGGAACTAGCTAGGAAACCGTGAAGTTTCTGGTGGGATATAAATATAAGACAGTAAGAGAAGAAGGAATCAGGTCTCTCAGATCTAAGAAATAAAGCAGAGTTCATGAAACCTAAGCGATCATAAAACAACGCAAATCACTGGCGTTTTCTTCTGTGCTGTTCCCACTTGAGAAAAATCTCAGGGGCTTTAACCCTCTATTCTTTCTGAAAGCCGATGCTTCTGAAGCCAGGATGCCTTCCAGTAAGCCAGGTAGGCAAAAGCTTAATTTAGACACCAATTAGAGATCCAGGTTCTAACAGAGGAGGTAGATTTTAGGGACATCGAAATGTAACCTGGCAGCACAAGAGAGAATTCGTTTATCATACTGGGGCTAGGAAAGTAGGTGAGAAAGATTTCTTTGAAAGATCTCGAATGTTCCATTCTCACAGGCAATGTGTAGATCACCCACTTGGAAAAGAATATGTTAATACCAGATACATTCACCCACAGACAATCACCTACATCCACAATTGACTTTCAGATGTTCTAAACACTGCTACTCTCCTAAAGCATGGGGCACATTAACAGTTCCCTAAGCAATACACTGTCTTGAAGATGTCCCTCTCGGCAGCACTGTTACCTTTTGATTGACATTCTCATGTCGGTGATGCTGCTGCCTCCTCACAAATCATAGCATCAAGGATGGGACAGAAAACAGTGAGACCGTGCAGAAGCCAGGGGACTCCAACAGCAATCGCTGACTACGCTCACATCCTCCCTATCCTTAGGTATAAGGAAATGGGTACTCTGGATACTCTAAGAAATAAGTCCTCCCATGGCCGGAGGGCACCTGTCAAGACGGCCCATTGCATGATGAGTTTACCAGTTTTAAAGTAAGCCAGGTGTAAAGGCAAATGAAGAGTTTAGTGTAAGCTTTTTTTTTTTTTTGAGGATTTGAATAAGGACATAACTTAATCACTTGGTACTTTATACAGACCTTAATCACCATACATACATCATACATAGGAAATCTATGATGATGCAGAAGGGCAAAGAAGAATAACATTTCACAAAAACTTCGTAGAAGAGTGTGAATTAAATACAACTCTTACTTTACGAGTGTGGATTATAAAAGCAGAAATCAAGGGACTGAAAAGCTTTGACATGTAGTGTTTGAGACTACACCATGTCAGAAACAGAGTCCAACTCAATCAAGTTTTACCCAAACCACTAAATCAGTTTTTGTTAGTTAACTGCTCTCAGTCAGAAGGTTATAGACAATTAAGTAAAAGACACTGGCAGAAAGCACGGCTCTGCCACTGCTTGTAACCTCGCCCACCACAACTCTATGGCCTTTGTGATGAAATTAGTATATGTAAAAAAAAAAAAAAAAAAAAAAAATCAAACAAATACAAAGGGACAATTCACATGGGAAAGAGAGCCACTACTCACAGGTCAAATAAACCACATCAAAACAGACAGTTCCTGCTGCATAGACAACAAAGTCACTCAGCATTCCTTCCTTTTCTCATAAAAGTGAAACAGGCTGAGTGGTAAGAACGAACATCTCTGCAGTACCTTTCAGAGAGGGAGGAAAGACAGCACTGACACCCTAATGCAAATGGACGTCCATCTTAGAGAGGCCAGAGAATGCAGGCTTGCACTGTGGCAAAGAGACTAAATGACCCCACTTAAAATATCAAATCTGAAGGTATTATGTAGGATGAAGCAATGTGTGTGTGTGTGTGTGTGTGTGTGTGTGTATATATATATATATTATAAACAGTGTGTGTGTGTGTGAACAGACACATATATGTATATGTATACACACATATGAATATAAATATGAATACATATACATATATATAAATACATATATATTTGCTGTTACCTGAATAAGTTAGGACTCAATGAGAAAAATAATATGGAGAGGCCACAAATGGACACCAAGGTCAGTAGAAGAAATCACACATCAGAAAAGCAGACTAGCCTTGGAAGGGGTCTTTCCTCCATTTCTTGGTGACTGGTATCCCCTGGTTATACCCACCTTCTTATCAAACTGCAGAGTAGGCCACTCCTCAACAAGCTCTCCTGCTGCATACTCATGGAAGGGTATTCTGCCTGTCTGACATTCCACTTCCCAGAAGGCTTAGGAAAATGTCCTCCCAATCCACTCCAGGTCTAAGGGCTCCATGATGACCCACCCTGCACCATGGATGACAGATCACTGAGGCAGCACTGGCTTTACTTGCAGTGTATTGGGAAGTGAAGGGATGAGTCCTGCAGCCAGCCTGCATTCCTGTGTCTCAGAACGGGTAGAGGCGGGGAGATGATTTGGGAAGAAAGCATCAGTCTCAGTCAATCTGTCATCAATGTCAGCCCCACCCAAAAACCCAGTAACAGTGGAAACAATAATGAGCCCCTACGTGCTGCATCCTCTGTGTGAAGACTGTGCCCCTGTAATTTCAAACCATCCTACTCTCTCAGCAGCTCCAGGAAGGAGGGAGTTATTCTCATTCCCACTTTATACCTGAGGAAACACAGGCTCAGGAGACCTCTGTAACTTCCCATGATGCCACAGAAGCATGTGATACAGCAGGGGTGAGTTGGGGTGGGGTGGGGTGGGGTAAGGAGGCAGGGGTAGGCATAGTTGTTTTCATTAGAGGGTCAAAACTTTTAGAACTTGGGAGGAGACTCTTTAAGAAAAATAATATTAGACAGATGAAGAGCTATACTCCAAAAAATTATGTGGAACAAGAAAATCACCACAAAGTAGGAAACTTTTAAGTTGATGAATAGCACAAATGTCAGAAAGCTCCGTAATATTTATTAAACGCCCGCTATGTCCCCAACAGCCTTCCCCCTACGATTGTGGGACAATACTGACTTTGCCTGCCTAAATGACAACGACTCTGTAATATTCCTAGAGTGTTGAGAAAGATAATTTTGTCTTCATTCAATGTGAAGTATAACATGGTTTTCATCATTGATTAGATTATTGATTAGAAAAGTTTCGTTTGGCTCCAAAATTTGTTTTTGCTAATGTCATGTAACATTTTAGCACTCTGCACTGATTGTGAGACTTTTTGTACTGTGTAATAGGTTAGTCTGACACACTCTGAACCGATGACACTTGCTAGCTAATCTCGCCCTAGAAGAGTGTTTTTGCATCTTTTTGTTATCTCTGCCGATGTCAGTGTGTCCTGTCATATAAACCGGAAACCCTTTCCTAATGGGCTTATGTGAGCCAGTGACCTACTGGTTCTAAGATAAGTGACTTCACCATTGGTGGACTCGTTATTTAAAGACAAATTTCAGGGTAAAATTCTCAAAAGAGAAAGACTGCTCTAAAAAAAAGTTACAACACATGAAATTCTATCAGTTCTATTATCCAACATATTATAATCAAGGAAAATCATTTAAAGGGATGTGTGTGATAAAATATTAATATATATATTATATATATATATTACACACACACACAACACAATAATAAGAATTCTATTTACATATATGCCAAGCCTTATTTCTCTTCCAACATTATGTCCATCTGCTATGGTTTCCTCAGGACAGGTCACATCTTCGTATACTCTCAGACCCTGAGAGTCTTTAGGTGAGTTAGAGGATGGTAGGAATGTTTCTGAATATTTGGAATATTTCCAGTATCAACCAGAGACAGAAATTATTTCACACCCCATAAATGTCTTTCATCCCATCTAAATTCAATGTGTCTGCTAGCCTAGTTTTTTCTTAGTGGAATTCTCCTAAGTGTCTACAGTTACTCCAGTGCTGCTACATACAAGAAAAAGTGTGCTGGACAGGAAGCAGGGATACAGAAAGACAGAGGTCTTAAGTGATTTGTACATGTCATAGCAACCCGTGGCTATGTGAACTCACGAACCCTTTGTGGGATCTCAGAAGAGGCCTAGATAACGGAGAGACTCTGATACTCAAGCTCCAGCAGCTTCAGGGTAAAGCTAGCTTGCTCCCAGACTCAGGCAGCACGAGTGACAGGAAACGGAACGCTCCCAGGGCAGCGACATATAGCTGTGTAGTAGTAACTCTTACCCACTTGTTTTATTTTTTTTTGGGGGGGTAGGGTGACTATAAATAGCATTTGAACAAAAAGATACTTTAAAAATTCCATGCGGTCTTATTATATTAATTCCAAATTTGGGGTAACGTTACAACAGAAGTTGGGAAAAGCTACAAAACTTCTAAATTTGTAATGTAAAGTAAGTTCCTAGTTTTCAAAATGGTCACTACATTTTCAATTCGACTAAACTGTTGACGCCGTTGTCTGAGACACGAATTGGAACACCAGTCTAGGCTGGCCATACTGGTGAAAGTTCTGAGCCCCCTCCCTTCCTGTTTAGTAGATAGCTCACCAGCTGCTACTTTTCATTTTCTGTTTCTAGTCCTCAGCATCCTAAAGGCCCACAAAACCACACCGTCTAACGGAAGGTATGCAGAGTACAGTATGTCTAAGTTTTGTCGGAGCAAACAAGGCTCTTTGTGATCATTAATGCTCTTGCTTCCCAATGTGCTAAGGAATTAGAATAAAAACAAATAGCCGGTCTTTTGTAGCTTAAAGGAATTAGTATATCCCCTAGGCCAAATTTCCATTTGAATTGCCTCAAAGTACATGAAAAAAATCAATGTTGTTCAATAAACAGCTCCATGTTCGAGACATTATTAGAGGAAAAATACCATAATATACTTTTCTTTCATATCATAATAGTCTCTAACGCCCAACCCAGACACACACAACTTCTTGTAAAACAATATCCATCCTGACATAAGGTTCTGTCTTATAACAACAAGAAGGGAATTATATTAACTCTTTATGTAAATTCCTTTGGCAGCTTTTTGTTTTTTATTGTGCATTTTGAGACACTGTCCCCTATGTACTTGGGATGGACTTGAACTTGCAATTCTCCTGCTGTAAACCACCACATCTAACTCGTTTCACATTTTTGGTTTGTTTGTTTGTTTTTAAATGTCAACACCTAAACCATGGTCTGGGCTAGAGTTTGTATCATTCATACTTATTAAGAAAATTAAAACTCAAAACTATTGAAGTCTTTTTCTATAGGCATTCGACTAAGTGCTATAATTCATAGGATAGCATTTCATTTGATTCAAAAAATTTTTTGATGTATTTAAGATTTACATTCTGTGTAAGAGAAAATATATGTAGAGAGTGTAAATGAACTGCTCAAGGTCCCTTAATGGTTCAGCAAGGACACACATCCACGGACTCTCAGACAACAGAGCACTGGACTTTAAAATTTCACATAAATATCAATTATTATATGCACTTTACATTAGACTCCAAGAGAGGATAAGAACAGTTAAGACACAAGTCATGCTGAATCATTGAAAAGACTCAAAGACATATATTTTAAAAATTCAAAGCCTGTGTATTAAAGAAAACAGTTAAATTGCCTTTTAAATGAAACACAGTATTCAGTAAGTATCAGAGAGATACTTACTGAATGATGCCTGACAGGCAAAGATATGAATTAACAAGTTAAAAAGACGGGGCCAGTGATAGCTACAAAGTGGATCTTAGGAATTCTTACAAAGTAAAGATGAAATTTCGCTATGGTAAAATGAAATGGCAAAGGGAAACCGAGGCAGCAAAGGAACCCTGTGATTCTGTCTACTACCTTTGCATAGCCAGCAGAAACCAGCAATAGTTAAGACATCCTAGAATTGCAAATGGCCTTCAAGGGTCCTTCAGACAGGGCAAGGATCCAAGAGACTTAATCCTTTGGGATAACAGATGGAGTGGAAAGAAGTTAAAAACCATCCCCTTCTAAAATTAATTCCAAAGCTTTAACACAAAAGAGGAGACAAAATCTCCAATCCTCCACATCTACATAATTCTGAGATTGTTAAGGTTACTGGAATGGAGATTCAAATATTTCAGAGGGAGATTGTTCCAAGATTTAAGTATGTTCTGCAGCCTGTGGCTCTTCACTGTTCATTTTCTCCCTTTTTCCTGGAGAAATGGAAAATACTGTTCAGCTTGAGAAGACACTCACCCACCTCTAGGGCTCGCAGAGCTGAAATGTCTTGCCTTTTATAACAACTCTCCAAGGTAGAGACCTATCAAATGTGATTGGACACCCCTATGGCCTCTTCAGGTCTCAGCCTCGTCTCTAGTTTCCAAGGTACTCAGGAAGATATAAATGGACAGATAACACAGGGAGAACTCATTTTAATAAATGCTAAAAAGTCAGGTCCTGTGAAAGTTACAGAGTAATGGATACTCAGAACAAGGCAATTAGGACTCCTCCCTGCGCAGGACATTCAGTTGGTTTGCACTCTGTTTATAAACATTCCGCAGATACTGCTGCAGCATTTGCATTGTTTCTGTGGCCAGTCAAGTCAAGGCACAGACCAACTTCATATAGTCGTTCCTTCTTTCTCCTAAGCAGGGAGACTGAAGCAAATTAATTGAGTTGCCTTCACATGTTTATAGGTTCTAAGTCCAGTTCAACACTGTGATAGGAACTCACTTTGGTAATAAGTCACAAGTATCTCGCAGTTCACAGATTTGAACTGTCGGATACTAGTTTTAAACTTGACTCACTTCAACTCTTACAGTAAAGAACTGTTTACCCTTTTTAAATATAGTGATAGCCAGCCTGGTGGTGGTGCTGCACACCTTTAATCCCAGCACTCAGGAGGCAGAGGCAGGTGAATCTCTGTGAATCTGAGGCCAGCCTGGTCTACAGAGTGGGTTCCAACACAGCCAGAGTCACAACAGGGAAACCCTGTCTTGAAAAAGCAAAACAAACAAATAAAAAATAGTGACAGCCACATGATACTTACACTAGGCCAACTCTTATTCATAAGATATTTCATTATATCTCACTAATTTTTGATGTGCTTCTGGGGTCCTCTACAATATCCTCACAGGCTTCCCATCACATGAAAAACACATGCAGGGACATGTGGGATGATCCTTAAAAGGATGTTGTTACAACTTCACAGCTCCATTAACATTATGTGCTATTACTGTCAAACCACGCTAATGATAAGTACCGCTGCCTATATGATGCGGCTCTTTCATCAAAACCCCCTTTGTTTCTTTATTCATAAATGGCCCCAACAATCCTAAGTGCCTTCCAGGGAGGAAGAGAAAGATATCTCTTTTAATCACAATATCGCTGAAAATCAGTCTCCCATTACTTTATTATCTATCTGCATGCATCACTCAGTCGAAGTGCAGCCCATGAAAGGAGGATGAACATGCCTAATTTGTGGAACTTGTGATTTGTAACAGGAGGAGAATATGAATGCACTAATAAAAACATCAGGATGGAGCCCTCCGAGGCAAGAGCGAGCGTCCAGTGAGTGCTCCGAGTTCCTAACTATTCTACTATCAACATGCCCATGGTTTTATGAAAGGGTGAACTGAGTTTATGAAGACAGTAAGATGACTAATGAATATTCTTTTGTGTTCTATTGAGAACCCATGTTTGCTTCTAACTGTTTAATTTCTCCTCTACCTCTCTTTCAATTAACCTCCCTGTTTGTATTCTATGAAATGGCACATAATATGGAGAAAGGAAAGGAAAATCATCTCACTGATTTATGAGTAGTCTCTCCTAAGATGACAGTTTCTTTTAGCTAGATATGTAATTGTTTGAAATGAGAGGAACTGTATGGAATAGTAACTGTCCCAAATGTGAAATATGTCACCGTCTCCTGGTTGCTTTGCCAGTGGTTCACAAATGGCCTTTGGGCTTCACTGTGGCATGCACAGAGGTCGTCAGCAGACAGAGGGAGGACAGCTGCATCTTTGTGTGGCCAAACCAGAACCAGACTAACAGCATTAAAGGGCAAAGTAGGGTTTAAGAGGGTCTCTGCACCTCTCCTTTTGGTGGTGCTTAGAACTGAACCCAGGACCTTGTGTATGCTGGGCAAACATTTTACCATGGAGCTATAGCCTCAGTCTTAAAGGGCTCTGCATCTTTTAAAAGGTTCACATCCAAGCAGGTCCTTTATTTCCTGTACCGGAGTATAAAGCAACACAATTAATACAAACAATAGAAAAGAGAATTGTTAGCCAACAACGTAAGAAACAACAGCAATAAAAAGACCAAGTATTAACAAGAATCCTGTTTGTTTCGAAACATTCAGAAAATTGTTTAGAAATAACTTATCCATAGGAAACTGTCAACTATACAAAACTGCCAAAGCCAGGGATAATATAGCCACAGAATAGCTAATCGGGTCGTTATTGGGCGGTAGGTCATATGTATGTGCCTATTAGTATCTTTCTAGTATATTTCTGTTTTTTTAAAGCTACATACATGTATTTATTTATATCCTTAGAATACATAGTCATATATATATGTATATATGTGTGTATGTATATATGTATATGTATACACATACATATGTATATATTTTATACACGCATACATGTATACAATATATATATATTATGTATGTATACACACACACACACATACATATTTCTTGCTCCTAGCTAGAATTAATTCATAATGTGGTCACATGATATAAGAAGCATATTTTTGTAGTCTTGCCTCTACTGTACGAGGACTCTGACATTTGGACATAGAGCTGTTTCTACACAGGGGTACTGCATCATCCTTTGTGCATCCAAAGAAAGATACAGAAATCTTGCTAATCAACTGTTACCTGCCTGTAGCTTCCACGAGCCTCATGTGGTTTCTGGCCTAGATGCCTCTCAAAGAGCAGAAGGGAGAGCTGCATCCCAGCTGGTATGAATACTGGGCAAAAGCTGGATGGAGTTTCAACTGACTGAACCTTTCCCCAGCTCCAGGCAGTAAACTTCACTTCAGCAGGCCTCACTGAGGGTATTGCACACAGATGCAATATGAGTATGAGAAGATGAGTATGGGATCTTTAGAAACTGGTGGAACTTGGTCCTCTGAGACTTATGAAAATTTGGACGTACCCTACACTGCTACAGGTCCCTTGCCCACAAGGAGCTCTAAACACTTGCTATTCCGAGAGTCTGAGATGGTGGTGGTCATGGTAGACAGAAGAGAGCTACTGCAGCAGAAACCCTTGGACTATGAGTTTCAGATACTCTTCCCTTGGCAGAAATAATGCTCACACACTGATAGATGCCAACCCGCAGAAAGGCTAGCATTCCACATGACTCCAGACTCTGATGTACCCTTCCCTCTTTCTGATCACTACAAATTACAGTCATGAATCAAATCACCTCTGAGTCCTAGAGTCTTCACAGAAGATCATTAAATAAGGGGGTGTGGGAGACCACTGGAACAGCTGTCAAGGGAGATCACCAAACATGAGGGTGTAGTGGGACTTTTGAGACAGATTTTAGAGATACCAACGAAATTGTAAAGAATCTTATACAAAGTTGGTAAAGACAGAATTGTTCTAACTTTAAAAAAAAAAAAAAGACTGACTTTTAATTGTGTGTGGGGAGTGGGGGTGGGGTGGCGTAAGCACGTGACTCCAGAATAGTGACACTCCTATAACACATGTGTGATTTCAGTTTTCCTATGATGAAATTTCTTGCTACCCAAGTCCTGTAATCAAAAAAAAGAAGTACATCATACATACATTGGAAGGATACATTGTTGTTACTGACACGCTCTTAATAGATAGTATTAATATCTTAATAGATAGCTCTTGCTATCAAATTTTTTATCAAATTTTACCCAATGATCACAAAATATCTGAGAAAACATGGTGCCTTATCTTCTGAAATTAATGTCAGCTCCTCATCTATAATCAATTTATAATCACTTACAATCATTTGTAATCAATCGCTTTTATATCAAGTGAGGTAGGAATTTATGACTTCCTTTGCCCTTTTATGCACTTTATTAGCTGAACGTTTTAATTCTGGAACTTCATACATGTAATGTTAATTCTGAAACTACATAATATGTAATGTTCTTTTACATATGTTGCAAAGGTGGCATTGTTCTAGAAACTTTTGAATCCGTGTCAAATGTTGGTTAGGTACAACCCTCTTGCACTATTTTTTCTACTTAAATTTTTTTTTTTTAAATTTTAAAGATCTGGTTGATATTTTACTTAACCTACAGACATTTGTGAACATCATCATATTTGAAGAAATGTCAGGCATACAAATAACAGCTACATTTGGGCTTAATCTATTCACGTCTAGTGGAACTGCAATACAAAGCCATAAACAAAGAGAAAACAAAACCTCCTTGGTAAACACTCACTGGACCAAAAGACTAAGAAAGGTGATTCTGGAATCTATGGAGATCATGAAGCCCATGTACTTGGGAAAATTAGAAATATATGTAAAGTAGAAAGTATGGTTGCTACTAGAAGGGTAACAATATCAGGATAGAACACTAGCAGCCAGCGTTTCCTGAGGAAGCAAGGCCGCGGTTGGGTGAGCACTCCGGGGGAGCTGTGCATAAGTGCCGACCAAAACGCATGGCTTATAAACCAAAAACTGAAGTTTCTGTGTGTGAGTCCGTTTCTGAGGCCATCATACTAAGCAGCATAAACAAATTCTCATTCCTCACACTCAGGCGAGTTTTTCTAACAAGAAACGAATTAACATGGTAAAATGTAAACAGCAATTAAAAACAAACCTCCTTGTTTTAATATAAAAAAATTAAAAATAATTTGAAGAGACGAGGTTCCTCCAAGTTGGCTAACAGCTAAGCGTTTGATCTCTTCTTTTGCAGTAGATAGAAGGCCGAGAAAAAGCACTTAAGGGTTGCGGGGTGGAGGTAGGCGGCGACAGACAGGAGCTGGACCACCTGTGCCTCACCTACAAGGCTCCGGGTTTGGTCCCAGCACGGAAAAAGAATGAGATAGATAAAGAAGTAGAAGCCTGGTTGGCCTACCGATCGTGCAGTGCTCCCCGTTCCAGCCCTGGCTGCATTCGCACTTGCCGTCCTTGCAGGTCCCATGCTCGGCGCACCGAGGGTGGCAAGCTCTCTGATTACACGCCGGGCCTGTCCAGCCTTCCTCGCAGCGGCAAGTGCCTCCCATGCAAACACCATGTGAGCCGCAGTCCACCGAACATATTTCTTCGTTGCAGAAAGACGAGTCCAGGCAAGAGAAAAGAATGGGATGGGATGGGGCGGGGTGGGTGGGGGGGGGTTTGAAAAGAAGGATTATTAAGAGCTACATCTTACATTTGTCAAAGTGAAAAGCAAAGTCATTGCAAGCCACACAAGTACTTGGACACAAAGTTAACTTCAGCATCGACGGGCAGTGTCTGTCAATGGTAGAACTTGACATTTGTGTGTCTCTTTAATTTTATATGTGGGTAGGTGAGTACATAAAACACACGTGACAATTGTTCGGGGAAATTTCTTTATATAGTTTATTTTATACACAAAATACTATGTATGTAGAATTGTCATGTGTAAATATATAAAACTACCCCTTGGCAGCCAAGGGAGGAAAAAAAAAAACACGTACAGCAAAATGATGAGGTATTTGAGTAGTTAACGGTGTCAAGTATTTCACAGGAATTGCATTATACGCAGTTACTGAGAAATCACAAGGGCTGATTGCTAAAGCCACGGCTTAAATTTTTTAAATATTCGGAAACTTTCAGGAGACTCTGTTATAGAAAGCACATTAGCTTGCTCACACAGGCAGGCATGCTGGTTAAATAAGAGGAAATGTTGTTTCTCCTATTTAGTAAATGTGTACTCTTGACAGCTACAAATTGCTTAGCCCACATAACAGAAAACCAGTTTAATAATATGTACACACATTGACTCTGTCATTTGAAAAACAAAGATTTTCATCTGCTGGAATTTTTGAAAGGAGCACAATGACCAAATGCCTTCACACAGTATAACGCTAGATTAAACCTTTAAAAAGAATGTGGATGTCGGAAGTAGGTTTTTAAAGCCTTCTCAAGAGCTTTATTTAACTAGGTCTAACTGAGAAAGAGGAAGAAAGAGAGTGAGAGGGAACGCTGAAGGATATCTGAGTTTTAATTATAAAGCTAACTGTGGGTTTTATTCTAAGACCGTGAAACTACTGCTCCAGCTTCAGTTTTCATTCCAAAATAATTTCCAACAAATAGAAAAGAGATGGTACCCTTATTTCTTAAAAATTAAAAGTAGCAAGTATTCATGCCACCACATGCACCTGCTTCCACATGCAGTCCCCAGATGATGTTTCTTGGGCACCACTTTTATCTGCACCCTTGTCTACTCTCAACACCACAGTCAGGCATTACAGCAACCGTAACATTTCTTATAAACAACATCAGGACATTAACTGGGAGCGAGTTCTGTCTCTGCTCGCTCTTTTTTTTCTTTTCTTTTCATACCATGTTTTTTTTTAACCTCCCTTGAATTAAATTTTTGATTAAGAGACCGAGATGGTTTGATTAACTTCAGAGCAACACAACACCAACTCAGCTTCAGAAGAAGGGTTTCTTTTGGAGGTCCCCCTTTTATTCAATCGAATCAATTTTTCATTAGGGTGAAGTTGTTTATCAGCGTTTAACACACTGGCTTTGAGCAAGGTGCGTCAATCTTTGTAATGAACTTATTAATTAGAGTTAATTTAATTGAAGTGGAATTGAAGGGCTAATTAATGGACATACTGCTGATGAGGATAGAGGAAAACTCCGTTACCTACAAGCCCATAAACTTTCTCATGAAAATAATTCACTTTTCCCCCGTTTTAAAATGTTCTTCTGGTCATAAATTTACTCTCTTATTGAATCTAGATATCTGAAGGTCATTTTCACAATAGCAAAAGAGGTAGCTGGCAAAGTGTTTTCCTTCAGAATTCGTTTAGTTAAAACCTTAGATTTATATTGCTAGCAAATGTTCGGCCACGTATGTAAGTCAACAATAATGTTGGGATAAGCTGTGAATAAGAACTGCTCAGCAGTCAGATCAACGGAGCAGACATGAGACAAGATGCGTTCCCAGGGCGGTCGTGAGCCATTGAGATCATTGCTATTCATCTTAAGTGCCCTGTCTTTTCAGAGCTGATAGTTAAGTTTAATATTTTTCTGTATTTAATCTTATTCTTCAGAAGAACACTGCATTTCTTATTCATTCTGTGCACTGAGTTTAGTGTGTTACACTTCTGCTCTGAATTGAAGATATACAGGTGAGACAAAGACCTCCACCCACTTTCTATTTTTACTTAGATTTTTAAGTTACAAAATTAGCAACTATAAAGTAATTACATCATCATTATAATATATAGTGTATGTATATTACATATAGTATTTATATCAGTAAGCATATATTTACTTATTTATATAGTATATCTATATATTACATATAGTAATTATATCAGTACGGATATCAAACCTAAGTAATACATGATATGGATAGCTAACTCAATCTTTGAATGAACATGTATATTATTTCTTGTTATTCATGGCAAGATGATTTTATGAAGACGGATGGCATTTTTAGTCATTTAGTGTGTAAGATTTATATGGAATAAAACCAGTGGGCATTCCGTCTGTTCCTCTGCTGCTTGGATGAAGAGTGGGAAGCCAATTGGAAAGATGACATTCCAGCAAGGACTGCTTTCCTGTAAGCATTATTAGACCTGAGCTCCCACAGAGGACAGCCCTGAACAAAGAACTATTACTACGCAAATAATATCCCTATAATACTGGACTGGATTTTCTTTGTGGAATACATTTTTTTAGTTCAGGAGCTAGAACAGTAAGAAGTAAAAATTAAGAAATAACAAAATGCTTATTTTGATTATATATATATTTCTTAGGATAACTGGACAAATCAAATGAGTACAAATTTAATGTCAGACACTCACGCTTGATAAATACTGGTTGGCAGGATTTCCTAAAACACTTTAGTGAGATGGTCAGGCCCCTCTACAATCCAAATTCTGTTTTATGATTTTTTTCTCATTTACCTAAACATGTTATTTGTTTTGGCAGTCATAAATTTTCTAACCAAAGTTTTGGACTATTATTCTGACAAAGCAGGCATAAACGCACAATAAATTCTGTCTGCTTTCAGAGGTATGTGCCATGACAGAGGGACAATAAAACAGGGAGGGCTGCAGGAGAGAAGATTGTGAGAGGGAGAGACAGTGAGACAGGAGAGTGTGAGAAAGAGGGAGGGGGGAGAGTGAGAAGGAGGGAGGAGAGAGAGAGGGAAGGAGGAGAGAGAGAGGGAAGGAGGAGAGAGAGGGAGGGAGGAGAGAGAGAGAGGGAAGGAAGAGAGAGAGAGGGAGGGAGGAGAGAGAGACAGAGGGAGGGAGAGGAGAGAGAGAGAGGGAGGGAGGGAGGGAGGAAGAGTGAGAAAGAGAAAATGAGAACACATATTCACTCTTGGGTTGAAAACTTGGTAAGACGATTACAAATTAGCTTATTGAAAATTTTCTTTAGTTTATTTACAGGATTCCACGTGAAGAATCAGAGATGATTCTTCTGCTTTGTTGTTCTTGAACTACAGGGGAGAAGAAATACATCTAAGTTTCTTAAAATGCAAGAAAGCAGAATTTATAAACTTTCAAGTTTCCCCCAACCCTGTCTTCAAAAACAACAGTGTTGGGCTGGGGAGATGACTCAGAGGTTAAGAGCACTGGATGCTCTTGCAGAGAATCTGAGTTCAGCACCCACATGGCATCTCACACCTGTGTGTGACTCCAGTTTGAGGAGATCTGATGCCCTCTTCTGGGCTCTGTGGGCACTGGGCATGCACATGGTGCACAGACAGACACACAGGCAACGTTCTTACACTCATAAAAATAAATAAATAAATCTTTAGGAAAAAAAAAAAACCAAAAATGTGAACGATCTGCCTGGCAATATTTTGTTCACTTTATACTACTAGGCCATATTAATAAAGAAAATCATTTCATTTTGTGATTCTGCTGTTTGGGGAATACAGTGAATACTTTTGAAGTGGAAACTCTTTTGACTCGATGAGAGACAGAAACAAACTATAGTTCACCATTACACACTGCTACTGTCTGCTCATGTTCACAGCACCACCACAGTATGAACACCAACACTGTGGCGTCCCTCTGTTAGGGCATCTGAACTTAACTACCAATGTGTAAAGTAGTGGTACTATTATCTCTGTTTTATAAATAAGCTGAGTCACAGAGAAGTTATATACCCTGCCCTACACAAATGCAGCTATTGGACGGCTAGTCTAAAAGCAAGAATCCAGAGTTAGAGGTGAAGCTCAGTGCTAGAGCAGTCACCTAAGTATGCCCCAGTTTGATACCCACAGATGGAAGAAAAGAACAAAAGTTCTTAAGTTCTTAAGTACTTTAGAGAAGAGGGAGTCAAGGAGACAGGAGAAGGAGGAGGAGCAGAAAGGTGCAGCCCCCATTCCAGGCTTTACCCAGATGCTTCATTCACCCAGCACTGCTGGGAAAATCAGTTCTTTCCTTTCTCCTTTCTCATCCTTTATTTTGGCTCATTCCCTCCCTTCTCCCTTCCTCTTAAAATATTAACTTCTGTTTGAGTATCCTTTATTTTCTCTCCTTCCCGCTAATCCTGCCCCGCCTCCCCTGTGGCCTGTGTCTCTTTCCCGATGGTGTGGCCTCTTTCAGACACCGATAAGGACTCCAGTTCCCGCTGCTTTGGGCTTTCAACTCTTCTTTCCAAACTTCTATATCTTATCTTTTCCCCCCAGAAAGTCTTGCCTACTATTCATTCTAAAGGTTGGTCATATTTCTCCTCCTCATTGCTGCTGACTCCAGACTCCTCACCTCTCATTGGTCCTCTGCGAGTCCTCTCATTTGTTTTCTAAGCACTCACGTAGCGAGCACGATGCCACAGCAGACCTGATCGTTCCGCACACAGCTTCCAGCCTGGTGCGCACGCCACGGCCCCCAGGTTTTGTCTAAAATCTCATCTCTAGACTACATCCCTCATAATGGAGACCCGCCTAATGTTTACCTCAATTATTCTTTTTTCTCATACTGTCCTATTACTGTACTAATATTTTTGACAGTTATAACTTTCTCAGAACTGCGGTTTCTGCAACTGTAAATGCAGTTGTGGTAGAAATCGTATTAGGATTTTACTATTAAAGGACCACATTTTATGGTGCTACTTATTTGTGTTTGTTGTGCTAAGTACTTATTTTTTGTTCTGTTTTATTCTTATTTATTTATTTTAATTTATTTCTTTCTGTTTTTTGTTTTGTTGTTTTGTTTTGTTTTTTGAGACAGGGTGTCACTATGTAGCTCTGGCTGTCCTGGAACTCACTCTGTAGACCAGGCTGGCCTTGAACTCACAGAGATGCATCTGCCTCTGCCTCCTGAGTGCTGGGATTAAAGGTGTGCATCACCACTACCACCCTGCTTATTTTTATTTTTCGAGGTAGAACCTTGATATGAAGTTCAGATTGGCCTTCAACCTTTGTTTCTCTGGTCTCAGCCTGTCCAGTGCTGGGATTAGAGGCATGTTCACAAATCCTGAGCGTGTCCAGTTTATCCTAAGTACTTTATATACGTCAAGTCATTCCCACAGCACCTCAGTGAAGAGCATCCTATGGTTTTACAGATGAGTAAACTGAGACACACAGTAATTTTCTAAAGACTAAAGATCCATGAAATAGACTTGGCCAGGAACATATGTATCGGCTTCACAGCCCAAGTCTGTAGACATTTTCTAACATCTCCCGAGTCACAAATGGCCTCTTACCCGCCCCTCCCCCGAGACTGCCATGTTTAAATGAAGGCAAAAGTGTTAATAGAAGCCCCTGTGAAAATTTTCTGTGTTCATCAAGACGGGATCGCTCCTCTGAGTTTAGCAAATTATTCGATGTAACACTTGGTATGATATTATATTGGCATCTAATTATTTCACGTGTGCTTGTCTTAGCTCCCAATTAAAACTGTAATCTTCTAGGCTGAATGGCATCTTCTCACACTGTGTGACTAATGACTGGGAATACCATGGAATTAGTTCCTGAGTTGCAACCAGCATTACATTAAAAAAAAAAGGATTAGATTTGAAAAAAAAAATTGGCAAGTACCTTTTTGTACAATGTCCATTTCAGTAATGGCTGAGTATGTGCGTGTGTGTACTAGTGAATAAGACTACTGTAACTTCCCTTATAATGATAATTTAAAATCCTTGTTGAACTGTTATCCTCGATGTGCATTTGTATCTTTTCTTTACTGTGATCATGTTCAGCTTTCTGTTGCCAGATAACTTTTATGTTTTAAGTTGCAGATGATATGTTTATGACATAAGGTGCCTGGATTTCTGGGCATGGTGGGACAGACCTATGATCACAGATGGAAATAGGATTGTGAATACAAGACCAGTCTCTCTTGTGTAATAAGTCTGAGGCCCAGCCAGGCTACATGAGGTCCTGTCTCAACAATGTTACCACCCACCCCCAAATGGGCTTACACCCTCAAGTTTAGACAGGCCTACATAGATGCCATTGTAAATCAATGTTTCCATACGGTAAGAGTTTTGAAAAACTCAGGGCTGTCTTTAATCATATGAAAGACAATTCTTGCCAATAGCAGAGAAGGGTGAGTTTTTAATAATTAATTATCTAAGTTTATTTCCTTCTTATAAGAAGTAATGGTTTCATTTCTGCAAACACATCTTTAAACAGTCATTTGATTTCATAATTAACAAGTGTGCTTTAAAAAAAAATCAAACAGCCCCAATCTAAAGTCAGTCACAGATACTCAGTAGCATCGCATTCGTTGATCTCACCGTTTGAGCAGTCCGGGCCAGTCCAATTTGGGTCACAAGTGCAGGAGCCGCTTTCTTGAAGATATGTCCCATGGCCTGAGCACTGGTCTGGGCACATGGTCTTCAGTATTTCACAGTTGCTGCCACCCCATCCTGGATTGCAGTGGCATTCCCCATGGATACACACCCCGTGACTAGAACATCCAGGGTCTAGGCAGTCCGCTAGTGCCAAGAGACGAGAACGGTTTTATTAATGCTGAAAGATGCCACAGTACAAGCAGGATAAAGAATAAACTCTTAATTCGTATGAGTGTTTTAGATAACCAAATATCTCTCTCTACCAGTTTTAAGAACTTGCTTTTGAAACGGCAGAGACTTGGAATACAACCAAGAATTAGGAACCAACCCGACGCCGTTTAGGTAACGAAGACTGCGTACATGGATTTGTCATTTTTGTGAATTAGACAAACAAGCTGTCAAGTTTTGGACAACTGCTCTGTGTTCTGCCTGATCAGAGTCATGACTACTGACTTTTTGAGAACAGACCCTGTATGTGCTGACCTGTTCCGAGACCACTGAGCACTGACAGCTGTACGAGAGCCTCAAATTGTTCAAGAAATAAATGAGTTGCGCACTCTATCCTTCTTAATTCGCTTTAATGTGCTTTAGATGATGAGATTTAATTTAGCAATTTGACTCAATAAAACTTTACACTTGTACGGTCAATGGCCTGAAAATTTAATTCCAGAGACTTAATTGCATTACTTTGTGAGTGCAGATCAATAAAATCAATTTGATCGGAGAACGGAAATGGTGCTTTTTTGTTTTCTGGAAAAAAAAAACAACAACAACCCAGTTTAACTGCACTTTACAGTATAGTGTCTCGACTCTCATCATCACATACAGAGATGGAACAAATCCACAATGTTGTTCTTGCTCATTACATCACATTCAATTGTTCTTTCTAGAGATGCCAAAGAAGTCAGCTTCAATGTAAAAAGCTAAAAAGGAACAACACCAACAAACCAGTCCTTTGTTGGGTTTCAAGGCACAAATGCATGCTTCCCTCCTCAGAGTGAAAAAAGAATTACTACTCATGCTACAGAAACAGAAACAGAGCAAAAAGGCTCTTTGGGTGTTTGTTCTTTTTATTAGTCAAGACGTTAATAAAACAATGCATTCATAAACATGGAAATAAAAAACTGCTTTCGTAAAGAAGCATGTGAAAGAAAGATTCGTTTGCCAAACTGAAGGTTACAGATTAAATCTGTTCTTTATGGAGATAACAATAGGGCTCGGTAAATATTGACATGTTTACCTTCTTCACAATTTTCTCCTTTGTATCCTGAGTTGCAAGCGCAAGAGCCCATGATGCAAATCCCACGACCCCCGCACTGCGGGTCAATGCACTGGGTAGTCGGCACGTCACACTCGGTGCCCTTCCAGCCACTGAAACACAGGCAGCGGCCCTTGGAGTACTGCCCGTTGCCGCTACAGAGCACCGGGCAGGCTGCTGTGAAATAACACAGGACAGACGGATCAACAGCCACGTTTCCACTGAGCCTCCTCAGGAACAAGTGATTCCCACCCCCTTTCTTCTTTCCCCTGTTGCTAAGTTTTCTCAACTTGATGTATTTCTACAGCTTATTTATATCGGCTTAAGAAGAGAATCTAACTCGCCTACCTCTTGAACAATCCGGACCCAGAAACCCTGGAAAACAATGGCAAGTTCCAGAAACACATTCTCCATTTCCATGGCAATTTCGAGGGCATTCCACCACCGACTCTGAAGGGGAGAGACAGAGGGAGCGTTTGTGAGGCGCCTGCCTCTCTCCAAAGAGAAGTGGTCACTCTGTTCATTTTAGTTAGGTGCTGATGCAATTATAGATGGCTCACTCCATAACCCTCAAATCAACTCATTTATATAAGATTATCTGCGTACTGACGTAAATCGGTGTCGCTTCAAATGCAGATGTTTGAAGAGTTCTCTTGAGGTGCTTTTCTACCACACAGTAATTTATAGTATTTCTTACAGGGTTTTAGGGCTTGCCAATATATTCACCAATGAGCGATTAGAACACAGTACATTTTACATGTGCTTCATCACCCTAGGAATCACTCAAGTTTGGTAAAGATGATTTAGTTTCTATTTGGCACAGTTTACACTGGAGGTGGAAAAAATTGCTGTGAAGAAGACTCCTACCTATAACGATGGTATTAAAAGACACCTGCTCTGGATTTTTCCCATCATTATAAAAAGCCAGATGCCAGATTCCAGAATCCAAGTACTGGATAAAACCAGCTTCGTGCAGGCTGACGGATCTTGCCTGCCGACTGGCTCTTTCAGATTCCACCAGGTTCCGCTGTTCTCTTGCAATTAACCTGCTGCCATCCAGGAGTTCCACAAAATCGTACTGGGAACGAGGGCAAGGGAAACACTGTTAGTAGCCAGGAACACTTTGCATATTGCTACTTCTTCAAGCTTTTCTCTTTTGCAAGTAAATACAGTGTTAGAAAAAAGCTCTTGGTTGACAGGTCCAAACGACAAAATCCTCCTATGCATGGATTTATGAGGATAAGGACTACCTTTCTCATCCCTTTGTATTTAAACTGAACCATCTTTTTCTTCTTTTTTAGGGAGTTAGGCTTCCAAATTTATTCAGACCAATAACAAGTTTAGTAAATTTAGGCAGTTTGAAGACATAAACATAAAATGTATGTGATTTTACTCAGACCACGAATGGCTTAAGATCTACTCCTACTTGTTGATTAGGTATAGCCACTACTGCTGCTTACCCTGTACTGGATTTATTCTTAACCCCGGAAGCAGCTCTTTGGGCAAGGCATTCAGTTACTCCTGGGAACTCTGTAGGAGGTTCAGCAGGACCTCCCACCTGGGAAGGGGTACATTGTTCTATAAACTCAGGTGCACCTTGCTGCAGAGCTGGGGTCATTTCTACCACAGCAGTAAACTTCTCTCCTGGGACCCTAGTGGAACCACCTGAACTCTCAGGGAATTCTTACATACAGTCATGTTAAACACAGGCAATGAGGCACCTTTATATCTTTGATTAAAGTCAATAAATAATAAACAGAGGTGTTTGATGGGATGAAGAAACAACCACACTCAGAGTTAGGGAAATGATGGTAGTCATTCTTGAAGCTACTTTTTGTTTTTACTATGATTAACACATTGGGGGTTAAAAGAGTCTGATTGGTTAATTGAAACTATGAAATAAGATCCAAACAATGGGGCAAAATTTTGTAAACAGATGCCAGTGAAAAGATTCTCCAATAATGGTTTTATTAAACTTTTTAGTTAATGGCATCTTAAAAAGTTGCTATACATGAGTTCAGTTTCGTTTACTTCTGAGACATATTTAATATAAAAGCTCACAAATAGAAGCAGATATAGACTACGAATAAAACATCATGATTGTAGAACTATACATGTGTGTTATTAATACTTTATGATTGATTCTTTAAATAGAGCAGTTGGAGGAGGAAAAAATTATTATATGACTCTCTTAATTCAATCAGAAATAAAATTAGTTGTTGGAATTTCTGGGAATTATATTTTAATAGATTGCCAGTATGCAGATCTACTGTTGCAATAAGAGAATTTATCTTATGTGATTTAGTTTGTGACTTTTAAAAACCTTTACTTAAATAAAAGCATTTTGTTCTTTGGGTAGTACTATGCAAAACATGCAAAATATATGCTGACTTAATTAGCACTCAGATTTTTTTCAATTTTCTTACAAGGATGAAAATATTGACTCTCTGGCTATTTGTAAAAAAGTCCCTCATGATTAGAGGAGAACAAAATCTAATTTTGAAGGGCGTCTCCACCTCAAACACGTCATTTCCATTTGCTCATCAGATTTAAATATTTAGATTATCATGCAAAGCAAGAGGGTAGAGTTTCTTTTTGTGGCCCAGTACAGATATTTTTATAACATTATATGCATTAACTGAAAAAGACAAAGGACAGAAATTTTGAGTTTTAACACATCTTTCAAGTCTACAGTGAGTTGCCACTGTCAACATAGTGAACGGAATTTGTGTGGCACCAGAATGATCACGGAACCTGAGGTGGTGGGAACCACGGTGGTGGTAGGCAGTAGTGAAGGGTTGTTAACCACCTACCCAGTTGTAGGTCTTTGTAATAACATTTCACAGATGGCTTCAGAAGAGCTATCTATCCAAAACACCTGGAAAATTCCATCCTTTACATATAACCATCTCTACCCAAAATAACCAAATTATATGGCTTGATCACTTACGGGCAAGTCTGAGCTCTGCTCTGTATAAATGGGAGCTCTAAATGGATTTATTTTTGTGGGGCAAAATCTTAAGAAATTATGTTATTTCTAGTATGGAATCCTTTGGACTAACTCTTCAGCCTCTAACTCTCGGGAACTCTCACAGACATCTACGTATCTTGAAGATTTTCACCAAAATGGAACTATTTCAGCGAGATATACGTGTACATACCCACATATACGTATGTGTTATATGTACACATACACTTTAAAGTTCTTCCTCAAAGTTGCTCTGAACTTTAATGTATTGATAAGATGTTTTGTAAAATCAATAGAAGAAAATTTGCTTATGATTGTTTTCAGTGGTTTACTATTTAATCAGCAATGTAAAAACGCAAACAGACTTTTCCTGCCACCTTGGTAGTTTACTTATGAAAGCTAAGACTATCCATCTATTTAATTTGATTTCTGTTATTAAATTGGTGGGAATGCAGATTCAGTGAATGCTTGTCTGTGTCCTTCAATTAACTTCTGTTTTTGTTTTCTGAGACACACATTGCTGGACTTTAACTACCAAACCTCTTCCCCACAGCCTCTCACACACTAGAATGATAAATGTATGCCACCACACCCCAACATTTAAGAAACTCCCCCCTGAGTTTCTGATAGTGGCATAGTCTTGCTATACATCACTGGAACACAGAGAAGGGAAAAGTTTTAGAAATCATGCAATTCAACTCTCTTATTTTACTAATAGACACTATCTTGGAGGAAATAAGTTACTTGTACAAGTTCACATATAGCATAAAATCCAAAAGTGGTAGGGATGTGTTTGGAACTCAGGCCTCTGCCTCCTTTCTGCCTTCAGGCAAACGTGCTAACATGCCACAGAGCAGGAGCTGTAGAGCACAGAATTACTTCCTCAAGCTTCCAACTAAGGAATGCTTCCAACTGTCCTGGAGAATGAATCTGCCATCGGGGAGAAGACAGTCAATTGGTTCCTTGGCAATGATCAGATGAACAGTTTCATAAAGGGTCACAAAGACTTTGACTTTCAAAACTCAAGTGATTATATTCTGAGGGGCTGGCCAATTTTAATCATTTCAGGTTGATTTATTTAATGTTCCCCAAGAACAGAGAAATGATCAGTTTGGGCTGCTTTATAGCATATTTCATGTTTAAACAGTGAACTCAGAAACAGCTGTTTGCTCTGCTGATCTTAAATAAACCAGAGGAAGGAACTCTAATAACCAAGGCTTAAGAAAGAGCATAACCCACACAAATACATATACTGTGGTAGAGAAGAAGCATGGAAATCATGGGTACTGTGTTGAAATAAGGGTACAATTATAAGAAATCATGAAACTGCACCTTTCATTTTCTTAATTTTATGTTACGCATTTCATGCACAGTCAGCTATCTATCTTTAAACAAAATTTTTAAGTGTATGACACAATACACACTTTTAAAAACAGTTTTGGCAGGCCTAGAACTTGCTATATAGAACAGACTGGCCTTGAATTCAATTTGCCACCCCCTTAGCTTCTACCTCCCAAGGGCATGTACCACCACACCTAGAAACAACGCACTCGCTTCGTCTGAAGTTATTCTCAGAAAACTTTAAGTTGTGCATTCATAAATGTGCTTAACTTAGAGGAATATTGCTTGAACTGGAGAAAAACAATTTAATCTCACACGTGGTTTCAGTGGAGAGAGGTTTCCGTATCTCGCTGGAGTATTCATGTAAGCACAACCTGTCTGTAGTAAACTGATGTTCTACTGATTCACTTTCATGGATAGTTTTTTCTATCTCTGTGAAGAATGAGATGGGGACTTTGATTGGGATTGCATTGAATCTGTAAATAGTTTTTAGTAAAATGACCATTTTCACAATATTAATCTTCCAAATCCATAAGCATGGAATGTTTTCCATTTTTTTAGTGTCTATCTTTTTCTTCAGAGGTTTAAAGTCAGTAGCACACTGAGGTCAATTTTAAATCTTAAAATTGGACACATGGCATCATAACAAATATTTGACACAGAAAGACCCAAAGCATTCACTTCGTCGGCATTGCAGATATGAGAATATATTATACTGATCAAAAGTTACACAGCCATCAAATCCATAGGTATTTCTTTCAAGTTCTGATTTTTTTATTAGTATGTGACCAATTTTTCCTGATAATTCAGATTCTAAGATTATAGATAATATTTTTTTTATAGAATCACAGAATATGAAGTATATATGAAAAATCTTGGTTTTTCTTTTATAAAAGAAAAAAAACAATATGGAATTCCACAAGGAAATAAACTTATTATAAAATATGCCAAGCTCATCTAAGTGTTAATAAACTAGCTAATACATTTCTTAATTCCTTTACTTACTAGTACAATAGTACACCTTGGAAAAATCTCTTTTCATTTTATAGTAGATAATTCAGATCTCTTCTCTTAAGACACAATGGAACTTTTTTTTTTTTCCTTTTGGTAATAGAGGCTGAAACTCAGGGCCTCCTCTGTTATATCTCATTCCCTATGAGACCTATTTTACATAACGAACTCACTATTTCAAAACACATATACCATGACTTATTATAATGGACTTTATTATTTTGTTGTTGTAGGGATTGAACCTAGGGCCTCAGAGAGTCTAGGCAAGTGTTCCACTATTGAGTTATATACCTAGTCTACTTTTTAACTTTGTAATTTATCTCACTAAGTTGCCTAGACTAGCCTTGAACTTGTGATTCTTCTGCCTCAGTCTTCAAAGTGTGATCGCAAGTATGAACAACAAAGTCTGGGATCAACTGTGGACATTTTGGTAGTAGTTCTCCAGTTGTGGCTGCTACAGTGGGGGGGTATTTTCATACAAGAATTGACTTATTTTAAAGTGGATCCAGAAATCTGAGAACCACGATACCATCAGGCTTGGTTTTCTCTGAACATTCTTCTACCTACATATCTTATTCTTCCTTGTTTTTGAAGAGGAATAGTGGGTAGAATTGGGAAAGTTTGTAACTATTATGCTTATTATGTTTGTGTTTCCGTATCCTTTTTCACTAAAAATAAATCTGACATAAATCTCAAAAACTGCTTTAACCAAATCAATAGATTTAAGGTGAATATGCATGTATCTGTGATGGGATAGGTATAAAGTCATCTGAATTTACAAGAGAATCTTGGAGAACCTACAATATTGTAGATAGCCAACTGAAGACCAATGTTCATTAAGTTGCTCACACATGTTTAGCAATTTTAACCAATCATTTGCAACACAAGCCAGGCCCTTCTTCTTCCTATTAGTGATTCAGATGTCTCAAACAAGCATGAGCTACATTCAAACTTCTTTCTATTGCAAAAGATCCATTTAGATGTGATGACTTCACCCAACAGCCATGTTTCAGGACTACTGTACCATTTGGGAATGCAAACGAGGAGTCTGCATTTTATCAATGACAACACCCACTCTCACCTGAGTATGGGAAGGTGGTAAGCCTTTCCGGCCATATACTCCGATCAATGCATCCTTCTGAAGAGAGATGTTGAACTTAAGAAACTGTGGCTGATCAATAAAGAGCTGCGATCTCCAGAAGATCCCGGGGGGAACCTCTTGAATTGCTCTCCGGCCAATATCAAGTTCTCCGGAATCTATGGTGTTATTTTCATGGGTAAATCCACCTAATTTTCCTGAATGTGAGAGACCCAGTGACGAAGAACAAAACATTAAAACATCAAGGTTTCTCTCCAAAGAGTTATTTTCCCCTCATTGTTCAGGAAGTCTTCTTGTGATACGTGAGATACTCACTTGTTTTCGTTTTAAAAGTCTTTTTTTTCCTTTGTTCATTTGTTTTGTTCTGTTTTTCCTTTCTCTGCTGTACCTCTAGCTGTCCTGGAACTCACTCTGTAGACCAGGCTGGCCTTGAACTCACAGAGATCCACCTGCCTCTGCCTCCCAAGCACTAGGATTAAAGGCGTGCGCCACCATCGCCTGGCTTTCCCCACCCCCTCTTAGGTGAAGTGGTGTTTTACTAACTCTCATCTAACATTCTTTAAGGCATTTAAGTCAAAATTCTCCAACTTCCCCCAAGGTATGCTGATCGCTGAAGCTGTTTTTCTCATTTATTTGAAACACAAATGTCTTATACACTAGATGCTTTGTTATTTCTTGGGAGAGATTTAGTTTGGTGCTTATCAGCTACTCTAACCATCCCATAATACTGCAGAGTGTGAATTAAGGCAGAATGGATTATAAGGATTTCCAAGCCAATCTTTAAGCAACCAATCAATGTTACTGATTCAAGTAGTCCTCTTTAAGTCATATACCAGGAAAAAAAAAAAAGGAAACTCACAATTCAAAAGAGGTAAGGAGGGGTAGTGGGGCAAGACACAGAGGAAGGGGCACAGTTCTAATGTAGGCTGTCACAAGACTTCCCATTTCTTGACCCACTGTGAGGATTAGTGGGCACATTGTGCCACTCCCCCACTAAGGACCTTCAATCCTCAGGAGCAAACATCAACCAACCAACCAACCAATGAAACAAATAGCAAAACCTCTGTTCCCCAAATCCTCGCCATCTCCGAGAACTATGGTTCTAGAAAACAGATACAAGGTTGTTTTGGGGGCTCATGCACCCCTTTGCCTCTTGGGCAAGGTCCTTTCTTAGTCACTGTCCTGGCAACAGGAGGGGTTTTACAATTCACTGCTAGCGAAAAGAAAAGAAAAGGCCCAGGGAAGTTGAAGACAGAAGGCGGATTATCCTCTACCGAATCCAACACTATTAGCATGAAAGTTGACTTACCATTTTTTCCTTTTTTTTCATTAAACTGGAAATAGCCTCCAGAGAACTTGTTAATTCAAAAATTTTAAGATTTAATCTCAAATCAGAGAATTCTATCTTATCCTAAAGAGAGGAGGGAGCCTTCTATCTGTGAAGAGTTGTTAATTTAATATTGCATTCATTTTATTAAGTGTCTGCTAGGGACAGAACACCGACACAGTAATAAGAAAGACAAACCAAAGAGTAGCAGCTTAGAAACCATTTACTCTAGCTGAAACCGCTTTGTCTTCACCGAGCTAATTGCCTGGTTGAGGAGACAGTCTGAACAAACAAGGCAACCATCTAAGGCTTCACGTGACTGGGTCAGCAATGGTAAACTGGACTTGGAAGGACAGGTAGGTTAAGTGTGATGGCTAATCTTGGTTGTCACCTTGCCTGGAGCTGCAGTCAACTAAAAGGCTAGCTGCTAGGCACACCCATGAAAAATTTTCATGATCAAGTTATACAAAGTGGGAAACTGGCTCTAAATGTGAGTGGCACCTTCCGGTGGCAGTATAGATTAAAAAAAAAAAAAAGCTTTGCTTGGCCTGTTTGCTTGCTGTCTTACTGGCAAGTTCATCTGCTCTGCTGCTGCTGCCACTACTGCTAGTGTTATATTCCTTCCCTAATATCAGAACCCAGCTTCTTTGGGCTCCTAATGTAGACTGAAAACTAGTGACTCTCTAGGTCTTCAGTGTCAGATTGGGACTGATAAAGCCTTAAACTCAAGAGCGGAGCCGGGCTCTTGGCCACTCCACTGTGAAGACAGCGATTGCTGGGCCAACCAGACTATTGTGTGAATCAATCTATATGACCTTTTAATATATATTCATCCTATTGCTTCTGTTCCATTAGAGAATCCTGACCAATACAACCAGATATCTGAGGTAGGATAAATACCAAGATTTAAAAAATGATATGGAAAGGGGTCTGTTCAACATTCATGTGGCTGGAGAAGACGCTTTGGAATCTAACAACCTGGTTTTGAATCATGGCCATATCAGAGGCTGAGGAATCTTCTGGAAAGGACCAAAACCTCAGGCATGAAACCTCATCTGGAAAATGGGGGTGGCCACATGACCACTGAACTACTGTGAGGTGAAGACAAGCGCTCAGCTCAGTGGCCCTCAGTAGGAATGAATGCACGACATTGATGGGTTCACCTGAAGAGTAACGGGAAGTGAGGTTGGAGAGAGAAGGCACTATCTGTACCCAGAGCGCTCCAATACTTGGCTAAAGAATATGCTGTTTACACTTGTGTAGTTGGTGCCTGTGATCTGTAAATACCTATCATTTTCATTCTATCAATGAGCACTATTATTCCTTTCCTTGAGGATGCATATATTCACTATTATGCCTACTCTTTCTGGTATAGCTTAAAAACAGAGGCTTGAAGAGTTATACGATGGTATAATTGTATAAACGGCACTCCAACGCAGAAATGTTGGGTTCGTCTCTCCTTCGATCGACTGATGCCATTCCCTTCCCTCCCCCTTCTTCTCTGAGACAGAGAAACAGAATTCAGGATCCCTAGGAAACACGCCCCCCCAGCCACAGATGAGTAAGGCAGATGCCAGATGACGGCCGAGTGGATGTGAAGCTATCCACAACAGATTCACTCTTATGGATAAATGTGAGGTGTGAGGGAGACTATATTTCTAGTAAATGTCAGGACTGCTTTTCACCTGGACTGCTGTATCCTACAGTGACACATACACCATCAGTTGCAAAGGACAGCTATGGCTAAATGGAGACCCGTTAAAGGCTTGAGCAGGCTAAAGGTAAAATGAAATCATTGTTTCAGGAGCATTAAAGTACAGGAAGCATGGGGATGGAGAGGAGAGCAGGGACATGGCCATAATAGCCCTGGTATGATGGCAGAGGGGCTGTACAAGAAAGCTGAATAAAACACCATTGTTTAATTCTTTCTCAGTGTCCATAATGACAGCAGTTAATCAACCATAAGCAGTCAGGTCTATTTTTCTCAAACCAGTTTAGAATTATAAAATGCTAAAAGGAGATATCAAAATTGCATTGCGGTAATCACTTTGATTTTTCATATATGAACACTTAGATCGTAGGCTGTGTACCATTCATATAATGTTATTTTATAATAATATACATTCATTGAAGCAAAATTAGAATACATGGTTATATGAAAAGAGGGTAAACTCATCTCTACTCTGGAAACGTTTTGCTTCTTATTGATACATATATATATATATTGCTTTATTCAGTGTACTTGGAAATACTTGAGAGCAGTTTTCATTTAAGAAGCATCTGCCCAGGACCCTATGTTTGCACAGTGAATTATCATTGGTGAAGACGAGTCCAGGTGCTGGGACAATGGGATTAGTCTCTCTGAACACATAAGGTAGTTTCTCTTATGTTATTTGCATTAAACCTCACTACGCGACTCTGTGAGGTTGATACTTTAAGATGAGGAAGCTAAAGTTCAGAGAAGTAAATTATATTCCCAAAGTAAATGATCCAAATTTCCAAACCATGTCTTTCGTATCATCTGTTTCTTTAAATTAAAAAAGAATATTGTTTTAAATTATGATTTAAACCTATTCACCTGTTGCATGTAACATGTAACATGAATATACTCTTAACTCATTCAACAATACCACAGAGTCCATATAGCTTACAATTATAGGGCATAAAGTTATATAATTAACTTTTTCTGAGACAAAATCTCACAGTGTATTTCTGATTGGTCTGAAGTCACAGAAATCCACCTGCCTCTGTGTCCTGAGTGCTGGAATTAAAGGTGTAAACTACCCTACCGACCTTTTTGCTTTGAATAATAATCAATTTTACAAAGAAAAAATAACTAGTTTTTGAGGAAAAATATCACATATCATTCTTTGTTACAATTCATCATAAATTGCTGACAAGTTCACACCCTAATTTACTTCCACATAAAGTTATTCATTCATTTATCTTTGTAGTGCTGAGGACGCACGACAGCCTTGTACTGCACATGGTGGACCCTTAAGGACTCCACCACTGAGCTGTACATCCCAGATCTCGTTTTGCTTTTACTCTTGAGACTTTTTTTGTGTACGTTGCCCAGACAATTCCTTGCAGCCTGGGCAGGCCTTGTTCTGGGGATCCTCTGGCCTCAGCTTCCAGAGCAGCCAGGGTCCATGGCATGCAGCATCAGCAGGGTTGAGAGAACTTTTACGGCACTGAAGACAGCAGCTGCCTGTCCCCCACTGAAATCTGCTAACGTACACACCCACCTAACATGAGTATGGCTCACATTTGGACTCATTCGTCTGGGTTATAAGCTAACAGTTATTAGACTTTACTGTTATTAACAATCTCCTCTTTTGTTGCTTTAGAAGCTTATGCAGGCGAGTCTGTCTACTTTTTGGAGGCAGTCCCATCTGATGCCGATGGAAGTAAATGTTAGCAGTTTTATGAGTACACCTGTGCTCTGGGAGCTGGTGAGTATAAACTGGCACCAATCCCAAAATTGCTTTCCCAGATACTTTATCTCTGCCCAAAAATATCAGCTTCGAGAATAGCAATTGAGTTCTGGCTTCTGGGGTTTAAGGTTTACTCTCTCCAAGCAGCTTAATGTTGGTAAATGTGTTTCCTGAGTCCTTTGAGTCAGGCTAGCAAGTAAGTCAAGCCAAGAGAGGGTACTGTGGGAACCCCAATATTTAGATGATTGGATGGATGTACAGGTAAACAACCCTGGGTTTGTATTGCCATCAGGATTGGAGAGGGACAGTCCTGGAGACTGAGCTCTGAGGAGATCAGCTTCTCTCCCCTTGAAGACAGTCAGAACTGACCAAGAATACAGGACTCTGGGCTTGTGTATCTGCACAATTGGTTGCTAGCTCGCTGTGGGAGGGATCCTCACACTGAGAAGGGCACTGAGTTCTGTGTCAATCGCTCTGCAGCAAGGAAAGGAGCCACTTTTAGAGAGTTGATTTCTAGAACTTCAACAACCTGATACTTTCTTACAACAGGATGATATTATGTCTCATGCATTTAAAACCTAGGACACTATGTTGTATTATACCACAAAGCTTCCCTATGTTAAACAAAGGCAAGCTTTAGGCGTTTTGGTTCATGATGCCCCCTTTACTCAAGAGACAATAAACCCGAAGCAAGTCTTGCTGGCTCTCTCTTCCTACGGGTTCCTCCATCACGGGTAGAGTGAGGTTCGGAATGGTGTGCTGGAGGCTATCGGCACACTTTTAAATTAGGTGTACCAACAAGGGGAGGAGATGATCTGTTTGATGGCTTTGTCGCTTTTCTCGGTCACTGTCCAAGAATGCTTTTTGGCTTCAGACTGACACAGAGAAAAGGCAATAAATATAAAACACAGCAATGTCTTATTTGCTCCAATTGTCAAGCATAGGGTAAAATTCTGTCTCTACACAGAACAGGAATTCAGAACTGAGGGCTTGTGATAAAATGCAGATTAGCTATCTGAACTGGAAAACAGATCAGATTTTTTTTTTTTTTTCTGACAGAGAGTAAATTTGATTTAATGAATACTGGCTCTGTCAGTTAAATTACAGAGTAGATATTTCCCATAAATTAAATGAGCTAATGAAATGGATATATTTAAAGCACATAATGAGATGAAAAGCATTAAAAATATTATAATAGCAAAGGTGAACTAAAGTGGACAATAGTTCGTTTTTCCCACTGTATCGTAAGTATAAGCAAATGGGGCACAGTAAAAGGGTAACAGGTGCAATTAAGACTGTTCGCTGAGCCCCGGTACAGCCTTTGATGGTGTGGTTTGCAGTATTAGCAAAGAATTGATTCTAAAAACGGTGTAACTAATCTTTTACCAAGAGGTAGTTGCTTGTTCTTTGCTTTCAATGAGACTAAGTGAAATGCGGCAGGCATGGCACCTTGTAGAACCTTCTCACACTTCCGGTAAGCAGACCCTAATGACCTTGACACACAACAAATAACAATTCCAAAAGAACTGAACAGCTGCACACAAACGGAGACCCTCCCATCTCATCCCTATATACTGCAGCAAGATCTCTCATGTTTGTATTTATAAGAAGGAAAGAAAACTAGGAATAGAATCAACACAGAATTTTGCTTTACTCTTTAATATTTGCATATGAATATGAAAGCTACTCAAAAGGTCCTCACTCATTTCACTAAGTTACTTCCAACACCTACTCCTTTTCTTATGTTAATTACCCAAACATTTAGCACACTTAAAATAAAATAACTAGGCCATGTTCAGCTGAGTGTGTTCAAGTAGTAACTGTAACCACAACTTCTTATAATAGAGGAAAAGATTTAAAACAGAACCCGTCACATGATGTTGGGAAATTAAATCTAACTGAACTGCGTAGTCTTTTTAAGGGAGTTTAAGTACAATACAATTTGAAGATCTTTTATCTTCTAGATTTCTAGATTTCGATGAAATAGACATCTTGACTCTTAAATACCTGTTCACTCCGATTTGTTTCAGGTTATCTCCCTATTTATTTTTTATTAAAACTTTAAGATGTGGCTTTTCTAACAGAGAATGCAGACCAGGCCTCTTAATAAAAATCAGCGGTGTGGAGCTGGAAGAAGATCTTTTGCATAAGAGTGACAGCTTAGAGCAGTGTGCTATTTTTGCCTAAGCTGCTCATTTGGATATCAGGGTGAGCTTTGGGTTTGTAAAGGGCCTTTGTCAACCTGTCCTGTCGCTTTTCAAGTCATGGTACCTCTTTAATTTGTCCAAGTCAAGTATGTACTATTTCTGGTAGTGTTTTCCAAATGTTCTCTTTAAATTGTAAACATCCCTAGAAGTAAGCAAGGGACTGGCACTATTGGATAAACTTGTAAACAGTTTCACCGAGTCCTTCTCTGAAGCTCTTGTGTCTCTTAGAGAAAAGCTTGAACACAGAACTCTTTCATCTCATCCTTAATTCCAGAGAACTCTGGCTTCAGAGGAAAGAAAAGGAAGACCAGCTGTAGGGATCTCTCAGGGTCCCTCACTGAGATCATTACCTCTGTGAGCCCCTAGAGCCTGAACTTGGGAATATTCATAGGAGATACAAGGTTGTGTGCACAGTTTGCTAAGAGGGAAAGAAGGAAAAATGGAGGACATACAGAGCCAGGGAACAGAGTGCCTTGTAGTTACACAAATTCAAAACACGTGGGTTACAAATCAAACCAATTAAAGCCTTCACAGTGAGAATGAGAAGTCTCAAGCCTTCAAAGGCAATGGGGCACCATCTTGAAGAATTTCTCAACATGTCCCGTTGTGCCTGAATGAGAGGGTTACTAGCTGTCTTCTCACCCACTATCTGTGAGTTCTTCCATCAACTGTCTTAATGTCTTAAAGTACAATTGTCAATGTGGGAAAACATCAAGGGTCCATGCACACAAAGCTATTACTCCTCGCCTTGTGGGATTCCCAGCTTACATGGAAACATCACTACAGAGGTATTTTAAAGAAAGGTTTTAAAAAGGACTTTGATCTCTGAAGAACATTCCATAGATATGTTTACCAATTAGGACAAATCAGAGCATTTCAAGCCATGCTGGAAATTATGAAATTTGGTACGCAGTTGAAAACTATTTTATGATATTCAAAAAACTTTCAAAGTTTCAAAATATTAAACATCTCATACATATCACTGATTTGCTCTCTCTGTAGGATGTGAGCAAACTAGACTACAGCGATTAAAATGAAAAGGTGGAAAAGAAAATCCAAGTGTCTAAGTGTAACTACAACTGTTAAGGAGGGCAAACAGAAATATCCATTCTGGGTCCCACAGAGGCACTGATAATAAAAATAATAGAGTGCGAAGTCAGGCATGTGTATACAATCAGTAGCCCACACTCCAAGCCTACGTCCTACCTTTAGGTTCATTCATATCCTGACTCTGGAAAAGCAAAGCTGTTTATACAGGACCACATGCCATGACATAATGTGTGAATATAGAGTATTACATTACAAGCCATGTAGAATAGAACATAGCTACTTTGCACTATTTTAATGGACAAAATCAATACAGCTTCTAATTAAGGAATATTATGCATCACAACAACACAGATACTATAAACAATACTGAATAAACTCAGTGCCCTTATAGCCCTGTTAGTCCCATCTTTTCAATGCTTAAGCAGTCAGTAATCTGCTATAAAATTCAGTTCTCTGAAGCTGTTTCATATACGAGAAAATTGTTACACAATGAACACTCATCCATTTTAAGCATAGCTGTAATTTTATTTAAATAGGACAATCCTGTACATGTGTATTTATACACACAGGCTTCCAATTCCTTCTCATATAAAGGGGAGGCTTGCGTTTGCTTGTATTTTATTGGAGGAGTCATTTGCATGGTTACATTGATTGTGGTGACTAATCATTGCCAATCTGCTGGGATTTGGATTGACCTATGAGAGATACTCCTGGCATATATGTGAGGGTATTTCCAGAGAGGATTAATTTAGGGAAGACTCACCATCAGTGTGAGTAGCATCATTCCAAGTAGGGAGACTGCACGGAATACAATGAACCAATGGAGAAAGCCAGAACACTCACAACCCCTACAAGTGGGAGCCAGAATGGCTCTTTCCATCCCAGTGGTGTTTATGCCAGATATTTGAATGGACAGTAACTCACATCCTGCATTTATGGCTTTTCACCTTAGTTCTAAATGATCTCATATTTGCTTATGTCAAATTTCAGTATTCATCTCATTGCCTCCAATATAGTGTTCACTAAGAAGTGAAATCCTGCCATGTAGCACTTACTTTTCCTTACTGTGACTTTCTAATTCGTTGTAATTCTTTGCTTGATTTCTGTCTTGCCTAACAATGCACATTCTTTGGGAACAAGTGTCTTGTGACAGTGTTGGTTGTCTCTGCTCTTCCCCAAATTGCTGTTTACCTCAGTGCCTTGGTCAGTACATATCATATAATATATGCTCACAAAAAAAAGAAAAAAAACTAAAATGAACGAGCACTATGCAAAGAAAAAACAAGAATAAGATGTTTTTCATAAAACCCAGTTTCCTAAGTAACAAAAAAAAATTAAGATTCCTATTACAGCCTGAAAAGATATAACTGATTCTAGTTTCCAGATCTATGCTTTAAAAGAATTTGCTGTAAATTACAAGTACATAATTGGGTGAAAGGAAAAAAAAAAAAGGAAACCAATAATTAGTGGCACATTTCACAGATTAGTATCCGACACCATTATTAGATTTAAAGGAAACTATTACTCCATAAAGAAGTAAGAAGCCAGACAGGGCAATTTGTTTAAAGGCCAGCAAGTGACAGAATACTTCTCAATTACTTTACTTTACCAATATTTGCATTGCATATACTTTAGATAAGATGTTGTGCTGGCCCTTTATATACTTAAATATGACTTTGGTTTATTCACTCAACAAATATTACATGTACAGCATTTTGTTCAGACACTGGAAAAGAACTCCTCTAAGCCAATAAATATGCTTATAGCTTGAGAGAACAGCAGGAAAATGATAATCTTTGCCTTAAATTTTAGCAAAGAAAGTATAGCTATAATAAACAACTTTATAATTTTCAAGTGTGTACTATGTAGATATCATTTACAGTACTGTTCAAAACTACTTTATCAGGAAAATTCCATGAGTTACTTTTAGTTGACAAGACAATGTAGACACAAAGAAACTAGGGGAATTGTCCCAAATAATATAGGCATTAAGCATCAAAAGTTGGATAGGAAGCCAGGTGGATTTGGCTGGAGAGTGCATAGACTTTATCTCTCTGTTGTTTCACTAGTGTACTAAGTGAACAGCTGGATTGTAGGGAGACTTTAGTCATCTAAAGACATGTGGATAGAATCTAGGTGATTGAATGGGGTCAGATGAAGTACTGTTATATTTGTGTCTGAAGAATTGATGAGCAAGAGAAGAGACATCATAAGCAGGAAACTGCAATAGTCCAGGTGAAAAATGATAGAATTCATGAGATTGGGAGTTAGAATTGTTGAGGACTTGTCAATGGGGTTTGATAGGAGATCTAAGAAAATAGGATTCATATATATCTTCCACCACACTTCTGAACCAGGGAACTAGATGTTATTTCCTGATAGAGAAATCCTTGAACATGAGACAAATTGGGATAGAAAGGTGATATAACAGTTGTGTTTTCCAAAAATGGCCATAGTCAGTCTTTCTTTCTCTCATGCTCTTGTACAGTGTGTACTTCCCTGTATATAGAATCAAGGTGAGCTTTCTGTAATGTCTCCATTTTCTATGAAGACAAAGCTCTTTACATGGGTAGTAGCAGCTCTGTGGGTGTAAGATTTAGTATGTAGCTAAGGAATTATGCTGATCTAACAGACTGGCAGTAGTTAGGCTCTCTTCTGAAGTCTGTGCCCTTACTAGTCCGAGGGAATTGGTTAGGTTTCTAGTAGCAGGCATGACTTCCCTCCTGCTTAAATCCTGGGATTTGAGTCCAATTTTAAGACAATTGTTGGTTGCCACCATGGTATGAGTGCCACTATTGCACCTTTAGGATACCTTGACATGTTGGCTAGTGCTGTGAACCATAGGCCTCATAGGTGGATAGGACTATCGCTTCCTTGATGCTTTCATAGTACTTTCTGGTACTATGGAAACAAGATCAGCAGAAAGGATGCTTTCAGGTTATATCCAGTTCAAATAATCAGAGACCTATGTCCTAAGTGTGCAGTGACTTCAGCAATATGTCTCTTAGAGACAAACAAGGGCAATAGAAATAGCCTATATTTTTTCAGGAATCACTTGAACTATCCTGACCAAAAAACTCGAAAGGAGGTTATGCATGCTTGATACTGGGAGTTTTGCTAGATAGTCTATGGCTGTTTGGGGAACACTGTCAGCTCAAGTGTCATAACTTCATCATATATATATATATACATATATATATATACATATATATATATATAATATACATATATACACATACATGTATGTATACATAATATATGTATATACATACACTTATATGTATTATACAGGAAAATAGCAATTGTATACAATGCTGTTGGACTGTGGGGAGACCAGCTTCAACAGGTACATTTTCAATACCTAATGCTCAGAGAACACCTCAGAAGAGGGGGTATAAATGTCTGGGGACCTCTAGGAGATTGTGTCTCCTGGAAATATCAGGATAAACAAGACAGGAACAATGGCAACATCAATAGATATATTAATGTGAAAGGGGGAAAGTGTCAGAGGGTAACCCTAACCCTAACCCTAACCCTAACCCTAATCCTAACCCAACTAATAATTGCTGTGAGAGAGGTACAAATTAGCTTCTCCCAGGGAAGAGACACCTAACTGCTTATCTTATACAAAGGCCTGAAATCATATACATACAAACAACAAAGATGGGCTTAACAGGATAGATATAAACACATTCACACACACACATATATATACACAGATACACACACACTCATGCACACACACACAAATGTAACAATAATAAAGAAAAAAGGGCCAACAATTTGAGAGGGGGAAGAGACGAACATGGAAGGGTTGGAGGGAGGAAAGGAAAGGGAGAAAATGAAGTAATTATATTTTAATTAAAATATATTTTAAAACCTGTTAAAGAAAAAGACATAAAAATCTAAGTTGCCTAACTTTTTTTTTTAAAAGAGAAGCTTAATTCTTGCTAAACTTAAAATAAAGGGATGTTTAATCCTCCTTATTATGAAGCTGGGATGACCTCTGACCTCAGCTGAAACACTTTTGTGGCAGTGGGGATTGAACTAGGATCTCATATATCTTAGGTAAGCACTCTGCCACTTAGCCAGGTTCCTTGCCTTCCTGATGTGCTAGAATGTCTGATGATACATCAGAAGAAGCCTTGAGCTTCTGTGTAGGTCAACGAGAATGAGCCCTCTTGGGATATTCTTCCTCGGCACCAGCTACTACATTCTGAGAAACCTGAACCACATGGAAGGCTCTGCTCAGATGTTCCTTCCCGCAGCGCAGCAGAGCTGAGCATAAGTAAACATATAACATCAGCTGCTAGCCAGTTGAGTGAGCGATCTTAGACTTCCAGCTTAATGGAGCCTTCAGGCAGCCTCAGACATCTGGAGGCAATTGCACTGAGAAGCCCTAGCCAAAAATATATGAACCGCCTAGACAACTGACAGAACTGCAAAAGATGAAAAACGGTTTCTGTAAACTAGTGAACTTTGGTATGGTTTGTTATGTAGTACTAGGAAACCATAGACGTTGATGTACTCAGTTTTTGACACTTGGAATTTGCTAGGCTAAAAAGACACCCAGGTGGAAATGTTCCAAAAGAGCACCGATTGGTTTTATAGAGTTGATGTCTGCAGCCAAGGAACGCAACCTACCATGTATTTACTGATTGAGTCAGAGTTACACAGAATGTAACTAAGAACAAAAATAGAAAAGTTTGGGAGCAATTACACTGTGACAGACCAGGGTCCCGAGAAATTGCGATGTTTTAGTGGTCTGGTGAAAGAGGGAGAGCTGGATAAACAAATGCTGTTACTAAGAATGGAAGAAAGACCTGGTCAGTGTGGTACTATATATTATATGAGAATGGATATTTCAAGTACGAATTTAAAAAAATACAGCGATCTCCAATACGAGAAAAAGGGAAGAATATTCGCTGGGAAGAAGAGAACGGTAAGGTGGAGATGAAGGAGGAAGTGGGGCCAACAGGTTTTATTTTCCTTGAATTATAAGAAACAATGGGATGTTCACATGCTGGCCGATGGTATCATCATATTGGGGAGATTGAAAAACAAAGATTTTTGTTACTTTTTAAAATTATGTGTATGTGTGTAGGTCTGTGTGTGGCTATGTGTCCCTGAGTGCAGGTGCCCTCCAGAGGCATTGGATCCCTTGGAGCTAGAGGAACAGCTGGTTGTGAGCTACCTGACATGGGTACTAGGGACAGAATTTGGGTCTGTTGCAAGAGTATTACAGACTCTTTACCAGTGAACCACCTCCTTAGCCCCTATACTGAAGAGATTTTTGACACACAGAGAAGGATCAAGAGTGCGAATGAACAAATATATTTGAATGTTTGGGAAATGATGAAGGGGTAGATTCACAAACATGCAGCGTGATAGTTTATATTCATATCAACTAGACTGGGTTAATAGAAGTGGGAATAACTATATTAAATATGGGTGACACCATCCCATGGGGGTGAGGTCCTAGGCCGAATAAAAGAGCAAAAAGTAAGCTAAGCAACAACATTCATTTCCACCTGCTTTTGGACTGTGGATGCAACGTGATTGGCTCCATCAACCTCCTGACACCATGTCTTCTCCGCCATGATGGACTGTACCGTCAAACTGTGAGCCAAAATAAACCCTTTCTCTTTAAGTTGCTTTCCCCAGGTATTCTGTTCCAACCATGAGAAGAGTAACTAATATACGTGTGAACTGAGATTTGTTTATAGGAGACCAAGAGCACGCCCTCTGAAGGTTTCTATTTTTCTGTTTAATAGAATGCAAAGTGGGGTTTGGGGCAGGATAGGAAGATTTGAAGTAACTGTTGAAGAGTACGGAGAATAAAACACTGCAAGGAAACCAGAGAGGGGAGCCAGGCTGCGGAGGTTGCTAAGCCAAGAGGTAAGTGTTATTATTCCCTCTTTACGTCTGAAGAAATCGAAGCTCAGAAGGTTAAGTAACTGGTTATGGTGTAAGTAAGTGAGTGAGCCAGCATTCGAGAATAGTCCTGGGTAATTCTTTCCAGTACATTAGGCTAAATGAATCTGTTGGTTCAGGGAGTAATTTTAGTTTCTAGAAGGAAGTTATTTGAAATCCAAACTTTAATCTTCCCTATTTATGCACTTCGTCCATTTCCATTAGTGTTGCCTTAAAACCCAACCCTTCTGCTCCATCATCCCTACAATTTTCAGACGAAGAAAGTGTTCAGAATTCTGAGTAAAGGGTAACACTGCCATATGGATTCTCTTTTTAGACAGTGACCACCCTTGAGAAGCTCTGGTACAGTACCAAGGGGAAGCAGGAAGATTATGGGGTCATTAGCACAGTGATTGTTTCTTGCATCATACTTCCAAAATACAAATGGAAGAGGACCTCAGAAGTAAGAGTGCTGCATTTCAAAACTGAAGCCGTTTCCTCACGATGCTCAGCCCAGTTAATTCTACTAGTTAATTTGGTGCCAGATTTTTAAGTCTTTCTCTAAGGTTGTCACCTCACAGAATTCTCAAAGAGATTCTGTGACCTGCTTGTCTGTCCGGTTTCTGAATCCAAAGCCGGTGATGGCTCATGGACATTGCAAATTTATCATAGATGTCTTTAAAAGAAGCAGATTTTAGGTTCCTCCATTCTTGCAAATAGAGTCTCCTCCTGTTCCCACCGAAGAACTGAATACCAAGAGTCTTTACTTGAAAAATAGAAGGAAGAATTCTTTACAGTATGGGACTTTTTTTTTTTTGTCTATTTGAGAAACAGTAAAGTAGACAAGTGACTTGTTTAGGTCACATTTTCAACACGGTCTGAGCTAAGACACAGATAGCCTTTTTCTTTTTCCCCCCGAACTGAAATTTCCATAAATATCATGGTTCTGTTGGGAGGCCAGAAGGGCTAGTTCTCTAGTGTTCACAATTGAGTAGGGAAGAGGAGGACTGTTACCACCCACTTTAGAAATGATTTCTTTATACAGCGAGGGAAGAGCTGGTGTGGATAAACTTTTACACAGTTACCCCCAAAGACACACATTAACTGTGTCTGGTGATGGAAGCAGGTTTTGATACTTTAGTACTACATAAATAACAGAATCATTTTATGATTAACATTTCCTGGGGAGATATAATGAGACACAATAGAAATACTGGAGCATATTTCCCAAAGAAAATGTAAATATTACTTCAGGAATTTCATACACATACATCTAATGTACACGTGTATGGGTGTGCAGGTTTGATGAATGTGCATTTCTCATTGCTATGATAGTCAACAGGTTTAGTAACTGTTTTCAGAGATCTCTTAGAGAGCTATGTTATATAGAAACCATAATTGCTATAATCTATTTCTAATGCTCTTGAGCTGATATGATCCCAGATAATCTATTCTGGGGTTATTCTAAATTTTCTTGCAGATCTGAATAACTATTCACTTTCTCCAGTGTACCAAAGTGAATAGATGAAGGAACTGGGATTTGAATATATGCTTATGTGCACTGAGGGATGCTGGTGTAAGCTAATACTCCCTGGAAAAGAATGACAGGAGCCAGCTATGAGGCAGCAGTGGGCTGTGTAATGACACTAATTAGCTATAATATTTTCATCTTAATAACAAGAGTTATTTGTTAAAAATAATTTTTATTTGCGAAAAACATGTTCTTAATAAATATGGAATTTTTCAGAATTATGATTTGTTCTTTGTAAAAACAATCTCTGCTGTACTTAGGAGGAACTATTTGACTATCTTCATCCACTTTAAGAGAGTTTCAGTTTCCATCAACACGAATAGACCTTAATTTCTGTGTAGTTACTCGATCCATTTACACATGTTACCAATGCATAAAAATACATAGCAGCAATGCTAATTAAAGTTTACTGTATGAAACGTGATGCTTGCAATTCTAATTATGAAAATTTTCTTCTCTGTCATTAATCCACTCTTCAGTGGTGCCCTGTGATGACAAGGCAGATTCCAGATTATAGTTCTTTGTATAACCTTGTATAAAAGGTTCCATACGTGGGGCATTTATTAGTATTGTGAAAAAAATCTAAGGTGTCGTAATATTCCCTAAGGTGGAAGAGAAGTGTCACAGAGTATTATTGTTAAGGTAAAGTGAGAACATGTTCACGTCTCCAGCCCCCCAGTGGAGGAGAGCATGAAGAAGAGCGAGCCGCTTATTAAAGAAGTGTTCGCTGTGTTCGACTCTTGCAGAGAAGTGAGGCACACGAGACAGAAATTGCTGGAGGTAATATACAGTGCAAACACCCCAGGGAAAAAATAGAGGCAAGAGCTAAGGAAATTCTTTAAAAGCAAATAATTCATCATGTGACAGAGGGAAAAACGTTATCTGGCAGGTTGCTTTGAGGTATAGCTTATCAAATGTTCTTCAAAGTGCCAGAGAAGACCAGTGCCAAGATGTGTACCTGCACACACATATATAACAAGAACCTATGCACAGTATAGTTATATGTATGCATGTGTCCATTTTGAGGGGTTTATATTGGAAAAAATGAAATATAACATTCTCTAGCCACCTAAATTCCAACTTAATTCAGAGACAATTGATTGTAAAGTCTCCATTACCTCAAAATGCAAAGTCTAAAAGGTTTGGAGAAAGGGCAACTGGGGGAAAGTTCAATAAATTGTAATCCTTTAATGCAGTTTATATTTAAAAGCTTTTATAATAAGATTAATACGGTATCCCAACCCTACATACACGTTCAATTAAGAAAACTTAATACACCCAAGGTACCACGAGAGATGACATTCTGAACTGTAATCTAGCTGTTGACTAAAAACAAAACTCAGCACATGCTTGCAAGAGTGAAAGGCGGAAGAGCCAAGTCGTCAGCCCCCCTAAGGCAGACAATTATATTAGTCCTGTAATAAAAGTGTGAATTTTCAACGATTCAAGCAAATTAATAAAAACACCCATGAGCAGATGACGTGTATCACCTCCACACTATTTTTCCCCACATAAGCTGTACGCAAGCATGGTTAAAAACTGAGTCTACAGAGAAAGACGTTTAGAAAAACACGGGCTCCATAATTCTTTCTCTTACCATTGTCGCCAGAAGGTAATGATACAGTGTTTGTTGGCATGGTGTCAGAATTCACTTTTCCATTCTCAAATGTGTCATTTTCAGTCTGCTGTAACTGCCAGTTGAGGCCAAATAGATGCATTGCTGGGGGTAAAGCATACAAGTTGTTTAAAGTTCTGCTGCTCCGAGCTCCAAAGGCAAGTGCTTAGCATGTTTATAGCAAGACTCACACGTAAAATACAAATTTCCAGCTTCCAAAATAACAGAGATAATTGTGCAATACAAATTATAAAGCAAAAAATCCCTCAAACATATGCAATCTCCATAGCGGTGCCACGCACAATGAGAACACTTCAATAGTGAGTATTACTTAATTCACTGGTACCAGATAGGTCTTAAACACGAGATTCTATTTGCTTTGGTCTGTGTATGTTCCACGTTGTAAGAAAGCTGCAGAATTCTCTGAAGCGGCTTTCACCAAATCTTCTTGACCATAGGTCATTCGAAGACTTATGCTGTCACAACTGCTCCATGTTCTCTGAGACTATGATGGTTTTTCCATTGGATTGTGGTTAAAAAAAAAAACCAAAACTTGTTTCAAAGATGAACTTGATGGCATATGAGGTGATCAGAGTAGATTGAGATGCTGGGATATTAACCATTAACTAGACAGTCACCTCTACTCCATGGAACATAGTTTAGAAGGGAGTGCCTCGGGAAGGCTAAATATTCACAGGGAATCCCAACGAAGGCCACATTCATGTATTGTGAAAGAGAACTTTTTTTGACATTTTGCTCATTATGTACATTGGAATTTACAAGCCATCTGGAAAAAGACAAGTATTTTTAGAAACATTCTCAGAGGCAGTGCTGATAATCACCCCTGATAAAGAGCTGCTGTTGAATATCCAAATAACTCAGTAAGAAAAAAAATACACCAGAGCAAAAAGCAGTGTCTTAGACATTTGTTCAATCCTTAGTCTAGTATTTTCTCTGAAAAAAAATTAATGATGAATATTATGTTTACTTAAAAATGAGGCATGCTTAGCTTATTTAACCGATGTAAGAATTCCTAATAGAGTGTATGAAATATAGTCGGCATTCAGCAGGACACTTTTTCCGATAAGTAGTTCATTTATGCACTCTAGATTCCAGATTATGAAGGCATTTGGTGTTGCCTAACCAAATCATGGCTCCTTTCAATAAACATTCCCTTTACCTACAAAGGTGGAAAATCCAGCTTATCATTCAAGATGGTAGAGACTGACATCTGGAAGAGGGCTGTCCTGACTGTGTTGATGTCTTCTTTTTATTTTAAAATTATGTGTATGCGTGTGGATTTGTGTTTGTGCATTCCCGTGGGAATGTCTTTAGACTCTAGAAGAGAACATTGCTTTCTCTGGAGCTGGAGTTACAGGCAGTGTGAGCTGTCTGGCGTGTGCTTGGGTTAAGTTTAGGACTAAGGATACTTTGTACATTTCAAAAATTATCTGTTAAATCAATGAATTAAAATGAGCAATACTTTCAACTTCTGGAAATTTTGAATTGAAGAATACACCTTCAGGTTAAGATATTGACATGAAAAAGTAAATATAAAATTAATCTTAAATGGATATGAATGAAGAGTATATTGTTAATTGGTAAATGACTCCCTTATGTATATTATATAAAAAGCAGTCGAGTGAGAGGCTGTTATTCCTACACTATGTTATAACATACAGCATGTAATATATCATATACTATACTATGATAGATGGGATGTTTTAAAATGTCAATAATTTCAGCATATTGTTATCAGTACCACAGCCTGTTAATAACATCTGATATAAATGTATAATATTAGTAAGAAATGTAACAGACAGTGATATCTATGGTGCATATTTGAAATAAATGCATAAACTCATATTCCTTGTTTAAATACAGTCTTGCAATGATTCTGTGTAAAGTCTGATTTTCAGAGACTAAGATATAGACTTCAGAATTCTTGAGTTTATAAGTTGTCTTACAAAAGGGCATAACTTCCTATGTCATTTTGCATGAAATTACATAGTCTGTGAGTGGCAAAATGTCAGGAGCTTTCTAAACATTTATCGCTTCATACACTCTTCAAGGTTTTACATACTTCAGCAATTTCTAAAGAAAATAATGGGAGCTGGTTCTGTAGATGGTAAAGGGTTGACAGGTGCACTCTAGCACAGCAACAATCAATACAGACTGTCTCTGGCTTCGAATGGTTTGCCTTCTGAGCTTTTAACTTTACAAGGACCCAAAAACTACACACGCACAGCAGAAACCACAGCTTGATTTTTGAATTTTTGGTCTTTCCTTGGACTAGCAATATGGGATGGAATACTTTTTCATAGTATTTAGCAGGGTCATTGGGCTACAGATTGCCTTTAGTCACGGATCACGATTTAGGAAGAGACTCTCCAGGACTCTTTGTTGCTAAGCTGGGGCAGGAGGTTTGGTAAGCAGCATGTACTAAGCTAATTTCAACATCTGGTGTTTTTAATCTCCAGTGGGTTTATTTGGATACAAACCATTCTCTGGCATTTAGTGAGCTCTGATGCTTATACACACCTTGAATTACATGTGTATCCATATTTAGGGTTAATGAGAGGGAAGAGAGAGGCAGGCAACAAACTCAGAAAGTTAAAACTGTTCCAGAAATGACTAAGCAGTGGCGAAATAAAACTACACGTGATTATGTTGGCAGACAGGGCCAATCAGCCTAATAAAATACATCTGCAAATAAAGATGGGTGATTCCAATTCTTCCATCCTGAGCTCAAAAGCAGTTTTGAACTCATGGGAGTATTTGCTGCATGTGCTTGCTTTTTTTTAAACCTTCCCTGAAAGTGTAGGTTGTCTTCCTGACTACCAGATACATTTTGTCAGAGCCCAAGAGACACCTAGCCCAAAGACACACGGTATAGCTGAAGAACAGAATGGAACTGACTCCATCATGGGACAGGACAAGGAAGAGTGGAACAGGTTCTATTTAGTGCCAATCCCAGAAGTCAGGAAGAAAGAGATATGACCAAGCAAATTCATGTACTGTATTAATGACTGTCATTCCATGCCTCCCAGATTGCTGTGTAGTTTGGAACTATGATTTGTCTTGGCGAGGGGCGGAGAAACCTAATGCCTGTGTGAACTTTTGGTAAGACTGTAAAATGTTACAATTTATGAAAAACAGGACAGTAATCCCTCTAGAGATTAGAAGCAGAATGACTGTATGATCCAGCTCTTGTTATACCTAAAAGGATGAAAGTTGAAGTCTCAGAGCTAATTGCACAGTCCTGTCTAAACCAGCAAGAGTCACAACAATCAAGAGGTGACATCATGTCCCGTACATTGACGGACACATGAAGTGTGGTACATATGCATCATGAATATTATTCAGCATTGAAAGGGGAGAATCCTGCTGTATATAATTATAGACAAAATTTGAAGAGCTATGTCGAGTGGAATGGACTAGTTGCCAAAAGGCAAATATGGTTCCACTCATGCACCATATCAAAGCTTCAAATTCATAGCAAAATACAGTAGACTGGTGGCTAGTAGGGACTTACGTAAGAGGTCAGGATGGGGAGCTGTTTAATGGGCATGAGGCTTCAGTCTAGTATTGTGAAACAGCTTTGGAGACTGATGCCACAGTAATGCAGATACAAATTAGTGTACAAATTAGTACAAATTAGTGTGCCGGAACTGTACAGCCTGGGAAATTTATATTATTATGTACTATGTATCATCTATCTATCATCCATTCACCGATCTATCCATCCATCTATCTACCTATCTGCCTATGCTTGTATATGTATATATAGAGTGTGTATTTTATGTGTACGCTTGTTTGCATGTGTTGGCACATGTCTGTGTGCATGTGGAGGCTCAAAGTTGGCATTACGTTTTTCCTCAATCCCTAACCACCTTATCTATTGAGACGTAGTTTCTCAGTTGAACCCAGAACTTTCTGACCGATTAGCTAGTCAGTGTATCTATCGAGGTTGCCCAGCTAGGCAATCTGCTTTCTGCCTCCAAGGTGCAGCGGTTACAATGACATCCACATCTGTCCAGCTTTGACGTGGATCTGAACCGATTTCACTGTGGATCTGAATTCTAGTCCTCATGTTTGCATTGTAAGCCATCTCCTTGGTCCCACATATTTTGCGTGTGTGTGTGTGTGTGCGTGTGTGTGTATTACTAAGATTATACTCATTCACTGATGATTTTGACAAAGATAAAAGAAAACCGGCAGTATCAGAAGACAAAGAATATACGGAGCTTTGACTGCATATATACACACCATGCCTCAGTGCAGTATATGAACTTATGAACAATAAACTGATTCTGGTATCTTTCAAATTACTGTGGCGCTTCTCTTTCTCTTTACTTTCGCTGCCCTCAAAAGAAGCAAAGTGTGTACACGGCCTCAGCAGACACCCCTTATTTTCTCCTCGACTACGACTTACCTTTTCTTTATTATATAGCATCACCCCTTTCGGTGGTTATGAGCATGTCCTGAATTGCTCCATCCTTTCTCACATGTCTGTGGGATTTGTCAACATTAGCCACCCATCTTCACTGCCTTAGCCTCCCCGAGCACTTTCACTGTTGCTGCTCAGCTGCCCTCAGCGAATTCTGTGCGAACGCTCTGCGAAGCTACTGCAGGGTAGAGTTTTTCTTCTCTGGCCCCTTGAAGCCTTGTAACTGTTTTCAACCATAAAATATGGCCACGGCCAAGGTGTCTTATACTTTCTGGTCTAAACTTCAAGAGCATGCATATAATTTGCTGCATATCCATGTAGTGATCATGGATACATACCGAACTGTGTTGTTGGCATGGGTGCTGGAGTGAGCACAATCATTACACTGCACTTGTACGTGAGCAAAAATAAACCAGCGTGCTAGACCGCTGCTGTGGGGGGATACTGCTGAGATGGTTCAAAGTAATCCCTGTCTCTGGGTATTCATACACGCCCTCCCCTCGAGTGCAGGCTTGATTTAGTAACTAGCTTGTAATGGAAAGCATACGGCGGACATCATGGAATGTCTTTTCTGATCTTAGGTTATAAACGACTTTAGCATCTATTTTGGTTGTTCAAATCTCTCCCTTGCACTGCTTGCCATGGGGAAAAGCAGCTGTCACATCGTATATCAGCAGTCCCATGGAGAAGCCCATGTGGTGAGAGATAGGCCTGTGGAAACCCCACGAGTGAGCTGGAAGCACGCTCCTCTAGTACCGAGTTAAGCTTCCAGATGAGATGTCAACATCAGCCTACAGCTGGACTGCAACCTGAAAGCCCGAGGTAGAGGCGCACTGCTATACTGAAACCAAACTTTACCACAGGCGGAAGCTGGAGATAAATGTGTGCTGTTTGAAACTGCTAAATTTGGAGGTCATTTGCTCCCTATACACAATCTTTTCTTCATGTACCCCAGGAGTGTGAACACTCACCAGGCCTGGCTCTGATCTCTTTCACCTTAATTGTGTTTACACCTTCAACCTGTAATTCCCTGTGGACAGATGGCGTTGGGATTGGTATTTCTAATAAAAACGTCTTAATAGATTGCTTCATTGCTTCACTTCTAACTTTATGTTTTATACCTGACACACCTAGAAACACCTGAGAGTGATTTGGCTCCCTGGGTTCCCTGTGTGCTTCACCATCACCACTGTAGGTATGGCAGTGAATCAACACAAGGTGAATCACAGCTCTGTTATTTATTACCAGGGTTCTGAGTTATTACCTAAGTTCTGAAATTCTCAGTGCTCTTGCCCATGAAACAGAAATTATGAGTATTTATTTTATACATGTGTTGTAAAATCAAATAAAGATGATGGATATAAAGGCCACCGACTTGTGGCAATACTTCAGAAACTTTAATAATTATCAGTAGTCATCGAAACACAAACCCTGGGATGGGAGACGGCCAGTTGTCAGAATGCTTGCCACATGAGCGCGAGCGCCCGTCTGGACCCCAGCACACATACACACCTGGGTGTAGTAGCCTGCACTTACAATCCCTGTGGGTGGAGCTGGGGACAGAGATGCTCAGCATTCGTCGGCCAGCTAGTCAGCCAGCCAGCCTAACAGGATCCGTGAGCCCCAGGTTCAGAGAAAGATCCCATTATCCCTGTAAGAACAACTGAAAACTAAGATGGGGAGTGACTGGGAACCCCCATGCTGACCCGGTAGCAGTCAGAAGGAGCGTCTACTGTACCCCCTTTCCCAGGTCAGAACACAGATTCCTTAGATGGCTCCCCTGCAATACATCTTAAGTAAGTTGTAACGTCTGATGTATTTCCCCCACGAGATTAGAGAGCTTTTTAATATTATGGTTCAAGAGAATGATAAGAAGTTACAATCGTATCACCTCTCAGAGTGGCTTACGTGGCTTTTAAACCACTGGTGACTATCGAAACCTCTGCTATCGCCAAATAGTCTACTCCACGGTGTATCTTTACAGAAACCATGTGCATACACACGCCCATCATGGCACATTTGTGGGGGCTGGAGGACAACTTTCTGAAGTCGGTTCTCTGCTCCCACTTCACAGGAGTTCCAGGAATTGAACACAGGTCTCCAGGTCTGAGCAGCAAGGGCCATCACCTGCTCTAGAATGTCTTTTTAGTTTGGCGGTGGTATCCTTGGGCTGTAACCAATTTTATGACGTTGAAAACAAAAGTATTTCTTATGTAGCCCCAAAACATTCTCTCTATAACCGCCTAGATTTTTCCCCTGTAGGGTTTTTCTAGTACAAGTTAAAGAGATAACAACCCTTGTGAATTGAAATAATTTTGAGACAGTGTGTTGGTAAAGATTCGTCAGTAAAATTTTATGAAGGGATTTTCTTTTAGATTTGAAGACTATTCCAGTGAGAGAAATTACAGCATGCATTCTCTTTATTTTTCAAGGTGGATGGAAACAACAAAGCCATGGCTTTATAGCTACCTCCTCCTTCTAAACGGGGGAAATACCGGTGTTTTCACCAATATATTTTCGTTTGACACTTAGAAGCCAGCATGTGGAACACTTAAAACCAAAAAAATGTGTAATTAAATAAAATTATATACCACCAAGTAGCAAATCCAGTGCCATTTATAGATTCCTGTTGAGAGAAAAGGTGCCAAGTCTGATCTTGTCTCTGGGGACTATGCCACTGAAGTCGTTACCACAGCTACTATTATTTCTACTGGCTGCCTGAGTCCTCAGACTCTGCCAAGTGTGGATGGGAAGAAGGGGTGGTGACAGCTGGTGACAGAGTCCAGCAGTCTGCCAGAACCTTGGAGCAAATTACAGGGGATGTTGAGAAGGGCACACAGAGGCAGGCACCCTTGCCATCAACAACCTGGAGCCGGAGGAGTGCGCTCTGAGATTCTGGCAACGAGGAGCACTGCTCTTAGCAGGCCTGTCATTATGGCCTAAACACTGTTTAATATTACAGGAGCAAGGAGCCATCTCACAAAGATAAGAAGTGCAAGAGAACATGAGAACTGAGGTCTGGCAAGAGAAACTGACTTTAAAAATAACACCCTGAAAATATCTGAGATTCAGTTTCTTTTGCTCTCCCAAATTTCGAATGTTCACCCAAGCGAGCAAAGGGGTAGAGTTTCCCTTTGTTGTCATGCATCTCTCATCCATCATGGTGTGTCTTACCCCAAAATGATCTGTGGGAGAAAGACTCATTACGAACTCCCTAACACGACATATAATCCAGAGCTGAGCTTTTTACACTTATGGAAAATACATCAATAAAGATTGCCCATGGTAATTCTGGAGCCTTCGGTTGATATTAAAGGGCTCCTGAGTCCTAGTCTCAATTCTGGCTCCATCTTTCTGTGGAACTCCAGCAGGTTCCTGTTCTTCTCTGGGGCTTAGATCTTATTAAGATGAAAATCCAAAAGTCTAGACTAGATGGTCTCTAAGATATCTTCCAGATTTATATTCTTTATCTACTCTTTCAGATTTAAATATATTTATTTATGTGTCCATATATTTTAGAATATATTTAGGTCAAACCTTTGAGCAATGAAAAAAATACCCAATAAAATATCAACATATTAGAATACACTATTGTTCCTTTATTTTAAAAACTACCCTGCATAGGTCAAAGTATTATAAGACATGGTGATTCTTTGGGTATCTTGGATTTTTCCTTTTTCCTTTTAATTTTATGAATATCTAAATATATACAACGCACATGTGGAAGGACTAGGTTTTACAGAAAAAAAATAAGAAAAAATACCCTTAAATATAGGGCAATGATTAGACTTGATACATAATGTCCAAAAAGCAACCACGTTTTCTATGTAAAAAGAAGCCTCTCATGTAAAGAGTATACTTTATAATGTAGACCCCCCACAGTCTACGCCATCATTAGGGGGACATCGTTTCCCATAAATTAGCTTTTGTTTTGGATTTCCTGCTGTGTTTATATGCATGTTGACAGAATGTGTTAAGCAATATTTTGGCATTCGAATCCATTACTATTTGTTATTAACTTTTAAGGCTAATATTATTTCAACAGTCTATACCTTGCTGACCCAAATACGATTCTTTTAAAATCAGTACTTCTCACCAAGTTTTCATATCTGTATGTTCTCCAGTTGTCATTGTGAGAAGGGAGCTTATTCTCTTTATCAATTACATGATATTTTTGTATTCAAAGAACCAATGTTTGATGTAGCAAGTTCCTCTGAGGATTTAAGGTGACATTCTAAACTCACAGCCTTTATGAATGAGCAGATTTAGAGAAGAGGAAGAAGAGAGAAAAGGTACAGAAACAGCTGCCAATGTTTCATACTTCTATTGAGTTTTTCTTCTCCCTCCTTTTTTTTTTTTTTTTTTTGTCATGGGATCATAAATGAACGGTCATCGGCATGTCTTGCTGGGAGTAAATAGGTTTAATTCATGTTTGTTTAATTCATATTACCTTACGCACAATGAGTTTTTAAAATTCTATTTCTGAAAGCCATTTTTTTCTTTTCTTACTCCATAGACGTAGTATAAAACACCTATAGACACCACCTAGGAAACAATCCTTCCCACTGCCCACTGACAGCCAATGTAGAGGCTAAGGAAAATCAAGCTGTTCGTTTGGCCACAGAGGAAATGAAGTTAGGACTTATTTTCCTAATGTTTCTAGTTTCCTCTAGTTTGGGGGCTCACTGATTAAAAGAATCATTTATTCTCCTGTTCAACAGAAAGAACACGTTACCAATCACCCACCCAAAGGGGACAAGCCATTATCAGGCCAGAGGATCTTGGAGGAACAATCATCAACATTAGGGAATATGGCTATTTAAAGAACATTGAAAATACATAATGAAATCATTTATGTGATTTGTATACTATTCCCTGCCTGCCAAAACAAAAGTACTTCTTACGTAGCCCAAAAACATTCTCTCTATAACCGCCTAGATTTTTCCCCTGTAGGTTTTTTTTTAGTACAAGTTAAAGAGATAACAACCCTTGTGAACTGGAATAATTTTGAGACAGTGTGTTAGTAAAGATACGTCAGTAAAATTTTATGAAGGGATTTTCTTTTAGAGTTGAAGACTATGGGCAAAGGTGGCGGAGGACTCTAGTGACAGTCAGTAGCAGTTTGCCGTGAAGCCCCACGGCTCCTGCTCTTTATTCAGAGGCTTGTAGTGCTGACTCCTTCTTCATCTGGATTTCTTTCTTCCACGGCAGCTTTCAGAACTATGCAACAAATGTTTATGTATGCTAATGACTTAACCAAGCATACATTTTCCCCTTGGCTTCATCTAAATGTTTATAAAGGTGGTAGAATGGCTGAGGTGTAGCTCAATGGAAGAATGCTTTTCCAACAGATCCCCAACACACACACACACACACACACAGACAAACACACACACAGACACACACACACACACAGACACACACACACACACACACACACACACACACAAGTAAAAGTCATAGAACATAAGACCCAAAAAGAGAAATCTTTGCAGAGTTAAACCATTACTAAACGATCAACTATTAAAATACGAAGATCCCTAGAGGAATGTTGGTTTATCACATTATGGGAAGATTTACAAAAGCAGCCCCTTTATATAGTCCAATTCTAGTACAAGGTGTTACCTTTCGGAGAGAATGATTCGTGAGTGTGTATGTGTGCCCTCCAGCATGTATGTGCATACACATAGTTTTCAAAGGAAAACCGTGAATAACATCAGTGGCCGCCCTGGAGTCTAGGCACAGGCAAGTCACCTGCTTTACTAGTCATCGTTCACACAACAAAAACCTTCAGCTTTTTCCTCATCAAGTCCCACTGTCTGTGTGGAGTGTGCTGCGACACTTGGTTCCCTGCTTCGAGCAGGACCTAGCAGGCAGAGGTAATTGACAGATACCATTAACCTTTTCTCCTTCGACTGTCATCTCACCCCTGATGACAAGGTGAGAAAAGGTCTTGGGAAGCCGGTGACCCAGTCGCTTCCGGAATCAGTCACTTGGGAGAGCGCTTTTGCGTAATTATTAACACATCTTAACTATTATTAATGATTACTTGTAGAGCATCTGTGGATGTGTTTCAACACGAAGCACAGAGGTAGGTAGCTGGCCGTATCTGGTCCCGGGAGGATTGCTCCCTCTGGCAGCTTGCTTCTGCATTTGGTGGTCTCACCCTCCTTGCCTAAAAATAAATGGCCCACTTTCCTACTTTAAACACGTTATCTCTTCTCTATGTGTGATTCCTTTCTAAGATCAGAAAGAACTCCTCTGAAGAAGCTAAAAGAATCTAAAAATATCTGTACTCTAGAAATAGAAAATAAAGATGAAAGTTATGATTATTTGAGATGGCTGAAATAATACGGTTGGGATCTATTTACAAATTCAACGCAACTCACACAGGCTCAGGCGCCACCCTGCATTTAGCTTGTTACAACTAGAAGAGTAGTTAATGACAAAATTAAAGATCTAGAATGAGGGGATCGAAAGCAAAGACTTGCACTGGTCTATTTCCTTGAACAGTCATTCCCAAACACTTATAAAAAAAAATGTACCTATCTCCTCTATGAAATGATTGGGAACGTTTTACAGTATTATTTAAAAAGTGACTACTTCACCTTTCTATATCTAAATTTTTTCTTTGAAAAGACTGGCAAACATTTTATTGCACTTATTTTAAGAGTAAATTTGATAGCATGATGCTTAACCCACCATCTCTTGATACAAAAAGAAAGTATAACTAAGGATGTATGGGATGAGCCATGAGCAATTATTAGTAAAGTCAAGGAAGGCATGCATGCCTACAAAATTAATTTCCATGAGAGAAGTGTTAGACAGCCATCAGAGAAATTCTAACGTCCTCTGGGACCCTCCTCACAAGATACCACAGGACAAAAATTCAAAATGGAAGAAATCTCTCTTGTCATTCAATATTAATTATCTGGTCCAGAAACAATCTGCAAATTCTTAGATCAGAGCAGAAAAAAGCTCTATAATATGGATTCAAAATGAGATGATCCTGATATGGTCCCTTTATGAAATTCTTACTGCCTCTAAAAATGAACAAATAACTGATTTTCTGCATCTCAAACTTTCATTTCTGAAAAGCTGTGGACATCGATATTTGGTTCATTGGGTTGAGAAACAGTGAGGGCTGCTCACACTGCAATCCCAGCAGGCAGGCTGTTAAGGAGGGAGAGTCACTGTGAGTTTGAAACCACTCTGGGCAACACAGTGAGTTCCAGGCCAGCCTTGGTTAGAACACAGAGGCGGGCGAGCGATGACAGCGACTAAAATTAAGCAAACACTCGCGGGTTTTGTATGGCACATTGATTGCTTTATTAAATATTTCTTCAGAGTGGTACTGCATTATTATTACTAAACTTACTGTTTACCATACTCTAGTTTTTCTCCAGATCATATGAATTTTCCTACCATTTACTAAGTTTGTCCATTTTGCTGAGGGACATCAGGTTATGGAAGTACCTTGCTCAAAATAACGCAGCAAGCAAATGACAGCGCAGAGTTACAAGTTCCAATCTTGAGTTATGGAAGTCACGATAAGTCAATACAAGGTATTGGAGGAACATTTAAATGTGTAATGCACATCTGACATATTTTCTCACATAAGATTGTGAGATCACTGTAACAAAGACTATATCTTACGCTTGTGAATTACTTATCTAAAGGGAGATATTCGATAGTGGTTATGATTAATGGAATTAAGGTCTAAGAGTGACATCAATAATAGTCATATTTGATGGAATTAAACTGACTATGTGGCCTTGGTAATAACTAAGAGGAGAATGTATAAAGTGAATAAAAAATCCAAAAATTCTTCTCAGAACCAAGTGCTTCATATTTCAGAAGTTGCATGTAGGAATCATCTTGTGTGATGTTATAGGCTTGCTTTCACCATGTTGGGAAAGGGAGGGTGGAGTTTAAGAGGTCTTCTCTCCTGGGAGTCAGGAAGGCTCACTGACAGTGGTCTGGGGGTGCAGGGAAAGTGTGCTTAGTAAAGGAAGACAGAGAATAGGAAGAGCCTCAGGCTAAGCATTAAGGTGAAGATCCTTCCCTCAACCCCCAGCCAGCCCAAGTCATGCTGGGTGCAGGCTCAAAAGACACCAGAAAGGAACACTGGTTTCCTTTTTGGAAACACGGACAAATCATCAGCATGAGATGAACTGGGAAAGGAAAGGCTAGAGGTGAGAGGCGCTGTGCATTTTTAAATCAGTAAATAGTTTCTTAGCATTATGTAGAAGGAGGGCTACCTAGAAAATACAGGTGCTCTCTGATTCGTCCTATGATGTGTGTATTACGTGTACAGTGGGGGCTGTGTGTAAAGGGCATACTCTAACCACAGCATTTGAGAGTGAGAGGAGTAAGATCTCAAGGCCAGAGTGATCCCAAAACTGAGATTCCACCTTAAAACAACAAAGCAAGATGCCCAACAGGAGGAACTCAGAGTAAAGCTCTTCACACTTTTAGTGCTGACCCAATAGCAGAAATCAGATATGCTGACTCTTCTGTGATCAAATAGAAAACATAGCCTTTACCTGTGCAAAGCTTCTGAAATATAACACCACCACACACATACCACTCCCCACCACACACCTCCACCACACACATACACACACACACAAACACACAATACCCCCAACCTCCACCTATACAACACACCTCCACCACACATACACACACACACACACACACACACACAAAACCATAACACATCATACATGCACATCACACACAACATGTACAAGTATACACACAAAACCACACACATAGCAGATCATACATGTATATCACACAGCACACAGACACACATACAAAAAAGCATGTACACACCACACATGCCCATCACACACCACACACAGGCACATGCACAAACCCTCACACATAGACCACATATGTACATCACACACACACACACACACACACACACTACAAGAACTTCTTCACGACAGACGAACAGAATACTCAACACTCAACAAATGTTTTAAAAGGACTCGGAATTGCTTTCCTTTAACAGCTTTAAAAACTATTCTCTGAACATGCTTTATAAATACAATTTTAAAGTATGTATGTTATAGAAAGAAACAACAAAAAAAAGACTTTAAATTGTTGTGGCAATTTTAGCTCAGTTACCCAAAATTTCTAAAGTAACATTTCTTTCTACTTATAGATGTTAACTGTGACAAAAGTTTTAGCTAAGTCAACAAAGAATAAAAATGCATCTCATAACTTTCTTCTAAGTTGCATGTAGATTTTGTCTTTGACAAGTGACTTTTTGAGTTACATTTAGGTCATGTGGCAAAATGTAACGTTCGTCCCTAATTCAAAATGCAGGTCTTAGCAGAGAGATCTTTCTTTAATGCTCAGATACGGTAAGCTTTGCCTTTTATAGGCTCTGCTAGTCTCTAATAATCCTTCCTTGCCCACTTCCCCTCCAATCTCTTCCCCTCTTCTCTCTCCCCCTCCCTTCTCCTCTCCTTCCTTTCTCCTCTCCTCTCTAGCCTGTCTTACTTCCTCCTTCTTTCTTTCTCCTTCCTCGGTTTCCCCTCCCCACTCTCTTTGAGTTGAGGACACACCACACCACAGAGTTCTACCATCGAGCCAACCCCCACCCCAGCCTCCTTCACCCTTTACATTTAAATAGCCATGGTAACTGTAATCAATTGTAAGGCAACTCTTTCCTCCAAAATGTTACAATCTGAGGGCACTGAGTATACTAGCTCATCACTGTTGAATCCGGTGACAGTGTGTCTTCTAAAGCAGTGACTCCATCAGCTGAATGAATGGCCACTGGATGTGTAGGTGAATGCATGCTTCCCATTCTGATGGCTGCTGCTTACATAACTGAAGGCACTGAAGCAGAAACTTTGTTGTTTCTTATTGTCAAGGAAGAAGGACAAGGTGAGCAGTCTGTAGACATTTACTGATGATGTGGGAACAATAAACAGGTAACATAAAAATGCTTTAGTGTTATTTCATCTGTTCAAGCCTGAGATGGACCCACTGAATATGGAGTCAGTGGAACGTGACGATTTTATAGTCAAGTTATTGAGAAGTCCTAGCAGTCTGGGAAGTCATTGTTTTACCCTTCTGTATGCTAGCTATGTTTCCTCTCCCTGCTCTGAGGGTGTTTGTCTCTGAACGCACTGTTCTCGTATCACTAATGTAAAAAGCAAGGGACGTGGCAACACCAACTGAATATTTATGCACTGTAGCATGGAAACGGTCAAGTGCTGTATTGGCCTTTTCAGCTGTCATGGTTGGGAGATATGGCTACAGTCTACAAGAACCACAGCCTACAACAGAGAATGTCACCGGACATCACAGACAAGCGATATATCACTAGCACAAGCTGAAGTTGAGCTGAATTTAAAGTTATTATTGCTACTAATCTAGAATATTTTCCAACTCAAGAGATCCTATATTCAAATGAAAACATAATCTGCCTAAACACAGTATTTTTTTATATTATTATTTTAGCTGGTCTTATAGTAAACTAAGAGTGAAATAAACCACTTCTGGGGGAAGGGAGGGGTAAGCATTTGTAAGAGTTTCTGATTTGGGAAGTGCTTTCTCTTCCTGGAAATAATGAAACAGGATAAACTCAACACCAAATATGCTATCCTATGCTAATAAAAAGCAACACAAATTTACACTGTCACAAATCAACTACAAATAATATAGGCTTTTCACCCTTGACTTCAGGCACCCCTGTTGTGTCACAGAGCCGGTAGGAGACTACTGCACTGGGTTTTAAGTGGCCTCCCATTCTTTTCTAGGTTTCCGTATGATGTGCTGCACATGGAAAAACATTTTGTGTAAACTCACCAATAAGATTTCCTATGAAAGCCAGGACAGAGCACAAAATAATATGGCCAAACTTCAATGAGTTTGGAGTGTAGAGAAACAAAGCCCTGTTCTTACTAAGGAAAAACGACAACAACACAGCTTTGTATGGTTCAGTTTTTGCTAGATTTTTCGCCTTTCTGGGCTCAAGGATCCAGAGGGCTCTTGCGGTACGTTTAATCCAATCACTATTTTCCTCCTTTCCCTCAAGTATGCTGTTTTAGTCTGTGCTTTCATTCACCACTGAATTAAGCTTAAATGCTGTTAATTTCATGGCTACAAAAATAAAATATCGATTCCAAAATTTCAGCTTTACAATTCCCATCCTCTAAAACTCAGGCAACAAGTTTCTTCTAACACGATGAAGTCACATCAGTGTTAAAATGTTCCCTTTCCCAATCTCAGGTAAAATGCATTTTTTTTCCCCTGAATGTACCGCATCAGAGAGTTCAGGGAAGACGCTGTGGTGAAACTGGGCTGTAATTCTTGGCATGGCTGTGTTCTACAACCTACTAAAACAGCGCTTTTATTACAAAGGCACGTTCAGAAAGAAAAAAGAGTGTCACTGCACGTTTTATGTTGCCATACATATTTAGCTGGCTGATTTTCCATGATGCATAAAGGGTCGGCGTGTATTTCCTTCTGACCCTGAGTTGCATATAGATGGCTAGTACTACAGTCAATTTCAAGGTACTCAGAGAGGTAAAGCTGCTCCAAAAATGCAAATATGCTCAAAAGGAGAGCAGATAATGGCTAAGCGATCCTAACTGCATTGAACCCGGGCTCTGCAGGTTGCTTTTACAAGGTTCAGGGAATGCTCTTGCATCTATTTTAGGACTCAGTTGGTAGCAGCTGTTCAATGGAAATAAATAACAATGTATATATATTTAAAATGAAGAGGAGAATTGGAAATTCATGTAGTTCTTTGGTGAGCAGCACGTGTCAGGAAGGAGCGCAAACGGAAAATAATACTAAATTATCTATTGTCTTCTGGAGGTGAATTTATAAACCTCAAAAAAAAATTGCAGTCTTTTTCTGCTACAGGGGAAAAAAAAAACAAAAACCTCACCATTTGCTACAAAGAAAATGCAAAGTGACTGCTGAAGGACACTGAGTTCCTTTTGAGGGAGTGATAGAAGTGTTCCGAAATTGGTTAGGATGACAGTAGCAAAATTTTGGTGAATATAACCATCACTGAATTACATATTACAAATGGGAGAGCAAACATCTGCTGTCAAATGAATTATTGGTTAGGGGAGAACCTAGTCAAAAGGGCAAGCAGCTAGGAACCTATGCTAGCATAATACATTTTAATAATATTTTTGTTCTCAGTGTTCATTTTTAAGTTGAAAGAACATATGTGTGATGATTAATACTGTCAGTTTGACAGCAACTAAAAATCACCTTGGAGACACAGCTCTGAGCACCTGTGTGGCAATTATAGATTAGGTTAACAGAAGTGAGAAGGCCCACCCCAAATCTAACATCACACTCCCGGGGCCACAAGTACATGATATGAATGAGGAAGGTGCCTAGGCACGGCATTCGTGTCTGCTTCCTGGCTGTGTCTGCAATGTGACCCGCTGCCTGAGGGTCCTGTTGCCATGACCTCTCTGGTATGATGGACTGCACCCCGGAACTGTGAGCCAAAACAAACCCTTCCTCTCTCACGTTGCTTTTGTCAGGTATTATGCCCCATCAATGAGAGAAGTAACTAACACAATGCGCAAATAGTTCCACGGCTCCCTGTCAGCCTAGGTCTCCATGGAATACAAAGCTGAAGGTCAAGAATGGTGTATCTTAGAAGGCCGATGGGAGTGGCTTGCTGCAGGTGTACATGGTTTAACTCTGACCTTGACTTTGACCTGTATTTAGTGATACTATTCATATTCACATTTCACAGTGTGTTTCTGGATCTTTTTCCATCAAGAGTTTATCCTTTACCAAGGGAAAAAAAAGAGAGCCTCCGTAAGGAAAGACTCCCGCCTGTAACTGAATGGAAACAGCAGGAACGGAAAGCTACAGACCAACCTTCCTCCCCTTCTGCTGATTATTGCTCATCTTTAAAATTCCTATTTTGGAGAAGAAAAGAAAAAAGTCGGATGAATATATTAGGGGATAGCAAAGTAGGTCAGGTACTTTTTGATAGTTCCACAATCGGTATTACCCTTAAACTTAACATCTGTGCTTAGGAATCAGAGGGATTTTCCCATTGTGTAAAGGGCTATCACCTTAAAAGTCATGCATCAGAGAGGATTTTAATTGGGAGGCTCGGAAGTAGAAAGAAAATCATCATGGGACTGCTGAGGAGAATTTTGCTGTTCTTTAAATGGGGATATGCAAAATGACAACACATGTACTCTATTACATATCAGCCGAGGGCCTTCTATTCTGCTCTTTCCTCTACCCCAACCAGCCCCATGATGGCCCACTTAAGCCTTGTTCTCTACCAGCGTTCTTCTCCTGGAGTCTCCAAATGGTAGCCACTACCCACCTGTGGCTGTTCAAGTTTAAATTAATTAAGAGGAAAAGGAAAACTTCATTAAATTAATGAGCCACACTACAAGTGCTCAACAGCCAGATGTGACTGGTGGCTAATGAATTGGACAGTGTGCCAACAGGGCATTTCTATCATCACACGGAACATTTGACAGCACTGTCGAGACACTCGATGCCCCAATATGTTCTATGGACTCAGCAGCAGCAGCTGGGGGTCAGTTGGAAATTCACAATCTCCGTTCTCACTTCAGATCTGCTGACTCAAGAATATGCATTTCCACAAGAGCCCCAGGTGATGCCTGAGCACATTCAAGTGTGAAAACCACAAGTCCAGACTCTGTCCATGGTTACCTCTTCTGGAATGTCCCAAAGCAACCTTATAAACAAAGATTAGATTATTTTTAACTCCAATGTTTAAATTTCTTAAATTTCTTTCCTGTTTGCAGTTCTTTAAGATCCCCATGCCAGACAGTTAAAATACAAGAGAGTACTTGCTAATTTCTGAACTCAACTCCTCCATGGCTTAGCTGTGTGACTTTAGGCAGGGTTCCTTTTAAAGTAACAGATGTACTTTAGTTAAATGGAGATGATCCATCGGGCTGTGAAAATTAAACGGGGAAATCCGTACATGATCTCAAGCGATGTCTGGTATGTATTCTCTGGGCACTGCGGTGGATATTTCTTGTCTCCTCTTCATATGCCTCTCTTCACTGACCTCTCATTAACACCAGACAGAGCTTCTCCTGGCCATCTCTCAAGTTCCAGTTCAAGAAAACACACTAGACCAGGGCCTTGGGGAGATGGCTCAGTCAATGAAGTGACTGTGTCAGCACGAGGAACTGAGTGCAGATCACCAGTACCCAGGTGAGAAGCCCACGCCTGCAGTCACAGCGCTGGGGAGTCAGACAGGCAGATTCCTGGCGCTTCCCGTCCAGTCAGTTTATTTATGCAGTGAGCTAGCTCCAGGTTCAGTGAGAGTCCATGTCTCAAAAAAAAAGTACACTGGAGAGTAACAGATGAAGACATCTGGACCCACATTCACATACACACACACGTAACACGTGACATATACACATACATACCCCTACCCCCTCACACTAGCAAATTAAGAAAGAACTTGGTTACATAACTTTTTGGTTCAATGTTTTAGCTAAAGGTAGGAATTTTTCTTCTTTGCTTTTTTGTTATTTTACCATCTAGTGTTAGGAAAGCATGTAATGTTCAAGATATGCTTTTACACACAGCTTGATACCTCGATTCTGAGTTTCTAGAACGAGGAGCCACTTGAACCCTTAGCATACTGTACCCAGAGGATTCAGTAGAATATTGATTTAAAATAGTTACTGAGGAACTGGGATGTAGCACACCAGCAGAGCACTTGCAGCTCACTAGTAAAGCCCTTGCCAAGCATGCACGAGGCCCAGCATCTATACCCAGCAACAAATGAAATTAAAGAAGCTCCTGAATACATTTAAGAGTATTTTTTAAATACTACTTAGATTAAATATAGACATTACATGTATGATGTGAAAGCTATATGTTGTAAGAAAAATTGATGTAACTATATATTTTAACAATTCTGTATAATATGGGGCAAAAATGAGTCTGATCAAATTAATAGTATGGTACAAAAATATTCAAAGCAGAAGGCAAAATATTCATATAGTTGAATGCTTTCAACTATAAATATTCATACTCATTCATATAAATATGGTTTCAAGATAAAAAAAAACAAAGCATAGAGAAGCCAGGTGTGGTGGATCATCACTCCTGTGGTCTCAGTACTCAGGAGGAGGAAACAGAAGTTTTGCTGTGAATTTGAGGCCAGCCTAGACTACACGGCCAGTGTCATACCAGCCAGGGCTTATAGCAAGACTTTGCATGTCTGTAACCACACTTCAAAACACACACACACACACACACACACACATACACACACACACACACACACACACACACACACACACACACGGAGAGAACTGAAGGCCAATGAGGCGACTCAGTGGGTAAAGGTGCTTGCTGTCAACCCTGACAATCCCAGTTTGATCCCTGGAACATACAGAGCAAAGGACAGAACCGACTCCCCAAAACTGTTTTCTAGTATGTGCATGCCACGCCTCGACAAAATAAAAATGCATACATGTAAAATAAAGATAAAGAAAACTTCATATGGGAAAATGGAGGAAAATTTAGTTACTCCAAAAAGAGAAATACAAATGACCAACAAATATTAAAAGATATAACTAGTAACACATTAAAACAAAAAAAAAAATTAATCTCAGAAATTGGTAATGGTTAAAAAAATAATGATAAAATATAATGCTGTTGGTAGCGTAGGCACTTATAAAAACGGACAGAGGCATGGAAACGGTTCACAAAGTCCCAGTGCACCTGCCTTCCTGCATAGCAACTTTTCTTCAAAGAGTTTCTACTGATAAAAACGTTTGATCAAACGAGCACACACGGACACACAAACAAATGCATTCTCACGTGCATGGAATATAATCACTGTGTTTTGGGGACTGGTCCATTAAAAAGATTAGCCAACAGATAAAGTTACATAGGAAGTATCTAGCGAGTAAATGAGGACCGACTGGTGGGGGTAAACGTAGAGCGCGAATGTCAGGCTGCACTCATGCGCAGAAGAACAGCAGCAAAGGGCACTCTGAGGGGGTCATTCTCCACTCCCACTACGTGTGTTCCGGGGATCAAACACGCCGTCAGGCTTAGCAGCGAGCACCTCTACCCATCGAAAAGCTGAGAGTGCTGTCCTGTGGTTGCAATTAATTTTCACCTTCTTCACAGGTCTTTCCACGGTCTTTGAAAATTTGATAGAAACAGGTAAAAACAAACAGCCAAGTCAGTGTGCCTCTCCTCCTCCCTGTCTTTCAGAAGCTATCCATCTTGGCCCTCCCGAGACTCAACCTCAGGAAAGAGGCGAGGTGCAGATACATTCTTCTAGCTTTTCATTATCTTGCTGGAAGGTCAAAGAACGTTCTCGGATATTCTAAATAATTCCTTCAGCTTTTTGTTGAAAGCTCCTTTTTTTTTTTTTTTTTAAGCTTTTGCTCCATATTAACAATCAACCTGAGAGATGGAAGAATGAGTTCTAAGGATGGCCGGACGCAGGCAGGCGTCACTCCTCCCCTCCCCACCTCTACTTTATAGGCACACTTACTAGCCAAGGACAACCTTCTCTGAGAGAAGTATGAGAAGTGGCCTATTTTCTTTTCAAGGGTGAAGGCAACAGATTAATCAAAGAAGATGAAGAATCAAAATGCTTTATCTGACTTAAAAACAATCATGTTAGTATGATGGTCATTTAAATACAGGAACGACAATGAAAATTTAAGCAGATTTTCTGATGATTGAAGTAATTTTTTTTCTACATAACATTGGAATTTCATCTCCTTACCTCCCATGACATCAATGTAATAAAAACAAATGTCCTGTAAACATCTGTATTGAATTGATCATGAGGACGTGAGGGTTTTCACCACTTACTTTTTATGTTTCCATGTTGAGAAAGAGAAAAGTAAAGGGAAAAGTGTGTGTTCATGATACCAGAAGATATAAAGCAACGCGTTATGGCTGAATAATAGATTAGGCAACGCAAGAAAGAGGACATTTTTGAGCTTTTATGTAGAAATTTGAGAAGTATATTTACTATTATATTTACTAAAGGATCCTTTAAAAAGAATGCAAGTAGCAGCCATGTACTGAATTGTTTTTCTCCTAGCAGTCACACTACAAAAATAAAATGAAATCATGTCAAACCACTGATCTTCAAACCACTGCAAGGAGAGACACTTGCCAATCACAACAGACACCAAACTAGTCAGCCCGGCACTGATTTTCTGCCCTACAACAGCATCTATCTGGCATGCACCATGTTTAAAAAAAATCCCCTACAAACACATATGGGTAATTGATCACGTTCCATTTAAGACTGGCACATTTCACATTCATTTAAAATTCTTCAGTGGCACACTTTTGACAGCTACAAATAATTTATACAGCTAACTAGAGAGGGTTCTCTTAATGGCCAGGGCATTTTCTAATTGAGTACTAGAAATTAGCTCTGAATACTGATGCTGCGATGAAGCTGCCCATCTACCTGAGAGCATCAGAAGCAGAGTGTGGTCTCACTGGGGCGTGATGTTGTGCTGATGTGGTGTCTGCTCTGAGTGTCTTATGAGAAGGAAGTAAACTTGGGTAAAATAAATGATGGATGGATTTCCTCTTGCTTTCCTCTGACTGACAGCTGGTGAATGTTGGAGAAGTTGTCTGAGCACTCTGATGAGGATAATGAGGATGTCTCCATGTTCACACTGAAACCGGGCTCTGAATCATTAGTGATGTCATCCACAGTCTGAGAATTTGAAATAACAGTCCATAACATGCCACACAGCTGCCATCCCTGACTCAATTATCTCCGAAGTTCTTTCATGCTCTACAGTTCTGCATTTCCATTAACCACAGAGACTCAAAATGGTTACTTCACATTCCAAGAGTACGTAATTTATATCTGAGTAGTATTGCAGGGACTGGCAGAGAGAAGCTCTCTGCAAGACCATATAGCGTTCTATACAGAGCTCTGGGATACTCATCTTTAGTGATAGAATTTCATGGGGCATCACAAATTGCTTTGTAAACTTGGAGATGCATCGCTGGCTGTTGTTCTTGGTGTATAAAGCACACAGCCTGTGATTTATCTTAGTGGATACCATTAGCATTTCAATGTGGAGGGCTTTTCCTTATCCATAGAAGCAGATCAAAATACCATGTAGTCTTTCTGACATTTCAGGAAACGACTGCCAGCAGTATAAAATGCTCAAATACATTATGGATAGTTAAATAAAAGGAATATAGGAGATCCCAGCATCTGGGTTATGGCTGAGTTTAAACATGAGCAATGCATTAGAAGAGGTGAAAACCTCACATATAGGAATGAGTACAGAACCATTTATTATTTTATGAGGCTCAGTTCTCTGGAGCGTCCCTGAGTAGAAGATAATGGTCCTGAGTGATGAGGTTTACACGTACACAGCGGCATTCACTGAAAGACACCTAAGGCCACAGATAGCGGAGGGTCCCTAATTAATGAGTGTGGACTGAAGAAGATTCCTACATAGTGTTGAATCCTGCAAGGCCATGAATGATTCTGGGTGTAGGAAATGTCACAATTATCAATATTTCCTGAGTGATAGCATCAGTAAGAAATGCACAATAGCATTTATGTTCAAGAATGTATTTTAGAACTTTATAGAATTGAATTGTCTACGAAGCCAGGTTTTCTTCTTACCACATCTACTGAAATCACTTAAGAAATGTCATCATTTCTAACATGTTATCAACAGTGCCTTTACAAAATACTACCTTCAGTTTCTCAACCTGTGGGTTGTGACCCCTTTGGAGGTCAAAGACCCTTTCACAAGGGTCACCTAAGACAGCATATCAGATTTATATTGGGAAGTATAACAGTAGCAAGATTAGCTATGAATTAGCAGTAACAATAATTTTATGGTTGGGGTTCCCACAACATGAGGAATTATATTAAAGGGTTCCAGCATGAGGAAGGCTGAGAATCATTGCTCTAGACCAAGAGAAATACACAACACTAACAAAACAACAGTACAAAGCATCAGTTTATGGCAGAATGATTTAAACCTCCTTCTTACCTATAAAATATGACAGGAGTATTGCCAGGAGCACGGAAACCCCTACAGCACACAGTGCGGTGCATCTCCAGCTGCAGTACTTTGAAGACTTCTTGAATTTAAAAGCACTTCTTGATAGGGTGTTTCTAGGAAGTGGCCGGGTAGGCGGTGAATAAACAGAGCCAGATGCCATTGTGTATCCCGGGGTTGCCGTACTGAACAGTGGCGTCGTCCCTGTCCCTGTTTTGAATAGGAAATGCCTGTGGAAAGGGAGAACATCATCTTAAGACACCGATTCCTTAAGGTAGGGAGATGTTAAAATACGACCGAGTAGAGACACACAGGGACTGGCTCTCCTATGCGTCTCTTGCCGAGCCTCTTCCTTTCTGCCTCCCTCTCTCTCCCCTTTCCCTCTCATTTGCCTCATATATTTTGTTTTGAGATAAAGTCTCATGTAACCCAGGTTGGCTTTGAACTCACTACATAAATGAAGATGATCTTGAACTTCTGACCTTCTTGCTCTACCTCTTGAGCATTGAGATGTCAGGGACTGCCACACCACTTCTGGTTTATGTGGAACAGGATATCAAACCTAAGGCCTCACACATGTTAGGCGAGCACTCCACCAGATGAACTATGTCACAAGCCCCACTTTATAATATTTATTTATTTGTCTGTTTGTTTATTTTGTTTGTGTGTGTGTGTGTGTGTGTGTGTGTGTGTGTGCAGGCAAGCCATGGAGCATGTGTGGAAGACAACTCATGGGAGTCAGTTCCTGCCTTTCTCCATGTGGGTTCCAAGGCTGTAGCTCAGGTTGTTGGCTGGTAGCAGGCCTCCTGACCAGATGATCCATCTCACTGGCCCTCGTGTGATTTCAGAAGTCAAAACTTAAGGCAATGTTTTAATAGAAGAACTATATCATAAAAGTGACTTAAGAAGGATTTTGACGGTGATTTGGCAGGGTGCAAGCACACAAATGACCCTTACAGTTTCAAGTAGACACCTTGGGAGAGTAACTACGGAGTTACCCTAGTCACACACCGTCCCCTGAACAGAAGCATGCTGCTCATTTTCTAGATGAACAGCCTCATGAGTTAGTTCTTCACAATTCCTAACACAAAATTTGGCAGAGTGTGTAGCTGTGCTTGCACGCACGCTACAGGAGGACGTGCGCGCATGTGCGAGCATGCGCCCGTGTCTAGCTGACGTTCTGCCGCCTTGGTGACTTCGTAGGTATCCACGGACGTGTTCTCATTCTAGCCTGCTCCCTATGGCTGAGGACTCTCAAGGCTGCCAAGGGCAGCTGGTCAAGTCTCTGAGGTTGTCAACTATTTTATTTTTAGCGCGTGTCAAGTGTAATCAGCAAGGTAAATCTTGTGGGGACTGGGGGAGGGAGAGAATCACAGGATATATTTTAAAACCAAACCTAAATAGATGAAGAGGTTAGTGAAGCAGGTTGTAAATCACAGAGACAGACTCTCTAACAACTGCGCCGTACAACAGGTCGAACTGCCTCAAAATTGAAGCCTAAAAACTGTTTAGCCAGCAGTTTAAGGGCTGTATAACAAGAACACTGAGTGAGAAATTCTTTGAGAAAGGTGAATGATTCTAAGATTTTCATAATTTTTACCTTTTAATCCAATCTTTGGGAATATACATGTATACATTTGATCATATGAACCCCCATTCCCCTACAACTCTTCCCACATCTACTCCCCATAGCACCCCCTCTCAGCTTCATGCTCTCTTAGATTCCTGTTAATAAAAAAGCGTTCAAATTTAAAAACACTTTGTGTTTCATGGCTTTCATTTAGCATAATACGGTTCACATCCAAGTCCTAACATGAACTATTATTACACCCTATTGTGTCCAATGCAGTCAGCAAGCTATAATTTTTTATATTCAAGAGGTTAAAAGGGACCTTGCATTCTCTGCCCTGGTATGGTATAGCCTTTATGCAAGATGCGTTTATGGGATTCATAGCAAAGTATTTTCCATTTTAACACTCACACTCTTACTGTATATTTAAAAAAGGCTAAATATATCAAACAGGTTAAGGGCTTCATAGTACAGACCTGGGAAACTGGAGTGCTAACATTCAAAATCTCCCCTATTCACTAGGCATGTGTCTTTGGAAAAGTTTCTTATTTATATCATTGGAGTTGTGAGTTTAAAATAGACTGTAAAAGACTGAAAATATAGAAAGTACTAAGTGAGTGTTGGACAAATAGAAGAGAGAGCAGATTCATGATTTTAGGGATATTATTGTCTAGAAAAGAAAAGATAAGGATATAGTTAAGGGGTTGCCTCTAGGAAAGTAACAGTATGGCTGGTTAGATGTGGAACTGGCTCAGTGTGGCGGCCATGTGATTACTACACCCATCATGTGATGACGGAGTTGGAATGTGATGGCGTTATTGGCAGGTGCTACTACTGGGAGGTAAAGCCTGAGTGAAGGAAGGATGTAGCCGGGGTGACTCCCTAGAGAGGGTGTATTTTATCCCACGTTCATCTCCTCTCTCTCTCCCTCCGTCCCTGCCTGGTCCCCATGTCCCTTTCTGTGCCTCTCCTTCCCCTTTCTTGGCTACCATGAGGTAAGAGCTTTACTCCTCTCCATCCTCCCTAGCATGAAATTTCTGCTTTGCCACAAGTGGAAAAGCAGTGGAGCAGGCCATGCTAGACTAAAATCATAAGCTCGCATGAGCCATTTGCTCCTTTGGTCGCCTCAAGTGCTTTGTCACAGATGACACACTGACTAAGGAGAAATGGTCTGAAGAATTTCGCAATGAGAGATGGGATTCGAACCTGAGTCTGAGTGACTCTCAAGACCATGATCTTTAGCCCTTACCACGAGACACGAGAACTGGAGTATCCATAAGCATGACGATGAGTTGACTAGATGCTGACTTCAGATGAGATGTCTCTCTCAATTTGCAAACCTGAGATACCAGTATACATTGTGTCCGGCGATTCTGGCAATGAATCGCTTTCATACACTAGGTTTAAAACTGCCATGAAACTATTTTCTTTACATAAAAGATGCAACTCTGATATATTACTAAAAACACAAATGTAAGATTTAGGAGTGTACTTCAGCGGAACAGCACGTGACTAAAAATGCAGGAAGCTCTGGGTTCAACCCTCAGCAATTTTACTGATCAATATTAAACTAAAAACCTGTTTCCTCAAAAGAGTTTCTAGTTTACTAAATGCAAATATTTGCTTTTGCTACTGTAAGAGAAAACATTACTTTAGTTGGGGAGAGGAGGCAGTTAGTTTTAGTCCCGTAAGTGAGACATTTCCTACTTGTCTATCTACCTGGCTTCCCGGGTCAGAAGAGACTCAGATTAGGGCATGGGCAGCTTAGTGCATAATAAATATGCAAATTTAGAAAGTATTGAAAGAGGAACACTCCACCAGTGTCTTACATTTTAAAATAATAGGCATTCGGGATTTCCAGATACCCTTCTAACACGTAAGGAAAAAAAAATTCAAATACGTAAGTAAAAATTTAAATCGATTTACTTTAACATCATCATTTGTATGATGGCGATTCTTTCAGGTCAAATTAAGCCTCAAAATAGATGTAGTAAAGCATTAGGCATACAAGTTCTCACGCATAGAAGGAAAGGTCCATTTCTTTGTATTTGCTATAGCAGAAAACATGTGGTTCCACATCTGGTAGAGTTGGGCTAGTTTTGAGTTCAGACAATGTTATCTTTTGAAAGGCAACAATGCCTTTATGACCATTGCAACATCTAAAACAGGAAACAATGGTGAGGTTTATGCTATCATCAATACAGGTCTTTTAAGCCCCCCCCCCTTTTTTTGCTTTTCCTAAGGTTCAATATAGCTCTCTCCCTTCATGTTTAGAACTCCCGAAATATTTCATGAATATTGAAATTCAACTATACGAAGCATGTATAATGACCTTCCATAGGGGAAAACTATCTTGTCACCCAATTCTCCATAAGGCCCGTTTCTGCATGTCATTAGCTTGTCATCCTACAGCTCTTTGCCAGACCATACAGCTATGGGAATACGCTTCTCACATATTAAAAAAAAAATTCTGCAAAGATTACTATAAAAAACATATGTTTTGACCTGGTTCCCAGATGAGGTTTGTAGAATAAAGGCTGAATTTTTCTTTACTCCTCAAAGAAGTGACTCCTGTGAGAATGTCCCCCCGTTGTATTTAGTAATAAAGCAGCAGCGGCTGCTTTTTAACATAGAGCACACCAGAGCGGGCTGATTTCACTCTGATGTCTCTAATGATGCCCTGCGTGGCGCCTGCCTCCAGTTCCTCAGCTATTTATGCCACCGTTTTCACTCTGGCGATGAACTAGAGAAGCACACTTGAAGACAGACTATCAGAGACTGAGATGAGGAAAATCAATTTCAAAGCCCCAAAGACAGCTGGTGCGGAAGGTCACTGAACACTAACAGTTGCTTTGTGGCTTTGGAATCTTGAAGGATGGGGGGTGAGGGGAGACTCTATTTAACAACAACAACGAGAGGACGGGAACTACACAGCTCTGTTGCCTCATTAAGTTGTAACGCCGTGCAGCCAGCGACTGCACACACGGCAAGGACTACTGGTTATGAAGCACAATTAAAGCTTGCTCTTTTGTCTTTGGAAATGGAGAGATCTGTTTCTTTGTTGATACGCCTTTGGGCCGACCTTTACATTTCCGTTCCTACCCTGTGTTCTTGTTTGTATTTTTGATGGATTCTATGATGTATTTGTCTATGGGTCATGTCACAAATATACAGGTAGTAGGAATAAAGACTGGATTTCTTCTTCTTGTTGTCCCCATTCCCTGTCTTCTTGGTCATTGCTTAGTAACTCTAGTCTTTAGGTCTCTCTGAGGATCTTTGATAATTTCCAATTAGTCTTCCTGCCTGCCTGCCCCCTTCTTCTACCCTGGGTAAAAAAACTGTCAGAGAAGTCTTTCCTTTATAGCATTTTCCCCCCTTCTTTGTCCAAATGGGTAAGTTCACCCTTCTCCCTCTCTCCCCCGCTGTGTGTGTGTGTGTCTCTGTGTGTCTGTGTGTGTGTGGTGTGCACGCATGTGCATGTGCCTGTGGAGGCGTCCTCTTCCTCTGCTTACCACCTTACTTTGTGAGACAGAGTCACTCATTGATGCTACAGCTCACCTACTGATTAGACTGGTGGCCAACCCACACCCTCCCCCAGCAGGATGTCCTCTTTTCTCTGCCTCCTAGGGCTGGGATTATAGGTGGTCACTATCACGCCCAGCCTTTTACTTTTCTGCTGGGGATCCAAACTCATTTTTCCATCTGTAACCATCATTTCTATATACTCTTATCCCAGGCCCAAACACATGCTTGTTGTTTTGCTTTGCATCCCGTGACTGAGCAGGTCTGCACAGTTCCGGAGAAACCCTTCACTTTTGATTTTTGGCTTTCAAGGTAAAAATCACACAACTTACCACCAACAGGTTTTGTTTTTGCTGTTTTGTATTTTTGTTGTTGTTGTTTTGTTTTAGTGGCAAGATATTTTGGGTAAATTAAGCATGCCTTCCCATATTATATCACATAAAATATCAATAAATCAATACTTAGTTCTGAGGGACAGAATTATATTATGAGTCACTGAAAAATGGGTGAATGCTTATCTTTTGTTCAGAGGATAATTATATAATCATGGTTTTCCTCTAATATGAAATAAATGGCTTAAGCAGTTAGAAATTTCAGGTACCCAAATGAAAAACACTTCTGGAAAACATGTGGTAGCATTATTCAAAGTTGCCTGAGTCATCTCCTCAATGGGAGATTAAGACAGAAAATAAAAAGCCGAACGGAAAGTGTGCAACTGAATGAAATTTTAATTAGCCTAACTATATATGTGGTTATCATCAGAGAGTACAGTTTGTTTTCTTTAATGTTTTATACTGTATTAAAATCCTTTTGAGAGTTTAACAATATCAGAATAAAGAGTAGCAGTTGGTGCTCGGCTCCTGTCCCTCAGGCGCTTTTGAGAGCTTTATTAATGACACAAAGACACCTGGAAAATATTTCTATTGTATGTCGCATTGAATGCACACTATAGTGAGAACGTTACCACTGCACATGTCTTGTTGAATATTTCTTCCTCCTCTTAGGGTCTGTGTTGGACAAGGAGGGCGATTTAAATCAAATGGTTGAAATAAATGTCTTACTGCCCTGCTCTTATTAACCTTTGGAGGAGAACCTATTGGAAGCTCCCAGGATATACATTCATTTCTAGTTCTTCACATTAGATGCTCTGATTTCAGCAACATGCCAATAAGGCTGGCTACATTTGGCCAGTTTCACAATCTTTTCAATACCCAAAGTTTTCATTTAAGAGGTAGGAAAAACTCAAGGTGTAGGTTCCTTTTCCTTCCGGCAAAACATAACTCTCCGGATTTAAGAGGCTTATTAAAGGTCTCACAAGATTTCCTAACATCAAACGCCTTTCCCAAAATGACATTTTCAGATCTAAAGCAAACGAATCCCATACTTGTGGATTAAATTTACCTGGAAATGTATGGAAGCTAAAATTAGTTACTGAGTTCAAAATAGTTTAATTTTCATGACCTCAAAACAATGGCTAGGCTGTCTGGGATTCATTTTATGATACTTTAAAAATAGATGACAATATGTAACATTTCATTGTTAGTATGCTACTGTCATTTTACCTACTGTTACTCATTTAATTACTTGTGGGCTTCGAGTCTTTATTATATACAGCAGAAAGTATTTCAGACCAAAACAGTTGGCAGCAAGTATTTGAAATGAATTTATACCTGAGAGGTGGTGTGAACAACGACCTAAGCATTCGGAACACTCAAAACCTGTTTCTCAGTCTTTAAAGTTTTCACTATCAAGTTCCAAATTTTACACCAGAAATCCAACTGAATTATCTGTCAGGTGTATATTTAATGTGTTCATAATTGATTAAGAGCTGAAAAGAGAACCGTGCCTTATATAATGATGTGAAGAAATATTAAAGTCTTACAGCTAAACAGAGACTAAAGAAAGTAAGTTCATATAGAAAATTATCTATTTTGTATGAATGTGTATGTGAGTGTATGTGCAGGCATGTGCGAACATACATACATGTGCAGAAGTCAACCTTGGTCCTTGGTGTCACGCGTCAGGAGTCATTCATCTTGTTTGCTTGCTTTCTTTCTTTTCTTGTTGTTGTTGTTGTTTATTGTTTTTTGTTTTTTTGAGACAGTATTTCTTTGTGTAGCTCTGGCTAGATCAGGTTGATCTCAAACAACAGAGATCCACCTGCCTCTGCCTCCTGAGTGCTGGGATTAAAGGCCTGAGCCATCACCACCAGGCTTCACAGTGTTTTTGAGATGCTTATCTCTCACCGGGACTTAGGGCTGGGCCATGCTGGTCTGGCTGTCCAGCAATCCCCAGGATTCCAACTTTCTTAGACTCCGCAACATGAGGATTACATGTAAGCACTGCCAGACCCAGTTTTCCCAGGGATGGGAAGGACTGAGCTCGGGTCCTCAAGTGCGTCAAGCTCTTTACACACTGAGCTATCTCATTAGCTCCTGAAAATGATCCATTGTCATTTAAAGCTGTTTGTTTTTCTTACCTTTAAGCTACTTATTCTCTATACATACCCAGAGATATTACTTACAATGTGTAAATGCTCAGCAATAGATTTGGGAACACATCTATTACCCCAGCACGCTGGCCCTGAATCTCTGTGAAATGCCTGAACTAGGATTGAAGAGCTAGCTGCACTCAGGGCCTAATAGCCCATAGCTGCCTAATGCTGCAAAGGCACGCCACAGTCTCTTGACAGGAAGAAAACAGTACAGCCAGACTGATCACAGAGTCTCAAGTATGGACACCGCTTGTGACCTTCTGTAGTAGGGGTTAGGCAACCAAGATGAGCAACATATACCAACAGACCACTCCAGAGTGTAAGTGGTGCTTTTTCAAACTTAGCTTGTACAACAACTTCTTTGTGGGCTTGTTAAGACATAACTGGTGTAGGTGGCATGGAACTTGCCAGGGTTATGCAGACCCAGAGACCACACCGTAAGGACCACCACAGTAACATTCTAACCTACTGGTTTATTAGCTTAAATTAACCTTTGACATTCCTATCAAGACCGCGTAACATGAGGAAATCAATTCAAAAGACTCCAACTTCGAAAGGCACTTCCTTTCTCTAATCACTCTGAAGTAGTTAACAGTGTACTCTAAGTAGTTAAGCTAGAACAGAAGAAATTTGTATAACTCAAGGCTCAATCCCTCAGACCTGGACAAGCTTAAATATCTTTTACTCTTTTATGTTATTATATTTTCATTTTTTGATTTGTTTCTTTTTTATTTGCAACATCCTTATTATTATTATTTTTTTAACCTTCGAGTTCCGCTTTTAAAAACTTTGCCCTAATTGGCTATTTCTAACGTCATTGCTATCTTTAAATATCTACCATGAACCGAACTTACAACTTACGGGGCACCAACATGCACTCTGGTTTCCAGTCTCATTTCTCTAGCGTCTGTGTTTGCACACACTTCTGAAACATCCACCAGTAATGCATCTTATTTCACTGGGACCCTCGTTAAGTGGATCGATACTCTCCTTAAATTTAACACTCAGATTTCTGAATCCCATGAAGCTTTGCTGCACTGAATGAGAAGATAATACCATTTCTCTTTATTAATCTTTCTTTTTAGAATATTTTTAATGCATTTTTCCCCTTAAAAAGTGGATTTATTCCTGGTACTAAAATTTACTTATTTTTTCCCTACTAGCAGAGACTCTTCTGGAAAGTCCAATTACAAATATTTTCAATCCACCGTGTATGCATAGAAACATATAAACAAATAAACAGTGTCCTTGTTTCCTTTACAATATGATTTTTTTTTTTTAAAGAAGCAGGGAATAGAAATATTTTCTTTTGCAGTCCTGCCTTCATTTCTCCTAGCTTTTTTTCCCTCTTTGAACCGGGGTGAGGATAAAGACCCTGGCAACCAAGGCCATCTTCCCAGGGCTTGCCACCAAGGCAGCACGGCCACACCCTGGCAAAGGTCACAGCAGGGGTCTCCTTCTGATCTGCAAAATAACACACTGAAGAAAAATCCTGTCACTCAAGTTCAGAGGGAACAGAATGCCAGTGTAATTGAAAAAGAAAAACCCACAGCGAGTTCTTACTATTACTGTTAAAAGTCTTTTCTTTGATCCTTTAGAATTTGTCTTAAGACATGCTTTCTGGGGTGTAAGCAGGAGACGCTGCAGAGTGCTTAACTGCTAAGGGGAGAGTGGAAAGCATACAGAAGACTAGTTTAAAACCAAGTTCTTCAACCAGAGTGCAGCAGACAGCGTCTGACTGCAGCTATAACCAAGAGGACAAATTAGCAGATGGGACCTCAAAGCTGAAAGACCAGTCTCAAGGCTTAACCGAGAAGACGAAGCAGTCCAGAAATATCAAAACTCTCTTGGTGTGTTGTTAGTAAATTAAAACTCTAGATTTTTGTTTGTATCTTGGCCATTTATTATGCTAATTTTTAAAAGGGATGATTCTAGGAAAAGAATGAAGATTTGTGTATGAGTAGGAGTGTGTAAATATTCTAAGAGTTGGCTTGTTCATAATGGATTATTTTGGTGCTAGTACAAAGGTAATATTGTAATAAATTTCATTATAAAACTTTTATAGTTAGTAATACACTATGCAATTATAAAATAGAAATATTTAGATTCTAAACTGTGCCTCCGTATTACAGAAAGTTAATTTTGTTACAAGTTGTAAATAAAAGTATTTTAAGCAAGAAAATTAAACATCTCCCAAGGAAGCAGTCAAGATAAGGTTGTAAATTCTATATTGTGACATTATAACAAAAGAGCAAAATATGTAATAATTCTAGCTGTGACATGGTATGTTAGTGAGACAGATAAACGGCCCCTTCATGCTGAGAGCATGTTGGGATCTCAAATCTATTACACTTCTGAATTCATGTGCTATTATCTTTGGACATCTTTCACACTAGGAGGTGATCCTAGGAAGATAAATGTCTTAAATGAAAAGCTTATAAACAGGATAATTTCATTACTGCTATCTGAATTAATATGAGTTATTAGCAACTGTACCAAAAAATGGTTGGAGATAAAAAGCTCTTGATAATTAAGATAAAAATATTAGCAACTGCCTCCATATTAATATATAGTTGTGCTGAATATGAACATATACTCATGGTGACTCCAGCATTACATGTTGTCCAACCTCTGAAAACCAGGAGGGATAATTTTAGAGCATGTGAAAGTAACTCGTGAAAATACTAGAAGATGTTTCACCACCTCGAACACTTCTCAAACCTCTAAGTAACTAGAGCCACCTAAAATTATATTTAAATATAGCCATAGCTGTAGAAAATGGATGTGGCTGAACCAGGTAAGGGAGGTCTGTGTCTATAATTATTGATAGTCATCTATGCTTAAAATTTCTCAGAGAAGTTCTTTTAATGCACTTGAAAAGGAAGTTCAAGGGAGATGCAGAGAAGGATTTCAGCTATAGATGTAAGGCTTTTGAAGAATAAGAGCAATTCTGGATTGCAAGATATGTTGACAGCACCCTAGTATGAACCAATCTGATCTGTACATGACAGAGAGAGAGGAGAGAGAAAGAGAGGAAAAGAAGAAGAGAGGAGAGAGGGGGAGGGGGTAACAAAACACAACAGAAAACAAACAGTTCACAGAGTGGAACAGTTTGGAGCAAGGATTATTTCACATTTACCTGTCACCTAACCTCCAGAAAATGTGGTCAGATGAAACTTCACAAAGCTCCCGCTATGTGAATTATAAAACCCACTAAATTCAGATATGAAACAGACAAAACCCAGAGTGTTTTGTCCTCAAATAAGTTAAGGACTGAGCCATCTCTCCAGCTCTATCTGTATTTACTTATTTTAGACTTTTAAAAAGTTTTTATTTGTTCATTTATTTTTACAGTTTCTCGTATGTACACCTTGCATACTGGCTACTGTGCACTGCTACCTCCCTAACCCATGTCCTCCCTCTCCCTTCAATTCTGTAGGTAGGAAGGTCCTAATGTTTGATGGGCATCACAACAGGAGGTTAAGAGTCGGGGATGGGCCATGGTGTCCTCACCTTTTAGTATCAGTGTTTTGTGAGTATGCCATTTAGCACAAGATTCGTCAAAATCTTTTGGGGTGGGTTGTGGTGTGACCTTGGAAATTGCTTTTAGCCATACACAGGCCAGTCATTTACCTATAGCAAATTAGCTAGAGTTAAAGACCTTCAAAATGAGATAAATCTACAAATGGGATAAGCATTCACGTTTTCTGAACTTACCACATTGACAAGCACTGTTATCAACATGCCACTGGACATGCACACACAGACATCCACAGACAGACACCACACACACCACACACTTACACGTACACACTCTCATTCAGACATACACATATAGCACACACACACACACACACACACAGACATACACACAAACACACACACAAACACAGACATACTTTGCTTGCTTTGAACACAGAGTCTTACTATGTAGTCCTACTATGTAGGCCCAGAATGTGCTATGTAGAACATGCTACCCTTGCATTCGCAGGGTTCCCATCTCTGCTCACAAATGCTGAGATTGAAGGTATGTGCCACCACACTTGGAAAGAATATACTTTTGAAAAATGAATGTCTATCTGTTCAAGAATGATTATAAAGCTTCTATCAAGAGACTCTTAGCCAGGCCAGAAACCCCCAATGATTTTGGAGGCGAAAGCAGAAAGACCACAAATTCAAGGCTTACTTGGGGAGGTGGAGATAGGAGGATTCTGAGGTTCACTGACCCGTTAGTTCTGTCACGTCATTGAGCTCCAGGATCAGTGGGAGGTCCCATCAGGTTTCCAAACATAAGACATTGATTGAGGAAGATACCATTGACCCCTGACCTTCACATGTACAGGAACGCACATGTGCACACACATGCACACACACACACACGCACACACAGCATACACACAAAGCAGTCACAGCATCTCTAAGCCTTCCATAACAAAACAATTTCTTTTCACAGTGTTTTGCCATGAAAAGCTTAACAATTATGATAAAACTGTGGGGTGAATGACTGAAAAATGCAGGCTTTATTTTCTGATCTACCAAGACAACCTATCTCTAATAACGTCTTCCTCCTATTACCGTTGCCTTCTGGTAAAACAAACACCCGTACATGAAAACTTCCTCTTCTAACAAGTCACTTCAGTGCAGTTGAGGATTTAGTGGTTTCTATCCAACTGTCGCAGAAATTTGTCGGCATGATCTTTTTTGGTAGCGGTCATGACTTAATTGGCTTTTGACTGCCTTGGTAGTGGCCACTTGCCTTTGATGATACTAAGTCAATTGTTTTAAACACATGGGAGAGGTGAGAGTAAATAAAGGAAGTCAAAGAAATGGACAGCTCAATGAAACTTTATAAAACTTTTGCGAAACATGATCCACCTTACTTGATAAAAACATGAGCTAAACACATGTGCATACCAAGGTCAAGGCTATGCTGAGATGTTAAGATGTTAAGTGTTGAGTTTAATCAACATAAGATGTTAAGATGTTAAATACTGAGTTTAATTAACATAATATTGGGATGTTAATCCAGATTTGTCTCAAAGCCAAAGCTTTGCTCCATAGTCCATGACCAGACAGTGTCAAGAAGACATTGCTCAGGATGTAACTGGAGCATGATAGTTTCAGGTAGTGGCGTCTTAAGTGGTTCCAATATGAGGTAAGATGCCACAGAATCATAAGGAGGGGCACGGCAGAATCAGAAGGGTTATCAGATGCAATTATTAAGCTTAGTTGGTGAAATGCATGTCTAGGAATTTTATGCTATGGGCCAAGAAGAAAGGATTCTCAGAATGGAGAAAGAAAAGCAGGCTTTTGATCAGGCTTGAAGGAAGAGGAGAAAGATACAGTCAGTAAACCATGAAAGCAGAGGAAGGACCTGCAGCTACCTAAGTAGGGTAATCATTGATTTACAATGAAACCAGAGGATAAAATTCTGGGAGAACCACTGTGGTAAAATTAAAGAAATACTAACTACAGGAAAAGATTTTTTTTTTTTAAATCACTATGTAGCAACAGTAAGTGGAGATAAATTACTCATATATACAAAATACCTAAATGCATATACACATGCAATGGTCACGCAAAGTGAACAGACATAATTTCACAATGTTAGGAAGGTGAAAGGTTGGATTAAAAGAAGACCTCACAGGGCTGCTGCTTGGGAAGACGTTTTTGATGAACAGGTTATATTCAGAAGAGGATAACAATAAAGTCATAGTTGTTACCTTCAACCAAGGAAAAGGCTTCCATGGCCTTTTACTTCAGTCAGGTTCACAGAGAAGTGACTAGAAATGCATCAGAACTAATTAAGAATTTGTTTCTGTAGGTATTACAAAAATTAGTTATTATATGTGAATATTTTGTATAAATTACTGGTTATCCAGAATCAAATATTATCTGAATACACAACATTACAATTTATGAAAATTATGATTTCAAAAAATTAAGCCTATAGTAAATGGCTAGTACAAACTTTCTTAGTATCTTGACCCTGTTATTAAAAAAAAAAACCTGGTTCATTCCAATTAATAAAATTAAGACTACCATATGGTTGCACATCATCAGGCAAAAACACATCAAAAGATTTTCATATCTTAAAACTTAAAACTGAGTTCTAACTTCTGAGTGATGTGGAGACAAATCACCCACCAAGGCTTTTACTGTTTCCCTCCAAACATTTACGATTTTAGTTAATTAAATGTTTCAAGTATATGAATAGCTATCTTTCATTATTGCTGAAAAAATATTTTGTTAAGAACAAAATTAAGACACTTGGGGTTCCTGCCTCAAACAAATCCACGTATTTCTTATAAAGTGACAAGAAGAGAAAAACCAAGAAATTTTATTCTGCTAAAATTAATCATGGTTTAATTTTATGCTTGGCCTACCTCACACATAAAGTTAGACATAAATATCCCAGGTAAGACAAATGCATTTCTCATCCTCTGGGAAAACGAAGAGCTACTTTATTACATATTACTTTCGTTCAGTTGTTAACCAATTAGGTGCCCTCATCCTAGACCACTGTCAGTTGGTCACTGCTTTAAAACAAAACAAAACAAAAACAAAAAACAACTCATGTGCCAGAAGCTTGATTTACATTATTTCCTGAAATACATTGTTTTATATAGATATTATTATTACATTGAAAATTGCCCTAAGCTTTAAATAATTTGAAGGTGATTAGAAAGTTAAAACTCATGAGCCACGTATGGTGTAGGCCTATATTCCTCGCTGTTGGGGAGGCTGAGGCACGAGGATCATTTAAGTCTAGGACCTCAAGATCTACCTGGGTAACACAGCACGATCCCTCTCAATAAACAAAAATGGAAGCAAATAATTAAAAATAGAATGTAGACTACGAGTTAAAGGAATAGGAAGTCTTAGGTAGGAGGATAACTAAAACAGAGAATTGTGAACAAGCCATTTGCAAACCTGGTATTTTGTAGGCCAATTAAAAAAAATAAGTTAACAACAACAACAACAACAAAAAGAATTTGAAGGAAGATACCCTGCGCGGATGGATAATGATATTCCAGGAGCCAGAGGGTTACTAAGCAAAAATCCTAGTGTCAGGTTTGAGGCACTTATGGGTTGGTCATAAGATCATAGGTCATGAGGTCAGGGAGGCCTCAAAGGCTCCACTGTCATGCAGGCTTCTACCTTTCCTCTTGGTCGCCCACAAGAACTAGGTGGTGAGACTTCACTGCTGAACACACCACACACCTTGTCTGCAAGACACTGAGAACTCAAGCTGGAACTGAGTTGGCAGCATCCTCCCTGCTGAATAACTTTCAGAAAGCCAGGAGTGCTGTGCAAGCTGCTGGGGGAGAAAAGACACCAGTGGGCTAACCCAGCTGTGACCTGCATGACCTATAACATTAACCTGCCAGGCAAGGTGTGTCTACTGGTGCAATAGCGGTATGATTGTCATGTGGACAACCAAACACTCAGATTGGATTTGAGGCCCACGTGGCAGGAGTGAACTCATACCCAGTACGGTAAATGTAGTTACTAAGAATGAGGGATAATGGGTTGTTCAGTCTTAAATAGGACATTTATACTATAACCAACCAAGGCTCAGGGAAAACTTTAAAAGAGGGGGTAGAAAAATCTTAGAAGCAAAAGATAGAAAAGGGCTGTGAAATTCTTCCCTCGCACATGACAAGGCCTAAGGTCTCACAGCAGCTGTGGATGCCTGAACTGAGTCTGCATAAAACTCTGTGTGTGAAAAGTGAGTCACAGATAGGAGAGGGCCTCACTGGTCCCTACCCCTACCTGCTGAACTACTGGCTACTCAGGAATTCTGAAGAGTCAAAGTCATCATGTTCAGTTATATGCTCAGAGGCCAGAGTTCTAAACCCGAGGTCACACAAATGGCTCTGGTTAAGCTCGGTGGACCACGAAACAAAACAAAAAGACATGAGCATGGGAATGGGGATTGTAGGTATGTGGGGGGGGGGGGGTGCCGGGGAGGGAGAGAGACATGGTGGGAGGGAGATAGAAAGCGCAAGGAAGAAGTACTCATAATGTATCATATTGATGCATGAAGCTGTCAAGGAACAAATTTAATTAATTTAAAAATTAGACTAGGATTAAAAGCTAGGTCTATCTGAATCCAAAGCGTTCATTCGTTCTTCTCATGATGCTGAACTATTAGCTTTCAATACTGACTCATGCAAACGACTTTCATTTACAGCTACTGTGAGAGTACAGTCGATTTTCTCATTTTAATTATTGGCGCAATGCCTGCTATACAACCAAGTTTAATCTATAGCATAATAGACCTGTAATAATATTACACTGAAAAAAATCAGGACTTTGCTTTCACTAATCTTTGTGACCAACTGTGAATTTTTGGCTTAGACTGTCTTAGAATGGACGCTTTACTTCAGTGTAACAAATGGTTTGAGAGACTCCAATTATTATACTAGAGACACACTGACTCATTCTTTGAGTAAATTCAGAACCAAATTTTGTGTTTGTCTTATATCTTTATGAATATAAATTTGCCTTCAATATAATATTTTCACTGAAATGATTCAATTTTAATTTATCAAATAAAGTTTCATCTAATCTACCATTTTCCTTTCCTTTTCTTAGGGTCAGATTCCGGGCCTTTGCAATATACTAGGTGAGTGCTCTACCCCGGAGCTACATCCCGATCAAATACACTGTCTTCATTAAATGTTCTCTTAGCACTACGAATAAAAGATAAACAACCAAATATTTACATATTACTGTGGGAGCCCCATAGTTGGAATTCAACAAGAACTTTTTTTGTGTGTGGACGAATAAACAATCGATTGATGATTAAATATTTGCTGCCGATCAAATAAAAACTAGAGAAGTTCAAATTCATAGTCAGAACTGTGTGCGATCAAAGATCGCATTTGTTCTTTCAAACTCACTGCCCTATGTACAAGACACTACAGGTTTACAACTAACTTCAACTTGAAAGATGGGGACAACAGAGGTTTGTGCTGTAGGAGTGTCCCTGTTCGGGTGAAACACACGTCAGCAGAGAGCTAAGACACCAAATTAACTACGTCACCTCCTCTCAAAAAGGACTGCAAGCGGCACCGTGAAATACGCCTCAAGTACCATCTAGCAAATTCCTCTGCGCTGTATTGCTCTTTCCTCCCCCTTCCCTCGCTTCCTGAAGTCCTTTTCTTATAAATGCCCACGTATCACAAATGCCCACACATCACATCTCCTCACAGAACATTTAAGACATGCTCTCGGTTACTGTGAAAACGCTATGCGGTGTTGCTCTAGAACCCTACTGACTTTTATTAATGACTTCATAATTTTAGAAAAGCTTACTTGAAAAAAATGATGGTAAAACCTTTAATGGCTAAGAATTTCTTAAGCTTAGGACCAGGCCTCGCTTTAAATTTTATGTTCAATAACTTCGGCCTCTCTCTTACATCTATTTTCTGCAGTTGACATTCTCTTTCCCCACAGGAGTCCCTGGGTATCCCCAAGCTACTTTTCACAAAGGCTAGGCTTCAGCCGGTCAATTTAAGTTAATGGGCTACCTGCGCAGGCATATTTTACTTGCAGCAATGGCTGTAACTACAGAAGGTCCTACGACTCACTGTCTTGCTAATGACAGGCATTTCCTTCTCACACAGGAGGCGGATGTACAATTTTTCAGGTGAAAAAGGCTTCTCTTGGTATCATAAGGTCACAATGTGTGAGGGACTACCCACAGTTTTTATAGGCAAGATTGACTCCAGCCTGGTGTTCCTATGATTGTCTTGTGTTCCCTTAGAATCACTTAAAAGGGTAGAAGAAGAGGGGGAAAGGGTACTAGAGTGAGTAAACAATACTTCTACCTAAGTATTCTGTTCTTTAAAAAACGCGTAGCAATTGATCTTACACAAGGAAGCCCGGGGCTTTCAATAGTCAAATTAAAAATGCACTAATAAAGTGGTAATTTAATATGCAATTTCATGCATTAATAATTAGCTGAATAGCACTGAATTGCTAGGTAAAAAGCTATGCGAACATAACTAATGAACTATCTATGCCAAAACAGATGCCATAATAAAGTGAGACTTTAATAAATCATTTATTAAATGGCTACAAATGAATTATTTTGTTAACATCTAACAGGTGGCTGCTTAGTTCATGGACAGAAACTAGGGGCTTGAAGACATTTAACTTTACAATCACTGAAGGTCAAGGCTTGTCCATGAGTTCCTGCACGCTAACTTTAAGTGCTCCTGCTGGGCTAGGTCAAGTCTACGCTTTTCCCTTGACTTCTGTATTTCTGTAGCAGCTATTATTACACACAGAAGCAGCTGAAGCATAACATAAAGGACAATAGAGTTAGCTCTAGGCTACCAACATCCTAAAAATTGATGTTCCCTAGTGTAAGAAACTGAGCTTAAGGAAAAGGGACTGTGATGGACAGTTTGGTATTGAGTATAGCAGCCCGACTGCTTCAGATTAAGGCAATTTTGAATGTCTAAAGCTAATTTGGACCTCGATGGGACTCTCACATATCTGAATCTCACTGGAGGTTACAAAAGAAACGAAGCTAGTTACCATGCAGAAAAGTAGAGTGCATGATAGTATTGATTGTCTCCAGGAATAGCAAATAATAAATTCATCAGAGGGGAAAAAATGCGTATTTTTGTGGAAGCAAGAAATTGCCTAGTGAAAAAAAAATGCTTTCTAATAAATCAAAATTAAAGCTATATTGAACTATGTAGGACGAGGTAGAAAGTCCCTTCCCTCCTGGCGCTCATGCATATAAACTGTTACTTTACAAATTACTGAGATTTTCATGGATTACTTCAGGTAAATTTTACTAAATATTATCTGCATCTGCAGAGAAGAAAAGGGGAAAAGGTAAGGAGAAGGAAAATCTGTATCTGTAACTCCCCAGAACTGAGTTTTCTACTTTATAACTTTCAAGTGGTAGAAAAGTGATTAACAAACAAGTGTGTGTGTGAGACACGTAAGCGCCAGGGATGAAGCGATACGCTAGATCTAAGGACAGTTAAAGGCAGGCGCCTTTAAAGGCAGTCTGGATGAAGCTGTTAATAAAGCTGAGGCTGAGCTCGAGAATCATACTCAACAGGGAACCTTAACTAAAAAAGAAAAAAAAAATCAGTGATAAATAAGAGTGCTTCTTCACCTTGAGAGTTCCAACCAAGTGAGACTATTAAGGAAACCACAGTGGCACCGTGTTGGTGCCACCGGTGTGAGACTTTCACTTCTCGGCTTAGGTTTATTCGCCAAGTGCCCACAAGTTGAAATATCATTTCTTTTTATTAGCACCACCGTAAGAGGTGACCCTTGGTTAATGAGAACTACAAAGCAACCCTACAGGTTGGGTTTTATTAATAATGATTCACAACTGCTAAACGCGCTGCTCTTTCTATTAGTGAGATAGTAACTGACGCCCCCCATGCCCATTCACGAAATCGTCTCCTTCCATTGATCACTCATTAAGAGTAAGGCTTTCTTAAGCGGAAGAAAATCTTGGTGACGGCCTTCCTTGGGAATGATTTTACACACGGATAAGGTGTGTAAAGGTGTGTAAAGATCATCTAACCAGCTACTTTCCTTCCGAAATTCCATTCACCCCGAATTACTACATGAGGAATAACAGGGATGCACCCTACTTTTCTCAAATGTAGTCACCGTAACACATGACTTCGAGGAATGCCGGCTCTCTCACTGACACAGTTTTTGAGCCTTTTCTGTTATACAGCCTCACTAAAATTAAACACGCTTCTGATGATTTAACTCGACACATTTCATAAATCTTTGTCAAAACAATTATTGTCAACTACAATGCAATTATCCATATTCAATTTGATGACTCGACTGGAAAATTACTTTTTTCCTAATAAAATTTACAAAATGACAATAGTGAGTCAGTGCTGATTCGGCGCTCAGTGGGTATTAATTAATTAAGCCAGGTAAATTTAGGTCTGTGCTAATAACCTTGGGAGGAAAAAAAAATCATATACATGGTTCTTTGTCTTGGATGAAGGGAACTCTCTTGTTTGCCTCGTTTTCTTTCTATTTCTTTTCCTAATTTCTCCTAGAAGAGAAATACAAAATACAATAAAACTCAACTTCTCTTGGCTGACACTACAGATAAAAAGACAAGAGTTCTTTGTAAATGTGTCTAGGTCAAGAGAGAAGGAAAAGGTAGAATGATCTTTACTGTTGATAACTAAGAGTGAGAACCTCCTGCTAGTTTCTCCTCAGGGCAGAATTGGTATTGATCACACAACTGATGGCAAGAAATAATAAGTTTATGAATCATGAGATGGCTAGCTTAAATGAGCTAGTAGCTTATTTAACTTCTGTTAGTCATAGGCTCTGAGTTTGGCATGGAGGGCAGGGGCCATTCTCTGAGTCCAGAGCCTACTAATTTTGAGCTTTTATATGGTGGTAATTCATTTCCTCTGAGCCCAATAAAAAGTTACCGAATCTCAGAAACAAATAACAGGAATGGTGGAGGATGCCCCTGCCAAGCTGCGCAGAGAAGACTAACAGGGTTGAGCCTAACACTTTGCTTACATAACACACATGGCGAAGGAGCCAGTGACTGTCCAAGAGCTGTCCAAAGAAAGCAGCTGGAGTTTTGTGCACCAGGAGATACTGAATCATGAAATGAGTTAGCTTGGGATAGTTTTCATCAAGCTATCACATATAGCCACTGTGACCGGCCTATGTTAAAAGTCCTAATTTCAGAACCTCAATGGACCACTCACTGCACAGAATGTTGACGATATCCCGGAAGGCTGAAATCATTAAGAAATGGGGCAAAGTGTTCTGTAAGGTTCCAGATAACCACGTCCAGATTACAACCGGAGAAGAGGATCTTTAGGAATAGGGCTATTTCCCTGGAAGGATAAATTTCCTAACAGAACTAGGAACGAGTAGATGGTTTCTCCACCCAGAAGCTCATTGGTCCTGGGCTCTGTATTTCCAGAAAAGGGTATTTTCTCAGGGGTCCCGCAGTCCTCTATTTTGAGTGTCTTAGGAAACAATGCTGGATGAACTGTAAAGAGTGAGCCTGATCCCATCCCATTGCAAAAAAATCCTAAAGATATTTTTGACACAAGGTCATCTGACTTATTCTAAATTTTATAGTTGGAGGTTCAACTATGAGTTTATGAAACACGGACAACATATAGGCTGTGGAGGTGCAGAAGTCTAGAACCAATCAGCTCCCAAACATGACCACTAAGTAAAGCTGCACGGAACCTAGAACCACTGCTTATAACTCTTCCCATTCCCCCGTGCCCCTGATAAGTGGAAAAAAAAAAAAGCAGTTAGGAATAGTTTTGCTGAGGTGACAGGGTCTCACCTCTCGTAAGGAACATAATGTGTGAAAAGATGAAAAAGTTCACTGATTACAGCAACCAAGACATTTCTAACAATCTGGATCTGATGTTAAAAAAAAAGACCAACACTCGGGATATAATTATGATAAATTTCTGTTCCTGAGAAAAGTGTTGGACTAGGTTATTTTTGACTTTTAGAGGCTCAAAAACACTCCTCGTTGCCAATCCTAGCATACATCCTGCCTCTGCGCTGAGTGATCTGAATGATCAAATGAAGATTTCAGGCGTCGGGGTTACCTGCTTTCCAGTGGTACATTACTGCCAAGGACCCAGCTGTCCTGCAGCTGGACGGACTCGGGTGTGGTTTGCAGCTCGGCGGGCAAAGCAGCCGGCGGGGCCGGACTCTGGTTCCTCCTATTGGTCAGGGAGTTTCTATTGAGAGAAGTGATGGATGGATGATGCTGTGCAGAGTGCTGCTTATGGGAAGGTGGCAACGGCTGCAGGGTGGACTGGCCTTGGTTGTTTGCAGGTTGCTCTGCAGCGAGAGAGAGACAAAGGAAAACTCGTTATACATGTCCGTGTGCACGCGCGTGTGCATCCGCACGACCACTTTCCTGCAGAGCTGCTGCGGACAAATTAGAATTAAAAACCGCATAAAAATCCACAACCTAGCACATTTGCATATTATTCTATTAAGCCAGTGCTCAGTGACATTCTCAAAGACCAAGTTTACCCTTGATACGCAGAGTTCTAATTAATATACAACAGATGGCAAAATTGCTTTTGGTTTTAATTTGTTTCAGATTTTTTTTTCATCTGGTTTTATTAACACCTACAGAAAACAACATCTGACAGCTCCCCTAATGTGCCTTTAGACTTCAGCTTTTTTTTAACAAACCAAGCCTGAAATTAGATGGGTGATTCCGGTAGAATACAAAGGTTTTCCAAATGCATATAATCCCTGTAATTATTTAATGGAGTTTTTTTTTAAGCTTTATTTAACTGCAATAAATTATTACAAGCTAGCTGCTAAACAGCAGTAGACTGCTCTAGTTTAGTGCTTCTCAAACAAGGCGGCTCCGTGCTATGATCTACTAATAGACGCTAAGCATTCTGTAGCAGAAGGTCACTCTGTGAAGCAGATGTTGTTTCATGGATACTTAACAGACTGAATCACATCTGATTACAACGTCAGAAGACTCATATACTTAATGACCGTTACATCCATTAGAACACACACAGAACAGATTTTCCAATTTCACAGTGCATAGTATAACTACATTTTTGGAGTGAGTCATAGGTGACCAGAGCGACTCTTGCCATTAGATCAGTGGCACAAATATTGTGTTCCAAACCAGAATCATAAGAGGTCCAACAATTTCAAAATGCAAACACAACATTGCTTTGTAATCATGAGAAAAATCCCTAAGGGTAGTGAATCGTTAGTTAAAAAAAAATCACAAATCATTGTAAGATCTGAGATCTATTTCAAATGACTTAGCTTTGGACATGTATATTACTGAATTGACAAATATTGTATTTTACCAGAAAGGTGACTCCAAAATTTAATGTCAAACTTATTATCTTTCCCCATATAGAAGATACCAACTTTTTTATTAAATATAGTTCAAAATGCAACATAATTTTAAAGTGTCCTATTAAATCTTGCTATTAATTTAAATACCTATATTAAAAGAGATTAAGAAACATAATGACTACCTTTCACAGACTATGTAAAACCAGCAATGATTATTAAGGTAAATAATACAGTCACACACTATAATTCTGATTGCATGAAATGAATGCATGATGTGTAATAAGGTGTCTATATTATCAAACCTCTATAGCAGACAAGTAATAAAAATAGCTCCTCCCACAGCATGTAACATCAGTGATTACTGTGTGTTTCTAACCGTGCCTAATAATCCCTAGCATATAACTCCATAACCAGCAACTTCTTACTCCTGAAATGAAAAGCATAGATAATACCTAAATATATGGAAACAGAGTGAATTCCTTGTATGACCTCTATTCCTGAAATTCCCCACACTAGAAACCTCAAGATTCTTCCCTGATTCAGAGCCTTGGAGATCAGGACGAACGAAGGTCTAAGTCTCACTTAAAATGAAACAAGCTTTTGAAGAGATATCAGGGCTAAAATAGTACAGAGTTGAAACTCTTTCACAACACAAAGCCTAACAGTTTAAACCCCGTGGAAGATTCATTATTCAGGTCTCATGTAATTAATTAGTGCTGTCTTCCACAGCACCAGGGTGCATGATGAGATTCTCCCCAGAAAGCTGCTCATAGTACGCCATGGCAAGCAGCAGCTACGAGGACACAGAATGGAAACACAGAGAGAGGCAGGAACAGCGCAAAGGAAAAGGTGACAGGACTTTGCCTGGAAGGCAGGAGGGGCCAGATGACTCCATGTTTTCTTCGCTTAGTATCATCCAAGAGTTACATTGCACTTCACACATTTCATAGCGGAAGCTAGATGCTACAGTGTCTGAGAGTAAGAGTAGTATCCAAGAAGTTGAAATATCAAAATTAATCCTTCATGGGGAGCCACAGTAGGGTCCTGCAATGCATGATCTCACTGTAACTCTAAGGAGTCAATAAAATCTACACTGCCATCCATTTATTCCGACATTTGGCCATTCATTCCGCAGACATAGAACCGTTCTCTGTGTTACAGGGATGAGCTGGGTCACTACTGAGCGACTCACTGTGTAAATGGTGAAATAAAGTACATGGGTGTGGAAACTGCTGTTAAATGCGACATTTAAGACCCTTGTCATACATTCAGATATGTTAGCTCAGGATTCTTCTTAAACAAATCAAAACATAACTACTAAGGGAAACTCCCACGGAAGGTTTCAGAAATTCACTGCTACGAGCTTCCCTGGCTTCAGTTGTTGACTTCAGAAGCATTTACCAAGGTCTTCTAGGTACCTGGCAACGCACCAGTACTTCCTGTGGCCTATGCAGCTACTTTAGCAATACATGGCTGCTGTCAGAATCACTTTTCATTTGGCTACACAGTCAAGGAGCCCATCGGACAAGCAGGTCCAGATGTTGAAGGTCCTTGAGCTCCACAAACCTAGATGGCAGAGTCTGAGTGGGATAGCCAAAAGTTTACATTCTACAGCATATCATGGACAGAAGCAATATCCGTGGACTCAGAATTCACACCAGTTCTCAAGATTCGGGCAAAGGGGACATAGCTGGAGTGTGTATTTATCTCCACCAATCTATTCCAAACGGAGTAAGCAATAAATCCTAGCAAGACGAGATAAAGCTAAACACAGCCAGAAAAGACGACAGAATAAAAGAACAAAAGTAGGAAAGATAAAGATAGATTCAGGGCTACACAGCTCTCTACATTTTTAAAGTGGCATAAAAATCTGGCTGTCAATATTCCAGCTTCCAACACAAAGACTAAGTGTAATCAGTTACATGACTTGAAATATTTTTAAAAAACAAAATATTTGCCTAAGACAAATGCATGACTCATACTAAGGACAGAGAGAATTCTTTTTGGAGTCTGTACATAAAGAATCACTGAATATCCAGAGAAATACTTAGACCCAAGGTTCAAAATGGACTTAAAGTAACAGAGAACAGCTTCTAGACTTGGAGATTATGAGAATGCATGAGAATCTAACTCAGGTGGGCAGATCTTAGTAAGAAGAACCCCAGAGGCAAATTCAGCCTTTGGGTTTGCACTAATCCACTGAGAGCAAGCTTTGCTCAGGCTTACAAAAAGGTTTTGGATATCAGGATTTGGGACAAACAGACTCATACATCAACAAGACACAGATCAGAGAATACCCCTGGACTTCTGAAAACTTCCAAATGGCTTCCTAGTGCCCACCAAGCCCCAAAATAACCTCAGATAAAATGTATTTGGTCACAGAGAGCTCAACACAGGGAGCAGGTACTTTTCTCTCAGAAGACCTGGCTTCAATTCCCAGCATACATGCTAGAGGGCTCACACCGGCTTATACACACCTCTAGCTTCATGGATCTTTAAACTCACATGCACACACCCAACACATACACACACATAATTTTAATAATATAAATAAGTCTTCAGGAGAGAAAGGAAGAAAGAAAGAGAGCAAGCAAGCAAGCAAGCCAGGCCATCTGCCTGCCTGCCCTGGAGCTGGAGAGATGGCTCAGCCGTTCAGAGCACTGACTGCTCCTCTAGAGGATCCACGTTTGATTTCCAGGATCTCTGTGATGGCTGACAACCATCCCTAACTCCAGATCCACAGCGTCTGGCATCCTCTTCTAGCCTCTGTGGATAGTAGGCATGCAAGTAGTACACAAACATGCATTTGGCAAAACATATTAAAGAAAAAATAAAATGGAAAGAAAAAAAAAAAACAAAAAGGAAGTCCGGCACACAATTGGCAAACTTCCCCACCCAGGGATTTTTTGTTTCTCTGTTGTAACTCTGGCTGTCTTGGAACTCACTCTGTAGACCAGGCTGAACTTGAACTCAGAGATCCACCTGCCTCTGCCTCCCAAGTGCTGGGATTAAAGGTGTGCACCACCACTGCCTGGCTACCCATACTATTTTTAATTGAAAGGCCATTTGTAAGCATGTCTAGCTTCCCAACTAAAGGCTAAAGTCTTTAGAAGCACATATTGCAATATGAATTTCTAGGATTTCATAGCATCTTCACAAGGTATTGTACTTCAAAGACTCTTTAAAAATGCTACTGATTTCGTGGCATTCATGCAATAATAGCACTGATGTGTTTGGATATGAGATGGTCCCAAATGCTCACATGTTGAAAGTTTGAGCTGTCTTCCACGTACTGTACCCCAGTAACAAAAAGTGGGTGCAAACACCTTGTGGGATCATCTCACTGTGGCAGAGAACAAAGTCACTCATTCCAAATACTGGTTTTTAGGAAGATGTTTTGCAACTACATCAATTGTTTGACATTTAAAACCTACTGTTTTAAAAAGATCTGCTAAAACTGGGAAGCTTATATTTTATATATTCTTATAAGCTACAAACATGAAATGATATATAAAATACTGTATTATTAAATGGTCTAGTTTATCATATAGATATTTTCCTTGTATTTTAAAGATTATTATTATAAATGCTTCCAAATAAATAAATAAATCACACACATGCACACACGCCCTGCGCGCGTGTACATGTATGTAACCTTCTTTTGGAAAACAACCTCTTTAATACTATTCTCTGGTTAAAAATAAACTGCCTAGCAGTTTAGTTCAGGCAGTATGTAAAACATCAACCACTACCATGTCTTACTCCTTTCTTCTTTCTTTCTCTTCTCATGGTCATATTACTCGCATAGCTCCCATGAGAGCCCAGCAAGTGCTCGGTTTCATTTAACTTGAATGAAATCTATGGCACGTGCTTTTTAAATTCAGATTTGATTAAACATAGAGGCTAGACAGGAAAGACTCTGGTCATTTTGCTGTCTTTGGCCATCAAAGAATGTTCTGTAACAGCGTTGTTACTTAAGACCATTTCGTTCTGTGTTAAATCTATTTGTGTGGGAGACTCAAATCACGACAGCAAATAGGCGTGTTGACAATTAGTACTAAAAGCCACAGAAATGAGTGGAGAACAAGGTAGATTCCAGTTAGGTCCAGCCATTTACAGATCACCACAGATCCTGTATTACCAGAGCTCTGTCTGGGGCAGAACTGAACCTTTGGATGACTCTTCCTGTTGACAACCCTACTGTCAGCAGTTAAGTGAACTGAAATGTTCTGTCCAGATGAAGGATAATAAATTAGGCATTTACTTTTCATGGATTATATTCTTCCATGTTGATTGCTCTCAACAACATTTAAGGACCGAAAGGACACAGCGCCTGGTGTATCAGTTAGTGTAAAAGGTAACTGTTATACCGTCTGGGGTAGAAATGAGTCCTATGGGGGGAGATGAAGAAGCATCACAAGTAACAGAAGAGCCTTGTCAACCACGAATACTACAGTCTGAACAAGTGACATCACTCAGTCAACTGCATCTCAAGGGAAGCTTTGCTTTAACAGGAAAACAACAACAACAACAAAGCCCTTGGACAAATGTCATAGGAACGAAAGATAAACCAACTTTTGCTTTTTCTACCAGGAAGGACCTTGATCATGAATCAAGAAGTTAAACTGAGTCACTTTTCCACATCCTAGATCATACCACAAAAATCAAAAAGAATATCAACTGCTTAGACATAACTGGGCTTATTTGCTGATTGGGATAACTTTTTAGACTGAGTCTTGCTATGCTGCCCAGACCGACCTGAAATTCATGGATTCAAGTAATCCTCCTCCCTCTGCTTCCTGACACACACCTCCACATCCTGCTGAAGTGTGCATGGTGTGTGTGTGTGTGTGTGTGTGTGTGGGTGTGAACTGAGCCCTTCTGGTGCACCACGGTGCTATGTGTGGTTATGCTGTGACTCCTCCGTGGTTCACAGGATGAGGCTCTGCTGCTCTGGGGGCAAAGTGGAAATGGACTTTTGAGTGTGAAAGCTGGGAGAGAAAAATAACACCTGACGGGAGGTGAAGTACCTTTGTGTGAGTGACTTGGGCATCTGTACGTGTGTGTTCTGTGTGGCAGCAGGCGAAAGGCAAGTGGGGGCAGCCTGACGCCTGCACTGAGCAGGTGTGTACAATCGGGAAAAAGTCGATGCAGCTCCTGCTTTGTCCCAACTGCCTCCTTCACCATTCTCCTCTCTCTGTTCCCAGGATGTCTGTGGCAGGATGGCTTGCAGAGAACACAGACCTCAACTGGAAGGGAGCTGGGAAACTGTGTTCCTTTCCAACAGAGCAAAATTGCAGTCTGAGGAGAGTGTGGCAGTAAATGGCAAAAGGAAGGGAGAGGAAAGGGCAAGGGGGAAGTGGGGAGAGGGAAGAGGAGGTGAGGAGAGAGGCAGAGGCAGGGGATGCAGAGAGGGAGGACGAAAGAACAGAAACATTTCCTCCTATTTAATTGTTCATTTAAACATGAGTTCTCAGGTAGCCCTCACTGGTCTCAAACCTATACGACAGAGGGTGACCTTGAACTCTTGATCATTTGCTTTGAATTCCTGTGGCTTACAGGCCTGTGGCACCACACTTGGTTCTATGCTGAGCTGGGAATCAAACCCTAGACCTAGGGCTTCCTGTATTCAAGGCAGACATGGCAACCTACTGAGCTATACCCCCAGCCTGAGAAGCTTTTGTAATCTGCAAAAGCACTAGAGAACACCCAGAAGCATAGGTATGGTATGGTGTGCATAACCCACCAAGCCAGCAAGCTGAGTAACTGCATGACACCTGCTGTTGGCCTTCAGCGAGCTGACACTCGGGAGTCTTGACCTTCACCTACTGAATGTGGGAGAAAGGAGAGCAGAAGCCGGTGTTTCTCTACCTAAAATGGATCCACTCTCACTTCCAGTTTGATCTTCACCTTCTCCAACTGCTTCGAGATAAATAAACCTCTGCTCTTGGATCAACTTCCTCTTAAAATAGATCACCAAACCGAAACAGGAGAAGCCCTTTGCTTTTCTGCATTTTAAGATCACAATAGTTTTCTCTCCCATGAGCGGGGCTTCAGATAGGATTTCCTAGTATACAAAATCAAGTAGGATGGGTTGGCTCTGCTTTGCCCTCCAAGGGCTAATGTGCTAAGGTCTGAATCCCAGCTCAGGGGGTTCAGAGGTAGGAACTGACTTCCATGACAGTGCTAATAGTAAACTGTAAATAAAACAAATGTTTCCTTTATCTCAGCAATCTCACATAGATTACAGCTGTCCCCCTATTTCTCTAGGAAGGCGAAAGTAGCAACCATCTTCCTTGTGCATGGGGGTGGTGAGTCAGGGAGTACACATTTAAAGCCATACCACAGACTCATCAGAGGACATATCACAGCAAGCATTGACAGCCAGGAGTTATCTTTTCTCTCCTTTGCACCCCACCCTAAAATACTGTATTAAAGAGATAGTCATCTGAAATGGCACAGTGCAGATCTGCAAAGGAAGATCCAGCCTCACTCAGAGAGAATCACCGTCACACAAACCTGTTCCTGCACTTATTATTTAATCTGAGATACTCAGAGAGACCACGTGCCTGAATGCAAATTGTCCACTTAAATGCTCTGCAAACCCCTTGGCAAAATACAGCACAGTTTGGAATCTTGCACCACCGGAAGACCACATCAGACAGCTGCACAGTAATCAAATGAAAATCAAAAATGCTTTAAAAACTTAAGACTTTCACATAAACTCGCAATATGATTTTTGTCTCCGTTGTCCATGCAACTGATTGAAAAACTACTTACATAAAGATGTCTGACTATGAAAATCTTTAGTGACACATAATCAGCTTCCCAAAGACTCACTATGACCACATAGAAGTGAGATGGGGCGATTTTCTTCACATCCTGGGTTTCTTTAGCACATGGAGATAGTTCTTCCACATGGAGATAGAAAGATAAATAAAGCACGATCCTTCAGATCTTTATTTTCTGGGGGCAAGTTCACTGTACTTCCTACTTAAGGTAATGTGACAAGTCTCACAAGGAAGCTGGCTGAGATGCACTGAGTACTTTCTTGGATTGATGCATCCATCTTTTGGGCATGTACTGTTTGTCAGGCTGTGTTCTAGGCGAAGAGCAGCAGAACATCTCAGCTGCTGAGCTGCAGTTGCCTTTGCCCTTTGCTTGAGGTTACTATCACTAAGCCTTAAGAAAGGCTCGCTTACATACAGCTTTAGTAGTTTAGTCCATTGTCATCATGGTGGGGAGCATGGTGGCACACAGGCAGACATGGAGCTGGAGAAGGAGCTAAGATTCTACATCTAGGCCCACAGGCAATAGGTCTGCCTCGGGCTTTCAGTAGTCTCCAGAGTAGTCTCAGAGAGGCTTTAGTAACTGGAGAGAGGCTAGAGGCCTTGGTAACTGTAGGTGCTGGCAAATTGAAAAGCCTGCTCCAGATACTTAAAATATTCATCCTTATACTTCTGTTGCTCTAGAACCATTTCCAGCACCAAATCTGCATTAGTCAAGGTTCTCTAGAGTAACAGAATTTACAGAATGAATCAATTCCCCCCGCCTATCTTGCTATATATATGATATATAAATATAGGATACACACACACACATACATATAAAGGAGATTTATTAGAACGACTTACAGGTTGTAGTTCAGCTAATCCAACAATGGCTGCCAATGAACAGAGGGTCCAACAATACAGTAGCTGTACAGTCCACAAGGATGGACTGTCTCAGCTGGCTTTCAGTATACAGTGATCATGAAGAAGTAGGCTCTAGCACCAGTGAAGGAATAGACTCACTATCGAGGGCAAGAGCAAGCAGGCAAAAAGAGAGCAAGCTTCCTTCTTCCACATTCTTTACATAAGTTACCAGCAGAAGATGTGGCCAAGACTAAAGATGAATCTTCCCACCTCAAAGATCCAGATTAGAAGTGGGTCTTCCCCCTTCAAATGAGTTAATTAAGGAAAAAAAATATCCCTCACAGTTGTGTCCAGGCATTTGGGTTTTAGTTAATTCCAAATGTAGTCAAGGTGACAACCAAGAATAACCATCACAACTCCATCCCTTGTCAACCTGACAATCATATCTCCTTACATCACACTTATTTTCCAAATGAAAACAATGAGCAGGTTTAATCATGCCTAACATGGTATGGTACAGGTGCTACAGAAGGAGCTGAGAGTTCTAGATCCTGACCCACAGGAAGAGGGGGCGTCTGACTAGGTCTGCCATGGGCTTCTGAAACCTCAAAGCCCACCTCTAGTGACTCACTTCCTCCAATGCAAGACCACACCTCCCAATCCTTCTAATCCTTTTAAACATTGCCACTCCCCATGCCTAAGCATTCAAATACATGAGTCTATGGGGGCCATTCTTATTCAGAAGACCATACTTCTCTTTGATGGAGCTAACTCTGGCTTCTATGATCGGAACTCAAAAGTATGCAGTTCATTTGTTAGCGCCGTAACAGTTCATTGTGTGGAAATAAGTCTAACTGCTGTCCTGCTGGTTAAAGTAATTCATCTGGCCATGTAATTAACACCAGTGATGCCACAGACATATTACCCTCTATAGAATTCACAGTTGTACATAAATTATTTCTAGCAGAAACACACATGAAACATTTCTGCAGTGTGTGCATAGAAAATGGGATAAAAATAACCTTTAAAAGCTTCTATGTAATGTTGTGGGATATTCACGTACTCATCTAAAAAAATATTTTACCCACGAATAAGCAAAATCGGAAGAAGCTGTCCCGATTTTGACAATAAAGAATTGTTGGCATATAATCGATAAACACTGTTCTCTCTCCTTATTACCTAATGAGCGTTTGATTTTAGTGCAATTAACTTTTATTGACTTTAAGTGGAGTATACAATATGATATAAATAAAACACATTTGCAATATGGGTCAAGACATACTTGAAGGCAACTGAAAGCTGTATCATTATATGACTTAGGGGGAATGAAAGCAATTCAAATACTCCCAACAGTGCAGAATTTGTGATGCCCTTCAGAGAACATATTTGTTATCAAAGAAAATGTCCAGGACAGTAAGAAGAAACTAGGAAAGGATACAGGAGACACAGGGATGAATATTTGCTCCAGCTAACTGTACTTCCATATAAATAAGCTAACTTCTAGGCCTCAGTTTTTCTTGTCTGTTTAAAAAAAATATTGAGGTGGAGCGAGGACCAAGAAGGGGTCTTAAACTGAATGTCGAAGATTTTCAGTTTTTAAAAATTCTCCCTATTTTACTACTATACAATATAATATTAAACCATATTATCTGATGTTAAAAACTGAAGACAACAAAAAGTCCCATGCTATTATCTCCAGTTATAAATATAAATCATCTGAGGCATATAAGTAAAAAATCATTTTATTTTGATGGAAATGTTGTAAGACTCCACCATATTATGTCAGAAACACATTACGTTCTGTGGCAAGCGCTAAAAATTATCTTCATTTAAAAACAAACTCTGTTAACATCTGCTTTACTTATAGTAAAAACCACTTTGTAGCAGAGTTACATTCTGTTATGGTTTAGGTGGGATAAATCCCTCAGAAAGGCTCAGTGCTGGTGGTTCTGCTTGCTGTGAGGTGATTGGATCATGAGGACAATCCACTGACGGGCTCAGTGCCCTGTGGTAGGCGAGGCACAACTGGAGGAGATGGGTCTCTGGGGAATGTCTTTGAATATATGTTGTCATATGTTATCTCCATCGTATGTTATATCCTATGTCTTTCATTCCTGGATGACATAAGGTGAGCAACATCCTTCTACCCTGAGGCTTCTGCCATGCCATAGGCCTAACAGAAACGGAGTCAGCTGACATAGGGCTGAGCCCTCTGAAACTGTGAACCAAAGCAAACCCTTTCTCCCTTTAGTTGTTTGCTCCAGTATGTTGTCACATCACCAAAACTTATTTAACCAATCACCAAAACAATCTAACTCAAATTTGAACAGTAAGACTGCAATAAAAACATTTGCTGAAAAAGTCAGGATGTTCTTCAAGCTTCAAAGAGAATTTGGTCTGGGGCTGTGGATGGAGCCTGGTGGTAGAGGGACTACCTAGCATGTGTAAGGCCCTGGGAACAATCTCTGGTGTTGGAGAGGGAGAGAGAGTATCCAGTTAATAAACTGTTGGAAAAGGAGACTCTCCATTACTAAGGTCTTTACCTGATTTTTATTTCTTAGGTGTTTATGCAACTATAGGATGGATTAATGATCAGAAAACAAATTCCTTAATAGTTGCACAGAAATGCATGCTAACTTTGACACGGTGAATTTTTTCCCTAGAATTTTATTTAACGTAGTTTGTTCTCTGCAATTGAATTCATAATGCTTGTTCTGTTTAAAGCTTCCTTCCAATTATATTACAGCTTTAGAAAGAAATGCTATGTTATCACTAAGTATTACATAGATGCAATGCTCTTCCATGGATCTACTATATTTTTTCTGTTCATGGGATATGCACTGGTGATAAACTTCTCCGTGGAAACCATGGAATGATGATCTTTAATTTAAGAATAAATAGTCATAGTTGAACCTTATATATGTACCTACTGGGTTCCCTTCTTTGACACTAATAACTTGGGGATATACATTTTGCATGTGCATGCAACACTACCAACTCCAATATATACTTTTTTCTAACATTTTACTGATTAACAGTTACAAAGACAAGGATAGTACAGGAAAGACCATTGACAAAAATTAGAACACAAACATGACATTGCCGTATCAACTGCGTGTACTGTAAAATGTGAAGGGCTGTCAATGGCTGGGCAAATAACAAAGTTTCACTGTGCATTTAAAGTAGCAATTGCTGTAATACATGTAGCTGGAAGCTTGTGATTTTCCCCGGGATGCTCAGTGCCACTAAAAGCCAGCCCACCAACACAGATGCCTGATACAGTGTTTCACGGGTTTTCTGATCTTTTATTTCATCAGCTTACAAGTAGTTTGGTATCAATTTATTTAAAAAAAACAAAAATGTAGAAGCAAATGATCACCAGATAACAGACTTGTTGTGTGAGGTCCCCGCCTTCTGTATCCAAACACCATTATTTAGTGTGGCTTATTTAAGATCTTTGTTTGAGCTCCGGAGTTAAAAGTCCAGGTTAAGGTGTGGAAGGGTTGGTTCCTGGTGACAACTCTATGTTGAATGGCTGCTCTTCTCCATGGCTAGACTTGGGAATCTGGTCCCAGAGTGGTCCTCTGGTGGCTCTTCCTATAATGGTGTCAATCCTATAGGTTCAGGGCTATACCTTCTGACTTCATTTAGCCTTCCTTACTTCCTTAAAGACCCCATCTATCACTAAAGATAATTACAAGAGAGAGAGCTTCAATGTACTAAATTTGGACTGTACAAACATTCAGTTTATTACCAGCTGAGGTTTGGCTCCTCACCCAAACTTAATAATTGGGTTAATCGATTTCATAGTTTAAATTCTCTAGCTTCTCATCTGTAAGACTGAGGTAAGTCTTACATAGGAGATTAAAATATAATACTTATAACCATGTATACCTATAAATTGTGAGCTGTCACTTTAAAACCTTAATTCTGGGGCATTTTTCATTTAGTTAAATAAGATAATCGAAGTTTTCTTTTTTTCTAGCTAAGTTTTAGGCTTATGCTGTTACGCTCATAAGATAATTACATTCTATACCAAGGTCTTTATAAGTATACTATTTTACTATTAAAATTTTAAAAGCACACATATGCCTGCTTATTCTTCAGAAAATGTCCTTAGTGTTTACACAGGTGTGCCACATACTAGCTAAAACTTATTCAGTCTCCAAACTAACACTTTTAAATACTGAATCTGTATTATTTGCATTTATAAATTTACATTTCAAATGCAAAACATTTGAAAATGGAAAGATGAATGAAACAACATTATGTTTTATGGCATTTACTTTGAAAATCTGATTAAGATAGATGTCTTCAGCTCATAATCCTTCAATGTCACGTTGTCATAGTTCCCATCAGCAAGATGTGTTAAAGGCTTTCGATTAATATTGCATGCCAGAACTGAAATTACATCCTTTGTCGCTTAGTTCTTAATGGTGCAAGTGATATCTATCAAGTAGTGTTTTATGGAGCATGTGTGATTTTTATTGCAGGCTGTTTTCACAAATCTTTTTCAAGTTTTTTTTTTTTTTTCCTTCAGAAATATGGCTCAGGGTTTAACAATAACTATACCCCTTTGTCAAAAATCATGAGTTTTAAAATGAAGTGAAACGGGTATTGTATCAATAAACATTTTTAACTTGATCTGTCATGCTCCCATTTGTACAATTCATGGATATCTGCTTTAACCTAGTTATTTAGGAAAGTCATACGATCACATGCCCACAAAACCTTTATCATTAAACGTGTCCTCAATTTTCCTGGTATAGAAAGTATGTTATGTCTGAATCCAAAATATATTAATTCTGAATAATGATTGGTCTCATGCTGCCAAAGTATATGCTCTATTTTAAAAATATAACTTACTACTAAGAAGAAGCTGGTATTATCAATAATTCCAGTAATTAAGAAACTCAAACAGTTCATTTTCATATATTAGGGTCCCAGAATCTCTGAATTGCAATCATTATAATTTATTAATTAGTAGCTATGTGAAAAAACCAGATCATTCTATTTGCCTTTTTCCCCATTATTTTGAACATAAACCCATTTATTTAGGTTGGGGCTCTTTCTCTAATGTGTCTTACTTGTCTAGTTTTGGTTCCTTTTAACTGTAATATTATTACCAGGAAACAGAATATGAGTGTCAAGGTCTTCTCAGTTAAAAAACAAAATTCAAAAAACAAACAAACAAAAAAACAACTCGTAATTCTACAGTACTCTGATAAAATACACACTTTAAAGCTTTGGTGGCTAACTCTAGTCGGAAATGTGTCATGCTTTACCAGTTTGCAGTTTACCAAATATAAATTCAGTCAAGATGAAACAACTGATCAAACTATTATAAAGGACAATGGCAAGGGCCGTATTCTAGAATGTGTCTCCTTTGGGCCTTGTCTCCATAACAGATGCAAGATAAATCTGGTTAGATCTCTCCCAAGTTAGCCATGGTCTTTGGGGACCTTGCAGAAATGTGGCTTTTGCCAACTATGTGTCTATTATTAAGGAGAATAAATAATAATAACATTAAGATTGACATCCTTATCCAGACTTGCCCTGCACATTCATCTTGTTTGGAAAATTGCACATTTAAAATTAGAGGCTACTTAGCTGGTTGTAGACATTAGGGAATAATGCACATGGAAAAGGCTCTTCGGATTCCAATTCCCATGGAACTCAGGGCCTCTCTCCTTCCTTTTGTAAGGAAGAGCCATCTCTCTCTCAATGTTTATCCTTTTGGCTATATGTGGTTCACTGAAGGAATGGCAATAGTTCACTTTAAAAACATTCTCTCCATTAGCTAGAATCGATTTTTTTAAAGCAACCCAACACGTCTATATCCAGTATGTAACAATTCCTTTAACCCCTGATGCTCAAAAACACTGCGTGTTTAAAGACAATCTTCCTGACTAAGAATCAAAGGAACGTAGACACTTTTCCTCACTTTGTTTTAGAGTTTGTTGTTTCTCCATTGTAAGCAAATCAATTACCTGGTAGCAATGAAAAGGGAGTAACTAAAATTCTAGGTTCCAAGTAATTGTATAGATCTTTAGTGCACAAATCAGAGGGAGGAAGTCCCATCAAGGAAACGACAAACACTCAAGCCGAGTCGGTTAGGAGCACAGCATACATTTTCACAGCTAATCGCACAATCACCTCAAACTGGTGCAATTCATTTATTTCTGTTTCCAGCGGAAGAAAACTTTAGGGAAATGAAGACATCTGGCAATGGCCACAGAGCACAATTCCAAAGCTTTCTAGAAGAGCCAATGCTGCCGTCACTTTTGTTTCAGCCTAGATGACTGAGAAAACGAAGGAGACATTAGTTTTAGATAGGACTGAAGGGCCGCACTAGTTAGAGTCGAGCTTGCAGTCAGAAAGCTGCTGGGAAGTAAAGGACAACATAGCCTTCACAAGCCACCAGCGAGGACGCAGATGCCCTTCCGGTATGGGGAGGCTGCACAATGCATTTTAAGAGGGGCATGCTGACGAACAGTGATCTGGGTATCTGTTTCTAATTGTACAAAGACAGGAGTACTTTTAATACGAGCGTAATGCTTTATCTTGTTTTAACATTTTTCTGAAGGTAGTATCTTTTTCTTAGGAAACAACAGCAGCAATAGCATCTCTAAAATTACTGATTAGAAAGAGGAAGTTCCTGGGTGTCATCCCTTTTTTGTCTTCGCAGCCACAGTGGGGCTGGCAGGTTATTTTACAGAATCAGAATAACTGGAATGCAAGCACAGGGCATCTCCCCCAACACTCTGCAGGGATTATACTCAGGATAGCAAGCGTTACTGCTCCGCACAATCCCACAGCCTCATCTTTGGTCATCGCCACTATTTGCTGACAAATATGTGAGACAGTATTAATCAAGCTAATGGCTTTTTATTGTCTGCAAACAAGTATCAGCCCTACCCGACCAAACACTGCACTGTCCCATCAAATAACTTCATTTATTACATTCGAAATGGCGTCCGTTTCCTTCATGATAGCTTACCTTTTTCCGTTAAGATAATACGGGTAATTTAAATGTGTTAACCTTATGTACACTGTAAAAATAGAGAATTACTACTGATTAAAAGTATAATTTATATTAACATGTTTAGTCGTGTGCTTCTGAATGTCAAAGCAATTAGAGAAAACACCTTAAATATACAGTTTGACTTTTAAAATATTCGCCAAAATCAAGTGACAGACAAATGCAATTAAATGATTATTCCAGCAAGAGAGAAGGTATTCTAAAAGAGAATACTAATTAACTTTCAAACAATGAATTTTGTCAAACCCGTTCCACACAACACATTATTACACATACAAAAAAAAAAAGAAAGAAAGAAAGAAAGCGACTTCAAAAGCATTCTTTACATTCAAAATGTACCACACGTGGTTAGCAATCAAAGCTGATTCATCAGATTCAGCAGTAAATATTCCCCCCAGCACCGCGCTACATCAGATAAGTTCCTCAAAGGCTAGGATGTCTGTCATGCCTTCATTCATGCTTGTTGCTCACAAAGATTAGCATCATGAAAAACACTTTCTGATTTCAAAGTCTGAAATAGGAAGATGTATAACTCAGCAGAGCTAATGGAGCTGTCAGAAAGGGAAGTTACACTCCCAATGAAATGGCCACGTCGTCATCTAGTTTCCGGCCTAAACTGTGAAAAACGAAATCTTTGTAAAGACCCCTGAAAACGTGGGTGGTAAAAGAGATTCACGATGGCAGGGGAGCAGAGCTCCGGAGGGGCACCTCTCCAGAGAATGTCAGCCGAGGTCAAAGAGAACGGTGGGTACACGGGAGCTGGTGGGGTTCGCGCACCTCTTTCCCCCCGTGCTTCGGCACCCTTCCATTTCAGAGTGTCGAAGAGCAGAACAAAGGACGAGAGCCACGCTTCCAGAATAGCATGACGGCACATTATTAATAGCGTCAGAGGAAGAAATGACAGCTCTCAAAAGAGAACTTTTGTCTCCACTTTAATTAAACTCCCTAGGCTAAGAGGTGGATTCGAACTCTTTTTTTAGATACGAAAAACTCAAGACTGATTAAGATTTAATTTCTGTCCAACTCAGGTTCCGAAGCACAGTTACGCCCTACTTACGACGAGGCAGCAGCCACCCCAGCAAACCCGAACATCGTGCAGTGTCCCCAAAATAACCACGATGGAGCTGACTCCCTCCTCGCAGTAAATTAGTTCCCCACAAGCCCCTCCCTCGGGTAGTGGGTGCTGATCCATTAAATTTGAAATGAGAACTAAAACAAAATTTTAATGCTTTGAATGTTTCAATTAACTTCACTTTTCTCATACCAGAGGCACCATAATAACCTCACTTGAAGACAAACTAGTGCGATTTTTTTTTAAAGTGTTGTGGAAAGGATGATTTCTGAAAATTAATCTAGATATCCCTACTGGACGGGGGGAAAAGAGAGACTCTCAATCCATGGTCACAACTTTAAAAAGTCGAATGTAGCCAGTGCAATGTTATCATTCTTTCTGTAAAAAGTCTTAAAGGAAAACATATTTCTTGTCCTCTAAATGTAAATTATCAATCTGTCTCAAACTAAATTCATCGTCTTCCCACATACTCTGCCCAACACACCCTTCCTTCTCTGTTATATCCCACTTCCCCTAAAGTCCACATATTGTGACGCAAAGCTGGCTGGCGGTTCCAACTTATTCTCTACGATCCTTCCTCTTTAATCGTGTTTCACATCTGGTTTACTCAAAGTGCTCTGCAGGCACATTTCCTCTGTATTTTCACTGATACCCTGCCTAGACCTTATTATCTTTCCCGCCTCCTACTTCTCATTCACCAAATCAAATGACAGTTGCCGTGTGTTGAGCAGGTATGGGCTGTGTGTAAAAAGGCTGGCGTCTCTGCTGATTACGTTAACTCTTTTCTGCCCCATGCTGGCCGATACTTCCTTTTCCCAATCTTATTCTCCCTTGTCTCAACAATGGTTCATTTCTGCAAAACCACAGTGTGGATTTTTATTTATGAATTAATGCTAAAGTGCTGTGGAATACAGAAGAAAAGGCTGCAACAGAGCTTATCTTCCCATCAAGGACGCGAGTCTGAAGCAGACACACTACAAAACTCCATTTCTAGCAAATACAACATGACCTTGGAAGTATTCTAAGGAGAGATAATCAAGACAGGTTGTCTTGAATTTGGAATTAGTTGGAAGTGCAGGCTAACGTTTAATCTAGGCTTTAAAGAAAGAATCAAAGGGCACTCTCGAAGTGTTGACCATGAGAGAGGGTAGCGATGGCATAGGTTTCGAAGGCAGCTCTCGGTGTGGCGTTCTGGAGAGAGAGAAAGGAGTACAGTTGATGACTTAAACCCAAAGTGGAGGAGTGTTCTCTTGAGTTGAGGTTCCTCAGAGAGATTTGCTTCAAACAAAGAAGTCAGAGGGAGATCTGATCCACCCAAGTGCTCTTCTAGGGTATGCGGGCCGCATGACAGCAGCAATTTGGCTGCGAAATGCCAACCTACTTTTTGAGCATGGCACCAAGAAGATGTGTTGGTTTATCCATCCACTTCACAAATATTTACCAGCATCTTCCACGGTGTAAGGGAGGCATTAGTTAAAAACACACACATAAAAAATGTGCCCTTGCAGGGCTCACACTGTAGCGTGCAAAGGAAAGGGAGGAAAATACACAGCAAACATAATAAATAACCACATGATAACAGAATGAACAAGTCGGTGACAAGGACTGTGATGCTGATAAAACACAAAACAGAGGCGGCTGTGTGTGTGTGTGTGTGTGTGTGTGCATGTGTGTGTGTCTGTGTGTGTCTGTGTGTGTGTATATCTATGTGTGTGTCTGTATCTGTGTGTGTCTATGTGTGTGCCTGTGTGTGTATGTCTATGTGTGTGTGTCTGTGTGTGTATGTGTGTGTGTGTGTGTGTCTATGTGTGTGTATCTGTGTGTGTATGTGTGTGTATGTCTGTGTGTGTATGTGTGTGTGTATGTCTGTGTGTGTCTATGTGTGTGTGCGCGCGTCTATGTGTGTGTCTGTGTGTGTATGTCTATGTGTGTGTGAGTGTCTGTGTATGTGTGTGTCTGCGTGTGTGTGTCTGTGAGTGTGTCTGTGTGTGAACGCCTATGTGTGTGTCTCTGCGTGTGTGTGAAACTTCTGGGAAGGACTGCTATTGTAAATTGGTCATGGTGTACTGGGAAGATATTTCAACAAAGACTGGTGAATAAGAGGTGAAAAGAAAGTAAGTTTTGGACACGTTGATAATGGTTGAGAAATGATTATCTGTTCTGGTATCATGTGAGCAATCTCATAGAATTATGAGTGAAGAATCACAAATACTGCTGAAGCTGAATACAATAACTACTGTTATATATGTGTGGGACAGTCATATCTATTAATGTTAATATATTCCCTAACTTTATGCATTTTCTTCTGGGCTGCATGAATTTTCAATATTTTAAATATAGTCGATCCACTGGATTGCTGGCAACTCCAATACAATTTCTAAATTAAATCTGGTGGCCAGCACACTAAATGTAGGAATAAGCAAGGAATGGCAGAGTATGTTCAGAATTCCTTCCATTTTTAAAAACTACTTTAAATCACAAAATCTTATCTTTTAAACTTTATCAGTACCCTATCCCTCTGGAAATCCACACAGGACCATGACATTTCTGTTAAATTTTAATCACTGGATTCCATACCCCCAACCTTCATCTGCACACTGAAATGTCTGCATCGTTTCTTGTCTTAAGTAGCAAAGTGCATCTTTAGTTGTCACAGTCTATGGTACTGACGGGAGATTTACTACATGTGCCTCTCCGTGACAAATTCTTTTCATTTCAGTTCATATCCAAGATGTTTTCCATATATGCCATTCACATTAAAAACAGATGAAGAAGCAGAAGGGGAAAGAAACATACCAGGAGAAAGAGATTCCTTACTGATAAGGAAAGGAACTTGATTTCTTGAAATTATGCTCATGGCGTGTGGCAGGATGGAGTAAAAACACGTTAGCCACCTGGAATCTCCTCAACAGACACCCTGATCGCACACAGTGGGTTCTTTTAACGCTGTCTAAACAAAGTCTGAATGCACTTCTATTTAAAGATGGATTTTGTTTAATGCAGTACTCTACTACAGTTAGGAAATGAGAATAGAGGCCCGACACCTAAACTTTTCCAGTACAAGTTCAACTCTGTGACATCAAGAGGAAACGCTAGAGAACGGCTGTTTCAGCTTAGTTATCTATCCTTTTAAATCATGACTATCTATTTTCAGCAGTGAGTCTCACAGAAATCCCATTTACTTCCCCTTTTAATAAAATGCCTTGACTAAAAAGGATTTCCTCTAACTAACTCAAAATTAACTTATTTCGATTTTTCCAAAATACCAATGTATGGTTATCAAGATAGTGCTTTCTAGAACATTTAAAATAAATGAACATGTTTCTCTTCATACTCACGCAAGAAATTCAGAGGCTTTAAGTCAAAGCCTCTGTAAATATACCGTGAGCTTCAGAATGGTTAAGCTCTGTCTTGTTAGAACCAGGGGCTGCGACCTAGTGTGGCTGCTATCTGCGGACCTGCATTTTCACAGTAACAGGGACTTGTCCGTTCCTTCAAGAATTGGCCACTTTTGTGCTACAGCAAAGGGTCTGAGTTCTTGCCACCCGGACTCCTTAAAAAGATTGAAATATTTAATATCTGGCCCTTTGAGAAAAAGTTTGCCAATGATTACTTTTCCAAATGAAAACGTTATTGAATTATAGGTTCATGCGTAGTTTTAGGAAATAATAGATTTCTGTACTCTGTAGGCAGTTTTCCTCAAGAGTGAACACCTAGCAAAATATCAGGATGGCAAAAAGAGACTATTGATTTTAATAAAATTTCCAGTGTACATGCATTCATATGAAGATATACGTGTGTGTTGGCCAGTTTTAAACAAAAGTACCTTAATTACTCATGCTATAACAAGAGCTTTTGCATATCTTTTAGAAAGCAGAAATTGGCGATAAAGTGAAGGTTTCAATTTAAAAGGTCATACTGGCCTCAAGTTTAGAAAAAGGGATAGAGAAGTAACCAGGGCAAAGACATTCAGATTTATGCCTGCTTAAAAAAAAAAGAAAACAAAAACAAATCCACCCAAAAAACAGAAAAAACAGCAATATATACCTGCATATGTATACACACGCGTGCTCATACAGGGAGCTTTATGTGAGGAGAGAAAAATCCTGCGAGTCAAGTAAACCGACTTCAGTTGCTGTAAGTTCTTTCTGACGCACATTTACCTGAGAAGTGCGTCTTCTAACTGGCCAGTCTTGTAGGGGTGGGTATGGAAGAAAGTGGGAGGAGGAGGGATGAGTGACAGCAACAAAAATGTAATCAATGTTAGGTATGCTGAGGGGTGATCGGCTTTTATCATTTGGAATTACACCAGAGAGGAAAAATAACATTGCCTGTGTGTTTTCAGTTGAAAACACATAGTATCTGTAAAGGGTCCAGTGAAATGCCTTAATATTTTAAATAATTCTTAATACAGCGGTCAGGAGAGCTCATTTGCTTAAAGATGCTTCCTTCATTTCTAAAGCAAGGAACTAAAAAAAGAAGTTTCCTAGACACAGTTTAGTCGAGATGGCAATAAATAAATGCATGAAGCAATGCATAGCCAATGACAACAACTCGCAAGTAAGCCCTTCCTGAGAGTGTCCCTTCTGGAATGTAGTGGAGAATAAATTAACGGATAAATAAGTAATAAATAATAGAGCTATGGTAAATTGCAATTCTGATAGGAGTAGGAGCCTCTGTGTCATAGGGATGAATGACAAAAATAGTCACTTTGAAAGGTTGAAAAAAGACCTGTAAAGAACACAAATCCCACCTTCTCATAACTAAACTGAATTTTGAGGTTAGTGTTAGTGAGAAATTATGGGGTTTTGGATAAACTATAAGAAAGCATTTTGAGCTACAAATGAAGAAGGAATCATATTTAACAACTGTTTTTTTTTTAAATCAAAATACTTTGCTGCATTTGAAATAAAAAGGGGAAACATTTTGAGTTAAATTCCCTTTAAGAAAGATTTATTTTAGTTTTCCACATTTCATTATTGTTAATCTATTTATTTTCATTCTTGAATAAAATTGAGTTCCTGCCTACACAGTAAGTCGTAATAAATAATAACAAATGTGAAAAGAATTTCTGTGGAAGTGTAGTCATTTCAATGATGTGTGAGATACGAATCTCAAGTGTTTTGTCTTACTAATAAATAAAGCATTAGAGCATGTGGCGATAACTTGAAGTGAACTATAAATAAGCTTTCTTTTTAATATTAAATTATACAAAATTCATTTGATGTAAAGCTAAGGACCGCCCCCTCCCCCAAGTGTTTCCTAGTATGGCACCCATCTTCAAATCCTAGAGAAAAAAATCTTAAAGCTTTCTGATGTACTGCTCTGAAATCATAAATGTCTTTGGTATTTATTCAGTGTAGAAAAACAGACAAAAACACAAGTATATTAGATGTTCAACATTTCTTTTTTCCCTTATTATATCCCCAACTCTTATAAACAGTTGTGATGGGTGATGGCATCACATTTAATTTAGTCACTATGCTAGTGTGACGTTCCCCTAAAATGTGATTGAGGAATTTGACTTTTCTATGAAAAGCTTATTTAATGTTTATGCTGAGGAATGAATGAATGACAAATTGTGAAAACCAGTTTACGGTAGTTAATTTTCAACACAGCTAGAGATAGGCTGGCCGGTGAAGCACTTGCCATGCATGTGTGAGGACGTGTGTTCCGACCCCCAGATCCACGTAAGCACTGGATTCAGTAGTGCATACACCTATACTCTTGGCATGCTCATGGAGAGGTGGCGGTGGATAGGAGAATCCATGGAAGCTCCTGGGCTGCCTGGCCTACTGCACAGAGACAACAAGACCTTTCTTAAACAAGGAAGAAGGCAAGGATGAATGCCCCAAATTGCCCTCTGACCTCTACACCACACATCCAGGCACACACAGACCTGCATTCTCATACAGTAAAACGTGTGCACGTGCACACACACTTATCATATACACACTTACACAAAGATTTAAAATGAAATTTATTTCAGAAGAAATACACTCAATAAATATGTAAATATCAAAATCTCTCTTAAGTTTTTTGTTTTTGTTTTTTTTTATGTATATGAGTGCTTTGCCAGCATGTGTGTGCTGGGGGTCTGTGGAGATCAGAAGAGGGCACTGATAGGTGAGTTTGAGATACCATCACCACGTGGGGTTAAGAACTAAACCCAGATCCTCTGCAAGAGCAGCAAGTGCTCTTAACTGCTGAGCCATCTCTCCAGCCCCCTCCAAATGTTTTCCATAAAAGCACCTATATACAAATGACCCGCTACGTTCCCGTGGGTTAACATTATTTTACAAATTCCACTCAGACATACAATAAGCAACGGATTTGGAGTCTGTCAGACTTGGCTTTGAATCTGAGTGCCATTTTCCTATTGTAGAAAATGTATATTAACAGCTATTACCTCTGGCATCTCGAGGATTACGAAATTTTTAACTGGTAACAAATGATCAATAGACAAGATAGTCTGACTAATGTTTGTAAAAACAGATTCACCAAAGTCAAGCCCTGAAACAAAAATGGACTACATGAAGCTCCTATCACTTTCCTTACCTTCCGAAGTTTTAAATCTGTCACGTCAACAAATATCACTGTCTTTTAAATCTATCTATCTACCTATCATCTATCTATCTACCTACCTACCACCTATCATCTATCTCTATTTATTTAGGTGTGTGCATATGCACTTGTCTAGATGCACAACACATGAGTGTAGTGCCCATGGAGGCCAGAAGAGGGCATCAGGCACCCTGGAACTGGAGTTAACAGGTAGCTGTGAGTCACTCAGTATGGCTGCTGGAACTGAACCCACATCTTTGTAAGAGCAGTAAGTACTCTTACTCATTAAGCCAACTCTCCAGCTCCAGGTATCACTAATTAACTGGGCACCTGTTGGCCCCCTTTCCCACCACCACCAAATTCCTAAAAATGAGTAAAAAGCCTGAATCTAGTAACTACCAATCATGAGTAGGTATCTGTATATAAGCCTCTTTATGAAATCAAGGGAAGCACTTCTGCTGCTCTTCAAAGCTACTA